>BTRK01000006.1:30174873-30774873 GCA_036245805.1 Pristionchus mayeri
GTCCTCAATCAGCAATGCTTCTGTCGATATGCTCTCTTATATGTTTTCGATCTTTAACATCCTAATCTAATTCCCCTTTTGTATTTTCGTATTTTCGTCCCTTCTGTGCGATTTAACTATTAGTCAATAAATTCTTTACAATGTTTATCAACCGAGAGACAATTACACATTAGTTGGATTCGAGCGAACAGGTTTCGTGTGAAAAGTAACTATTGTGATGAATAAATAACAATATCTCGATCAGGAAGAGTACCAAATATAAAGATCTGTAGTATAAACAAACAAACAACAACAATATAGAGGAATTGAGACTCCGACTTCCGTCCATCGATGAATTTCCTCATCGATTGGGATTGTAGATTCTCTTCTTGACACGAGTGATACGCCAGGCATTCGCATCGTTGTATCTGAAAGGAATCCATAGAGTAGCCATCATCCACTAGACAAAGGGAAGACAGACCAACTGCACTCTCTCCCTCCCCACAATCAGTCCATTCATTGTCAAGGGAACCAAGTACTTATTCGATGAGATCCTAATCAAAAGAACTCTCGTCCATTCCGCACAATCCGTTATATTAGAAAGAGGACGTACTTGTCGAAGAGGGGGTCGATCTTCTGGTTCTTCTTGAATGTCGACAATTTGGTGCTGTCTCCCATCTTGAAGAAGGAAGGAGCGAACTCGACCAGCCACTTCGGATCGATAGATGTCACCTGATGAGGGATACTATAGCTACCCTCGAGATTTATTTATCACACCAATCATTATTTATCAATTCTTGTGAAGGAGAATTCACTCATTACTCAACCTCTGCCATATATTCGAAGAAATACTACACAAGACAGTGGAATGAAAGAATGACATAAATAAATTGTCATTCACCAAAGGTAGAGAAGGTCTCCTTCTTGCTTACCTCTCTCATGTATTCCTTGGTAGTCATGATCAACTCGTGATAGATGACCCATTCTGGTTGATTCTGGAAGACAGCAGACGAGGGATGGATGTATACCGTCTGACCATCCACCAGGGTACGGTATCCTTCCTGAATGCATTCCTAATTAATCTGCGCCCAAAGTGGTAGCATCTTTATTCAGGATATCGCTATTCCAGTCCACATTGATCCCCTCTCACAAGTAGTTCAGTCATCACCCCTCTCCCTTCCCTTCGCCTTCCTCACCTGGGGATCTCTCTTGGCGGCGTTTCTGAAGAATCCCGAGCAGATGGCCTTCTGTACCCTCTGCACTTCTCTCCCACACGACACGATATCCAGCTTGTGTCTGTCCATGATCGACAGCAATTGCTTACGGATGTCCTGCAGACAAGGGCACTTCTTCCCATGCACATTTCACAATGAATCAGTACAATTGAATGACAGTTCGAGAGGAGAAATAGAGTGATGGCCTCGTGCATACCTGAGATCGTTTGAGAGTCCTGACTTGGATGAAGTTCTCGAAACACCACGGCTGAGAGAAATGATGCGCCTTCCATGAATTGTACCTGCATTTTTAGAATATTTTGACCCAATGACACCATTAAAAAACATGTAAAATATTCCATGTAGATCGTATCATTATTCGGAGAATAATCTACTACTCTTGATGAAACTGTTTAGCTGTCCAAATTATTTACTTCTAAAATAATACTACAATATAGGGATGTTTCTTACACAGCGAGAAGTGTGAGATGATCTCCCTCTGGCTGGTGGAACTTCGCCTTCTTCTGATCTGCCTGCTCTGCCTTCTCCTGAGAAGGAATCATAGGTCAAATACTTCGTGAACATTATGATATCGGCAAAACTAGGAAAACCACGTCGGCAAAAATGTACGAGCTAATCCGCGAGCGGAGCGAGCGAATTTTTTCTCGAAAATACGCCAAAAAGCACGTCGGCAAACGGGAATGCATGTCGGCAAAAATGGTCGGACGAAACCTATTTGACCTATGGAAGGAACACCATCGTTACTAGGGTGGCTGAAATGGATCAACGGGTCGCTATTTAGAGAGCCTCGGCAGATCAGAGACGGATGAGACGGTTAACCGTCCCCTCTGGCAGTCCTACTCTCTCTATTTACTGTGGTGATAGCGCTCTCTCGTCTCTCTCTCCCTCCTCGGATGACCCGTATGAGAGAGTCAACAAGACGGTTAACCGTGATCCATTTCAGCCACCCTACTCGTCGTTACCGTATCGCAAAATTAAACCATTTTGTTCCGATTATTAATCCAATAAATTTATATATTAGTAATCTTGCCTGCTCACCTTGGGTCTGTAGAATACATTCTGGACGGATAGCATGGACACGATGGTGAGCACCCTCCTCCGAACATCCGAGATCAACGCTCATGATGAGCAATTTGGAGAGCGACGGCTCCAGGGGGAATTCAGCCATCTGCAAGGAACTCATTCCACTACTATCCCACTGAGTACACTTCCCACTACAATTACAAGACTATCTTGCTACCATCTATGGAAGACAATCTAGTCAGCGTAAGAATTTAGACAGAGCGACGTCTTCAATGGTCTCTCTCCCTCTCTCTCTTTCTCTCTCTCTCTCTCTGCTGACTGACCCTTCTTCCCAATCTGGTGAGTAGTCCATCGTTATCGAGTGCAGACAATTGATGGAGAGTGTTGAGGGCAGAAGATCATCGCCTGCATTCAATCACAATTATTCGCTGCCCTTTGCATACTGCACGATGCAATCTCTCCCCTTCTCTTCCTCACCTCCAATGGGGGAGCATCCATGAAGTCGAATTCGAGTAGATTATTGATGCCCATTGCTTTGAGTGAGAGCAGTGTCGCAGCCAGATTCGTTCGTTGGATTTCAGGAACGGGAGTGGGAAGCATCTCGTCTCTAAATTGAATCACTCAGTCTATGTACCATCAGGTCAATGTCATTCCCATCCACATAACTATCATTTTCTGAACAATGAGATATACAAATTTGTATTTTGAAAAAATAATAAGAGGTCACTAGTTCTTCATTATTTTAAGTTCTTCGAAAAAGAGTGCCTCCACTGACCGATAAGCCCTTTCAGTGTATAGTCGATAGCACTTCCCGGGTCCAGTCCTGCCTGCCCTTCCCGCCCTCTGCTTGGCCGCTGCTTGAGAACACGGAGTGACCACTAGAGAGTCCATCCCTGACTAAACAATCAACATTCAGTTGTGTTTCCCGTAAATATTGAAACGACGTCGAGTATTCTCAACTTCACCCCATCGCTTAATTGTATCTCTTTCATCCTTGATACCTTGGGATTGTAGACCTTCTGCTTCACGAATCCGGGGTCGACGACGTAGAAAATGCCGTCGATGGTGAGTGACGTCTCCGCGATGTTCGTGGCGATTACCACCTCACAAATATAATTGTGAATACTATTCATATTGGAAGGATATTATTACTATTAGAAATTTGTAAATTTAGATTGATTTCATTTTAATTAAGATATCAACAAATTGCACTAGTAAATACCATCCAATCTTCCCCTCATAGCGTACCTTTCTCTTTCCAGGAGGGGCGGGATCGAAGATTCGAGTCTGCATCTCACTGGGAAGGGCACCATAAACGGGGAGGATGATCAACTCGGGCACATCCGATCCGAGGGATTTCATTCGTTCGTAGAGAACCTCGCACGAAGTGTCGATCTCTTCCTTCAATGAATCATTCAATTGAGAGCCATTCGATGCAAACTAAGTGGAATCCCCATCCCATGAGTAGTCTGGATGTCAAATAGGTTATTTGAATGGTCTAAAATGGCAATACTCAGTTTTTCCCGTACTAATACGAGGGAATAATATATTTGACCCACAGCCAATGCAATCAATGCCGCTCCTACTTAGTGGTCTAAAAAGTAGGTAAAAAAGAAAATTTATTTCAAATATTGACAAAAGCACTAAACCTGGCACAATTTTCCTAATATGAATAAAGCATACAAGGTGTTATGCCATGTGTGTATTACCGACCACTGCCCCCTCCCCCTCTCCCTCTCACTCCTTCCCTACCTGTCCAGTGAGGAATACGAGGATGTCTCCGGGAGGTTCAGTCAGATGAATCTGCATCACCGTGATCAGGGCAGCATCGAGGTAGTCCGTCTCTGGCTCTCGAGTGTACAGAATCTCCACGGGGAACGTCCTCAACCCAATACGTTTATACTATGCATAGTAGACATTTCTATCGCATTTGAGGATGTGAATGCCAACCCGCCCGGTTCCTCATATCTCGTACCTTCCAGGAATGGTGAAGATGGGTGCCTCATAGAAGTATTCCGAGAACTTGACTGCATCCAGAGTCGCCGAGGTTACGATCAACTTCAGTTCGGGACGACGTTTGATCGCATTCTGAATCACACAAACACTTCATTAGCAAATGTATCAGTCGTATTTAGAATGCCCTCTCCTTCCCTCGTTAGTGGATGGAATTGATCACCTTGAGTAGACCGAAGAGGATATCAGTGTGGATGGTTCTCTCGTGAGCTTCGTCCAGCATGATCAGACTGAAACAGGAACTCGTCTCTTGAAATATAGAAAGGCAATTTCATTATCATCATTGATCGGCACGTCGTGTCAGTGATCTCACAATCAGTGTACATATTATTTCTCTCACTGGTGGTCACGGGACGGTCCATCCGCAATTTGAAGGCATTACTTTATGGGGATCAATGTTGCATTGGGGTCAATGGATATCATTTGAAAACGTCTAGGTATCTCTAAATGTAAGTATAAATTCTGGAAGATTTGAAAAACTTACAAAAAATGAAAATCCCCCACCACCAAGGGCTTTAGATTACCTCATGAGGACAGTGGATTAGTACCAAAGGTATCTGATTTGTAGAATGACCGTATGACTGCTCTCCACTCCACTCTACCTACCGTACTCGAGTCTCTACCGTACCTGTACGAGGTGAGATCTGCGTCGATGAGACATTCTCTCAGCAGCATTCCATCAGTCATGTACTTGATGATCGTCTCGTTACTGCAAAAAATCTCTTTTCCCACAATTTCGACTGACCCTACAATTGATCTGGATTTATAGGGCTCGCAAGATTTTGATTCGACAGTTTAGAACGGATTAGAGACAATTTTTACAGAGCAAATACGGAAATGTACAGCATCGATTTCTTAAAACTTGACAGCAGTCGAAGAAACTTAGGGCGGGGGGGGGGGGGGGGGGGGGGGGGGTGGGGGCGCCGAAATCAGCCGGCTTCGTGAACTGTGGAAATGTCCGGCCTCATCCTCTCCTCACCTCGTGCAATCCTCGAATCTGATGGTGTATCCCACTTCTGCCCCCAATCTGCTTCCGAACTCCTCCGCCACTCTCTTTGCCACGGACATCGCTGCTACACGTCTACAATGTGCATCCTTACTTCTATTCTTACAAATGGTGCATCCGAGTGTTGTTCACTCCGCAATGGCCCTTCCCTTCCCCTCCCCTCCCTCTGCTCACCTCGGTTGCGTGCATCCGATCTTCCCTCTGGCAGCATAGCCGGCCTCCACCATGTACTGAGTCATCTGGGTGGTCTTGCCCGATCCCGTCTCTCCAATCACCACCAGAATGTTGTTCTCTGCCACTGCCTGTACAACAATCAACTATTCCAGTCCATCCCCTTCTCCTCTCCAATGGCTGGACATTCTCTCTCCCACCTGCAGGAGTGCCTTCTTCAGCTGGAAGATTGGGAGTGACTCCCTCTGTTCCTTCATCGACAGATTCGTCCTCTTCCCGTACGTGGCCTTCCCTCCAGCAGTCACGTGTTTGTACCACTCGGGCATGTCCTCAACAACAACACATTCACATCACGATGGAAACCAGACAGTGCATCTATCGTCAGCCTCGCATCTCTACCCCTCCCACTCCACTCTCCCCTACCGTACCCTCATCTTCTGTCCTGGCTTGTCATCTTCAGCCATTGCCCTCCTCTCCGCCATGGGCATCGGATCGTTGATTCGAGAGGAGAAGGTGTTCCCGCGACTGAAACCAACTCTATTTTGTGTCTGCTAAATAAGTGAATAATGAAGAAAGCATTTTGGATAATTCTAGTGGCGTTGCGAATTTGTAGTTAAGAATCGAGCGAGAAGAAATGATGTGAATGGTACCCATGTCCCGAATCTGATTCCTTCTCTCTCTGCTGTGCAATCTTCGTCTCCTTTCGCTCCTTCGACAGAGCTCCCTGAATGCAATCCGTTGACCATCGACATCTTTTTTATCACAAGACATTTAAATCATAAATGAAATAATAAATGGAGTGCCATATCACGGGTCTCCTGTAAAAGTGTAGGAAAACGAATCGCTTTTGCTACTAAAAAATATTTTGTGTCTCCGATTTCGATGTAACTTGGTTGGTGGACCCTATTGGGGGTTAGACTAAGGTCCATCCACTTGATTTGGTCGAATCTGCTCATTGTTGATTTTTTTGATCTACCTGCTACAAGAGGCATAAATCGCTCAATTTTGATCGTACAGCGAACTTTTTTTTCACATTTTACTCGTCTTGGTGAGTTCTACAAATGTCTCAACATCTACAAAAGGAAAGGAAGTCGTCTTCATGGTCATTTCCTCGAAAATCTGATTTTTCGATCAAGAAATCGATTGTTTGACCACCACATATGTGAAATACAATGGTTTTTATTTCAACTATGGATTCTACGCTTCAAATCAGGGGCTGTCTATGTTGACCATTTTGCATATCTCTTGCCTTGAAGTATCGAATTACTATGGTAGAAACTCGACTTCTCTGGACCGTTTATTTTTGAAAGATTTCGATTTTTTATCGTATCTCGGGTCAACGTGGTCCAATCGACCATGCAAAAAACGCAATCGGTAGCTCCCAACAAGGACTACAAATTCGATTTAGCTCTTACACTCGATACAATCCTTCGTTTTCAAGTTATTCTACGAAAACTGTCGAAATCATGTGAAATTGAGATATTTCTGCAACAAATATCGCATGAGAAGCAATCCTAGACTTGTATTTCATCTCAACTTTGTTTTGGGAGATTTGTGATCATGTTTCTTGCTATTACCGCTCAAATTCATGCATATTTCTTTCAAAGCATCTCTCATTTCTTCCAAAATTGAGAAATGCTCTTCACAATTCAATTGTTATGGGATAATGTAAGAGTTTCTTCGGGTCTGTCCCTCGGTAAGTGGCTTGAAACATGATCACAAATGTCCCAAAACAAAGTTGGAATACAAGTCTAGGATTGCTTCTCATGCGATATTTGTTGCAGAAATATCTCAATTTTACATGATTTCGACAGTTTTAGTAGAATAACTTGAAAACGAAGAATTGTATCGAGTGTAAGAACTAAATCGAATTTGTAGTCCTTGTTGAGAGCTACCGATTGCATTTTTTGCATGGTCGATTGGACCACGTTGACCCGAGATACGATCAAAAATCGAAATCTTTCAAAAATAAACGGTCCAGAGAAGTCGAGTTTCTACCATAGTAATTCGATACTTCAGGGCAAGAGATATGCAAAATGGTCAACATAGACAGCCCCTGATTTGAAGCGTAGAATCCATATTTGAAATAAAAACCATTGTATTTTCACATATGTGGTGGTCAAACAATCGTTTTCTTGATCGAAAAATCGGATTTTCGAGAAATGACCATGAAGACGACTTCCTTTCCCTTTGTAGATGTTGAGACATTTGTAGAACTCACAAAGACAAGTAAACTGAGAAAAAAATATTCGCTGTACGATCAAAATTGAGCGATTTATTCCTCTTGTAGCATGTAGATCAAAAAAATCGATAATGAGCAGATTCGACCAAATCAAGTGGATGGACCTTAGTCTAACCCCCAATAGGGTCCACCAACCAAGTTACATCGAAATCGGAGACACAAAATATTTCTAGTCGCCAGCGTTCCTACATTTTTACATGAGACCCGTGATATGAGAAAGTGCTTGTACATCTAAGAAGAAGGTGTATTTGTGTACCTGCATGAGTGCAGCCTGGCGAGACTTCCATCGGGGTTCTTCACTACTTTCACTGGTTCGATATCCGCCGCCACCTTCGCACCCAATCCCTCAACCAATCACCATTCAGTATCTGATCAAGAGTAAGCAATCCCATTTGAAAATATATCTATACTATATGAAAAATAGAGCCAGAAAAAAGTCAAATACCCTAAATTTAAAATAGCAATTTTTTCTCAATTCCCTTCCTCGTACATTCTGTTATGATATTGACCAACCCTGAGGAAGTCTGGTTCGTCTTCCACCAACTCGATCTCGATATCTTCTCCATCGCTCTCGTCTACGATACAACTATTATTCACATTGAGATTAAAGTAAACATCAAATGAAAATTGGCATATATATATTTGTACGAAGATAATTGTCTAGAATCATAAGCTAAACAGTCGTTCTCTCACCATGGTTGTTGAGTACTCCTAATTCCTCATCGAAATCGGGCATATCCATGTGAGTGATTGCTCCCGCCCCCCTCATCTGCTGCAGTTCCCATCTCTCGGGAGTAGACAGACGAACCCGAGGCTTAGCTCTGCCAATCAAAAGAATGAGAAGGGAACGGGAAAGGTTCCAGAGATAAGAGCAGCACATTTAGCTGTTAATTCTACTCCCTGTCATTAATAGTCGTCTCTCTCCCTCTCCCCTCCTCATTCCTTACGTGATGGTTGTTCCTCCTCCAGCAGTTCCTCCCTTTTCTCTCTCGGGCGATCGATTCCTGTGGAAGACTCCGATGGCTTCTGGATGGAGTTCCGACTCCTTAGGAGCCAGATCCTAAACCCATTCATTCAATATCCATTAGATAAAAACGAGGAATATGATGGAATAGAAGGATATCTCATAATCTCGATGGTTTACAGCGTTGAAATCAAATGAAAAGGAAGATTAAAATGTAATGAGAGAGATGGAAGGGTGAGATAGAAGTGGTTACCTTTCCACTGTCTTGGTCGACTTCCTTCATCGACAGCGACATCTTCCCTCCCTCCATCTTCGTCACCTGTGAAACTAGTGATTATTCAGTAGTAAAGTGATTATTCAGTAGTAATTCCGTTGGAACATACTAAAATACACTCTCGCTATCTTATTTTTATCTTTCTTTCCATTCAATCAATTACTTTCTAATCTAGCATTATATTCGACTTCCCTATTAATGTCTTCCCTAGGTGATAGAACAAATTGAATCTGTAAAAATATAATTGAATATTCAATTAAATATATTTTCAAAGATTGCCCACTTTCACTTTAACTTTCTGACTTCTGCTGATTACGTCAGCCACTGAATTGACTCTTTCGTTCCTCAGTTGAGAGATGTGACACAGTCCTTCAACCTTTCCTCGGAATCCTTCCAACTGAAATGGAATGCATTGATCAACATACATTTTCATTTTTTAAAGATTCAATTGATGGGTGGCCCTTTCGTAGTGACTGACCTGGATGAATGCACCGAAGCTCTGGATGCTGTTCACTTTTCCATCGTAGATTCCTCCAATCTCAGGTGCATCCAACAGTTCCCCCCTTCCCCTTCCCCTCTCCTCTCGCCCTCTGCCCGATCGACGGTCGTCACGACCATCAAATGACCTGTCAAAACAATCATTCACAGCATACACTTCGCCGTGATCAATCATGGACATACTGGCCATCGCTTTGCTTCAATATTCCAATAAAATGCCCACTGGTGATCTCACCTGCTCCTGCTCCTCCTCCTGTATCTATCTCTATCTCTATCTCTGTGTCTCTCCCTCCTCTCTCCTCGATCTCTACTCCAACTGCGACGGCCATCTCTGCATACGTATAATTATGATAATGTAACAATATGATAACTGATATACAACTGATCCTTCGAAAATAAGGAGACTACGAAAGTGTACCTGTCCCTGTCCCTGTCTCTGCTCCTGCTTCTTCTTCTCTTCCTTTCCCTGTCTCGATCTTTCTCCCTCGACGGTGATCCATCTCGCTTCTTCGACGAATCCTGAGTCACATATCAAACGACTCGTTTAATCAATCATTGACAATATTCGAAGCAATTAAATAACTAGTGTATATGGAAGGAATTAAGTGACTGACGACTTCCTTCATCTTGCCCATCAGTCCCTCCAACTGCATCATCATGTCTCCTGCACTCTCTTGCTCCTTCCTGCACAATGTTCATTCAAGACTGATTCATTGGAAGGGAGCCTACTTGATCTCATTGGGCATCGCGAGGGCGGGGCAAAGGGCTTTCAACTCCTCCTTTGCATCTGACAACAACGTAATCTTGCCCTTCTTGTCGTCGGGAATATCTCCTTCCTTGCCCTTCCTGCAACAAATGTAGACACTCAGGAGCAGAATTCAAAGCTATTTACTCTAGTGCTCATAAAGTATACCAACACACGATGGAGAAAGGGGAGCATTAATGTTCATTGAGTTGAAGGCTCACTTGTTCTTCTTTGTCAGTGATGGCATCATGTGGTTAATAAGACGAAGTAGAGAACCCGTGAGTGAGTCGTCGAATTCATTGCCCAGACCTGAAGAAAGGCTAAGGTAATCAGAGCAATAGATAGGAAAAAAATTTATTTGATATACGTGCCATTATCGCTGAGAGCTTTCTTGAACTTATCGAAGGTCTTCGCTTCTGTGGCAAGTGCGATAATAAACTCGGCGACATCCTGAACACAGAAAAATTGAATGAGGATACCAAAAAAGATCTGGATTATGTTCACAAAAAAAAAGGATTTTTAACAGAAGCCTACCAAGCCTACTTTTGACTTGTGCTGAAGTAAGTAGTATTAATCAGCCCAACCCCAACCCTCCTAATTCTATGCAGAACACTAAGCTATCTAGCCTGCCTTATAGTGAAGGAGGGAAGGCGGGATCGAGGAAATTGCCTCAAACGAAGAACAACAAATCTCCTTATATAGGAGCGAAAACTTACCTTATCACCGACACCGAAATGATTCTCTAACTCCGAACAGATTTTAGAAACAAGCGAGAGACGTTCGAGCTCCTCCATTGTACGAGAACTGTATGAGACTTGCAGGAAAGAAAAGTTGCAGCCTAGAAATATGAGTTTAGCATATGTAAGATTGAAGGAACCGCGATATAATGAATTATCGAATAGCATAGTATTCATAGGCATTATTATCAACAACATAAAGCAATTACAATTCGAACAAAAAACAAACGAACATGCGAAAAACATTCGAAATAAAAATGGCCAAACTTTGAGATGCTACTCATATTCCAGTTCTGGTTCCAAAACGGAAACTGATTATTTTATAATTATTTTTTTAAAAATATTTTTCAATAGTATTTTGACGACAAACAATCAATTGCAATTACACCATGATAAATATTAACGCTATCGTTTATCAAAAAAATGCATGTTGCATGTAGTTTCTTCGTGGTATGTGACTGGAACTCAGATGGCGACAGGGGGATCATTCCTGCAGTCATCTCACTCCTTCCTTAGTCTCGCTGCTGTCCTGCTTTCTGAACACCCATCGGCTAATTAATGCAACTAATCTCGTATTCGTCTACCGTAACCCAGCTGTACCTCTTCCATTCGACGGAGTCATTGTACGCCCTCAGGACGTGGTCGTAGATCTTCCGATCCGTCTCATCGCTCATGTTAAGAGATCTGCCATGTGATTGCAGTAGACCCATATCTTGTCTGTGCTGGCCCGCAAGAGGTGATTCACCTCATCCGTGCCATACCTGTACTTGTCAGTCTCTGCTTTCCTATTGAACATGGCGATATCCGCAGAGTGGGCGCTCTTCCCTATTTTGTATTGACTGCATCTGGAATGCCTCCTTCTCCCCTCTTGGCATCATGCCAATTGCTCACCCACACGGACACGTGAAGTGAAACACCTGCTGATGACACCCTACCACGGGTCCTGAAGGGAATCAACGTACTGTATCTACCATATTCCTCACCATCATCGAACTTCCTCTTGCACCCTGCACAACTATCCACTTTCCTGAATATCGTCCAATCGATTTCATCAGGGGCAGAGGAGGATTCCTAGGAGTACGGTATGTAGGGTGAATGAACACTACGACGGAGGACCTTTTCCTGCTTTTTCTTGTTCTTCCCACTGCCACAGAATGAGATTGCAATGACGACGCTTATGAAGAGCAGACAGAGGTCGAAGAGAAGATCGATCATTTCTGTAGATTACAGTATACCTCTAGATTCCACTATACGAAACGAACCCCGATCTTCCTCTGATTAACTGAACACAGCGGACGCGCAACCACTCCCGATGAGAGAACGAAATAGAAATGACTTCTTTCTGTCTTTCAAAACAACAAAATAAAAAAAAAGAAAATTTGGATGCATCGATATCATTCAAAACATGGCAAATCGATGTGGTGTCCCCATATTCTTTTCAATAGGAGGCCAACGCGAAGACAAGGTAGTAATATATTTATTTTCACATTCGTAATTACAATAAATATCTTTGTTCCTTTAAATAAAATATGTAGTTAATTTGGATCATCGACTGTTTATCATCGACTTAGATCATCGACTGTTTCTTGCGAGAGTTGTAATTCCTCGCGACCACACCGATCGAGGAAGCACTCTGAAGAGACGACATTAGAGAAGATACAGTAGAGGGGATACCGTACCCCTTGAATGCGTACACAGCGTAGTGCAATCGTGGAATGAAAACAATGCGCAGCTCTCTGAGAATGGCGTCTACTGCATGGTCAGCGACATACTCTGGAGTCATCACGGAAGTGTTTGTCTTCGTCCTCAAACGAATCTTCGGATTACGGTAACATGCATAAGAAGAGTGATACTCACGTTAGATCATCCAGCAACGGAGTCTGGAAGTACGCAGGACACACCGTCGTGAATCTGAAGACGTCGAAAACATCTCTCTCTTCCGATTTTGGGGCACACAGGCGTCCAATAAGATATGCATTGTATAATCGCTACTCCTCCCGCTCTCGACACTCCTCTGGTTTCTCCCAACCAGTTGTTAACCAGTGCCCTAACCAGTTGCTGGCGCGTTGCCCAGCAACTGGTTGAGGGACTGGTTGACAACTGGTTGGCTACTGGTTAACCAGTTGTTGGCGTTTTGGCCCCGCCCACTTTTCTCCTTTTCCCCTCCTCGCCCGGATTACTGTAGCCATTCGTTCTTTGCATTCAGTATACGGTATGCAATCGATATTAGATGATCCCTCCCCTCTCTCTCTCTTCCCCCTCTCTCTCTCTTCCCTTGTTCGACACGAATCGGATGATCGCCTCCCTCTTATCCCCTCCCCTCCCCATTTTCACGCACATTCTGCACCTGCTGAAGCACCCTTGCGGTGAACGATAAATAAATACGAAGGTGGCCTACCGTACTCCTGTCTTGCCCAGACACACCGATTCGTTCTCGAGTCCTTCCATGAGAGCGAGAGAAGCGAATTTGGAGGAGCAGTAGGTGGTGAGATCTGAGAGAAGGCAGTTGGTATGAATGGAGTGGATAGTTGATTACCCTGGGGAGCGACGGCGATTCCTCCCAACGAAGCGACGGTCACGATATGGCCCAGATTACGATCATACATATCGGGGAGGAACTCCTTCGCCATCTTAAACATCCATTTCTCTTAAATACTGTCGAATAATTCCCTTCGTTCTTGAACTTCGAGATTGAACTTACCCAGAAATGGCTGAGAGTGTTCACTTCGAACGTTTTTCTCACGTTTTCCTCGCTTATTTCGAGAATGTTCCCTGTGATTTGTGGCAATTGAAGGGAAGAAAGAAGAGACTCACCTCCAATCCCAATTCCACCATTCTTGATTAGTATATCCACTCGTCGTATCTCAATTCTCGAATCTTCCCTCTGAATATCCTCACTCACTCTACCTCCTTCATAACCTTCTGAGCTGTTTTCTTGATGTCCGCACTCTTCTGCATGTCAACTGTGAAGATGAAGACCTTAGAGATCGAAGATCACATAAGATAAAGATCAAAGATCAACCTTTGCTCCGATGGTCTCGCACTCCTCCTTCACTTTCTTCAGTCCGGGCTCATCGCGATCCCAGAGAATCAGATTGATTTCCTGTAGAGATCAAAGATCAATTAATTATCATTTGTTGTATGATACAACATCCCATATGTATGTTAACACCCGAAAGAACAGTTTTTAATTGTAATAGAGGGATTGAGAATGCTTTGTATTGTGTTCATTCCAATCGTAACCTCTACCGGATACTTGGCGAATTTGAGAGCGATGAGTCTCCCGAGTCCATTGGATGCTCCCGTTATCAGGATATTCTGCAACACGAGGCTATTATTTTCATTTCACCTAATCGTGGAAATTATGAATGGCTGCGTCAGCTATTCAAGAGCAGCCACACGTCAAAACAATCAACCTCATTTTCTACTCAAAACAACCAACAAGACAAAATTCGCTCACAAGAAGATCTAGGGAATAAAGGGGGGGATGGAATACCTGGCCGTCGATATTCTTGTAGGGACACCAACCAATGGGGGCGACATTCGAAATGACGGCGACGATGCATTCCTATGAAGGAGGGATGGATGAGAAGTGAGTGTCTACTCTCACCCAGATGGAAATGAGCACGAGACGGATGAAGATGAAGGGTTTCGCCAGTGGATCAGCACTCAAAGAGACCCTTCTTCCTTCTCTAGAGGGAACATTGTCACCTGTGGATATTGAAGCCCGTCTTGGGCTCTTTCGGAAGGAGTCCCATGGAAGTAAGAGAGGAGTGGAATGAATGAGGGAATGGTATCCGAGTGAGGTTGATTACTCTTTCTCCTCCTTCCTTCTCTTTCTCTTCACCCTCCTCATTCCAATGTTCTCTCCTTCCTCGATATTCTTTGATAAGAGTGTAGTCTGTGCCATTCAGTGTGCGTTTACGGATAAAGAAAGGGAGGGAATAATAAACAACAAGACTTTTCAGCAAGGAAATGATAGCAATCGTGTTACGCGGTACTTAATGTTCGACGAGTACAAATCATATTCGGACGAGATTCTATTTATTCTCTTGAATTTATAATGATTGAAGACGCAATCTGATCCTTGAACTCGAGTTCTTCTCAGGGATTCTCACATGTGCTCAGCAGAAGCCGTTACTGAATTAGAATACCATAAGAGCCCGTTCGCGTAAGAATCGAACAAAGTCATAAAGGGTCTGGCACACCAAATTTTGGAAAACTTGCGAAAAGGGGTTATCGAGGGTGCTGATCATCATGGTAAACTTCATTTTGCTCCATCTCGACCGGTTAAGTCAGGCTTCATGTGGGCATCACCTATATTTACGGTCATAGCTCAGCAATCGATTTATAAAAGTCCATGAAAATTGCACAGGCCATAGCTTGTATCACTAGGAGGACGCTAATATCAAAATACCACAGGTTTTCTCATGGCAATATCATGATCTCGACGATCTCGAATAAAAGACAAAAGCTAACACCACGAACTACATGCTAAGATGCATGTTCTTAGCATGTAGTTCGGGTTCATGTTTTGGGGATCATTTTTCGTATACTATGTTGGGTATACAAGTTCGTCCTTTTTTCACTACAAGTCGATTTATGTATCATTTATCACCTCTTTGCCGTTAATGTAGTGGGTAAGAGTGAGAAATGGCTCTCATTCCTTTGTTCTGCCTCTCTCGACCGAGAGAGATAATTAAATTTATCTTCATTTTCCTGTCTCACCCACTACATTAGCGGCAAAAAGCTGATAAATGCATCATAAATTGACTTGTAGCGGAAAAAGGACGAACTTGTATACCCCATATAGTATACGAAAAATGATCCCCAGAACATGGCGCGTCTTAGCATGTAGTTCGCGGTTTTAGCTTTTGTCTTATATTCGAGATCGTCGATATCATGAAATTGTCATGAGAAAACCTGTGATGTTTTGATATTACCCTCTTCCTAGTGACACAAGCTATGACCTGTGCAATTTTCATGAACTTTTATAAATCGGTAGATGAGATATGACCTCAAAGATAGGTGAAGCCCACATGAAGCCTGGCTTAACCGGTCGAGATGGAGCAAAATGAAGTTTACCATGATGATCAGCACCCTCGATAACCCCTTTTTGAAAGTTTTCCAAAATTTGGTGTACAAAGGTTTGTTTGACTCTTAGGCGGCTTGGTTCTCGATAAAACTAGAGATCAGTGTCAAAGTCCTTTCCTATGAATAGTAAACACAGCAGAAATGGGTACCACAATGTGCATGCTAGGAGCAAATCATAATTCTGCCCATCCTATTATTGATAAATAGATAAGAGAGCCATTCCGAGAGGATGGAATAGAACGAACCGACGATATTCTCAGATGAAGCACACATCTCTTTCTTCTTCGTCTGTGCAGATTCTTTGCTCGTCTCTGAATGGAGAAGGATGAACTGCGAGATCTCCATCCCTCACCTTTAGTTCCTCTCTTCCCTCCGAGATTTTCCTCTCTCCATTTCTCCTCCATTATCTCAGCACCTCAATGAGATGTTATTAATGAATTCAAGTGCATCCTTTAGATTCGAGAATGGACTGGGATGGTCCTTACTCTGTTTGTGTTTCACTTGTTGCCATGTCTTCCTCGCCTGATCCTTCTTCGCTCTTCCCTCTAGAGTATCTGATGAGGGGGATGGATCACCATCTCTTCCTCTCCTTCTCACCCTTGAATGTCTCTGCTGATTGTCCCTTCTCTGCAGTATTCACTCTCTTAGAGGGATGATCAATTGAGGTATTCCTCACCTTTCTTCATCATCTCACTGTAGGTCATCACAACTCCGTCCGATTTCGGTTCTGATACAAATATTTATAAATGATCGGCACTCATTTTTAATGATCACCACTCCACTCTCATTTACAATATTATGGAGAGAAAAAAAGAAGCCAAAAGCGCATCATTCCGATTCGTGTCATTTACCTTTGAGGGCTTCCGTCGAAAGCGTCGCCCCTTCTGATCTTGCTTCTTCAAAGAAAGAAATGTCAAATATTAAATTAAATAAATAACCGTTGTTGAGTACTTCTGCAGAGGGACTGATCATTTCTGCAGAAGGGGAAACATTCCTTTCTAAATATAATTAGATATTATCAACAACAATGCAGAAGGAAACCTCCTGCTTTATCCGTAGTATGAGCAGTCTTCTCTGCTGCAAATACCTCATTTCGATGGAATTCCCTCCCTTTGCATACTATTGAGAGTGAGTTCAGCGGATGGTTTGATATCTCCCATCTCTGCCCCATCCTTCACTTCTTCCTTCGATGATCTTGCTATCTCAGCACCTCAACCAATCATCCATCTCATTCCTCATCGACATCTCTCTTCTAATCGGGCTTCTTCCATACTCACTCCGTGGCGCATTCTTGTCTGTTGTATCCGTTCTCTCCAATGATCCCTATGAGAATCACACCATTTCTATTCTTCATAAGATAGCAAGTGAAAGCAGTACCTTCTCGGGTGTATTTACATTCTCCTGTGATAGATTCTCCTTCCATTTCTCATTGAGTTCCTTCTGAATGACTTCTCTCTGATTGGATGCCTTCCCTCCTTCGAGTGTCACTTCCACTCTCTCCCTTCTTCTCACCTTCTCTTCCTTCGTTGACAGCAAAGGATTCCTGAGTGAGTTCCTGAGGGAGGCTTGTCTCTCCACTGCTTCCTTCCTCGGTTTCCTCATCTTCTCCAGTCGACGCATCTCTTTCACTCTGCAACACTCCCTCCATCCACAGTACAGTATCTACGTCCAATGGTAGTGGGGGTAGAGTGACCTACCTGTGACAGTGATCCTTTAGCATAGCGACAAAGTAGATGGAGAAGATGATCCAAGTGAAAGAAGCGAGGATGAGGGAGATTCCAGGCATGGGGAAGTAATCGGACTGTAGGAGGAAGGAGATCAAAGATCATTTCTATAGATAAGAATCACGAGTTAATCGATTGGAAAGGATAAGAAAGATTCTTACTATAGATCTATCAGAAATGGCAACTTGATCAGGATGTTTCATTTCCAGTGATAGACAATCGGAAGGGAGAGAAAGAGGTCAACCGAGAACTACGAATTATCGAGGTGAGAATGACTGAGCAATCTCATTACATTACATATTACATATTCTATATTAATTTATCCTATGCAAATATCTCAAATATCTCGTCATACAGTGTATCATGTAATGGTCTCTCTCTCGTATCGACCACTGCCTTTTCTTCTCTTTCTTTCTTCTTTTCACTTCTCGAATATGGAGAGGCCCTTCACGTCTTTCCTTGCTTCATCCCTACAAGGGGGCGTGGTCATCGATTCCCTCCTCCCTTTCTCTTCTCTTTCTTTCCTTCTCCTTCCGTCATCCTTGCATCTTCCTCCTCGTTCTCTTCAATGGCTGACGCTGCGGTCAGTCATTTTATCCTTCTCTTTATACTAGGGACGATAAGATGAGCAGTGAGGTCACTACTGCAGTTAATGCATCTCGACTGGGAGTGGATGTGTGGGGGGGGGGGGAGGGAGGGATCTGAATGCGCAAGGCGAATAGGAATAATATTTGATTATTTTTAATCACTGATTAAACGAAACCCTCGAGAGAGGGAGAATCGAGGGCAGATTAGTGTATTTTGAGCTAGAATATAGAGGGAAAACGACGTAAGTTAACTGAATAATTGAGAGAAGAAGAGAAGAGGAATAGGATGGATTAGTAGATACTTCGCTCCTCTTTCCTTCGAGGGAAGAGCGAGTCACTCCATTCTCTCGGGGGGGGGGGGGGGGGGGGGGCTTCATTCTCTTTATGGGGGCTCATGTGCGAAAAAAGATGAATTTTAATTGTTGAAGGCTATCATAAAATATATCCGAGTCACCCATTCCCATTCTTTCCATCATTCCATTCC
Organism: Pristionchus mayeri; assembly: GCA_036245805.1. Taxonomy (NCBI): domain Eukaryota; kingdom Metazoa; phylum Nematoda; class Chromadorea; order Rhabditida; family Neodiplogasteridae; genus Pristionchus; species Pristionchus mayeri. The sequence continues at coordinate 30,193,650 of BTRK01000006.1, forward strand.
AATGGATTTACAGAGGGTCTCGTATCTCACTGACGCGAGAAGTCGATAGAAGGAGAAAGACTCAATGAATTATTGAGAACTCATTATGAAATGAGGCCAATAAATCTGGTGCGAGTCTTCATTTTCACTCGTCTTGCACCCTTTTCATCTTGAAATGAGTTCCATCCTCCTCTGATGGAGAAGAAGTGAGACTCACGCTAGACTGAACTGTGAACGAGATTAGACTGCAGTCTCTCATTTCAGTGGAGGGGAGGAAATAGAATGAAGCCCGTCTATCTAAGTTGCCCTCTTTCGTTGTTCTCTCTTCTGCATCCTCCCTCTCTTCCTTCCTCCCCAGTCTCTTCCCCTACGAGGAACGAATGCGTCCTCTTCTGAATCAATAGGGAGTCTGCCACAATGATTCATTCTCGATGAGAACAGCAGAACTCTCTGAGAGTCTCTCCTTTCCATTCATTTGCCCCTGAGGAAGCTGTGAATCTATAGGCTCTCCTTCCTTCTCTTTCCTTTCTCCTTTCAAGAGCTGTTGAATATTGGAGGGAAGTCTCTCTCTCGATTGTCCTCTCTCCATCCTCTCATGGATGAGAGATCGAGTGAATGGGGGAGAGTCATCTCATCCCCTTTGAAGGAGATGAATGGATGGAATGGAAGGAGGGGTTGAGAAGCCGAGATGAGACCACGAATTAGAGCCATCCATCTTCGAAGTTAGATGAGATTATCATTCGAAATGCAGATCAACTTCAGTGCTTTTTGATGAAATGTATCAGTAAAGAGAAGAAAAAGTTCTGTTCATTAGGTTCTAAAATCTCGAACTTTAGATACTGTATGTGAAAAAAAAGAAATGTTTATTACATATATTGGGAACTCAAATTGCTAGCTGAGATGCACTAAACGCGGGTGAATTCCTCTCCTTCCTCTCTCTATTTGGTGGACATCCATCTTCATCGATGCCTCCGTTTCCTAATGAAGCTTCCCTTCTCCGCTAGAATCGATATTTCAAAAGAATCTTTCGTATTTTGAGGAAGGGCCAAAGCGATGAGAAGAAGGAATGGGATAATGAAATTAGAGAGAGGAATTGAGGAGCAGAGAAGGAGGGAATGATGCATTAGTCGACCAAGTGGGCATTTATTCAATATCGAGATTCAAATTAATTGCAGAAATCTGCTTTCGAGGGAATCTTCAACAAGACGAAGGATCTCGTCTCGACTGCAGGTCAGTCTTTTCCCTTCTCTCCTTCCATCCACCATCTCAATATATACGGAAATTACGTAATGACCGCAACAGAAAGAAACAGTTTATTGCTGGATTTGGAGGAAGAGTTCTCACATTAGTACGAGAACAAGAGTGTAGATAAATAAGGAGGGGAAGGGGATCCTTCGAAGGGGCAACAATTAATTCAGCTGAGACAACGAAGGGACTCGCATCTCAGGCAACCCATGCAGTAGGCAAGATCATCCCCGGACACAACAACACTGATCCCGTACTAATTTATATATTATTTAAATAAATAATATTAATTTATAATATGTAATTATTCGCAGAACGTGGTTCCGGCCGAGGGAGCGCCCACCAATGGAGCAGCTGATCCCAATGCTCCCCCCTCCATGCAGTAACCCCCCCCCCCCCCCACCCTACCATTACCCTCTTGACATACCGTATCGATCGATCTTTCCCATCCATCCGCCCGGATACCGTAATCACAGCACATTCTAGTGAAGTAGATAGTTCTTCTTTGTAGACTCTACACCCAATCTCTCTCTCTCAGTCTCTTTCTCTCTCAGTCTCTCACTTTCCCTGATGGTCATAGAATGAGCAGAGTGAAGAGAATATCTAATCCCCAACAGATTATTCATTTCGTTTCTTCTCTCGAGGGGGATTCTCGTGTAATCTCTGCTATTCAATTCTCTCCCATTCTCTCACCCTCCATTTCTATCCCGGATAAATTATATTAATTCTTACTGTAAAGTCACACAACAAAAAGGCAAATGGCTATTCTGAAACAGTCTGATTGTGCAATCTATGCATACATAATATTCTTTCACCAATATATTTTAAACATAGTTCAAACTATATTTTAAACAATCAAAAAATCAACTTCTCTATGCATTCAACACATTTCGGAAATACGAGAAGCTTTTAGAAGAAAATATTTCGTTGATATTTCGTTGAAAATATACATAGTAATACACTGGAGTTGAATTTTCTAGTAAGTTTTGGGAAAATGAATATGAAGTATCTCTAAATTCTTCAATTATACATTCCGAAAATGGAAGAAAGACCCTCTAATATAATTGGTTGATAATAATGCACGAGTCCTCATAATGTCTCCATCGATGATTCGTTTTGCATGATGTTGAGTCGATTTCGATCAGTTAGGATTCGATTGCATCGACAACTGATTATTGTAGTTCATTGATGGATAAGGTCGTACAGTCCCCCCCCCCCCCTGTCCCTGTCCTTCTCCCCCCTCTCTCCCTCCCTCCGTGTTCACTTTCGAGAGTCGGGGGAAGTGAGTCGAGTCTCTCGCGCGGCCCGCGTTACACAAGATGAAGAAGAGAGACTTGAGAGAGGGGCGCAGTTTAGAGGTAGGAGGGAGGAAGAGGAGAGACTTCTGTCAACTTGCGCCCTCACTCTCAATCTCAGTCTCTAGTCGAGTCATCGGAGTTGTGAAGGGACAGAGAGAGAGTACGAATGTACGAATGATCAACCCTCACTCCTCTTCCTCTTCACGACACACAATAACTCCCCTTTCCCTTTTCGTATGATTATGTGGCACTTGAGTCTTTGCACTTCATTTCTGTTTCACCAATTTCTGTTTAAGCAACTGCAAATCTTCTATGGCCCAATATGTATCAATCTCTCACTTCAAGATGATGTGATCGAGTGTTGATGGGGGATGAATTATGATGAGTCGCGCGAGAGAAGGAAGAGGGGAAGTTGTGAGTGGGGAGGAATGAACCCTTCGCAGTCTCATTATCCGATCACCTTTATTATATTCTTCGTTCAACTCCTTCCACTTTATCGAATCTTCCAATCTCACTTGCGCATCTCTCTCCTTTTTATGAATCAAAATTCGCTCGCTTGATCATGAAAAAGAGGCGAATGAAGTGTTGAGAAGGGGCTGATTGTGATCGAGAGAAGAGAGGAGAGGAAGGGAGGTGTGCGCACCTCTACATACTTACCAACAACTATTTCCTTATCACGAATAAGTTCCGATGTCTTCTTCATTCTTCTCTCTCCATCATCTTCTTCTCTTCATTCTACAGTACTCTTTCCCTCCACGCGCGAGTTGTCTCCATTTCCTGTCTCAATTTTGCCTGCCTTTCCTGCCTCCTGTTAGCGAAGCGAAGCGAAGATTGTTGCGCGGGGCGCGAAAAAGTGGAAGACGAGGAGGGGGAGGCAGGCCCTATTTTCCACTCAGTCACCTCGACCGACCCCTTCCCCCCTCTCTTCCCCCTTCGCCGCCTTTTAGGATTGGGAGAAGGAGAAGGAATAGACGAAGAGAACCACCGTTCTGTCCTACATCTTCCACATATCTTCATTCTCTGATTGTGCTCTCTTGATTCGGTACTCCCCCTCCCCCCCTCTTCCCTCCCTTCGACCCTCCAGAGACCCTTCTGATTGGACCGAGTGCGCAAGGAGAGAACTGCGCAGTCGCAAGTATTCTTTCGTTGATTAGATCAAAGCCCCTCTCAACTCTCCAGAGACCACACTGAGAAGGGACAGCTACCACTCACTCAGTGGATTGCTCCTGCGCACTTCCCTCCACTACCGTATCCCTCGCAACACACTACCTCGGAATCATCGTCCATTAGTCGCACCACTATCGGCATTTTGCTCTTAGCCCTCTTAGCTGTGCTGCGCAAAGTTTATTAGTTGTGAGAGGCGCCGTCGGGGGAAAGGAGGAAGAGGAGGAAAGAGCGAGAGAGGGAGACTGGCTTATGGCGAGGAAGACCAACACTCACTCTCTCTTCTCGCGCACATACTATCCTCGCACTGCTACCGTACCCAGTATCGTATTCAAAGTCCTATCTACGGTAATTCAGATAAAGATTAGTGAGATTCAACGATGACCCCTTTTCATTTTCGATGGAGTAATGTGAAGTAGTTGAGGGGGGGGGGGGCGCAGATGACTCTTCTCCCTCTGCCAGCCCCTTCCGCCTGATTCCCCGTTGTAACTTGCGCAGCACGGAGAAGAAGATCATCCCCCTTCACTCCTCCCAATCTCCTCTCTTATCTCTTCCAACCAATACTATTTTCCAACTTCTTTATTATATAACTTATAGATGTCGATTCATTCGCATTAAAGAAGGAGTAACACGAAAAATAGATTGTACATGTGGAATAGTGGTTGTCGTAGAGGACAGAAATCCGATGAGAAATCACTTTATCCGAAGTGACACAGATGGCTCTATCTCGAGATATGAGAATGAGAAGATCGGGCCTCAGCGCAGGCGAAAGCGCGCGTATTTGAAATGAATGAGAAAAAAAGCAACAACAGATCGCACTTAGCTGGATTCGATACAACGCAGATTGCGCTTGGCGCGCCGGAGTTACCCACTGCTCTACGATCACCGTTGGATCGGGCTGAGGGGAAACAGTATATCTACCTAACACGCTCATCAGAATGCATTACCTTCTCATCTCTTATTCGTGTTACGCCTTCTTTAATCTGCAATAGATGACAGTCTCTCCCTCCCCTCTCTTGATTCACAATCGGAGGATCATATCGACCTCTCTTTCGGATCTTATCCTCTCTCAAAACTATTTCCATTTTCCATACCGAGCACGAACTGATTTTCCTCCTTCTTCTGCTTTCCTATCTACTTCCATCATCTCTTCACTCCTTCCTTCATCACTTCGTCACAAAGGGAAGAGAAAGTTGAATAACTAGTGCATGGTTTTCGAGATTCTTCATCGTCGTCCACATTCATCATCACTATCCAATCTCGTACCTTTTCCCATTTCACGACGGCAATTCAGAAGCTGCGCAACTTTACGACATTTCCGCGCAATTCCATTTCAATTTAGCGCCCCTTCAGAGAGAAGAAGAGATCTGCTCGCGCGAGTACCTGACTACTACCGATTTACCCCTTCCTCCCCCCTCCCCCTCCCCCTTCCCCCTTGAGAAGGCCTGCTGAGGTGCATCTGATGATCCATCCCATCCATAGTCTCTCCCCTATCTCTTCCTCCCCTTCCTTCCTCTGTTCCTCTTCGTCCCTCTTCGTCGTCTCTCATTATCTCGTCTTCGTTGGTCTTCTTCGCGCATGCTCTCAAAAGGGAGAGAAAAGAAAGAAAAGCCGCCCGACGACCACCACTTTTTCCTACGACGACAACGATTAGTAGAAGGCGTCGAGGCCGACACACGCAATTGCGCACGCACACAATGCAAATAGGGCGGGGGATACGGTAGGAATCAATCTTTCATTTAGCGCCAGTCACTTATTAGTACAAAGGTATAATATGATGGTGATGCTGAGAAGTGGGATGGAGGATGGTTCTATTCTCGATTCTCTCAGAAGGGTGTTCTCCTTCTCCTTCTCGTGCTCTCTCAACTCCTCTTCTTCCATTGTTGAGACTGCGCATAACGACAGTCGGCTGAAAGGGAAGGAGAATGGCTCGATCAAAGGAACCAATGGCACTTCTTCCTCCGATGACGACAACGAGTTATTGCGCGATTCCCAATATCGATCACCTTCCCTTTCGACCAATTCACAAATAATTCGATTATCTTGCTATGGTAACAATAGTGCCAATACTGACAGCATTATGTTGGCGTATAGTTGATCAGTGAGTATTATCAGTATTCATGTGTCTATCCCCTATTCGAGAGGGAGTGGAGGGAGGGAGGGGGGGGGGGCGCAAATCATATTTTGCTCCATGTGCCATGGTCGCTTCGTAGCCTCTCCTCCGACTGCGCATTCCCTCCCTCTCATCCTAATGTATACACTCACACACAGATGAACGACCCCCTTCCCCCTTCTAGAGACCTATCCCAATCCATTGTTAATAGCAATCGGAAGATAGTTGCAGTACTGATAATTGTGAGGCCACGAGACTCGCGCGATTCATTCCAAGAAGATTCGTCACTGAAATGCAGCTGAAATTCATACGTTGAGTAGCTTCTCCTCACTTCACCTCCCCTCCTCCCTCCCTCTCTTTCCCTCTGTTTCATGCGTCCACATTCTGACCATTCTGACGGATATGGTCTTGATGGTTGTTCGTCTCCTCGTTCTCTCCTCCTTCTCCATCTCCATCAAAGCCCCTTCCGACCCCATTCTTCATATCGGCAGTCAGCTCCTTCTCCCTTCCTTCTTCTACATGGGTGCTAAGTCATTTTCTCGCCTCTCCTTTCATTCGCCTCTCCTCCGTTTTTTGAGCATCGTTTGGCTGCGCGGGAAGGAAAGAGAGGGGGAAGGGGGGGGGGCAGCAGCTCTCCTGTCTCCCTCTCCAGTCCGCCCTCTTTCTGTGCGCGACACATGCATGTTCAAATAGCGAGAATGGATAGGAGAAGGCTGCGCGACTGAATCGCCCACTAACCACTTCTGCTGTATGTGATATCTCCTCCATCGCTAGTCTCTCCCCCATCCGCCTCCTCATCCACTCGCTGCCCTACACTTTCTACGATGTGACATTTAACCCATTCTTCTGAATCTTCTAATAAGATTCTGAAGATATCGGACTACTCACTAACGATATCATCTATTGTATTATATATATATATATATTTGTGAGTGCTTCGTTCTGAGTAAAGGGAGGATTCTCAATGGGGTTGCCTCTCTCTCCTCTCCTCTTTTCTTCTCGTATCGTCGTTTCGCGCATTCTAGCCAATTTCGATTGATCAGAGGGGGAAATGCGCAGAGAGAAGAGGAGAAATCAGTGAAAAACGCGTGGAAATATCGAGAGGAGCTCGCTATTTTCCGAATCTGATTCATTACTCTTCGATATATTCGAGTTGTTCTTCCTTCTAACACGAACTCTTTCTTGAGTGAACATCTTACCTGCATGCATTTTTTTGTATTTATCTGGTAGGTCATTGGTCTTCCTCTCCTCCCTCCTCTTCTCCAAATGGTTTCATGCGCGAGAGTAAGCCAAGAGTGCGCAGGACGAAAAAGAGCGCGCGTACCAAAAGAGAAGGGAAATCGGGCGACGGAAAAAGAACCAGAGACGTGGCTTCCAAATTTCAATCTCCCTCATATTTGTACTCGCGCGAATTTCGATCGAATCACTTCGCACTTTGTGGTGTCGTATGATAGTGATGGAGATGGAGAAGGAATGATGGCAGATTGAATGAGGATGGAGAAGAAAGGGACGAGGAAGAGAAGGAGAGATGCATCCACCACTCCCCCTCCACGGACACTCAAGGTACCCCCAGAAGAATCACTCTAACCATTGGAGAAGCACTTATTATGATGGGTGATTCAGATAGAGGAGTGATCTCATTGGGAAGTCAACTGCGCACGTCGTAAACAAAAGATATTCGGAAAATACAGTTGGATTATGCGCACACCTGTGAAGGGAAGAGAGAGAGAGAGAGAGAGAGAGAGGGGGGGGGGGGGGCAATGCGATTGGGAGGAATGAGAAGGGACGTAGGGATGGAAGACATGAAGGAACAGTCCCTACAATTATCTAGCTTAGTTCGTCGGTAGAAAAGATCCTAGGGCTTTCGAAGAATGAAGATGTTGTCATTTCAGCAATATTCGGTGGAGGAGAAGCTGGACATAATAGACTACGCGAAGGTGAGAGAAGGAGAAGGATCTCCTCCCTTAGTCTCTTCGACGTCTATTGATTGCAGAACACGGGAAATCGAGCCGCCGGAAGGGAGTTCAACGTGGCTGAAAGCTCGATTCGAGAATGGAGAAAACACGAAGTGAAATTGAGGTGACCATTCCTTCTTCTTAATCAAGAACTCTCGTCAACTATATATTCAGGGAAACCCTGACAAATGGAGGAGGGGCCAAAGGAGGCAATGGAGGATCTACCCTTCATTCCAATGTCAGAAACGGTTAAGAAATGGGGGCCAATTCCATCCAATAGTATAAAATAATATCGACTAAATGATTCAGATTCGACTACATGCCTCCCCTCCCTCTTCCCTCTCCCTTCCGTCTCCTTCCCTATCGTTACTTCCATCCATCACTCCTTCTACGGTACTTTTCGAAATAATATTCATCTTCTACTTCAAATGATTCTAATCGTTTGTCCACCAGAGTGTCTCCTCTTCTTCATCTCCGTCATCCGATTTCTCCACAATTTCCACCTCTATCGGCTCTCCTGATTCAGAGGTTCACTATTTATCTCAAATTAATTCAAAAAGTTAATTATAAATACACTATGGATCCATAGTTCAATGTTCTTATTTCTTCTCGAATCCTTCAATTCTCTCCTTCATTCAGATATCCGGCAGTCGAAAGCGCAAATCGACAGCACCGAGGAAGATCGTCCTCGATGAGTGAGATGCTCCATCTATTTTCTAGTTGTCACTCTATTCAAAAGGAGTTAACACCCCCACTAGTCAAGCCCCATTTTCAACCTCGATTCTTTATCTTTTTCCTCCCCGTGTCAACCTGTTCTATCAGATCATCTCATAATCCTACGGTAACCGATATTATCGGTGATACTGTATCCTATTTAACCATTCATCGATTCATTCACAATGCTGTAGAATGCACATCTATACATTTCGTCTAGAAGTTTGTCAAATTAACCAGCGCACCTCCTCTCTCCTCTCCTCATTCTTTCACGTGTATCCTCTGTTTCTCATCAATATTCAGTGGATCAATTAGTGAGATGCACTCTGCATCTCAGAGACTCATTCTGATTCTTCTTCCCATCAGGGACCATTCTGCCTTATTCGGTGTCTCTCCTTTCATTTCTAGTCATCGTCGTGTATATTTCAGTCTCCGGAATGAAGCCGTTTCATTCAGAAGAATTTGGATTGAGGCCTCGCGAGATATGAGAAATTGACATAAGATTGAGATCAGCTTGGAGAATATTCGACGTGGTTGTATCATATCACGGATCTCCTGTAAAAGTGCAGGAAAATGAGACCCTTTTGCGACAAAAAAAATTTTGGATCACGGATTTCTCTGTAAACGTTAGGATTGACCAAAGTGAGGGCGGGGAGAACGCCTATCCACTTCATTCCTCGAATTTTGCATGTTGAACGGAGTTTTGAGTGACTATCTGAGAGAATTGAGCAAATCTACCTATGAGCCGTACAGTGAAAAATAAAGTGCCGATTTTAAGATCCACCTAGGGGTAACTTTTCACGTAGAGTTCGAAAATCGACCTTAGGAAGCCGTATCTCTGACCCCTCATTTCGTGTTATGCGCTGAATTTGAGAGGTCGGTTTTTGTATCTTTTGAACGGCGCTTCCAAACCCCATAAATGTATGGTAATTCTGAAAGATCTCGACGAGATAAGCATTTTCACTGTTGAAAGTGAAGGGCTAGCTCATCTTTGAAAAAAGTTACGGCCGTTTGAAATCAAAAATTTGTCTAAAAATTGACGACCTGAAAAATTTTTTGGGGGCTGTCGTTTTTTAATTAGTCGCATTAAAACCGCCATGAAAAAGTTGAAACTTTATCTAAGTGAACATCAGCTCGATTGGCAGCGTTTCAATGTGATTTGAGCCTGTGGTACACGTTTGACCTTTGTTTTGGCAACGATATCTCTACAACCAAACGTACTACAGTTAACAGATCTGAAATATAAGTCATATCTGATAATATAATTAATAATACCTTGTTTCGGAACCATTCCTGTTCATTCCAAGTATATAGAAGTGCGTAATTTACCAATTCCGGGTTCCTGCCGCATCAATTCCTGCTCGAAGCGGGCTCAAACTTAATTTTTAAGCACTCTAATGTCAAAATTCATATTCTACGAGTGAAAATGTTCCAGAAAAAATGTTACAAAAGTAAAATTAAAGAAAAAATATTTTTTTCACATTTTTGCCCCTTGTAAGGGGTGAAAATGTCGAAATCATGGATACGTATGAAAAAGTAATATCTAGGTGTATTTTCACTCGTAGAATACGAATTTTGATATTAGCACGCTTAAAAATTAAGTTTGAGCCCGCTTCGAGCAGGAATTGATGAGGCAGAAACCCGGAATTGGTAAATTACGCACTACAATATTAGGTTGGTTCATAAGTTTCTGACTATTTATTTTTCATAATTTCTCCTAGCCTATTTCGATTGCCTGCAATTCATCTATAGTTTTAGTGGCGTCAGTAGTGATGGAGTACCGGAAAACATTAACATTGATATATCGGTTATTGAACGTGAGAACATTAATTTAATATCGAAACTGTCGAAAATAGTGTTTTTCGGTGTTTTTGGTTAAGCTCAACTTCTCAGATATTTGCGACCTCTTTAATTTGCCCAACATATATGTTGTAGGGCAAGAGTTGCTTGTTCGGTTAAACGTGAAAAACCGGGTCCTCATTGCGAGTGAGAAAATAGAAACAACAAAAAGTGCTGATTTCGATGATTAAATTTCTAAAACGCGGTTCCGAAATATCATAATTACTTATTGATTGATGAATCTACTCCTAAATATAACTGTGTTCTAAGATAGGAAGGTAGAAAATAATGAACCACTATTGAGCTCTCAAGGTCGATCTATACGAGTACAGTGCCAGAAAATATAAAATAAGCATTCTCCAATTAGCATAGTTTACTGATTTGGACAAAATGTTAAGCGGGAATTCAGGGGACCAGAATTTCTGAAGAGTCAAATTAAATGCCTGTGTAATAGGCTTCTCATTAATCCTTCACGTTTGTCTCAATCTCATTTGTCCTTGGAGTTACAATCAAATGAATAGTATTGAAAATCAAGAACAATTTAGAGTTTGACTGTGAATAGTGTCATCCTTCCTGATCGAATTGGCCCGATATTGTATCGCGTAAAAAGTATTCCCAAACCTTCATCAACTATGAATAACCATTAGTTGATTGGCTGAATGAGATGGACGGGGTAGGTCAAAATACCCGAACATGAAAATAGTCAGAAACTTTTGAACCAACCTAATACTTGGAATGGACAGGAATGGTTCCGAAACAAATTATTATCCACCTTCCGTGGGAAGGTGGCGTATCCTGGCTTTGCAAGCAAAGTCAACAGCTAAGTGAATTTTGGCAAATTCTCAAATCAATAAAAGGAGTGAGATCTTACTATTCAAAACAATCAGTTCAATAAAAGTCCCGGGATCAAAAGCCAAAATTCGCTCTATATTTTCTGAGATTTCGGAAATCTGAACAATTAAGGTACGAATTTTAAAATATTTACGCATGAAAATAAATAGCGAATTTTGGCTTTTGATCCCGGGACTTTTATTGAACTGATTGTTTTGAATAGTAAGATCTCACTCCTTTTATTGATTTGAGAATTTGCCAAAATTCACTTAGCTGTTGACTTTGCTTGCAAAGCCAGGATACGCCACCTTCCCACGGAAGGTGGATCTCGGGACTTTTATTGACGCGGAGCGATTGATTTTTTTAAATCTCCCCCGCCATATGACTAGACCGCGCAGTCTTCAAGACATAGCCGTTGGCCGTGTTACTGGTACTTGACAGGTGAGTGAGGGAGCGTAAATCGACTGGCTTAAGAGCGAAAGTATCCGTCTCTGATTGAAAGTCGCCGACCAACATCGTAATACCCATATAAAGTAGCTCAAGTCGGAAGCTTTCAACTCCCTCCTCCTCGCCCAGAGGGTACAACAGTGAAAGTGCCTGTTCGACCCCAACCATGATTCCACCAGGGGCAATTTCACCCGCTGATTCCGAAAATAATACTAGTTTTACATTAATTTCAACTTTGTATTTCATAATTAGCAGGGTGTTGACAACTTGGGACGACTCGCCGCGTTTACGACCTTTGACCTGGCCGAGAGAGGGAGGCGCGAGGGAGGGAGAGAGGAGGGGCAGGCAGAGGGATAAATTCGCGCGGGAAACTGTTTGAAAGGCGTCAGCACCTACAGATGGAAACCTTTTTAAAATTAAGCTCATTGGATTCGCCGTGTCAATATTAGTCTACAGTAGGCCGGTAGGAACTTGGATTTTCCATTGAGAGCTTGGATAGCCCGAAATGTGGCTGAACTGCCAGAGGGCTCAAAATTTCGAACTTTGAGGGCAATTTTCGCACCTTTCTAGTGGGAATTTCACAATTCTGAAAAGTCTCTAGGCGGGCAACCGTATACGCTCTATCGAATGAGCTATAGCACGTCTCTCTACGATGCTCGCGAACGTAACTCAAAATTCCGGAACGCCACGAAACCGACAAAAATGGGAGTCAGCCTGAGGCACTTCCGGTTATGATAGGGACTTGAAATTTCGGATTTAGCATCTCCTATGTTCCCGATTAAGATCCCCAAAAGATGGATACTTGGATTTGAGTTTGAACGGTAGTCGATACCCTACCCTCTCAGGAACCTTTCCGACTGTGGGAATTTCTTGTTTCCCGGCCAAAATTGCCCCGGCGCTTCGCGCCGGGGCTAATTAATTATAATATCACATATGAGCCCGTTCGCGCAAGAGTCGAACAAATCTTGGCACACCAAATTTTCAAAAAGTTGCGAAAAGGGGTTATCGAAGATGCTGATCATTGTGGTCAACTTCATTTTGTACCATTTCGACCGGTTAAGCCAGGCTGCACATGGGCTGCACCCAGACTTCTGTCCATAACTTGGTAATCGAATTATGAAACGATTTTAAAATTGTACATATTACAGATAGTGTCACTACGAAACCATAGGCATCAAAATATCACATGCTTTTTCTTGACAAAATTATAATTTCGACGATCTCGAATAAAATGCAGAAGCCAAAGCCACGAACTATATGGTGAGATGCGCCGTGCCCTGGGGATCATTTTTCGTATACTATGTGTGGGGTTTAAGTTAGACATATTTTTGCTACATCCATTTTTGTGATGCACTTATCACCTTTATCCCGAGAAGTCTGTGGCTGACAGTGAGAAATGAATATCATTCCTTTGTTCCGCTTCCATTGAACGAGTCCGATAATTATATGCATATATGCTTTATATGTATTTAAGAGACCCTCCACGAGAGAACGTAACAGGTCCACGGATGGCTAAAAATTCGATAATTCCCATACTTTTTCTCTGAAGTGGGGGTCCCGAGTGCTGATCGCCGGCAGCAATGACTAAGCTCTGGGGTCGATTTTGAAAAAATTTCTGGCTTCCCTAATTTTTGGGGTCGAAAAATCGACTTTCTCAAAATCATCTGTAATATAGATTTTCTGGTGGATTTTGACGCGTAGAAACTGACGATTTTTATGTTTGATTCCGATTCCCCATCTCATAATTTACATAGGAACATATTTCATTGGTCAACATAGGGTGATGTACATATAGCTACTCAGTAGGGAGAGTCTGGACTTGTCGTAATTTTTGGACTCTCTCAAATTGAGAGAATGTGATCCATTGAATGCATTGTTGCACCGTATCTCGAAAACGGTCAACTTTGACGCTTTGAAGTTGAGCAATAGTTTTGAGCAATAATTTTTGAGCAATGAGTTTTGAGCAATAATCACACGATGTTCAACTTATCCCTACTGAGTAGCGATATGATCCTCCTCGAGTTATGACAAACGAACAATGTAGGTACCTTAATTCTGGGGTGGGGAATCCGAATCAAAGATAAAAATCGTACAGTTCGCTTCGGAAAAGGTTGATAATTAGCATATTGTGACGTCAAAAACAGTTTTTCGCATGAAACTATGTGAAGATGTCACTTCTGCATGGAGCGTAAGAGAACTTATTTGTAGAGTTCTCTATTACGAACCGATTCAAAAAATCCGCCCGCTGTAGGTCAAAAACTGACCGAGAAACGGCATTCCAACCTGGTAGGTCATAACTCCGTTCAACATGCAAAATTCGAGGAATGGAGTGGATAGGCGTTCTCCCCGCCTTCACTTTGGTCAATACTAACGTTTACAGAGAAATCCGTAATACAAAAAAAATTTTGTCTCATCGGTTCCTGCATTTTTACAAGAGATCCGTGATATATGGAATGAAAAAAGTAAGGGAAAGTTCATTGGGAGAGTAGAGGGAGATGATCACTCCCCTCTTCGAGGCAATCCACTCACTATTCCACCTCCTCTCACTACTTCGCAGTCATTCTCGGGCGTCTTTGGAATGATATCCATTCCAGAATAAAAGAAGTTAATGAATTCTAAATGACTGACGACCAATTTTGTGACATTTATTTTGGAATACAAAAAGAAATTTATTTTGGAATACGCCAATTTTGTAGATTATGCGAAGATGATGCATGACAAACATTGACTCGTACTTCCAGAGAGTTCTCATTCCTCATCCATAGATCATCCTCTAATTAAACGATCGATAGTTGCCATATTCTACAGTTTGTACGCCATCTCTTCATTGAGTCTCTCTTGGATGGCAATAAGAATAAGAATGAGAGAGTGGAGAGAAGGAGGAAGAGACGAAAGGCAGAACTGCCCTCTACCTCAGTCTCCTTCGCTATTCCATCTGTCAATATTGTGGTGTTGTGCTGTAGGAGAATCGATAGATCTCCGATCTAGGATATATATACTTCTCACTCGTTCAAATATCTCATCGAGTGGTGCAGGTTCTCATTTCTTCGTTCTCTTCACTCGGAATGAAACAGTGAACAACATCCATCTCATGGCAAAGGAAGAATATTCATGTACCGTTTAGATATTATTCATGACCGTTATTCGATCATCGCCTTTTCAATTATCCAACTCAACTCTCATCCTTTTGTTCTTCTTCTTCTCGAGGAGAGTGATCAAAGTGAGATCATCTAAGACGTAGAAGGAACAAAGAGTACATTTCACTGGAACCATTCATAACTGGAAGAGAAAATGCGTGGATCTGCATACTTCATCCACTTTACTGTAGTGAAATGAAGACTGATCAATAGATTTTGAAGTAGTACAATAAAATCAATTATGAATAGAGATGGCATCATCAACGCGCAATATTTGCTCATGAATTTATCGTAACAAGATACGTTGTAAGATAAGACAAGATTCGCACAAATAATTAATCTAAGACGTAAAGTAAAGCTTATTAGCAGACTGTGTCTCAAAGTAGAGTTCACCCCGGGGTACAATTGTCACCAGCATATCACAATAGGAAATGTATAATATTAGTAATGAAGTGAGATCAACATCTCCTTATTATGCAGAATACACAGAGGGTATGTGAGAGGGTGAGGAAGTTGGAGGGAGTGGGTGCGACTACGTAGGGGTGTGCATATCGGAAGGGAAGAGAGGGGGCGGGGCCAGAGAGGACAACGTATAGAATGTAGAATGTAGAACTCTGTGAGACGGAGTGAGCACCTGAACAGAGGCTTACTGTATCTAGAACATTGTAGACAATATAGATTGATAAATCATTGGAAGATTGTTTGAACGGGAGAAGAATGACCAACCGAGGGAAAGTTTGCGAGAGGAGTAGTCATCCAAGAGAGTGGCTTGACTGGTCCCGGAGTGAACATTGGCAGCTGGAATACGGTAGTTCCATGCCAATCCATCGTAAATTATTACCTGTGCCATAGTTCCCCACTTGGGAATTCCGAATGACTGACGAGGCGAGAGGATGAGGGGAGGAAGAGGCGACGATACCGTATCCGATGGCCTATCGACAACTGAAGGAAGGCCATCGATTAATAGATTGCATCTCATTGACTCACAATCCGTCTCATCTCTCGAGTGCAATTGACTCTCTTCACTACCGTATCCCTGATCAGAGTATCTCTTCAGCTTGCGTCTCTTCCTGAATGGTTCGTTCCTGCCACGAACCGAATCGAGATACTCTCGAATCTGCAGATTATCGATTAGTGAGCGGAGCCATCAAAAGAGGAGGATTACCTACCTTTTCCATTCCCCAACCGGCAGCCATATCCTCTGCAGTACGATCCTCGTCGTCTCTTGCATCCTGCATTTCCCATGATATAGCGTATCACATAGTGACTACAGTAATCCACAAATACTATCGTACCACTTGTATTCCTGCGTCTACCAAGATACGGCACATCTGCAAATCTCCATGCTGAACAGCGTAGTGGAGAGCTGAAAGGGCATTCCAGTTGGGCATCCTCCGTTAGAAAGAGAGAGATACCTGTTCGATGTCGATTGTCTAGCACGTGCATTCGACATCCTAGAGAGAGAGAGATTCATTCCTCCCCTTCTTCCCCTTCTCACCTTGGTTGATGAGCAGCATCACATGTTCCTTGCTATTGCATTCAACTGCGTGGTGCAGGGGGCACTTCTGAGGCAAGTCTCCATCCAATTGCTCAAGAGACCAAAGTTACGCAAAATGATAGACATGGAGACAATGAAGTGGGACGAAAGAGGAGAAGGGGCAGACCATGTCTCCGTTCGAGTCCACGTCTGCCCCGTGAGTGAGGAGACAGCGAGCGATGGGGAGAGTGCAATCAGAGACTGCCATCGAAAGAGCGATTCGATTACTGTCGTCCGCCAAATTGATCTGAGGGGGGGGAGGAGTGAATGGTACTCGTCCATCTCTCACCAGTTTGACTGCAGCAGTCGAGAGAATCATCTGGAGATTGGGCAGATCGTTGTACTCTGTCGCCAGATGGACTAGTGAACGACCCTTCTTGTCCACTTGAATAGGATTAGCACCCTGGAGAGAGAGATGAGGGGGAAGGAGAGAGTCACCTACCAGACTGATGAGCCATCGATTGAAATTGGGAGAACGCAGTTTGTGGAAGGAGTGGTGAAGAGCTCCCCAGCCTTCTGTAAAAATATACCCATTTGACCATCGATGTTTCCATCCACCCCCCCCCCCCTCCTCACCATTATCGACATCATCGATTTGTGCTCCCTCCTTGATGAGTTCCTTCATCGTCTCTCTCAATTGATCCTCTAATCTCTCTGATCGAATGATCACTAAGAGAGGAGTCATCCCTCTTTCGTCCCGTACATTCACATCATCTCCACTCTTAAAAGTACGGTTGCATAATTTGATCACATTACTGAAGAATATAGATGATAGTGATGAGTGTGATAGGGTACCGTTATGTGTATTGGGTGTACTCCCTTCGCCAGTTCATGGATGAGACTAATGGAGGGAGGAAAGAGTCGACTTTGCTTCACCGGCACTACTTCATTCGCGATCCCTCCTGAGGGAAATCAAGGTATTCCAAAGATCAAAGATCACTCTCACCTAACTCGGGAGGAAACCAAACTGGAGCTTCAAGCACTCGCTTGCGTGTTCTTCGCTGCTCGATCACAACTGGAAGTGATCGATAATGGAAGGGGAGTAGATCATGAGGGGATGAAGAAGGGAAGGTGATGGAGGAAGATTCACCGTAGACAAGAATGGAGATGATCAAGAGAGATCCGATGCATAGGAAGAGTATGCGAAGATAAGGGAAGGAGGGAGAGGGAGAGGGGGGGGAGGAAGAGACCGACTGGATTATGGCAGAACTCACGGGAGTGGACTGCAAGGAACGGATTACGGAGTGAATAGGGTGAGGAGATGGGATTATAGTTGTACCTTGGAAGCGATTGCCTTCTCGATGAATCCAATGATTCGATCGATCGAATCGAGACAATCGTGAGAGCATCGAGTGAGAGAGATGGACAATGCCACTTCGATTCCCAGTGATGAGTTCTGAAAGGGTACGGTAGGCAAGAGGGATACTGTAGTATAGTACCTCTCCCCTGTGGATGCGCCCTCCTCTCCCTTCGGCACCCCATCGCCAGAGCAGAGGACCAACTGAGTCCTGGCTGAGGACTACCGTAGCTCTCAAAATCCAATTGTCACTGGGTAAGTGTGAGATAACAGTACCTCAGGAATCGGGAAAGCTGGAAGAGGAAGAGATGCGATAGAGGCATGAATTGTTCTGAGGTTGTCTGTAGACGGACGAAGAGCTGACCCGGCAACTGGAGAGAGAAACTGTTTAGTGCACCCATAGGAGATCTATTTATAGTATTAACTTATGATGGATGATTGATGTACCGTATCAAAGGAACTGAAGCAGTCTCCGCCATCGAATTCGCACTCCTCTTGCATGCACTCTTTGTCGCACTTCCCATCCGAGAATCGATCACTGCAATTCCATACATTTTAAATACCTTACAAGTACCCCCCTATCCCCCCCCCAGTTTCCTGTGCACTCTCATCCTGTTATAGCGCGGCCAAGGAAGGCAGGACTTATTAAATTACAAAATAACAAATACACTCTTCGATGTTGATACACATTAAGAATGTGTAGCAACTCAGTCCCAAATATCGAGTTGTTTAACACTAGAGAGCGCCCGAGGCAAATAAAAGAAGAATCATGCGAAAATTGGAAAGTATTGCATACCAAATACAGTGTAGGAAATTATGAATTTTGGGAAATGATCCTTGTTCGTACACTCGATCGAGCACAGGCCATAGAAGCCCGAGGAAGTCGTATACGGTAGCTAAACAATACTCACCTACAGTACTCCTCTTTGGGACAGACCGATGGAACCTGACACTCGTATCCGTCATACAGACACTCGATGGAGTTGCATTCCTGGAATACGGAAGGAATACTGCAGATGAGGATGAAATAGTACCTGATTGCATTCTCCATTACCGTAGACAGAAGCGCAATAGAGGGGGAATGGACACTCGGAGTATCTTGAATCAGGTAGAGTCGTGTTGAGATGGAGTGTATTGTCGCAGAAGGAACCAGTGAAGGGAATGTTGCATCTGCAAAACGGTTTCTTACAACTAAGCAAAGGACTGGGGGGAAGAGAGAGAGAGTGAAGCAGTTTAATCAAGTCACCCGTCAAACTAAGGAAATTAAGGTAGAAAGATCTAATTAGAAAGAAGAGAGAAAAGTGGAATTAGCTCACTTGCAATAGTGGGCGGAGCGACCAGAGAATATGTAATTGGAGCAGAGACCGCGAGCCTCTTCCTGACCACACGACCAATCCTCACACAGACCACTGTTGAGAGAGTATGTCGAGCCATCTGAAGAGAGAAGAAGGATGGAAGAAGAGGGATGGAGGGACTCACTTGTTCGAATGACGACAGGATGAGAAGATATGAATGGAAAGAGAAGGAGGAGAAGGGGAAGAGAGTGGCACATTGTTAGTGCATTCAAATGAAAAAAATACCACTCCTTCAGCCCAGACTATAATTAGAAATTGACGAAATAAACAAAATAATACTATAATAATCATTAGGAAACGAACAAATGTGGCGCGCAACGAATGGATGAAAGAGAACGAAGAAGGAGGGAGGGTGAGGTCAATCGATCGATGGGAGACACTCACTCTTCTGATCTACAAGTGAGTGGAGAGAGAAGGGATGCACTCAAATTATGAATGGAAGAATGGATCGACGTAGACCTCTTCCCGGTAGGGCCCAGGCAGATTCTAGAGAACAAGATGATGCAAGCACTCCTGTTCGAACGTTCGTTGTACAGTAAACGACCATATGTTCAGAATCAAGAAACACAGAGTAAAAAAATAAATCGCTAGTCACTTCGCGTTGTACTTTGTTCGTGTTAGAAAGGAAGAAAAGGCCTAATTAGACAAGAAAAAACAATCTATCCATAGGCTAGTAGCCAAACAGTGCAAATATAAACAAAAAATAGCTTCTCCTTGAAAAACTGGGAAAATTCAAGGCGCAATGATTCAGCATTACTTTTAAATGTTACAACAAGGACAAAATTAGCGAAAAAATGTAGTAAAACTAAATAGTAGTTTGCAAACTATTATAGTTTATTACCGTAATCAGTAGTAAATCAATAAGTGGAATTCGAATACCATATTCAAAAAGTGCCCAGAGCCGGACTTAAGAGACCGTCCACCAGAAAACGGAAAAGGGTCACGGTTGGTCAAAAAATGGATTTCCTCCATACTTTTTTCCTGAAGTAAGGGACCAAAGTTAGGAATGCAGGCACCATTGGCTAAGGTCTGGGGTCACTTTTGAAAAAGATACCGTAACCCCTCATTTTTGGGTGTGAAAATTTTTTTTCCCGAAAAGTTTCGTATTAATAGTTTTTCTGATGTATTTTTACACGTACATAACGAATTTCCATGTGAAAATGGTCATAAATGAGATAGAAAAAAGTTAGAGCCAAAAAATCGATTTTTGCGATCCGAAATCTCACATAAATGGACATAACTTTTTTCAAAAAAATAATACTTTGGGTGATTAGCATTTTTCGAAAGCTAATCATATAACACATCTATCAGAATTTTTGCAGAATTTTAAAAATACCCAATCATGCTCAAATTTCGGTCCGAACTTGGATCTATCGTGAAAAAGCCTTGATATTTTTGAACGTAGATACTGTTTCCAGGCTCCAATCACCTTCAAATTTGGAATAGAAGTCTTTCAGGATCATTTGAACACATTCGCATGCAAAAATTGCCAAAATAGAAAATATTTGAAATTTCGATTTTTCGACCATTTTGACCGAAAAAATCGAAATTTCAAAATTTATCGATTTTGGCAATTTTTGCATATGAACATGTTTATATGATATAGAAAGACTTCTATTCCAAATTTGAAGGTGATTGGATGCTGGAAACAGTATCTACATTCGAAAATATCAAGACATTTTCACGAATTTTAGACATAGTTTCAAGTTCGGACCGAAATTTGAGCATGATTGGGTATTTTAAAAAGTCTGCAAAAATTCTCATAGATGTGTTATATGATTAACTTTCGAAAAATGCTAATCACCCAAAGTATTATTTTTTTGAAAAAAAGTTATGTCCATTTATGTGAGATTTCGGATCGCAAAAATCGATTTTTTGGCTCTAACTTATCTCATTTCTAACCATTTTCACATCGAAATTCGTTATGTACGTGTAAAAATACACCAGAAAAACTCTTAATACGAAACTTTTCGGGAAAAAAGTTTTTCACCCCCAAAAATGAGGGGTTACGGTATCTTTTTCAAAAGTGACCCCATACCTTAGCCAATGGTGCCTGCATTCCTAACTTTGGTCCCTTACTTCAGGAAAAAAGTATGGAGGAAATCCATTTTTGACCAACCGTGGCCCCTGCCCAGGTGTTACGTTCTCTCGTGGACGGTCTCTTAATAAGTCAGACTGTAATTCTTCAATTCTTTCATTCTTCTTCGATCACCCATTTCTCGCATCTTCTAAGCATTGTTTATAAATGATTATTCGAAAGGCGGATAAGCAAACAGTGGAGACATAGAAGTGTAATAGGAGTGATGGATCCGAACCCGAACCTGATGATTCTCTAGTCTAGATCTTCTTCATTTTCTCACATGTCTTATCGATGCATTTCCTCTCTCATCGATATCACACAAGCGCAGGTCGGCAAGGGAAATGGGTGCGAGAGCACTTCAATACAGTAACCTTCGAAATTTATTGAGATCCAAATATCTAATCGCAATAGCATGTCCTGTCCTCAGCGCTCTCTAAAAGACGACCCGTTGAGCCATTTTCGCCACCCTAGTCCTCACCGTCATCATCTGGCTCGTTGGATATCTCATAATGTATTGGAATTGGGTGAAATTACAGGCAGCGAATGAAGGATAACTATTCGACCAACACGAGTTGATGACTCCACTCGGAGAGGAACTCGATAATCAATATCCCCATTCAGAAATTTGCATCGGAACGGGAATTCAAGAAGAGAATGCAGGATAAAGTCGAATAGAATACAAAAACGTGGGACCTCTATCTATCATCTAGGAAGCTGTGAAAGACACTGTAAAATCAAAATTAACTATTTTTGCTTTTTATCAGGTTGGTGCAAAAGTTTCTCCCTTTTTTCATAAATTTACATTTTTGCTTCCCCTGACATCCAATGTCCTCATACGGTCTTTTGCAATATAAGGGTACATGAATACTCTTTATAACAAGCCGTGTCCCAGTTCTCCACAATTAGCAGCGTCGATACAGCAATCTCTCCAGTTTCGTAAAATTGCATTTCAAACTGAATGTTTATAAGGTCATAGCTGAGTGGAGAAAAGAGATAGGGGTTAGTCATACATACCAGTGTAAAGTATGATATCTGGGCATGCTCGTGAATGTAATTCAGTATCAGTGTGCCGTCATGCCAAGTTGAGATGAGCGTCTAATTAGATATTTCCGCGAGATCAATTTCTACAGAATTACTTTTCATAGCCCCGAATGTTTAGTCATTGTCTCGAAAAGCCATATTGTTGAGGACAATGTAGTTCTCGCTAGCCTTAATATTACCCTTAAACTTGAGGTGGCTACAGCTATCCATTTGTGAACAGCAGCATGATACAGCAAAATTTCAACGAAATCAGCACTTTTTCTAATTCCCAGCTTGCAACGCCTTTTGAAAGTCGGATATTGTGTGATATTCTGAATGACCAACTTGAGTGTTATTACTCATCAAGTGAGCAGAATCAATTGCTAGATCTTATTCAAATGGTAGGGTCCAGAAAAGTAACCTAATAATCATAATATTTCGACATTTTGACATTTTCATTATTTATTCCCGTAATATGCTTTCCAGAATTGAATTGATCCTGCATATATAATCTACCTATGTGCCCACTACTAATGTTAAACGGAAATTAAAGTCAGGCAAAGATGGCTAGAAAACGATTAAAAAATATTTTAGGGAGAAACTTTTGCACCAACCTAATATGTACATGTGTTTTTGCCAAAGAACTATCGCTACGTGAGTAACGTCCTCCCCATTGTTGTACTGACTGCTTCTTTCCCTGCGTCTGCAATAATATGATATATCATATATATATCCTGGACTAGAACAATTCATTGTTGGGAATTCCTTCTTTCTCAGATCCTTCTTCATCTCCCTTTCTCTTCTATCAAGGAATATGCAGACGGATGCGTCAATCAGAGGGTAAAAATCAGAGGCTAATAATATTCGTCTATCGAGAATTTTTTAAAATTTATTTTTTTTAAAATTTAGAATGTATGTATATGTATACTTTTTGTAATTCAATTATACGTGTTCACGGAAAATTCATGGATTAATTTATTTCAGAACAATCAGTAATGTTCCTAGTATGTAATCAAGCTGATAAATGTTATCGGAATGATTAATATGTAATATTGTCACTTTCATCGCTCCTCTAAATGAATTTCGTACCGGAGATGAGAGGTAAAGTGACTTAGGAATAGCGATGGATTGGGAATGTAAGTGAAGCGATGTGAATGGAGTGAGGAGGAGAAGTGACTGGCAAGAAGACTACCTAAGCTGCATCACACGAGTATCTCTACTTACTACAAGGCTACAAATGGCTATCGATACAATTACTATATATGCACTACGAAATGCGAAACTTGAACAAAAAACTATTTCGCCATGAAATGATTGCCAGCTTCGGCTACCGTAGTCTGGAAGGAGGAGAGGGGTACGGTGGTGAAGAAATCGATATTGTCCAGCATTTGAATGATTGAGTCTGAAATGTCTCCAATACGTGTCAAAGGAGTCAGAATCTGCAGATAAAAGGAGGGAATAAGCGAGAAATTACCGTTGAATCCGACGAAGAAAAGGGAAACATCCGCTCGTTTGGCGTCTAAGTAAGACTGCAAGAGAACGAGATAGCATCTCCCTTTCCTTGTTTCTCACAATATTAGAATAGAGATATCGGATAGTGCCATAAACAGGGAAGTCATATATGCTTTTTTATGGAAACAGTTGAACTATGTAGTAAGAGGAAGGGAGGGACCTCCTTGAGTGCATCGACGCCCATGGAGTCGATGTATGAGATGGCAGAACAGTCAACGATGACGACCTTCTCAGAGGGAAGAGACTGAAGGGAGGAGAAGTGATTGGATACGAAAGACGGGAGGAGGGAATACCTCATCCGAGAAAGTTGCTTGCAGTACATCGATGAATTTCGTAACATTCGCGAAGTGCAGAGGAGAATCGAATTTGAGAACCTAGCGAGATCGAGTGAAGAATATGATTAAATATTTAGAATCAGCTTATGATTGTTGCAAACCCTTACGAACCTTTGCAAATTCAGGAATCTTCTGACTCGGAGAAACCGTTGAGTGCGAAACATCATTGAAGGTGGGCCTAGGGAAACACACATTCAATCGATATTCTTTCATCGAATACCATTGCTCTCGAAGGACTACGGTAATAATGGCGAAAGCGACGGCGATTACGAGTCCCTGAGTGACATTGCAGAGTACGGTAGCCAGGCAGGCTATCGACCAAATTGCCTGACAGGAAGTTGTGTGAAAGTCATTAGAAGTGGATCTCGGAGAGAGGAAACATACGAAATCGTATTTAGAGATCTTCCAGAGTCTCGGGAGTTCCTTGACTTGGAGGAAGAGAGACTTGAGAGAGACAATGACTATGCAAGCGAGAATGCACTGTAATAGAGAATATTAAGGAGATGAAGGAGGGAAGAGAGATCGAGTCTAATTGAGAAGAGTTTGGAGTAGAAGGGGGAGGGGGGAGGGGGGGGGGGGGGTTCTCACCATTGGAAGGGGCTCGAGAAGAGGACCGAGGAAGAGAATTACAGTGAGGAGAAGAGCAGAAGAGAAGACGGTGTACAACTGGAATGGAGGGGACTTGGAGAGTCAGTGAGTATTGGTACTTGCAATCAAATTAATCTTTCTATTTTAGGTGTTTGTGCACCATTGAAGATTAGTAAAGAGAAATCAAACTGACGAGGGTTTTCGCTCCACTGAGTTCGCATACAGCAGATCGAGAGAGGGAAGCACCAACGGGATAGACAGGGAAGAAGGAGGAGAGAAGGGAGAAGAAGGAACAAGCATACATCTCCTGACCATCAACATCATGAGTGCCCATCATTTGGGATCTCTCGCATACGAGGATTCTCCCCCTTCCCTATTCATTCTACCGGCTTTCTATTAAAGTATCTCAAAGAAAATGATTCATAGATTAAGTCCATTTCCAAATGGTCCACAGATGGAACAGATTCGAACCTGAGCAGAGTCGATTCTATACTTGTGCTTCTTAGCGAACAATTTGGCCATTGAGATGATGAAGATGTAGCAGACGATGGCGATGGGAATTGCATCAGAAAGAAGGGAGAGAAGGAGAGAAACACGGGGAGGAGAAGGGACTGGGAATCTGAAGGAAGGAAGGAGAAGATAAGAGAGGGAGGACGAAGGAGTACCCTCGAGGAATTATATCTACGATCTTGATGTGGTAGTCCTCCTTCAGATTCATCACTACGGAAAATACTGTCCCGATTATGACCTGGAAGAGCATTGATTCGTCTGTATTCTAACTCGTTCTTCTTCTCAATTTCCTCGTCATTTCGAGTAAGGGAGATCTTTGCGAATCGATGTATTCCAAGTGTTCACTCTTATCAATAGTAGTTCTCTTTCCTTCGTGACCTCGATAGAGAGTTTTTGGTAAGGAAACTGACCAGAATAAGTTCAAGAGGAACGGGGATCTTCGAATATTTCTTCACGAATGGATTCACATAATCTCTGAATAATACGATTTATGATAGAATGAAATATCCCGTTAGTGACTCGCCTTCCAATTGACAGGAAGACGATTCCGAAAACAGAGATCCCCAAGGCCATCAAATTAGTGTTCGGAATCTCTTTGACGATATCACGAACCATCTGAAGAACATTCATTTTATTCTCACTGCACATTTCCTCCATTTGTTTGTTTCAGAACTCGGAGTCGATAATTGCTCTCTCTCGTGTTCTTTTTCCTATATCGTCATAGTTTCGTGGTCTATAAAGAACGGAAACCGGATCGAAACCAGAGAGAGTTCGATGGATATCGCATCATCAAGAGAGAAGGGGGAAGGGGGGGGGGGAAGTACCACTCACATAGATGATCATTCCCATCCCTGAGTGTCGTGGCATCTTCACTCCGAATACCTGCAGAAGACAGAGATGGGAGGTGGATGAGAGGGGGAGACAACCTTGTTCACTTGGGACATCAATACATGCACTGCTGCTCCAGTCGTGAATCCAGAGACCAGAGGATCGGACAGATATGCTGTGACGAATCCGAGACGGGAGAGGGCCATCACGAACTGAAGAGATCAAAGATCACTCTCCCCTTCCCTCCTCCCACCTGCACTATTCCCACTGCCAGAGTGAGGGCACTCGTGAGTTCCAGTGAAGTGACGTCTCCTACAGAAATATTGTGTGGTGTATGTCGTCGGTTACAGTATACCGAGTGGCCCGACTGCAGTGGGCTCAGTGCCATTGGATTCAGGAGGAGGCAGCAACTGCATCTGCACTGCTCCAACCATCATCGAAGCAACGGCGAAGCAACCTGCACATCAGAGATTCGAAGAGCCAAATGGCGGGAAGGACGAACCAATGGAGATGTGACGAGAAGTGCCAAAGAAGGTATAGAAGGAGGAAGAGAAGAAGGAGGAATAGAGACCGACGATGGGAGGGACTGTGGCGAGGGAAGCATACGCCATTCCTGCACGAGAGGGGAATCCATCCGATGGTGAGTGATGGAGAGAGACTCACCTTGGGGAACATGCATGATTCCGACGGTGAGACCAGCGATGAGATCTCCATGGAGATTCTCCCGAATGTTGTACCTCAAGAGGACCGACCAATTTATTGACTCGTCCCTCTCTCTTCTCACTTGGGCAACCAGTCTAGAATGGGCAGGAAGCTCTTCGCTGCAGCTGCTACATCTCTCTTCCCCAGTCTTCGTCGAGGTTCAGTCACGAGGGATTCGGGGTCCTGTCACGATACTCGCAGGTACGGTAGACGAGTATCAACATACTCACCGCACTCTTGTCTCCATCGACAGCGACTTCTTCAGAAGTCGCGCACTCTTTATACGACTGCAATGTGAAAATGTAAATGAGTAACCCATTTCAGAGTCGTCAAAAGACGACGACGCTATATGGTGCACTCCTTTGAGGCTGGCTGCTAGATGCGACTACCTATGACAGCAAAATATAAAAAGGAAAAAAAAGTAAAAATATAAGAGAAGGACCTCATCCGGGACGACTTTCGTCATCTTTGAGTGTGAAGTAACGGCGTTACTGGTTATGTTTTTCGATGTATGGGGATTGGAGTAATGGGTATGGGAGGGAGAAATGCATTGGATGAGGGGTGATTCCCAAAAGGGGCGGATAGATAGATGGAAAGGCGACAAAATGGATAGATTGAGTGAGTGGATCGAGATATTCGATCAACTTCAGTTACGCACTTTTTAGGCATATTTCGATTTTTTTCCTTGACAGAGTGATTGTGGTGATATCGGATTTAAGTGTGAGATGATAACCTTGCCCATTCCTCCTCTCGTTCTCACGATTCCAAGTTGGAGAGAGGAAGGAAACAGTCACCCCCTGCAACAAGGAAGGAAGCGAATGCGCATATTTCAAAGATAAAGTGACGAATAGGAGGGGAGAGTTTAAGCACGTGGTCGATAGAAGAGAGAGCATAGGATGCAACGTTATCAGTTGAGCAGTGGGTTGATCTGTAGAAGGGAATGAAGAGAGGAGAGGCTACAATAGGAAAGATGGAGGGAAGAGAAAAGACGGGCACTCTTCATTTACTACCCCCATTCAGATGAAAGAATTGGAGAAAACGATAATGAAGAAGAGGCCTTTCTAATTAAATACTATTGTGAATCGACGAGTAGCCAACCATTCCCCACCCCTTACTGGCCATTGCTTTGTTGGAGGCCACTTCTCACCTACCCTTCCCTTCTTGGAGGCTCAAATATGTATTATGAAGAAGAGAGGATTAGATGAACCACATACAATCAATGGATCCATCCTATCTCTTTAGTAACCTCTTTCCCTTCTGGAAGGTGCACAAAACAGCTCCTTTTTACTGACCAAACATCCGGGTTTTCCTCAGATTCGAAGAAATCAGTGCGAAGTAATCACATTTGGCGTATTTGGAGAGTGAGGATAAAAAGAAGAGAAAGGGAGTGGAGGAATCGGAGATGGAGCTGGAGTAAACATGGAATGTCGAGTAGTGGAAGGGACAAGAGAGCAGATAGAGAGACAAATGAAGATGGCACTGAATGGGTAGCCGGAACTGATGAGAGTCGAATGGACAGAGAAGGAATCAGAAGAGGGAGGAGAATGATCCGCTTACTGTTGTGAGGGAGGGGAACGAGGACTCTCCCTATCAAACACTCTCTCACACCCTCATCGACAAGAGAGTACGGAGGAGAGAGAGAGATCACGAGATAGAGATGCGTCGAATCGAAAGGGTAATGTATCGAGGGAAGAAGGATATTCAAAGGGACTGTCAAGAGTAAATGGGGGCGATTGTTAGAAAGATAGATAGCTTGCAGTGGTGTGAGAAAGAGTATTGAAAGAGCCCTGCCTTTCCTTTTATGTTTGGTCACTTTCTCTCTTTGAGGTACTCCTCTAGATGAGACTAGCGAGAGTTATTCAGTAGAAT
Source organism: Pristionchus mayeri (assembly GCA_036245805.1). NCBI lineage: Eukaryota > Metazoa > Nematoda > Chromadorea > Rhabditida > Neodiplogasteridae > Pristionchus > Pristionchus mayeri. Next base: position 30,222,005 of record BTRK01000006.1, read on the forward strand.
CGAGAAAGAGAGGGCTGCTCCTATTATTCGGCTTCTCTCTTCCAATGGAGGGAACGGACCCTTTCTCCTTCCTCTGGAACCGAGTAAGCAAGTCTGTAAAGGAGAGAAATTGGCACAATGCCAGATCTCTGTTTTTCCTCTTCTTCCTTTGAGAGAGAGTAGACTCCCCCTGGTTGTCTCTGGCAGTCTCTTCTACGTTCCTCCTTGATAATTTCCACCTATTTCTCATCAACAATTCGTATCCAATTGGGAATGTAAGAGACGACCAATTACATACTGTCATCTTGAATTAATCAAAAATAGTAATGCGATTTCAACAACGCTTTTTTTAAAAACTAGTACTCGATACTAGTTACGGTAGATTTAGGAAAATTCACCCAGCATTCGCTGTTGGTGTACATTCTAAATTGAGTAGTGCACTTTCCAAATTGACTTTCGAAAATATTTTGTTTTGCGATTTTTTATACGTATTTTTGTTTTAATTGGTGATTATTGAGTTATAATGACCTCCGCAGAATTCTGTCCGAGCAGCTCTGTTGTTTCATTTTTATGTCTGTATACTGTCCTACACCTAATTTTAGCTTCCTTAATGGGCCGTTCGGGAAATCCAGTGCTCACCGAAGAGCAGAAGAAGAAGATTTCGATGCGCGGCGGTGGACAGCCCAGGAGAGGGGGAGGACCTCCGGGACGAGTGAGTTATCTTTCCCACAATTTTTTTCTTGGAAAGGCGTGTTACTGAAAATTCCCCCACCCATGAATTTTACCGTGCCTTCGGGAGGCTTAAAAAATTTTAAACGCTTGTCCGAAGTGAATTCAAATATGAATTTCTTCTTGCAGGGCCGAGGAGGTGGAGGTGGAGGTCGGGGAGGTGGTAATGGTCCTAGTCGCGGCGCTGCTCCTCACGGAAGAGGAAATTTCGGAGGGCCTCCCGGGTTAGCTTTACTTAATTTTATCCGTGTTGTGTTAAAGTACGTTTTATTTCTTTGTTTTGAAGATTTATTTGAGGGCTTCGTACAACAAACCCTCAAATAAATAGAGCAAAAATTGCATTTGTATCTTCAATATATATTCATGTCTATGCAATCGAATACATTGGATTCAGATCTCTCGTATTTACTATTTGGAGAACCAGAGAGATTATTCCGTGGTGAAATGTGTTCTTTAATTCCATTCTAACATTTTTCTCTCGCTTGTAGCAATGTTAATACAACGATTATACTTTTTTTGCAGATTTGCACAGGCTCGCTACGGTTTCTTCACCAACGACATGCCTTCGGGACCAATAGGACATGTTAATAAGGTGCGATCAATATTCTGAATGCGCAGAGCTTTTCAAATCATCGATTTCATATAGTTTCTAAAAATCGTCTACTATCCTTTTGTTAATTTATGAATTCTGAAAACATAAATTAGGAACGTGTGAAACAGTTCACAGACAGTCGCAAGCAAATATGATTTTTGAAGAATGAAATAATTAAATATATTCCGAACCAATAAGCTGTTTCCAAAAAATGACAGCAGGATTCGTTCATCTATAAAGTTAAATAACTTATTTTGACTGCGAGATGCTTTCAGCTTTATTGAAGTCGTATATCGTTTTTTCTCAAAGGGAATGGGACAGTGCTCTGTTCTGTACAGAGGGGGAATACCTACCGGGGCCAGTTAGCTGGCCCCGGATGGATTCCTCAAAGAATTCGATCAATACTCATTTTCCGATCTTCAGCAGTTTGTGGACTCCCGAATGCCAGGTTGTGCTATCAAGCACTTTTATTTATTTTCAAACATTATTTATTTGGTGTCGGCTATACTGGACAAATTGTTGAAATCTGATTGATCAGTGAGTACTAAAAGAAAGCCGACACCGGTGAATTAATATTCAAAATGAAATAAAAGATAGGTTATTTTGCCCTTGGAAGCCCGGCAGTATAAAATATCACATGAGAATTTCGTGTACTTTTAATATGTTGAATATGCCTCAACCATATCTAGACACGGGAGTTGGATCCTATAGATCCTATATTAACCGATAAGCTCCACATAATTCAGATCTAATTCAGATTTATCATTTCAACTGTTTTGTAAGGTCGCGTCAATTTTACATGCGCACACTAGATGAATTCGTATCTGGATGAATGATTTATGTTCCGTTTTCATCTCTGGGCTTCCTCGGGCTTACTCCCTTGATAATCCTCCTCTTTGCAGTGATGACTCCCTCGGCGTCGTCTGTCGGAGGAGGAGATCGACCCATTCGACCTCCCAATGGAGGACTCATGCCACCGCCATTGCGAGGAGCAGGGGACGACACCAATTGGGTTCCTGTCGGAGTAAGTATCTCTCTTTCGCCCTAGCTAAAGTTCGAATTTTGTTACCAGGACTGATTTGACTGATTTATTTGATGAAAATAGATGTTTTGAACCAACGAAGAGTGTCCTTCTGAGTTAGTGAATGGAATTGCAGCCTCCTCGTAGTCTTCTTGAGCCCCTGGGTGGATTAGGTGGAGGGGGAGGAGGAATGGCTCCGTCAGGCAGTGGAGCAAGCAGACCTCCAGCTAATGGAGCAATTCATGAACTATTCGGTCAGTGAGTGACGAGTTTAGAGCGTTGTTGTCGTTTATTTAATAACTAGCCTGGCTGGCCCCCGCCTTTGGCTGGGGCCCCGTCCTTGCGGAGGTCAAAAATTAAAATGATAAATCTGACCCATGGGCCATGGCTATTTATCGATTGGTATACGGTAGTTGACCAATGCAAATTTTTGATTGGTATACGGTAATGGACCGATGCATTTATAACGTCATTAATCCCTCCTCTCCTGATTTCGCAATCCGGTCTTACGGAGTAACACTGCTCTTTATATATAAGCATAGATATTGGTTATAATTTTTTTCTCAAAATATATATTAAAGACATAATATTCAGGAAAGATGGTGTGGAAGAAGATGGAGATGCTCGAGGATCCCAGTGAGGTGCGAAGAGATTCATTCATTCTTTTTTCATGGTGGTGTTGTAAAAATGGGCGTAAAATTCAATTGAAATATGGTTACTATAGATTAGCGTTATATGAGAGCGTTTGCCCAAAAGTCGAGCAGATCCGGAATATTTTGGCACAGCAAAAAAGTCGATTTTCCAATTTCATGTGATTAGGGGTTCTCAAGGGTGCTGATGAAGATAGGCATAGTCATTTTACACGTGGAGCTTCCGTTGGCTCCAGACGACGTTGCGTCGAATTCGCATTTTCATGAATTCCTCTGCTCTATGAAGCGGCAAAATTAACCGAACAAGTTTTCCGGGGTAGAATTTTATGACGAACACGCCTGTATACTTCATTTTTACTAATTTTGTAAATCAAAAATAAAAAAATAAACTTTTCTCTAAGTAAATCCCGAGCTTAGCAAATATACCGATAGGAGCGCCGCAAAGAGAGGATTCCAAATCTACAATTTTGTCCAATTTCGACATCAAAATTTTAAGAAAACCTAAAAATAGTGGACAGTTTTTGCTCGAATTGACTCATTCTCTCCCCTCGACCACGACTCTCTCACCCCACCACAATTCTCCCTCTGGCAGTCCTCCCTCCCCTGCCTCTCTCGTGGTGTGGTGAGAGAGAGTCGGGGTCAAGGGGAGAGAATGAGTCAATTCAATCAAAAACTGACCACTATTTTTAGGTTTTCTTAAAATTTTGATGTCGAAATTGGACAAAATTGTAGATTTGGAATCCTCTCTTTGCGGCGCTCCTATCGGTGTATTTGCTAAGCTCGGGATTTACTTAGAGAAAAGTTGAATTTTTATTTTTTTAATTACTAAATTAGTAAAAATGAAGTATACAGGCGTGTTCGTCATAAAATTCTACCCCGGAAAACTTGTTCGGCTAATTTTGGCGCTTCATAGAGCAGAGGAATTCATGAAAATGCGAATTCGACGCAACGTCGTCTGGAGCCAACGGAAGCTCCACGTGCAAAATGAATATGCCTATCTTCATCAGCACCTTTGAGAACCCCAAATCACATGAAATTGGAAAATCGACTTTTTTTGCTGTGCCAGACTATGTTCGGTTCTTCGGCAAACGCCCTCATATCGTATTTTTCAACAATTTAGTACGATGTCTGTGATTTTTGCCATAGCACGATATTCATTAATGCTTTGTTAGCAAATTGTAAATATTTGAACCTAATTTGGTCCCTTTGCAATTCGCCTTCCATTTGTTTTATTCAGACCAATAAGTACCCGGTGTCTTGAAATTTTTCTCTGGTCTGGTGTGGGTTTTTGGGCCCTAGTGACATTTATATACAAGAATGGAAAGATATGGTGAGTGCTATAATATACCTTCTTTTACTTAATATTTCGCACAGTTGGTTGATCTTGTATTCTATTTTCAGGTGGATAGTCTGCAAAACGAGATCATGGAGCTGATCGCGAAAGCTGTGAAAAAGCAACAGGAGAGAAAGGCGGTGAGCGGAATTCCTCAGGGGAGAGAGAAAGAGAAGGGAGATTCGATGGAGGTCGATACCGTTTACTGCGTGCTTAACTCCCCTCAGTCAATACTCTGTTTATGCCCCTCAATTTACTCATTGTTCGATTCAGCCGCAGCGCATGATGATAACCAATGATGAACCGCAGTATGAGCCACTCTGAAGCAGTGTGTACCCCTGCAATCTACGTCCTTCTCTTTGTCTCTCTCCACGATCTCTGATCGTTATACTTCACGTGCTTGCAATTATTGTTTTGACTATTGCACGATAAACATGGTATTTCACAAGTTATGCCGACCACTGACAGGTTGCATGTGAATATACATCTTTATAGACTGAGGGGGGTTATATCATTGATTACAGAAAGAAGCGGTTGATGGAGGAGGGGATGGGCAGTCTGAGACCATTCCCTATGGCCGGCCCCATGCAGCTAATAATGGAGAAGAACCCGCGTTTGGTGAGTGAATACGGTAGTTTCGCTGTGGGAGGGAAGGGCTAGCTAGTGCCATGATACCCCTTCCCCTCCACCGATTCATGGACATTCGAAAAGCCTATTCACCTAACGTTACTCGTACGGAAATCGTTCAAACGTTTCGGATTTCACCCTGCCGAAGGTGAAGCAAGAAATTGCGGTATATTTAGAACGCATACCTCTCCGCTGCGTCTTTGGAAATTTCACTGTAATTCACTGCTAAGTAGAGAATTGAATGAAAGTATCTTAGCTTAACAAATTGCGGGCGGTTTAAACATCGAATTTTACTGTGTTGTCAAGTGGCGGAGTTAGGCGGTCCTATTTTCCAAATGTCGACGGGTAAGGGACCTTGATATGATCATTTTATTAATCTCGCCATTATCGTCTTTGGTTGCAGGAAACATGCCCAAATTCGGTGGTTACAAACCCTACCAAGGGCCTGGATTCTTCTGAATGTTTGCTGTCCAAATGCGTTGTATTGGTACACGCGATATGAAGAACACAATTTCATTACTTTTATTATTTTAACAAATCTTAACCCTGTTGACTTTGATCGTTTTCATTGTTCACAAAATCGCTAATTGTGATGAGTTCGCGATTCCCATTATTGATAAAAACAAATCAGTAATATATTATGGATTTTTTACATTTGTTAATGACCCAACAAGGACGAAATTGACTCCCATTTTTAATTTTCCATTGGATATAGGCTGGCTGAATTAGCTGTGAAATAATATACAAAAATACAAAAAATCAATTATTGTCCTTGCGGACTGCCGGAAAGAATCAGGTTGGAGTTGCCGGATCCTGACCTACCACTTTTGCACTGTCGTTCATACACTGCGCGTAGAACCTTCCGATCAGGAATTCGTCTTTGTTGAGTATCTTTGAAAGTCGGAAGTTTCTTATCAAAACTGCGGTTATTCTCCTTTTCACTTATAGAGGAGCACAAGAAATTTATTATTCATCTTCTCTATTTATTACCCGGTGTGACAATTGGAAATAGAAGAAGAGAGAACAAAGCATGCGATTAATCAATAATTACTCTGTTGATCTACCGGACTAATGAACATCGACTGGTGAATGAGTCGATTGATCAGATCTACAAACTCGAAGATACGGTAGACTATTATTGCAAATCGGGATGTGATGAGGAAGTGGAGGGACGACTAATCGATAAAGCATACTGTAGGATGGTAGAGACACGCAGTGTAAGGAGTTTGTCCGTAATTTTTCCGTTGATTAGAATGGCTGTGAAGTATGAAGGCGTTCTCCAGTCTTGCCTGCTTTCGTAGGCTTGAGGGCGTTATGCTTGGGTCCTCCGATAGGTTTGAGATGAGGAGGGGCTGGACCTGCGCGATGAACATCCTCCTCCGAGGTAACCGTCGTAGGCAGATTCAGATTGGCCAGCATGGTTCTGAAGGGAGAGGACTGAGGTCTGATCTTTGATCTCTCTGACCTCTCGAGTACATCGTGGTGCGTCCCGTCATTGCACAGAGGAGAAGTGCAGACACAGAGCAGAGAGGAACTCTGTAGTTCGGTGGTCATTAAGATTGTGGTGATGGTCCTCCCCAGGGGAAGGTATATCTACCCTTCCCGCAAGGGAGAAGAGGGACTCACTGCTGTGGATGGAGGAGGGGCGGGGGGCGCTGCTCGTTTGGCACGAGATACTTCATCTCGAGGAGAACGAGAGAGGGCTCCCATCTGGATTCTCACTAATTATCGATTGACGACCAGTACGGTAGGAGTTTTTATCCTCACCGTGTTGATATTCTGACAGAGGGCACTGCCAGGGAAGAAGAGAAGGTACTGGTAGATGGGAGTTCCTGAAGAGGAGTACGGTAGGGGGTACGGTAGATAGCTGGACTGACCAGAGGAAGTGCAGAACTTGCGAGTGTGAATCTTCCCGTCTCTGGGTGAATTGTAGACTACCATCGAACACGAATCAACTCCTTCCTCGCACGTTTCTCTCTGTAATCCATTCGATTCCATATTTTCAATATATCAAATTTCAGAGTGCTAATTTGTTCGCAACATGATGCTTTTAAAAAATACTCATGCTTGTGATCCATGCATAGCGTAGCTTTTTTAATGGCTATTAAATAGTTTCAAGTCGAACCACTTGATGGCATGGCTTGGAGTCGTCATCCCCTCTGTTGGAGTTGCAGGTCCAGCACTCAAATGCAGCAGAAACAGCCACCAGTGACAGCAAAATAATTGCGGATTGCATTACTGAAATAGCAAAAGATACTGAAGAGAGTGGGATTCGAACCCACGCCTCCGAAGAGACTGGTGCCTTAAACCAGCGCCTTAGACCGCTCGGCCATCTCTCCACATCTACTGGCCAACACTAGAGTGGAAGAGATGGACGAGGATACAAGGGAAGAGTTGACAATGTAACGAAAGGATCGAGAGGAAAAGGGAGCGGGTTTTGCGGAGAAAGTCGAGAAGGGAAATGGAAAAGCGCCGTTGTTTAGGAGTAGGAGAGAAGAGAAAGTGGATCAAACTCCCCGCCTCTTTCCATTTTCAGTTCGTAACAGTTTGGGATCTGCCCGAACTCGCACATCCGGAAACGGGTCTGTTCAATTAAGATAGGGATGAGATGGTAGAGGACGAGGAGTCAACTAGCCGAGAAGTGTCCACTTCCTCGTATATAGAAGGGAATGCTACGGGTCGATGGGTGATACTCTACTACCAATAAAGAATGTCTCCATTTACGATTACTGCAACGGGAAATAATAATAAACACATTTAGAGAGGGAATTCTCACGGGGGGGATTACTTTTAATAGGTAGGGCAAGTACTGAAGTTGTTTAGCAAGAGGAGAAGCACAGGGCACTTGCAAAACATGGCTGACCCATTGAATGGAGTTGGATCGGTCACGAATGCTGCCAGTCAGGCAAAAGAAAGGATCGGAAAGGGAGGCGAACCGCTGGCAGAAAAGAAATCCGAATTGTCACGAGGGAGGGAGGGACCTTCTCACTCAAATAAAGACCTCGATTCGCTCTAGCGAATTTCAAGAATTTTGAGGTAAAACACGATCACCCGAATAGAAATAGTGACAAAAAGAGAGGCGTTGGTGGCAAAACGAATGGCAATCTTCAATACTTCAATGGAAGTTTCAAAACATGGAATCCTAAAAACTCCGTACTATGAAGTAAATGAGAGTGGAGGCATAATTGAAGGAAGTAATAGTGAGTGAAGGATTGGGAAGAGAGAGACTTAACTGTGGAGGAAGAATGAGCAGTTGAACCCGTTCCCGAAGGGTAGAAGGGTCGAGAGGGGAAAGAGTATCTCGATTGAGATTCCTATCTTGTGAGAAATGAGAAGATGGCCAAAACAGAACTATCGAGATTGTGGAGAACAAAGACGGAAGAAGAGGATCGAAGTGATCTGAAGGAGACAACAATTGAGTGAAGATAATCTAGATGGAGAAGATGAATTGAGTGGGGTGAAACCCGATGAGACTTCACCACTGCTCCATAATCCAAAAAAAGCAGAGGCATTCAAGCTAATCCAATCACATTTTTCCAATGGTCATTGAATCGTGAAAGGTTACTTTACGAAAGTGGACCAGTAAGGACTAATAGGAAACGGGTAAGACTCAATTTCGATTTCGAACTTGAACCGAGATATTGGCAATTTAATCAACGAGAACACTACACATGTTTCTTTAGATGTTGCATGAATGTGGAGTGTAAGGGAAGAGTGAGAATGATTCGTGTCTTCCAAGTGAATTGACCACTGGCAGCAGTTTGAATGGCTCTTCTCCTCTCCCCTCACTTTGAAGCCGGCTCTCGATAGAGTGCTGGAAGAAGGGAAAAAGAGAGGAACGGCCAACCCGATCTGCCTCCCAATCAACATCCACTCTTGTACTCTCATTATATAGACAAGTCAACTGATTGCAAATGAGAGGGCATTGATCATAAATGAGTATTTATGGAAGGCGAGGTACCTAGATAAAGAAGACTAAGTAATATATCGATGCTTCCGGATGGGGAATGGGGTGTGAGGGAGGAGATGGGATAGGGGATTAGATTGGAATCGGTTCTGGTTGACAATGGAAGAACGAATGGAAGGAAGTTAGGACAGGATCACTCTCGAATTCGAATCAGTGGGAAGCCAATAAAGAGAAGAATGAAGAGAATAGACTGAAGGTGAGAATGGAATATCGAGAAGAAGACAAAGATGAGAGATAGATGGGGAATCCTCGAGTTTAAGTGAGAACTTGGATGGATTAAGCCCTGTGGGACACTTCAATTGAGAGTCGAATCAGAGTTGAAATGAGAGGAATTGAAAGAAAGAGAGTTGTTGTTCCATTGGAAGAACCAGTGGACAGCAATAAGCAAGATACGATCGAGAACAGCACTAATGGTTCGCCCCTTGGAAGGAAGGAGGAGGTCACTCTGTAGGTGGGAGGAAGGGAATGACGACTATTCACCAGAAGGAATAATCGTCAGTCAGAGATTGGAAGGACGGATTGGAATGGATTAACTGATGAAGAACACTTGAGGAAACTATTGGAAATCAGAGTAGAGAAGCAAAGCGTGTATTCCTAAGGAGAAAGGGAAAGTCCGAGAGTGAAAGGATACTGTCAAAACTGTCTCCGAACCGGGTGGGAAAGGAGGGAACAAAGAAACGACCCAAATAGGAGCCATTCCCGAGATTTGCCTCGTTATCTGTTTATGAAGTAGAATTCATCTTTATTTAGTCGAATCATCAGAATTGGAATATGACAAGGAATTGAGAAAGTAAGAGAGGGGATACACTGGAATATTCACGCAAGCAGTCGATGGATGGACGACGGTCTAGGGGAGAGATTGGAAAAGGATTAGGGAGGGACATCATTGAAGACCGATATTGAACGAAGAGAGTATTGAATCCTATCGAAGTAAATGAAAGAATATGAAGCTCTGCTCTGTCCACATTGTAATTCACAATTTGTTAAGATAAACACTTGGATAAAACAACGAACTATCTAGATATATTAGATATGAATAATGTCTATACCGCGAGGGATTATGCATGGAGACTTTATGGCGAGTGGAAAGGGGATCTCTCTATAGATCCTCATCAGTACTTGCTTCTTCTCCTTTGAGTGATTCTAATTGAAACTGGAGTGAATCCCCTCGATCTCTATCTGAAATCTCAATTATGAATCACTTGGAAAACTATGCGATATTACGATTGAATCAGTCAATTTTCCTCACTGAGAAAATGTTCGATTGAAGGTGAAGAGGATAGATCTCCCTCTGAGTTGAGAGAAGGGAGAGGAAGACGAGAGGAACCGAGAGAGGAGGAGAAATCGAGAGAAGAAGACGTCAGTGAGAGGGGAGAAGCTGCAATTGAAACACTCTCTACTATGTAGACATTCTCTCCTTCAACTGCAATATCAGAATTGATTATGGTGCATTCGTGTGGATGCTCATCCCATTCTTCTTACTCACCAGAGTAGAATCCCGAGGTATAGGAAGAGAAGGAGGATAAGTCACTACTCAATTCCAGAGAAGGAGAGATCACATTCTCATCCTGAATACAACATCACGGTCAAACATATGATAATTTCCTTTTCTCTCTCTCTCTCATCCTCACATTCCATGCCATCTCCGTCTTCCACCATTCCGCGGCATCATTGGAACTGCACCGCTCACGAAAACGCTGCAAGCAATAATTACTGAAAACAAGTGCCAGTATTGAATACATTGTCCGTATGTACTTCACTGCTCGACGCATAACGATTTGTATAGCTATCGTATATATTTAGAGTTGAATGGGGGGGGGGGATACTGACTTTGTCGAGTAGTTGACTCTGCTCGAAAGTGAATTGGTTCTTCCAATCTCTCGATCCGCCCTTCCGGATGAATTCTCCTCGATGACTGAAACTGCCACTGAATAGGCGACTCGAAAGGGAAAGAGTGTCTATCCCATCACTCTTCCTCCTTCGAGTAAGATGAGTGAATACTCACAGTTGCTCATTGGGGAACCATCTCTCTTGGTTCTTCTTCATCGACGAGAGACTCGAGTCACACACTATCTACAATTACTCCATTCATTATCCATTTCATTCGTTACCTTTTAGTTTCGGCGTCTCTACTCATAACCAGATATATACAGTATCAGACTACAGTATATAATATACTGTAGTCTGATCTATCTCATTATTCTCGTAAGAGTGACTGACCCTTTCCAACTTCTGTTCATCTTTGATTAATTCGTCTGCTTCCCCACCGAGGAAATTGGCGATTTTGATGACTGCTGATCGAAGATCGGCCACCATATCCTCGTACTGAAGAGAGAGAGAGAGGATGGAGTCCCCTTGGAGATACCTTGAGGAAGAGAATGTTCTCCTCTCCCTTCTTGATCCCTTCCAACCATGAATTGAGATGGTCGAAGTAATCTCCGAATCCGATCTGCAATCAATTGATTCCTCTTCACTCATTCAATGGAAGACCCACTTGACCACTCATGAACAAATCGAAGAAGACATCGAAATCCCCATTCTCCCATTCGTAGATTTTGAAGTTTCTGTTGTGATGGAAGTAACTGGAAATGGATGGCTATGACTGTGATGCATCCCTCAACGCACCTCGTGAGACAGTCCTTCGGATTCCTGACTGCGAAGATGTACTTCGCCCCTCCTCCCTTCGGAATATTCGCGTATGTGAAGTGAGACTGCGATTGAGTGACTTCCCCTCTCTCTCTCTCTCTTCCATTGCTACCTTGAGTACCCTTGGAGTCTTGATGGTATCAGAGTATTCCGCTCCCATTCTTTCAATCATTGGAGACACGAAGCACATCGCTGCAACCAATCATTCTCCTTCTCTCATTCAATTTACTCCAAAAACCTTTCCTTTCTGTTCCCTCCCATTTCCGTAAACTCTTCTTGATCCGAGTGTAATTCAATGGTCGAATCTTTGACCAAACGTGGGGGAGGGGTTGTTAGGCAAACAAAGGTCGACCGATTAGAGAGCGGCCTTTTCTACACGGGAGGTACCCCTTCCAGAGGATCGCTCACCTTTCTTCCCCGATGAGGATGAAGAGGATGGAAGGCTGATATCCCCATCCTTCTTCCCTGCTGCTGCCTCATATTCGGTCTTACCTGGAAGAGAAGGGATACTGTATACGCTTGAATTGATCTCTGATCTCACCGAGTAATTGATGGGAGATGTGTTGTATCCAGGTGGTGCCACACTTGGGATAAGTGACAATGAATACATCGTCCTTTCGAGGGAGCATCCCTTTGGCCGAGCTGGAGAGGCAATTCCATTCCATCCATCTCCCATTACTCACTACGGATTATCACTTTTTGATGCAATCTAGCAGTAATGATCAATTTAATTAGTAGGCTCATCGGTATATTTTGAGGGCATGAGTTTGATAATGAGTGGAGCTATCTGATATGAATCGATCTCAATCTTTTCCACAATGGAAAGAACAGAGATATCTTTTAATGATAACGTGTATTTACAGCAAATCTCGCCATTCTATCTTAAAATTCTAGTGATAAACAATCGTTTTTATACATCGATTTTTAAAACTTTTTATGATCATGAGAACATAAGTGAAGTATGAGTGTAGTCACTCTTTGCCTTTCTATCTCCTTGTGCTTTGATCGGGTCATTTCTATCAGCACAAATCAATCACAGTGACCTTTTGATCGCGCGGATAATTGAAGATGTCATGTGCACCCTTCTCCTTCTCGCGACATACAATAAACAAATGGACTTGTTTTCCGAAATCCTTCAAGAAAATAAGAATGTTTTTACTGTGGATCGAGATTCGAATTAGGGGAAATGTTCCAGTTAAGGGAATTCCCTCATGGATAGACTCTAGTCGGAAGACTGATCAACGAGAGTCGAGTCACTCTCTAATCTTCTTACACTCTCCTAATACAGAGGAATCACGCCATGACAGAGAATGATAGCGAGCACTTCTTATTTCATCTGATGGAAAATAACTTATTCTGCATTTCATAATCTTGTCTGCTGTGCTCCTTCTTGACGTAGTCAATGGTCTCCGCATGATCACTCCCGTATCTTCCAATCTAACGAGTAATTCACTGTGGAATCACGCCATTTTTCGTCAAAATCATGCTGTTTCAGCCCTTCTTCATCTCAATTTCTTATCTCATCGAATAGTTTTGGTTCCTCGCTTAAGAATCGAGTGAAACTCGGGGTGAACAGAGGAAGAACCGAGTAATTTCAACCCTCGATCATTCGAACCACTTCAATGTCTGAGTCATTTTGATTACGAATTTGTTAATAAAAAATGAAGTGGGGGATGAGTATAGATTGCTTACCGTACATTTTCTTCAGTGAAGATGGGTGGCCAATACTCGCCATTGAAGACTTTTCCCTTTGGTAGACGAAGGGCCTTCTGGAATGACTCATTTATATAATGTGAGACAATTTTGGTACATATTTCTGTGCCTTTTTCGAGCGCCTAAATAGAAATTCAATTTACAATCTGAAGGGAAATCACACATTTCCATATTGAATGGTGTTGGAAATTGTAGTGTGTCTAGGGAGAGCGACTAGCATTATCAGAGTATTATCATAACGATTGATTAGCTAGAGAGAAGAGAGACGAAGCAAGTGGTCAAAGAAGCCAAACATTATGCAGAGAGATCTCTGGTGATCTCTCTCTCGTACCTGTATGGTCTCCTTCTGTCTCCTGTCTCTCTCTTCGTCACTTCCACTCATCGAGGGAGAGTCACTCGCAGTCTCCGAATAGGGAAGGGAAGACAGCGAATGGCGGTCACGTTGTGCAACCATCCTGAAGAGACGAGATAGACGAGGTACGGTAGGACACTAGGATACTCTAGAATGAGGGAAATTTTGGTCAAACGACCAGACATAGCCACAATCTCGATTACGAGACGCAGTGATAAAGAGAAATAGCGGAGAAGGGAGAAATGAGAGTACAATCACTAGAGGAAACAGAAGTGATGATGGAGGAAAAGTAAATGGGTAAGAAGAGAAAGAAGGACGACCGGTTGTTCGAGAGGGCCGTCCCTCCTTCCCCTTACTTTATACTACTTCTCGTGTAGATGATACAGTAACCGTTTGTGGTCGTATTGGTGGGAGAAGGCTAGAGAAGAAGGGGCGGTCTCCCTCCCTCCACAAGAAAGCCATTTGATAAATAGGAGAATAGAGGGAACGGAGACGATCTCTGAGATTCCCTCACTCTCAATTGTTTTGCCTCCTCTGGATGATGGGATGAGTTATGGGAACATTCCCTCCCTCTCCACCTCTCTAGTCCACCCTAATTCAATTCACATTTCGAAGGTTACTGTAGGGTCATGGAGTTGCCATCGGTAGTGACAGCTTAATCTAACCTATTCTCACCTGGGTCTTCACTGTAGCCCCGCCCACACTTTGAATCCTAATTGCAGAGGAATACATAGCAAAAGTGGTGCTGTTGGGGCAGGACGAAAAAAAAGCAACTGGAAGTGAATGGAATGACCACCCCGAGAGGATAAATGAGGGGGCGGAAGGTGGAAGTGGAAAACCCCCATGGATTGGGATGCACGTGAGAAAAGAGAAATAAATCAGTGGGAACTCTCGAGTAGTCACTGTGAGAAATGTGAGTGATTGAGAAGACAAACGAAGAGAGAAAACAAGGTTGATAGGAGGTGCGAGAGTACTCATTCCATCCACTCACTCCCGATTCTCCCTTCGACCTCCAGACTAACCCTCTCAGACTCCCTCCACACCCCCCTTCATCCTTATAGTTTGGAAGGGAGTTATCAGGGAGACGAGCTTATCAGTCTCATTGCGTCCATCTCATGGGGACGACGCAAACTCTCTCGGAATCTTCGATGCAATCCACTCTTCTCTCACTTCACAATGAGAAGTGGAGAAGGAAATTAAGGAAGAAGAAGTGAAAGAATGAGGATAATGAAGAGAGAGAAAGAATGAATACACATGAGGATATTCGTGTGGTGTAGGTGAGTATTGCCCTTCTCCGGTTACTAGGCAGTGGTTAGTTGATGAGTGAAGAGGAGCGAAGAGGAGAGAAGAGAGGGAAGAGAAGAGAATACAGGAGAAGAATTTAGAGAAAGGAAGATCATTGAAACCATTGAATATTGAGACTGAGTTGATTTGAAGGGTTGAACTGAATTGGAAAGAGATAGAGTAGACAGGAGAGAAAAAGAGACAAGCCGATCAACGAACAAGAAAGGACTAAAAAGATAGAGAAATCCTGGCAGTGATTGACACTCAGCACACTAATCTGTCTAGTCACAGATTCGATGAACATAGATATATTCTCGTGCTAGGATGGCAGGATTGGGATCCAGACTTATAGCGTAGCAGGAATTAAAACATAGATGTGTGTTCCTCATTGGAAACAACATTGAAATAGGGAGAGAAGAGCGATCAACTTGAATTCGTATGAATTTCGCTAGAATGAACGAAGTGAGGTCGCTTATAAGGGGTGTGAAGCGCGTCTATTATTCAAAGATCGAAGATGAAGATGTTCAAACATCGATGAAGGGAGGGGATATCACATAGTCAAAAGGAACACTTCGAACACACCATTTGCAGAAACGAGCTGAGTTCCATTGAGTCAACGGCGTTTTTTGGAGGTGTGTGGTCAGTTCTCCTCTTCCTTTCTCCCCCTTCGATGAACTGTGATCAGTTCACAAGTGAGAGAGAAAAGGGGACAGAAGATGCGAGATGACCTTTGTTGCTTCTTTCTCTTTTATACACTCGCGGCCTGTGAACATAGCTAATGGACAGATGACCAAATCGCTAGTCCAAATCGCGCACGTGTTGGAAAAACAAAAATATTAGATGAAAGATATAAGACTTTACTGCAGTGTCTGCTCCATGGTAGTAAGTTTACTTGTTTAACGCTTTCCACAGACGAATATCCTTATTTTGAATTGTAATATAATTGTTGACCCGTACTTCCATCCATCCTATTGTGTGCACGTTGTGGTCCGATTCAGGTCTGTTGTCAACATGAATATCACATTCCTTGTGCACAACGAGAATGTCACGAAATAAGCGCCTGTGTATACTCCTAGTTAAACAGAAAGCTATAATCTGTGTTTGGGAGACTGTAGAATGTTCCTGATCAAGGAACACTCGGATGCATTCTCTCTCTCTTCGGATGCTGATCTCCCTCGCCTCTGGTCAGCACTACTTCTTCCAACTTCTTTTTGCTGCTCCTTGGTCAGTGAATCCTTCTCTCTCTCTCTCTTTCTCTCTTTCGAGAGCGTCACAGAAGCAAAAAGAGTGGGCACAAAAAGTAGAGGGAGGACGTGAGCAAATGGGCGCTTTTTTTGCAAATTTCGATAGAACGAGCATCTCGCACTTTTCGACAACGTGTGGGTCTCTATTCTCACTGGAGTGATCACTGAATAGCAAATCAACTATTGTTTCCTCTAGCTAATCATTGATCAGTTCCTTCCCTCTACAGTCTATAGACTATGGACATGATAAACATAATTGGCGAACTTAAAAGTTTTGAGAGTACTCGAGAGTGTAATCAAAAGGTCATTAATTCTTTGCCAACTGTTAAATATTTCCATCCGTTCAGGTGTGTCAATGTTATCTATTGGTCTCTCTCTCTCCCCTCAAGAATCTGTGGTTGTCTTCTAACTTCTTGTCGGTCATTGGTCAATTCCCCCAATCGCGTGTGACAAAAGAGAGGAGATCGTGCATAATCGCATAGTTTGAACACTCTGACTGTGAGATGACTGTATTAGAGAGAGAAAGATCGGGAATGATCCACTTTGAATAAGAACAGTCGAAAAAGAAGCTGATGGAGGGAGAGGGGAGAGGGACATTAATCATTAGTGCTCAACCCTTAGTGCATTCGACAGCGATCACGAAGTACACGGTAGATAGAGATGAGAGAGGGGAAGAGGGGGGAGGGGGAGGGGGAGGGGGGGGAGAGAATCTCTTTTTGATCTCGCGATTGACGATTGAAAGTTGAATGGAATGAAGGAGAGGAGTGTATAGTTAATCTTTTCGGACAAAATCGAAATATCGAGGAGAGAATGATAAAGAATTCGCGATTCGCGACTACAAGGGCAAATGATAAGAAGACTGCTCTTTTGGCTACTCCCAATGAAAGATCGCGAACGAATCGAACCCAAGGCGATTACTCCCTTACCAGGTTCGTCTCGCAAATTATTCCCCCGTTTTAGAGCTTCTGATAATTTATCTAAACAATTTATCTCTCATCGCACCTATTCCACTATTAATTCCTTACCTCAAGGATCCCTTTCCCTCTCTTCCAAATTGTTCACCAAACGTATCTCCACTAAATTACCCGTTTCATACTTGTTTTAACTATCTCTAAATCTTCTTATTTTCTCGAATTCTCCCTACTACATTCGGGTCGTCGAAACGTGGCGACTACTACACTTCACTTCAACTACCACACCGTCATTTTAAATTGTTACTGCCAGTTCCTAGCTACTGGTTTTATGTATTCACGCATTAACTTGCTGCGATAAAGATATATATACCAAAATATTTGTAATGCACATATGGTAATCCCAGATGCAAGCATGTCCAACAACGCTAAGCATCAACGGCCTAAATCCACTGACAAATGGCTCCAAAATCAAAACTGGACGATAAATGAAACGTACTCGTTCTGGTGGTGTAGCATGAGACTGGCCTCTGTCTCCTCCTCCTCCATCGGAGATAACTAGGAATATGCCATGGAGAGAATCCCTCTTTTATCTCTCTCTTCGATAGGGGAAGGAGACTTCTTCAAGGCAGTCTCGCCCTTCCTCTAGACTGGGTTGTACTACGGATGGAGGAGGGGAATCCCGAACAGAGAGAGAGAGAGAGAGAGAGAGAACACGAAGAAGAGAGAGACAAGAGAGAGCAATCGTCTTATCTAGTCGACCAATGAGCAGATGAGGAACGAAGGGCCTTCCATGGAGGGAGAAGATGTTTGCACTGTGAAATCACGTGATTACAGGGGTGAGAAAGGTGTAAACGAGGAGTACGAAGGGATTCCTACCATGAGAATCAAGAAGGAAGAGGGAGACGATGAGGGAGGATCACTGGAGAGATACAATCGAATCTCCTGTTACAAGGAATGAATCAGATATATAGTTTACCCTCTATGCTTCCAGTCTGTGAATCACTTGAATAACCTGAGATCGAGTGTTTCTTTTCACTCTTCCAAGAGTAGATTACTCATAGAGATGAGTGTTAGTGGAGTGGAATAACGATGTGATTCCTCCCTTTACTCTCTTCTACTCGAAGATCTCGTGATGAAGAAAGTGACCATCACTCAGAAAGAATGAACAGGAAGGAGAAGGAGAGAGGGAAGAGAGGAGAGAACGGCATACATAACAATTGAAGAGATGGACCATACATGGAGAAACAGGAGAAAGAAATGATGGTTTACGAAAGAGATTGAGAAGGTTCAAGAAAAAGAGAATCTTTGGAATCCTTTGGATGTCTGATTGTGAGTCGAGTTGAGAGTGGAGAAGAACAGAAAACAAAGAGGTCAGATGGAGGTCGAAGTTCTCCTTGGAAGACGCACTCTGCAGACATATCCCTTGTGGATGGCACTCCCATGCAGAGAGAGCTTCCCCATCAAGAATAAAAGCACGAAGGAAATTGGTATAGCAAGAGTAAATAAGAGGTTTATAAACTGACGAGGAAGTGAAGATTTGCGAAGGAGAGAACAGCGGATACACAAAGAGTTAAGAATCAGTGATGGAGGAGGAATATAGCTCTCTTCCTCTTCTCAGTATTTATCACGCATATCATATTCGAGTGCAGGAACCAATGCGATAGTCTTTGTCTTTGATTTATCACGGGTCTCCTGTAAAAGTGCAGGAATGCTGGCTACTAGAAATATTTTGTATCTCAGATTTCCATTTAACTTTCGTGATGGACACTATTGGGGGTCAGAAGAAGACCAATCCAGTCAGTTTGGTGAAATCTGCAAATTATCGATTTTTTTGATCTACAACTGGAAATTGACGTATATCAGTCAATTTTTATCGCACAGCGAACTTTTTTCCTCATTTTGTTCGTTTTCGAGAGATCTACAACTTCGTCAACGTTGCACAAACGGCCAACTCACGTCTTCCTAGCGAAAATTGCGAAAAACTGAATTTCGTGATAAGAATATCGATTTTCTGGCTTCGTATACCAAAAACACAATCGTTTTTATTCTTCCTATGGAATCTCCACACAAAATTAGGGGGTGTCTACGTTGAGTATTTTTCATATAACCTGCTTTGCAATATCGATTTAGTATGAAAGTCCAAGTCTCGTTCTGGACCGTCGATTTTAGGAAGATTCAGTTTTTTGGTCATATCTTGGTTCAAACTGATCATATCGAGCTCACAAAAAATGAATTCGAAAGCTCTCGAGAAGCCGGAAAAGTTTGTCCCAGCGGTCTTAAGCGATAAAATTCGTAGTTTTCTCGTTATTGAAGGAAAACCGTCCAAAATGCCAACAAACGATGATTTTCACTTCTCATATCGATCAAATGACCATTATTGAAGAAGTCTTGCACATTTTATACATTCTTCGTTCTATGCAATTATATATATTTAGTTGGAACGTTGAATAAACATGATCATCATATTCTCCGATATTTATTTTTCTTATAATATTGTGATGCAGGATGGATTTTTTCCACCTAATGGAGAATGGCCAAGTTTTGTGTACTTTAAGTGACCAATGTAGTTACGGGATGCCTAGAATATCTAAAATGTTCAACGTAGACACCCCCTAATTTTGTGTGGAGATTCCATAGGAAGAATAAAAACGATTGTGTTTTTGGTATACGAAGCCAGAAAATCGATATTCTTATCACGAAATTCAGTTTTTCGCAATTTTCGCTAGGAAGACGTGATTTGGCCGTTTGTGCTGCGTTGACGAAGTTGTAGATCTCTCGAAAACGAACAAAATGAGGAAAAAAGTTCGCTTTGGGATAAAAATTGACTGATATACGTCAATTTCCAGTTGTAGATAAAAAAATCGATAATTTGCAGATTTCACCAAACTGACTGGATTGGCCTTCTTCTGAGCCCCAATAGTGTCCATCAAGAAAGTTAAATGGAAATCTGAGATACACAATATTTTCTAGTAGCCAAACGAGGCAGTTTTCCTACACTTTTACAGGAGATCCGTGTTATGCGGAGATTGGGTATAATCAGGGCAAAAAAATCGGTGCTTCATCCAAACTTCGGAGCGTCGAGTGGGTGTACTGCACTTGATCCCAACTTGGAAACGAGCCTTTAGATAATTTATTCCATCTTGGGAGTTCACACCAGTGTCCTCCTCGGATGTTTTTTCGCAGTATCTCAAAAAAACGCTGATTACATTTTAATGTTTAAAAATTTTAGAAGACGTACAGACAACACAGACGGATAGAGAAAAGTTAAAAAAGTATTTTCAGATATTTTACGTAGGATGAGTGTGTCTGCAATATCATACATTACGAAGTGAACAAAGCTGAAGTAGATAAGCGAAAGACTCTCCTTCTCCACCTCTCCTTCGGCATCCTTCAGTAGTCCGAGTCAGTTGGCAAAAGAGCAGCCTTGCCTAAAACGTAATGACACCGAATATAACAACCCGTTCGCGTAAGGGTCGAACAAAGTGCTGAAGAGTCTGGCACACCCGGTTCTCTCATAAGAGGCCTGATGTCACTTTTCCCTCGGAGATACATATATAGAATATGAAGATTCTGCTCATATGATACGTAGCAACGCAAGAAGTACTTCTTCAAATATCTAGTCAGTCAAAAATTCCTCCTGAAATCTGAAACAGAATTTTGAATTCTGTGTTCTCTATGACACTTTTCCTGGGACAGGGGGTGTACCACATTTGGAAAGAGAAAGAGAGACCATTGGTCTCTCCGTATTCAAGGTTTGAAGTCAATAAGTCAAGTTCCATCTAGTAATGGTGAAGTCAAATCGCTTTCGACCCGCCATTCTCAACCGTACAATGATGGGGGTTGGACAGTGTGTCATTGCTTATAGAATCATCGTTCAGAAGTGTCTAAACTGCACCGTTAACAGATTTAAGAGGCGAATCGCGAGAGAATCGCCCATTTTAGGGGGGTTAGCGGCGGTAGGATTCAAGTTTGCCCTATCCCGCTATAATTTTGTTTATAAGTATTTCAAGTGATGCTCTTTCAAACTGCATAATTTTGATATCTGTCGTCATCGTCGAGATTCAGAAGGCCAAAGTTCGGAATATCACTTTTCGACAGTCAAATCGGGCTCACTTAAATGATCATAAAAACGTTTAAAATAATGATAGAAGGGCGTTCTGTTTTTCCAAAGATAGCTACCATCATGGGCTATAACTTTCATGTTGACGTCATCATTCGTGGATCACACCATGGTACGGAGCGGTCGGGTGAACCAAAAATTTCTTAACTTTGGAAATCGGAAATACCTTGTGAGTTATCATGCTTAGTTTGTAGAACATGTATTAGGTTGTTGCAAAAGTCCTGTGGAATTTTGATATTTTGCCTTCCATCCTCCTGTTGGATTGATCGATGAACTTCGGGATATTGATTACTAATGAGGCCTTGCATACTCTTTCATAAGCGCACCCTATCAGCATTGCCTAATCTGAGAGGCGAGAACATGATACAGTTAAAATTTCGAAAATTCATCCATCGAAAACGCAACATTTCTATTCTGTTTCCTCTGAAGCATGACAGCTCAATTTCTGGTGGTTTTATGAAGCCTCTATAAATATTTTTCATCTTAACCCTATAAATATTTTTTCTCATGCATGCTGGAAGTTACAGTAGCGCTCAAAAGTATTGAAACGATTTGAATTTTTCATATAACTTTTTCTACCGTTGACTTAGCAAGTTCGATGTTGGGGCGCTATATACCAAATCAATCGAAGAATACGATGCGAGTATTGCGTCACGTGCCGCATAACTAATTGCGTAGTGATGACGCAATCGAATTTCACTTTTTCAAACAGGCTTTATTCTTACATAGATTTTTTCCTACTGGCCAAACCTTCTGTGGTTGGAGTCATGTCCGAGACCTACCCAGAAAAAAATTATGAGGTTGCTGTGCGACCAGCCTTGCTGTAAAAAGGGGGTCTGAAATTCAGATCTCGGCTTCTAGACCAGATAGAGACTCGTTCAAAGCACCAAAATGATCCTCATCGCGATCCCAGGTGATCCTGTGAATATGGAAAGGATATTCCAAAATTTGCCCTCAGGGCATGGAAAATCACTTTTTTCACATGACCACTTTTTGGAGATTCATAACTACGTAGGAACTGTATATAAAAATCTGGTTTTTGCTTAGTCATATTTACTATGTTGTATATATATGGTTCCCCACTTTTTAGATTTTTTGAATATCTTTCCTGCCTTCGGCGATCGTTTTTCGGAGGCACTTTCGAGTCCCCGGCCCGCTATTTTCGTCTGCGCTCTATCTCCAACTGTGCCCAGAGTTATTCAATCATTTAAAAAAGTTGGGGATCAGTTCCCCAGAACAAGTTGGACTTGTACACACAATAACAAAAGTTTTCCTTAACTCTCCCACAAACTTGTTATCGAAGGGTCATGCCATCAGGACCACGGTGCACCTCCGATAAACGATCGCCGAAGGCAGGAAAGACATTCAAACAATCTAAAAAGTAGGGAACCATATATATACAACATAATGAATATGACTAAGAAAAAACCAGATTTTTATATACAGTTCCTACGTAGTTATGAATCTCCAAAAAGTGGTCATGTGAAAAAGTGATTTTCCATGCCCTGAGGGCAAATTTTGGAATATCCTTTCCATATTCACCGGATCACCTGGGATCGCGATGAGGATCATTTTGGTGCTTTAAACGAGTCTCTAGCTGGTCTAGAAGCTGAGATCTGAATTTCAGACCCCCTTTTTGCAGCAAGGCTGCAGCAAATGTGCGGTCGCGCAGCAACCTCAAAAAAATTTTCTGGGTATGTCTCGGACATGACTCCAACCACAGAAGGTTTGGCCAGTAGGAAAAAATCTATGTAAGAATAAAGCCTGTTTGAGAAAGTGAAATTCGATTGCGTCATCACTACGCAATTAGTTATGAGGCACGTGATGACGCAATACTCGCATCGTATTCTTCGATTGATTTGGTATATAGCGCCCCAACATCGAACTTGCTAAGTCAACGGTAGAAAAAGTTATATGAAAAATTCAAATCGTTTCAATACCTTTGACTGTACATCCTTTCGAGGAATGTGTTTATCTGGAAATGACTACATTGTTGCATTTCTCTGTTGATTTTGCATATTTCTGAAAAATAAGAAATTCAAATGTTCTGAAAGGGAGAAGAAGCAGGCACCAATATTTTTTTAATGATAATATAGCCTCTTCGTGGGTGCATACAGCGTACACATGACGGAGCCTGTATGCTTGGTATTCCATTCAGAAAAGTAGTTACAAGTTACATGTAGCCTGGGTCTGCTCATTTTTTTGTTATCGTGTAATTTGGTTCAAACCCACTCGCATGACAGGTCTAACCTATTTTTTGAAAGAGCATTAATGATACTTCTCACCCAACATTATCAAGATGTTTCATGAATTTCTCCTTCAAATATCTAGATAAATAAATTTAAAGCTAAATTTTGTGCATTTTTTGCAATTGGGTTAATCGTAATTGGTTCCGTTGGTTGCAAGATCGGTTTGATTGAAATATACGTGAACAAAGTTCAAGCATTTCCCTAAACAATACCATGTTTGTTGGCCATTGAGATTTGAGACACGCGAGTTATGATCGTTTAAAGTATGGAAACAAAAAACCACAAGACTTTTGCAACAGCCTGATATACAGGGTGGTCCATAAATATGGTGACAGTTTTTCAATCGGTTCTCGCGAACGAGTGTGGCTTGTGGCTCACTTTAATAAATATAAATAGCTGTTTATTCAGGCTACCTATATTGAGGTTTTCAGCTGATTAGATTGGGCACGATCTATTCTGAGAATTAAAATGTACATCAGGAAAAGTATGCCGTGCGCCGCTTACTTATTTGCCTTCGCTAGCTTAAAACAGTGCAAATTTAGCAAATTGCATATGTATAAAAGGGTCATAATTTTGTCCAATCATTATCCTTTCGAATTTTATTTGCAAATCAGGTCAAGCATTTAGATGAAAAATGTTATTTTGGAGTGAATGAAAGTCAATATTTTCAACAAATTACGACCTCAAAATTCGATAATCTGGTTTTCGCGTACCGAATAGTCGTATTAATTTATCGGTTAGAATTTGACATCAACACAGCGAATTATGATTTTTAGAGGCATTTGAAAAGCTCTGTGTTTGCATTTACGTTCGCGGGAGATCTACGAATGATTGTCCCCAACGCTCCGTTCGCAAAAATCGTATATTTTTAATCCTCACGACAAGATTACACGTAGCTTCTAGTCAGAAATAGTATATTTCAATTCTACATGTACCACTGACTTCAGTAAAAATGGGGAGATGTCCGTGCCTCGTTTACTTTTTTATAGGAATCTCTTGATTTCGACCAACTTTGAGGCGAAATTTCGTGCCAATTCAGTAACTAGTTCAGAAAAATGAATGATACTCAGAAACAACAATGCGCTAAGAGCTGACATTGGAATGCTAACTAGGCACATGTCTGAGTAACAACCATGCGCGATTGTATGGCCATCGAATAAAAGCAAAAGATTTGGCACCCAATAGAAAACGGTCACCATATTTTTGGACCACCCTGTATGCCTCACTTCTCGCCAAAATTTAGGGAAATCGGAGTATGGGAAAAAAGCTGGCTCAATATGGTGAAACGACCCCAAAATGAGTTCCTGACAAGAATACTTCCGTATCTTCAATTTGCATCATTTAGGCTCAAAATCATCAAAGATGAGCCAAAACAACATTTGAGTTTGTTTCCCCCCATTTTATTGATCTTTCATTGGGCATAAATGCTCTTCCGACCGAAAATCTGAAAATCGATATTTTGGCCTTTACCAAGGTGCGGGATGGGCTCTATTGCACTAAAGTTGTTTCAAATAATGTAAAAACATTCCTCGAAACGACTCTCAAAAAGCGGGCATCTGAAATTGCGAAATTCGATCTGAGGATTCCAATGAAAGGCGCTAGAATGTACACAAGGTCAAACCAGACAAAGCGACCTGATTCATGGCTAGAAATTTAGGTCTCGACGAGATAAACATTTATCTGTTGAAAGCAAGTCTCTATCTTTTCATTGAAGCTCGCTAGAGAGCCTCGAAGTTGGAAGAAAACGACGGAGGAGGCGTGTGGGAGAGCGCTAAATGGAGGGAGGGAGAGGGAGGTCAGGCGGAGAGAGCGCCAGACGGTTAGAGCACGCGCTCTCCGGGGATTCTAGCCTTCTTCTGGCCAACTTCCAGGCTCTCTAGCGAGCTTCAATGAAAAGATAGAGACTTACTTTCAACAGATAAAATGTTTATCCCGTCGTGACCTACATTTCTAGCCATGAATCAGGTCGCTGTGTCTGGTTTGACCTTGTGTACATGCTAGCGCCTTTTATTGGAATCCTGAGATTGAATTTCGCAATTCCATCTGCCCGCTTTTTGAGAGTCGTTTCGAGGAATGTTTTTACATGATTTTAAACAACTTTAGTGCAATAGAGCCCATCCCGCACCTTGGTAAAGGCCAAAATATCGATTTTCAGATTTTCGGTCGGAAGAGCATTTACGCCCAATGAAAGATCAATAAAATGGGGGGGAAACAAACTCAAATGTTGGTTTGGCTCATCTTTGATGATTTTAAACCTAAATATAAAAAATATCAAAATTCCACAGGACTTTTGCAACAACCTAATACATGTTCTACAAACTAAGCATGATAACTCAAAAGGTATTTCATATTTCCAAAGTTACAAAATTTTTGGTTCACCCGACCGCTGTGATCCACGAATGATGACGTCAACATGAAAGTTATAGCCCATGATGGTAGCTATCTTTGGAAAAACAGAACGCCCTTCTATCATTATTTTAAACGTTTTTATGATCATTTAAATTTTCCCAACACCCATGAAAATAATTTGAATTGGCGGGAGTACCTTGATCACGACAAAACGAACGAGATAGTGTGTTCAAGGGAGAGAGCGGGCGTGATCAGGCAATTCGGACTCTTACTTTGCGGTCCTACGCTGGTGCAAATATTGCATTTCAATTATTTTTATTATTTCAGTTTAATTAATTAGAGCCCGCTCTATTATATTGTTAAATAATATAGAAAGGCATTTTCGAGGGTGTTGGGTAACTTTAAGTGAGCCCGATTTGACTGTCGAAAAGTGATATTCCGAACTTTGTCCTTCTGAATCTCGACGATGACGATAGATATCAAAATTCTGACGACACAGTTTGAAAGAGCATCACTTGAAATACTTATAACCAAAAATATAGCGGGATAGGGCAAACATGAATCCTACCGCCGCGGCGTGGTCGATTCTCTCGCGATTCCTCTCATAAAAGCTTAGTACTGAGATAGATGGTCCGTGCAGAGGGAGAGCTGTCTGTGTTTCCATCCCCAGGAACCGAGAGAGAATCCGGAAGAGGCAGCACATGATCAGGAAGAGGGCCAAGAGACTCGATATCTCTCTCTCCTCCAGTCTCCGCTCACTCAAAGAACCATAATCTGCATGGACTGAATGTGCGTCAAATAATACTCGAATGAAATCATGATCACATAGGTCCGGGAATGCGCGACCGTCTTTCTCTTACACGGAATTCTCCCTGAATCGCACGCGGTGACGTCATGGAAGTCCCTCCCCCCTAAAATTCGCCGAGTTTCGTCATTCAGCTTTGAGCCTCGTGGTTGCGAGTAGGTCGACCCTCCTATAGCTATCGATTTACCCCTCGTAAGCCGTTTCGGCCAGGTATGTGCTGAGCTATCCAGCCTTGGACGTGAACCGACGACTCCTAGTCTAATTCATTACCGTGAGTATTGTTTTATTCTTAAACATTATGTGGCCATTAGTACCACGTTAGCTTAGTAAAGTGATCACGTCCACTGTATGATGTATATTCGTTAACTCTGCACCAATCTTTTGGTTGATAGGGACCAATATATTGTCCCTGGTATTTCGTCATGCGCTCTAGTCTGTCTTGTGCAATAGTGGTAGTACCAGTCTCTTTTGAATTCTGGTGATGTCACCAATAATAGACTTCATTTGTAACTCGGAGAGCACGACGGAACTGGTACGATCCGCAGAGAACGACTCCCTCTTCTTGCTCCTTCTGATCGTATCATTTCACATCGGTATTCAGAGATAGACGACCTTTCCCGTCGAAGTCTGAATATCCAGTACGGCAGAGTCATTGCAAGAAGCCTACGAGAGCGGTGCAGTCACGAGTCGTACCAGCCATCTCCCTACTCCCCTCTCGTTTTAGCGACGCGGGACACAACAATCAATAAGGAGTATTACATCAAGGACATCTTCGACAACGCGATTCTTCCCTGTGTCCATTCCCACTTCGGTCAGGGAGGGGACTTTTCAGCGAGATCCTTCCAATGCAAAGTCGACAATCGTGGCTGGACTCTCATCTTTCAGAGTAGGGTTGGCTATTCGATATTCAAGTGTGATATCACAATCCTCGCATTTCGAAATAGGCGAGAGAGAGGCGATTACGATATCTCAATTCAACATCGAATAGCCAACCATACCTAGAGACCGCAAGCTCCGCCCACTTTGAGGGAGAAACAGTGCCCTCGAAATCTGGCACTCCAAACGATTAAACGACTAAATGCACTCCAATCCATAGGGAATCGTTAGACATTAATTTAGCTTATGTAAAAAAAATCGGCAGATCGGTTTGCGGTCTCTAACCATACCTCGGACTGAATTTCCTCCAAATTCCCCACGATCTCAACCACCTCGACCCCCCCCCCCTTTTAGCATGAGGCAGTCCTTCTCAATGCAGGGGACGAACTCGATGACTACTACTTGCGGGAATAGACGGTCGCATATACGCAAGGCCTGAGCCAGAGCGGAAGGAGGCCACTTCGAGACCATGTTGATGATAAACTTTGCCATGAACCAGATCGCCCAAGTTTTTCTTAGTTTTTAACATTCTAAAGGTGGGCATCACATGAAAACGACAATCCGGGAAATTTTGGCGCCCACTGAATTATCCCATTGTCTATTAATTAGTAGACACTTATACAGTACATGCTAATCGCCTTGCCCATATGCGGCCGCGGCGGGCCGCTGCGGACCGCGGATGCCCGTGGATCGATTTTGCGTGAAAATGAGTAAAGTTCATGCAATGGATTGTTCATTTTTGAATTCCTCATGCGATTTCGCATCGGAATCACTATTTCATAATGGAACATTTTTTGAGGGAGGTCAATCCAAAGTGATCAGGGCTACCGTACTCCCGAACATATTCCCACCGTTTTTGTGTCTAAAATTTTTCGGGTCAGTTTTCGAACGCGATCCAAGTTTGCAAACTCTTCAATACCCTAAAGAAAGTCATAAATCCCCAAAATGGAGGGATCATTTTCGGGAGTACTGTAGCCGTGGTCACTCCGAATCGAACCCCCTCAAAAACTTGCCTTTGATAAAATTAATATATTATAGTGATTCCGATGCGAAATCGCATGAGGAATTCAAAAATGAACAATTCATTGCATGAACTTTACTCATTTTCCCGCCAAATCGATCCGCGGGCATCCGCGGTCCGCGGCGGGCCGCCGCGGCCGCATATGGGCAAGGCGATTAGCATGTACTGTACATGTACGCATCTGTAAACACATATCGAAAAAATTATACTCTAGTAGTCCGTAGGTTCTGAATAATTCACTACGGGCTAGGATAGCTTATAGCATAGTATGGGGCAACCCTACTATACGGTGAGAAGAAATACGTAAACATTTCGGGTGATTCATTGGTAAACGTTCCTAATGCATTAAGTGGCTGGATTTCTTATTTGATTAATATATATAAATCCGTTAGTATTGTGTGTGTCGCGCTTATAGTCAAGGAAAGGTATGGTAAGATGAAGCGATATCTAGACTGGATGACACTTTAGGATCAACGATCCTGATGGTTTCCTCAACGACGACAATGAATGGAGAAATGAATGTGTGGAGTTGTCTCTGCTAATCATCCAATTCATTTACTCATTCGTGAGCGTAGAAATGAAGAAGGAAACGATCATCGAAGCTACCGGATTTACATTGTACGAGTGTTCTCAAACCGAATAGTTTGGGAAACACGAGATTTGAATTCTCAGATGATCACTAGAAAATACTCTGAACATGGGATGGGACACATGAAAATATCGGGTTGCGATCAAACTTCGTAGCTAATAAATTGAAGTGGTGATATCGCAATAAAAACGAGCTGGGACTGAGTGGGGGTTGAATCAGTTCCTAAGAGATGGGAGAAAAGGGGAGAAATAAAGTTGAAAAGAGAGGGGCATCCCAGAATTATTCGGAAATTGTTGAGGAACATAGCGACATGCACTTACGAGAGATCATTTACGATGAACGGGGAAAGGGGGAAAGAAGAGAAAGAAGAGAAAGGCAGTAAGGGAGAAGGGTAAAGTCAATGTAGGGAGTAGTACGGGGATCTAGCATATGTACACGTAGAGGGAGTGAGAGAAGGGAACGTCTCAGTGGACAGAGGAAGTTGATGCTGCCAATTGGTTAGTCGAAGATGACGTCGTCGATCCCGTCGTCGTGGTCGAGGCGGGAGAGTTCTGCGACGTCCCACTTCCTCCCGACACTCCTGTCTCGCGGGCCGCAGCTGCAGCAGCAGCAGCTGCTGCAGCAGCCTCTCGAGCAGCAAGAGTTGCTGCAGAGAGACCTCCTGCAGGCATTCCCGCCACGTCTCGTTGCCTCAACGACAATCGATTAGATACGGTACTCGAGGAAATCGTGGTGGGAGACTCACTTCTTGAATTCGTCGAATTCATCTCCTAGAATGGTCTGAATCTCATTGGCCATGAAGGCCCACGGTTGAACGATTCCCCCTCCAGCACTTCCCAAGGGACACTTCTCCCCTGAGGGACAGTACATCTCCTGCGAAGAAATAATTAGAGTACTGTAGGATGAGGAAGGAGAACGGTATCGAAAGGGGACGATAGGGGAAGGATGAAGGGCGTACCTGGTTGGTCACTTGTTGCTTGATGCTCTTCCGAGTGCATGGGAAGCAGAATTTGTGTAGTGTCTGTGAGGGGCACTGGACGAAGTGAGTGTCCTCGAGTCTCTCGTGGCAGAGAGTACAGCGAAGGGGTCTCTCCCCACTGAAACACTCCTATTGCCTCACTCATTCCCCCATAGGATCATTAGTTCTCATACCGTAATCACTTTCAACGGTTATTTTATTCAGAGTGACCTGCTTCATCAGCGACAAAATATTCAAGAAAAGAGGCTAGTGTTTTCTCTTACTACGGGAGGTATACTACGGTAGTAATAAAGAGAGAGGGAAGTCTTTTCGTGTTCGACCTTGCTACAACAGGAATCAATCACGGAAAGTAGCACTTTTTACAAATTCCTTCTTTTTGTGGACTGTTTCTTAGAGTATTTCTTATGTCCTTCATCAAGCGTATCTCAATATCGTACCCGTTCTGTGAAGGGGGAAATCGTCGTCTTGCTCCATTGTCGGGAGAATGAGTGGAAGTAGGAGAGACTGAAGTCGTCGTTGCATCACCTCAAAATTATCGATTGAGGGAATTAATAGGAATGTTCGAGAGGGTCATTCATCCTCAGATGCTTTCTCGGAATCTCCACCCTCAGCACACCTACTCTATTTGTCAAGTATAATATTTGTTCTGCGTATATTTAGAGGCTGCGACTCTTTCAGAAACTTTCGCTCTGTTTGCAGTAAGAAAGAGTGGAGAGAGGACGGATTACCTTTCTGCCTCTCATTGTTTGTCTAATCAACAACTCGATCAAAGTGTCTCTCGTCCATTTGACTGATCTCTCTCTCCCTTGAACCGTCCTCTCGTGCCAGTAATAGACTGTCACTCCTCATCCTCCATTCCTCCCCTATTCACCCCTCTTTTCCTTTTGGGACCGGTTTCAGAGGCCGAGAGTGAGGAGTGAAAAAACCGGCCTTCAATCCTCTCTCCCGTGTTACGCAATTCGGGGTCACGGAAGGGGGGAAAGCCGAGAGAGAGAAGAGAGTGAAAAGAGGAGTGAGTGGACATGAGGGGAATTCAGTCAACTATGGAGATGAAAGAGGAGTAGGTCAAGGAAGACTCGTTGGAAGGATGAAAACAAGACTGACCTCTGGCTACTTTGGGGAAGGGTTCCGCTGGTTTGGCATCGTCATCCGAGTGTTCTCTCTTCCTGGCAGCAAGAGCAGCGACCAATGCAGCCCCATCAGCTGCTGAGGTCGGAGGGAGACCAGTGAAGAGGGAAAGAGGACCATGGGCACCATTCCTCTGCTGCTGCTGCAGCTGCTGCAGCATAGCCAGCTGCTCAAGGGGGAGGGCGGGGGCTGCTGAGGGGGCGGGGCCAGCAGCACTCGGTCTGAGTCCTCCCAGGCCAGAGAAGAGCTGAGCTCTCTGTTGGAAAGCGAGGAAGTCATTGATGCCAGAGAGAGTCATTCCAGGGGGAAGATGACTAGGCTGCGGCTGCTGTTGCTGCTGTGACTGCCCCTGGGTTTGCTGGGGAGGTCGGGGAGGAGACGTGCGAC
The DNA here is from genome assembly GCA_036245805.1 of Pristionchus mayeri. Lineage (NCBI taxonomy): Eukaryota > Metazoa > Nematoda > Chromadorea > Rhabditida > Neodiplogasteridae > Pristionchus > Pristionchus mayeri. Next base: position 30,253,559 of record BTRK01000006.1, read on the forward strand.
CGACAGGAGCAGTCGGAGGAGTCTCCTTCTGAAGAGAATATCGATTAGTTACTTGATTGTTTGAGGAGTGTTTACTGGGAGTCTCATTGAATGGGCGAGTACAGAGTACGAGAGAGGAGACCCGAATGTGTTGTGCATTCTTCCCATCCTCTTCCCTCCTATCAATTCCAATCCTCGATTACTAAGAATGACGTCCGAATGATAAGACTCGGAGTTGATAAGAGACCTCGTGACTATGCTTGATCAGGGTTCCAAGTCCACCAGAGGATCGAGAAGAGAATAATGGGGTGAGGATAGAATGAGGATGGGAGGGAGTGATAACAAAGAGTGGCGCCATTCGAATACTCAGGAATCATCCCGCTCTCTGACCTCGTCGAGTCAATTGGAAGAAAGAAAGACTTTGGAATGACAGAATAGTTGAGGAGATAAGGGCAACCGCCTGATCGATTCAAGTCATGAGGAAGGAATGATGAGAGAGGAGAGAAACTCCCTCTCATCTACCTAGTGCAGTACTTTGAGAGAGAATAGAGGAAGCGTCTGAGGACTGCTCTTACTCTCACCGTTCGTCCATTATTCGTATCGTGTCCGGGGAATCCGTGCACTCGCTTCTGCTGCCGGGCTGATTCGATGGCCGATTCGATTCTGCAACCATTCGTCTACCGTACTCTGGTGGGGGTTTGGTGGGTCATTCCCTTGGCCACTCACCTGTCTGCTCCCTCGTAGTTGACGCATCCTCTGCACACTGGCTCTCCGTAGTCTGAGCACATCGCCCATGGCCATCTGACAGAGGAGTGATTGAGGAAGGAGGGGGACGGGGGGAGGGGGAAGGGGGTCTCACCTGGGTAGGTCACACAGATAGCAGTACTGTCGTCCTTGCAGCTTCGCAGCAGTTCCCTGTGCAGTGGAAGTGGCTGCAGCAGCTGCAGCCAATCCGGCTGAGGGACCGGAGGAAGAGAGCATCGAAGCACCTGTAGAAGGAGAGTTGGAGGAGAGGACCGACTCGAAAGGGATACTTAAAGGGTCGCAATATTCTGCAAGAGAGAGCGAGTACGAGCACGAAAGTTGCTAACTGATAGGGAGGGGTTATCTATCCATCGAGAATTCTTCGAAGGAATCGTCCGATTGAAGGCCAGTGGTCAGATAAATGACGAATTGAGGGGCAGCTAAACGTGCCAATTCTGCATCAACAATCAACTCCTTTCCATCCATTCCTCACTCTTTTTAGAGTGAGGATGTTGATGACAACTCTTGCATACGAACCTCTTGCATTCAGATCAAGTCTGAGCATGAGGAATGAGGGGGGGGAGGGAAGGGGGGGGGGTCGGATGGGTTCCTACTGCTACTCTCGTAGCCCTTCACAGGGTTCATCACTAGTGCACGTTGTATATGGGGAGTGAATGGAGTGCCAGATAAGTCTCCTCTCTCTCCTATCAACTAGAGTCTGAAGTCTGATCGGAAGCGCCGCTTATCGACCCTTTTTCGCTGACTACACTATTAAATCTGTTGCAATTTGACACGAGAGCCACTGCTGACTATCAGGAGGACGATCAAAGTACCTCGTTTGATATTCATTCGCGTTCGCCTTCGTGTTGAAAACGTGACCATCTCTGCCTCTCTCTCTGTCTCTCTGTTTCTGTCTCTCTGCCTCTCTCTCTGTCTCTCTCTCTCCTCCTTCTCTCTCATCAATTGCTCTCTTGACAACATCCTCATCATCTTCAATTGGAATGAACACCCGTGAGTCCAAGATACACCGAGACTCCCTTATCAATCACTCGAATCACGCCACTTATGACTCTCCCTATGTTTATTGGAGAAATGCAACTTTTTCGGTCACTTCGCACCTGGTAATCGAATGATTGCGGAGGAGTTGAGATGGGGTGAGGAGAAAGCGGAGAGTCGAAGAAGAGCCGGGAAATCCAGTGAAGAGAGCCGGGAATCAGTCAATGCTGACCCTGAAGAGAGTAAGAATGACCTTTAGCCATTGAAGCAGTGAGAGAATCGAGAGAAGGAAGGAAACACCGGTTTGAAGCAGAGAGAGAATAGAGAGAAACGAGAATAAGGTGAGAGGAAGAGGAGGACGACGAAATTATTGTGTTATTATTACGATGGCACGAAGAGAAAAAGAATGGAGGAATGGAGTAGAGAACTTCCAGTTCCGATCCAAGGAGCACAATCTCATCTAGTTATGAGATTATTGATGAGGGATGGAGGATATTTGGGAAGGGTCGAGAGAGGGCGAAGGATTCATTGAGAAAGAGAGAGAGAGAGGGAAGGGCAGATGAATCAAGGAGAGAATGCGTCAGAAAGAAAAGAGGAACAGATGAAAGATCGAATCCTTTGTGGATCATCGAAGGGATGGGAAGAAGAGGAGGAGGAGGAAGAAGAGGAGGACAAGGTAGGTCAACTACTGGATGGAAAACCTTGGCAGGAGAAACGGAGGACAACTACAATACACTGTAATAGAGGAAGGATGGGAAGTAGCGAACTTGATCTGACTGAGTGGAGAAGAGAGAACTTGATTACTGAATGAGGAGGAATGAAGAAAGTACGAAAACCGATTGGAATAGAAGATCACGAGGAAGACTAATGAGAGAAGAGGATGAATAGACTGCGAATGAAGTGAGAGGGTGAGGGGGATAACAACCAACGTGCTTGGTACTTCTCTCTTCTCTGGCCACTCTGTGTACTCACTTTACCTCGTTGCTCAAATAAGGAAGCAGTCGAAGGGTCACGAAGAGAGAGAGAGAGAGAGAGAGAGAGGCCCTTCTAAAAGCATGTAACTGCCGTAGGGAAGAGTCTCTCAGTGCCAGGGGGGGTCTACGGGAGAGGGGGACTCTCCACCACTGGTTCGCCTTGGGGTTACACGCTCAAAGCGCGGAGCGTGCTAGAGAGGGAGGGGAGAGGGGGGGGGGGGGGGCTGACGAATGATGAGAATGAGTGAGTGGCAGAGGGAGAACCTGTTATGGCCCTGTCTCTCATGCCAATCTACCTTCGAGAGTACAGTAGATGATGAGAGAGGAGAGGAACAGACTGTGAAGAGACGTCTACGACGACCGATCGACGAACACGACGACTCTCTCTCTCTCTCTCTCAACCGGTAAGAGGAGAGTACTGTCAAACAGTGAGAGAAGGGGGGAGAGAAGAGAGTCAAACCAGAGCGATGGAGGGGAGTCACAGAGAGAGAAATAAAGAGAGGCTGTTTCAGAAACATCCTCTATTTGCGAAGGTAGTGCAAACGGCACCGAGTTTCTTGCCATCACCCGAAATATCTTACTGGTTGTCACTCAGGGTTGATATTTGCACTGAAATAGGGCTGATTTGATCCTGAAAAGGGGATGGAAGCATCTAAGATTACGGTAGAAACGAGAGGGAATCCCCTTCAATGATGCTTCCTTGCCCAATAAAGGACGCATGTTTGCGTTGTGAAGGGACAGGAAGAGAGGGGGAGGGGGGAGGGGGGAGGGGGATTCTCGGAAGGAGGACAGCAAAGTGCAAGGGATGAATAATTGATTTAGTTGTTTTCGGGTAGAGAGAGAACAGGCCAGAGTATTTGAAGTGATCGAAATAAGTGGTGAGTATCCATAGTGGAAGGAGTGAAAGCGAGTAGACCTTCTCCTAACTGAGAGATTCAAGTAATTCAAGGTAAAAGGGCGAGTGACCCCGTTCGAGGGAGGGACAGAGGGATGCAAAAACTGCTTGTGTTTGGTATGGAAGGAGAAAGGAGAGATGGGAAAGGAAGAGTTAGCACGTTGCTGTGGAGAAGAAGAAGGGATAAGAGATGAGTAGAGAGAGAAAGGGAAAGAGAGAGACATCTTTCTCGCTCGGGTCTCATACGATTCAAGGAAGAACTCGAATACGTAAGTCCAAAAAAAACTCTTAAAAGGAGAAGGAGCTATAGCGAGAATATCCTAAGAGATTGCAGATGTTTTCCTTACTAGGGTGTCGCTGATACGGATGGTGCCAAAGGTACTAGTGAAAGAGGAAGGAAAGTGGAGGAGTAGAGGATAGGAAGAGAGAGGAGGATGAAGGGAGTGGAATGATGTGTTGAGAAAAAGGCGTAGGAAACGGGGGCAGCACAACCGGATTGAAGAGAGAGTAAGGAAGAGGAGGAAGATGTAGGTTGGAGTTCGAGAATGGGGAATTACGTAAGAAGAGATGGAATGGAAAAGATAAGGAGAAGGGATAGAGGAGGACTGAGAAGGAATAGAAGGAGTCTTCGAAGAGGAAAGGAACTCGTCCTCTTTTAGAGGAGACAACTAGTCGTGAGGGTGAGGATTGAGAAGTGAACTAGAAAACGAAGAATGAAAAAAGAAGACGAAGTGAAACAAGTAGGAACGAAAGAAGAGGAACGGCCGACTATTCACTTTCAATGTAGAAGATTTGGTCACTGGGTATGAAATAGACCCCGATAGAGGGAGGGAGATAGAGGAGGGGGGGGGGCAGTCTTGATCGGCTGCATCGGTCGTCTTACACCTGATTGGTCAGATGACTCAAGTGGAGGACGCAGTTTGCAACAACTGGTTGCCATGGGGTGCACAAGATAACTAGAGGGATGAGGAGGGACCGGAACCTGACTGCCTGAGATAGAGAGGGGAGGGGAGGGATGACACTGGTTGTGCCCCTCCATAGCTGGTATCGGCCCTCTCTCAGAACGTGTTCATCACTCCTCTCAGAAAGAAGCGTGCACGATGCATAGACAATGACTGTGGTCGAGTAGCAGAGGAAGGAGATCCCCGTACCCCGGAATGAAGGAGATCCCCGTACCCCGGAATCTCCCCTCACATACACTGTCCATTCGAAGAGAACGGGACGAACTGTCTGAGCAGGACGAACAATCGGTTATCTCCAGGGTTCGAAAAGGTTCGCGCCGCGCTTTGAGAAAGAGTACTTTTGCTGTGAAGGTCAAAGAGTTGAACATGTTGGAGTAAGGGGCGGACAAAGGGCGATCAGGAATGAGAGGAAGGAGAGATTCAACTGAATCAAGACTGCTGCTGGTCGATGTCAGTCGTAGCAATACAAATTAGGGTTCCCGGGCCACCGTAGGCATGCCCCTCCCTCCCCCCCCTCCCTCTTGCTTCTCTTCTTCTCTCTCTACAGTCTCACAGTTCGCATCTGCCTCTCGTCTCTCCCGCTCAAACTTGTTTCTCAGGGTAGAGGTCATAGCTGGGGACACTGGCACATGGAGGCACCAAGGTTTCCCTCACTCTCTACCCCCTCCTTCTCCCTCCTATGGCTCGAACCATCAAGAGCAAGGCTAGAACCACCCCTGCCCTTCAACTACTCCCTGCAAGTGCAAGAGTGTACGAGTACTGTAGGGGGTACTGTAGTAAGGAGTACTGTAGAGAAATGAGTGAGTTTCACGTGCGGAGTGCATTGGATTCAGAAGGGGAAGATTGATAGGAGTGATAAGTGGAAGTGCATGATGATGTGATTCGGAAGGGGAGGAGATGGTGAGAGGAGGAGTCGAGCAGATGTTGTGAACAATTGAGAGAATGATCGAACTGAGAAGGGAAGGCAACCTGATTTCCCACACGAGAATTGTAGAAAGGCTGCCACTAAAAAAGAAGGGAGGAGTGAAAAGTTATCTGACCATCTTCCTTTCTCATTCGATGTTCGACTGAGAAGAAACGATAAAAATACAGTTACAAATAGCCAAGAATTGAAACAGTTCACAACTGGTTTACGTCGAGTTCGAGAATATCGACATTGCGAATGCTTAGAAAGTTACGAGAGCAGAGCACTGGGAATGTGCTGATAGGAAGGGAAGGGTACTGTAGGTCGCCAGATACGGATGGAGTACGGTAGGGCAGGAACTGGGTACGGTAGGTCAAGAGATACGGATGGGGGGGTTCGGTAGTCGCACGAACGGCCCTCCATGAACAAAGAGCTCGTTGGTATTCCTAAATTTCGACAGATGCATACGAATTAGGCAGTGTGCATGGCGGTTACGAAGAATAAGAAGAATGCATAATTGGAGCCGAATTATGCGGAGTCTTTTGTTGTCTCGCCTGAATTACATCTAGATGTTTACTCCCGAATACGAAAGCCACTTGCTGTGGCAAACTTGTGCAACTATTGTTAATCTCCGAAAGATTTGGCGTTTTATGATGGCATTCCGTTTGATTCCACTACACGAGGGAAACAATCGTACCAATCTCCCATTCTACAGAGGATTTTGGAGATGATCGGGATTGAAAAACTGGTCTGTCGGATTTCCCTTCCATCCGATGTCGAGATAAGTGGAATGATGCGAATTCAGGGCAGTATTTGAATGTGGAAAGAAGAGAAGGAAGAAGTGAACTGGGGAATTGGGAATGGATCACTGCTAGAGTGAGAGATATAATTCGGGGGCAGATACAGCATACAAATGAGAATGTGACGTGTCTGTTATGATAATGTGGAGGAAGAGAGAATGCCAAACAATACCACAATGGTGAATATGTGTAGAATGAATTGAGAAAAGAGAATACTGCAGTTTGAGTAAAAGTTTGAGTAAAAATTTGAGTAAATATGGGAAAAGAAGATAGATTGAGTAGACTGCCGGGAACACTGCCCTTTGCTCCGTCCTTCCAAACGAATCTTCAGAGAATTCCATGTTTTTGGGAATGTCTCCTTGTGGGAAAAGACCACCGTGGGAGAGACGAGTTTGGAGTTTCACACGAAAATTCTTTTTGCATCTTCCTCGTTTTATCGTGCGAAAGTACGTTTCTGAGGAAGAATTTTGGAGTGAGTTGAGTTCGCATTTTGAAGGAGTGTTCTCTCACCTCCATACCTCTCCCCTTACACACTGAACGCAACTCACGGAGTTAATCGAGATACGAAAAAGGAGATGAGGAGAGGCGAAATAAAAGGAAACTGGTAGATGATGCAACATCGAGGAGTGAATATCGAGACTGGACCCATACCGGAAAGGGAAGAGAAAAGAGAAGGAGAGTGAAGAATCAATCTATTCATTTAGTTACTTCACTATGCTAAACAGAAAATGTGAACCATTTTCACGATTCGCAAATACTAATGGAGTATTGAAATGCGAAATCTTAATTTTCACCGCTTGTCGAAAATATAGCGTGAGTACGTACTGTTTCTTTTTATGAACTGTGACCGAGAAGGATCATTTAGAGTGACCAAACCATGTGATGAGAAAGTAGTGGAATGAATGGTAGAATAGACAGTATGAGAAATGTGCGTAAGGCAAGAAGAATGTGAGTGCGAGGAGGGAGAGGAAGTCTTTGTATAGATTGGAACAGCTTCGAACAGCCTGATTGTAGTCAGTACAAAGTCCGCCAATACACGTCTTTGCATATTCCAAAAGAAGAGTTAGATACAATTTGAATTGGGGGGACGGGGATACAATAATTGAGAGAGCGGGAATGAGCATCAGTGTGCAAATGATGCGAAGGGAGATGAAACCAGAATGTTCCCTCTTTCGTACTCTACTACTGCCCATTCTGGTTGTGATCAACCTGCTTGCTGTGTCGACTGCAAGTCTCTAAGGGAGGAGAGAAGAGGTGAATGGAAGAGAGAGGGACAGACCGGGTTGTGCACCCGGTTAGAGGAAGGGTCTAGAGGGTGAGGGATGGCACGGAGGGGCATATCAATGATGAGATACCGGAAGATGAGAACTAGTAGGAGGAAGATGTGTGAAGGGAAGAGGCAATAATAGAGGAAGTGATGAGGGGGGAAGGGGTCAGGAGCAGGGCTAGGCAACGAATCAACAAGTGAGAGAACGGGAGTTCCCTCTATCCTCGACTGGTCTCCCTGGGGGGGAAGGAGGAGGACAGGCTGAAACAATGCAGCAGACTGGTGTAAAGTTGTGAGAGACGCCCTATACACGAGCAGAGATGAACTTTGATGTGGGAAGGGAGGAAGAGGGTGCAACTGCGCTCAAACGCACTTCCGATCACCTTCAACTAATTCATCTTCATTTTTCTTTTCAAAAACCTTAGCGGAATGCGAAAGAAGCTCATGTGATGACTTCGTCAAGAGAAAAATGAGTAGAGAAGCAAACAAAATTATAGCAAATCAACCTCAAAAATTTTATTTTGGATAGTTTCATACAGAGTTTACGAAAACACGAACCGTGTATCATCCAGAGTCCAAAGGGCAGAGTCCAGGGAGGGATAAAGAGAAAGAAATAGAGACTGACAGTTGTTGAGTTGATGGAGGATAAGAAAGAAGCATGAAGAAATGAAGAGAGAGAACGAATGGATTCTCATGGGATGGGGAATGGACTTTGATTGCAGGGAAAGTGTAAGACTCGAGATGAACACATTGTCATCAATTGATCAGCCACTATCTTCTCAACTTTGCTTGCATGTAAAGACAGAGTATCGGGATAATATCTATGAAAAGTTGCCTTGAATTTATGCATATTTTGTGATTAATCGGATTGATGAATGCCAATGTTTGTAATATTTTGATAACTGATTTTTGTAGCGAGTTATGATAGTTCTCTAAAAAATGCCTGAGGCTTCGCTTATCGGGCTGTCATAACTGACCAAAAAAGAAGTGCGAATAAATGACAAACACGATAACGAGCATTTTGGCCGACGTTTGACCATTAATATTGTCGAAAATGTAATTTATTTTCTAGACTGTTCGAGAATTCGTTTACATCGTTCAACATCAATGCGTATTCTCAAGCTTCCAACTCGCTGCGTTGTAAGGAGAATGATTTATGGTTTCGTAAAAATTCGTTAGCGTCAATGATTAGAGGTCAAAAACTCTCAACATTCTCACTCGAACATGATTTCAATTTCGATAACAAAATTTTAGCATAAAAATACTTCTGGACGGCATCGAACCCAAAAATGCGCGATCAATAGGCGAGCATACCTACTGATCCATCAAGGAACAGATCCTCTGTTTTCTCTCAACAGTGGTTGACCAGTTAGAAGGGACGGGTGTTGCGTCAACCAGTGGTTGACCTGTTCCCTGGCCAGTGGTTAAGCAGTAGTATGGTGGCCACTGGCCAACCACTGCTCTGCACTGGTTGACCACTGGTTAGAAGCTACTTGCTCTAACCCGTCTCGAGCTGAGAGCGATATGCCAACGAGAAAACTCCGAAACAGTCTAGACGACCGGGCTAAAAGCAAGCCACCGCTAATTTCGCGATCACTATGGTCGTATTTTTGAATGTAGCTACTCTCGAAACACTGAAGATCCGTGTGAAAGTTGACTACCGTAAGGGGCACTGCTCTTCCATGTAAATGAATAATCTATCTGACCCTCAGAACTTGCATACTGTAGGAGGCCTCTCATCCACTGGTTGACCAGTAGGCAACCAGTGGTCAACCAGTTCCCTGACCAGTGGGTGGGAAACTCCTCATACACTGGTCAGTATAGATACTGGTTGACCACTGGTTGGAGAAAACCGGAGGAGGGTGGACAAAAACCATGATGAGTTAGCTGTTAAAATTTTGCCAATAGAAATAAAATTATGGATTTATAAAAAATTGTTGAGTACTTTCACAAAAGGAATTAGATATAAGGTCATGGTCCACATTGACGTCCAATAGTTCTCATTCTATATTTTCACGAGAACTTTGCAGCTTTCCCTTGTCAGTTCACTCCTACAAGAGATGGCATCTCGAGATATCTCACCGTGATCCTTTCTCTTCTTACTCTAATGTATTCTCTTGTCATCGAGATCATCTTTAGCTTCTTCTGTAGGTAAACCATAAGATGACGTGAAAATGGATCACACGCGTATAATAACGAAAAGAATCAATAATTAAGGAGAGAAAGAGAGAAAGAGAGAAATATCTGCTGGATCCCTAAGTCTCTTGTGTAATCTCAATTCTTGGTCATATATGTACGCTCTTAGGTACCATTTTATTCACAGCAATTTGTCTCGTTCGGAGAAAGAACGTCGGAAATTATCACTCTAACCTACTTTCGGTCAATTATCATCTCTGGTATCATTTTTGTGAGTAATCGAGCACAGACATTTTTTTGGCATTATGCCACCCGCGAAAGAGAATGCAAATGGAAGAAAGTCTTCCTCCTATAGATAGAATGCAGTGCTGAGGACACGATTACATAACTCCGTTCCTTATAAATCACATTGTTCTCTTTGACTGAGCATTGCGCGAGTGCCCATTGTCATTCACTCGACTCATTGTGTATTCAGAATACAAAGAGTGCCGATAAAGGTCGAGAATGCGCCATCGAGAGATCACAGTGGCAACCGTGAACTTACGGTAATCATTGAAGAGCATGAGAATGTTATTAAAGTTATGCAACACCAACGAAAATGACTATTAATTTATATTTCAGGAGATGATAGAATGGGGTTTAATTAGGTGAACTGGACTAGTAAATCAAAAATAAATCCAATATTACATAGAACCATGGATGAATTGCAAAGTATCAGATTGAGTAGCCTCTCAATTTCGCACGATATCGCAATCGTTTTTTGTGATCAGGACATACGCTCCAATTAAAATAATTTTCGTGGGTGCTGAGAAACTTTAGGGAGAAAAAATGAAAATACTGGATATTTCAATAAAATACTGTAGCACTCGAAAGTACAAAAGTTAACGCATGGGGATACGGTATTCGGTGCCAATTGACCACAGTCTTGGACAATTTCTTATTTATTTGTCGTGGTAAGTTTCTCATTTATTTGTTTATATATTCACTCGTTTGTATCCGTTCGGATTCTAGTCTAATCGTAATTACCAGCCGAAGCGTTCAAATGGTCCATGGCAGGTGTGGGCTATTGCTTGTTTACGCGTAATGCCCTGGGGTAGAGTCGGTTCGCTTCCTATCTCTTCCCCTCCTCCTCCCCTCTCCTCTCCACTTCCCTTTCCGAACGATAATGTTGTTGTTGGAGTGTTGCCTGCAGTCAGCACAGTCAGCCTTCATGCCCAATTTTATCGATCTTGTGACTGCCTTCAGTGATCCCCTCTATTCACAACCTTTACAGCTCGTTTACAGTCGTCATTTGTCCTTTCTTGTCCAGTGTGATGCTTTGTCCTGATCTGCCTTCTTCTCTTTCTTACGCAATCCAGTCAATCCATTCTTTCCAGCATCGGCTGCCGTATCAAGGCAGGAAGGCGACGACCAAGTCGGTGAGTTTTTTTAAGTTGCATATCGCCGAATTTATTGTATGCGCTTGCCTGACACAAATATGTCTTATTGTCAATCTTAGTCTGATGTGTTAAGCAACTGTTCTTCTGTGGGAAGCTTTACACTAAGCCCTGAGGGGGGAGGACTGTCCCCTATTGGTGCCAGGGTGTGCCGTTCTGACAGCCGTTCGCTCGATCGATTCCGCTCTGCTTTCGGGTTCACTCCCTTCCAAGCTCCAATTACCCCTAGTCTCCCATTAATTATGAATAACATTCGCATGATCGAAGGAGACTGTAACCCCCGAGAAAATGATCACTACTCATCAGTTCCAAATTATAGCGAGTACATCTTACATCCTAAATATTGGTCAATTACTTTCAGTGGCTCCTACGGCTAGTATCAAGGGAAACGTCAATATATTAATCTTTTTGATTCATCACTCTGGAACTTCCCTTCCTCCCACCATTATCACTTGTAGATAACAGCAGAATCTTGACTGTCTGATGTTGTACTTTCTCATGTGGTCCTTATTTCATTCCTTTCTTCGTGACATATTTTGTTCCATAGACCACTTTTTCTTGATCAAACATATCTTTTCATTGGGTCCTTCTCGATGATATTATTACCTTTTTTCTATATACATGTGATTTGTCTGACGAGAAATCATGATGCTCAATTGAGTTGGTCCCCAGTATGGTTGGAATAGATGTGAAAAAAGGCAATGATCATAGTTATTTTATTCATGCAGACCTACCGTAGTCTTATGATTGTTTTTTTCAATGGCATGAACAATTCCAGGGCCGTTGACTATATGATCAGTGGGTTGATAAGAAGGAATGCCACTAGAGAAGAGATGTGAATTGTATAGCCGTGTAGAATTGGTACTACACGTACGCTAGATCTGGGTCGGTGATAGTACAGCTTTGAGTGACAAGACTGATGCTTTTTGAATTACTTTTCTTTCTATCCTGATTTTAGATTAGTTCTCTTTATTAGGTTGTACTGATTCGTTCTCTTCCGGATAAATGGATCATCTGGCGAAGTTACGGTATGGGGATCGAGTTTCGCCAATGGAGTCTTAAGTAGATGAAGATTACGTGAAGCTCCCACTGACAGGATTGAGTAACTGATCCGTAGTGAGCAATGGCAGTTAACTCCCACTGTGATGGTTCTACCCCTGCCATTGCGCATTTGAATATGGAATAACGGGAGAAAGACAGACGGCCCGTCTCATGTAGCACCCCCCCCCCCCCCTTCACTCCCAATGGACAGTCCACGATACGAGAAAGCACGTGAAATGGAGAGAGCGGAAGTAGAGAGGGACGAGATAGTACATGGGAGAAAGAGAGTTGTCCTGAGGGCATACGGTCCGTCTATATAATTAAAGAGCCCCTTTCCGAATGAAGAATCACCATTTAGAGAATCATTTCCGTAGAGCACTCATTTTGAGAGCATAACTGGTCGCGATTCTAGTTGATGTCTTACTATTGTTGATGGATCAGTGGATTGGCGAATCTTGGAATATCTCAATAGCTCGGCCTTCATAACGAACGGAATGGCCAGGGTTGCGGCCGTATATATTGGTCAGAGTGGCTTGCGCAAGTCCCCATATCGGATAACTCATTTGATCGTACTCTATATAGAAGGATGGAATGTGCAAAGTGAAGAGACTCTATGTCACTAATATTCCTTCGTGAATATAACCTTTCGAGCGTTCACATAGTTCCATTGTTACAGTTCCCGAGAAAAGGTTTATGTATTTTTTTAAAATTTTTACTCCGACTTATAATCGTTTCACTGAAAGAAAATTGCAAGTCGAACCCGTCTCGCATTATGCTGTATTAAACATGTCTGAATTCGATACAGTTCATTACTTCTGCATCGTCCTTATCAATATGTATCCACCTATTTTGGAAGATAATGTGATTGATGCACGACAATAGTTCGATTTCTTCTCTTTCTTTTGTTATTCTCTCTTCCTATATCTTTCACAGTGGGTGGTCATGCCGTGAACCTCTTAAATCCCCTCTTCTTCTGTTTTCATTTCACAGCAGGAATCCCTCTCCCCAGTGCCCTTCGGCCTTTTTCACCTCTTTCCAATCCATTACGGGAGCCCTTGAGCGATTCGAGCTCGTCAGAAAACCAGCTAACAAAACTTCTCCCTTCTCTACTTTCTTCCTCCCTAATGGGTTGAGTCAAGGTCTTCAAATGGATTCCTTTTCTTCAGAAGGAACTACTTGCCGAAGGGCACAAGAAGCAATCAAGGGCAGTTAGCCTGTGAAGTACCTCCTCTATTGTGAACTACGAGATACGGTAGACTACTCCATTCCATGATCTTCGCCCCTTCATCATCTCGATGAGACTATCGAGTGTTGATGTGATCCCCCTTGAATCAGTACTCGGAATGTGTGGAGTGAGGAGGGAACAATTGAAGAGAGAAGGACAGGTCGATCACTTAGAATGGCCATTGTGTCGATCCATCCCCTCTTTGACACCCAAAGAGTCCAATGCCCATCATCAGGCATGGGTCCCTACCAAAACGTCCCCCCTCTCCCTCTGGCAGTCTCTCTAATCAAATTTTGAAGTTTTAATTACATAACTCAATTAATATTGGTTCAAAAGCTTCGTTCCTTTTTGATTATTAAAGAGCTTGAGCTGTTCTATCTTTCATATGTTGATGACTAAGAGCTCATACTCACATGAACTTTGCTATACTATCAATTGCGATAATTATTGCATTTGATAGCATAGCGAAGTTTCTGTGAGTCTGAGCTCTTAGGCATCAACATACAAAAGATAGAACAGCTCAAGCTCTTTAATAATCAAAAAGGAACGAAGCTTTTAAACCAATATTAATTGAGTTATGTAATTAAAACTTCAAAATTTGATTAGAGAGGCGGGGACTGCCAAAGGGAGAGGGGGGACGTTTTGGTAGGGACCCATCAGGCATGTCATTCTCCTATCCATTCTACTCCTCTTTTAGTATCCATTCTTTCGCCGAGAGGGTAATGTTGCAAGATTATATGACAGTTGGTTCTTCAATTTAGGTGGAAACTCGGGGACTGCTGTGATTAGGTACAATTTGAAATCCCTCTTTGTCTTTGGGTGCGGGGTGGTTGGTATTTGGCAGTGGAGGGAAATGCTAGGCGATTGTGAGTCAAAAAGAGGCGAGAGATGCATCATCCACCCATGATCAATCCTCGATGCAAGGGTACACGTGAAGAACGGCCTACGATTTTTACCGTACATCGAGATCATGGTTATTTACGAGCGTGCGTCATACGGTAGTCGAGGCGAAGAGAGATCCACTCATGGAAGGTTGATTACCTCTCTGAGCGAGATCAGAGGGAGCCGATTGGAAATAAGTGGAGAGATAGGAAAGATCTTGTTTATACATATCTGAGTGTAGAGAACGTCTGGATTAGCGGATCTGCACCTGAATATGTAGCAATGATTTCGCGATTTCATGCTTTCGTGGGGGATATTGAAGAATACGTGGTAATATAGATGACGTATCAATGGCAATCGGACAGTCTCCACTGGCTGACCCCGTGGCTGGGTTGAGCAATGACTGACTGCATATTGCGTAGTCATTTCCGACCTTTGCCGACCCATTCGGAGATAGAATATTGGAAGAGGGAAGACCAGTCCTTATCAAGCCCTCTCCCCGCCCTTCTATCATCCTCCCCCCCCCCCCTCTTCCCCTATCTCCCTCCCATTCATAAGGCCTCTCTCCAGAGTTCGTGACTCGTTGCGTAATCGATTGGTAGGAAGGAACTTATTCTTGTGGCAGTTCGTACGCTCACTGTAGAGCTCTTCATTTCCAAATTTTATATTTCCTTCCATTGAGATTTGCGAATATACATCATAATATTTTAAATTTTGTAAATATTCCACTTATTTATTTTTAGTAATTATTCACATAGTCACGAATTTTTCAGTAAAAAACTCTTTATAATTCCATTTGACTCGATGAGCAAGTGTCCGTCTCTTTGAATTGCCCCAGGCTCATTCGATGCCTTGCTAACTGTGTGCACTCTCCTTTCATTCGTTCCTGCCTAATTTGGTGTCTCTCAAGGGTCTTTTCTACAGTATCCCGCAGTCTCCCCCTCACCCGGGGCAGATAAGATTGCGAGTCCATAAAGGGAAATGGATATGGCTGCTGTTTTTTGCCCATTCACTTTCTACTTTCACTTTCAAAGTCGGCTCCAGACAGATTAATGAGCTAGGATAGTGCATTGAGTGGAAGGGCAAAAGGATCCCTGGGGCAAGAATACCGTATTCCACACATTTGTGGTTGTGTATCGTGTAGGGTTGGTTTCGTGAGAAAAAAACGCTGCTAAATTTCTCGATCAGGGAGAAATGATCTCGATAATTATCGAAATGAATGAAAATACAAATTGAGATCTCATTTCGAATCGAGATC
Source organism: Pristionchus mayeri (assembly GCA_036245805.1). Lineage (NCBI taxonomy): Eukaryota > Metazoa > Nematoda > Chromadorea > Rhabditida > Neodiplogasteridae > Pristionchus > Pristionchus mayeri. Next base: position 30,269,058 of record BTRK01000006.1, read on the forward strand.
TCGATTAAAATTGAGAATCAATAGATTTGAGAACCCTTTACTTTTCCATTCCCCCACTCTCTGACCGGTCATTTGAAAGGGAGGAACGACGAATGGAATGTAGATTGAGAACGGATCGAAAAATGAGATCTCTATTGGGATTCCTTTGTTCTCGCGAGAAGGAGATAATTGATTCAAAATCAATTTGAGATCTCAGTTTCTCTCTCATCGGGCCAACCCTAGTATCGTGGATGTGCTGTATACTGTACTGGGGATTCCCTCGTCATACTACCCCTCCCTACAGGGCGAGAGTCCTCGTGGCCATATTGCCTCAGGGCGATCTCGTGTCCTCAGGGAAACATTCCAATACGGAGAAGGATCCACCCCCTCCAGAAGGACACTCAAAGGGCCTATTACGTCATCCCCTCCCTGAGGTCAAACAGCCGGGTCTGAGAAGGACTGAGTCTCTCTTTCTCTCCTGTCTGTCGTCTCTTCAGCTGAGTAGTCTCTCTTTCCGTGGATCGAGATGGTGTCGTCTCGAGAAAGAGACTAATGAGGAAACGAGGACAGATGGCAGCTGCAAAGATTGGGGATGTGATGCAAGGGGGTGGAGGGTGTGATTTGCGATGATGAGGCTGATAGGAGGGGAACAGGTGGGATGTGAGGTGATGACATGAGGGGATAGTCGTAGACAGAGTGAGGACTCCGTTGGCGGGTGAGGATGTGCTGCAAGATAGAGAATAGGGAATGTGCAGGCGATGGAAGGCAGAAGGGGAGGGGAGGAGGAGATTGATGGCTGCCTGTCCTGATCTGCCGCCGAAGAGGCTGTAACTCCCCTGTAGGAGATGGGGATGATGGACGGTCTCCCTTCCACACACACTCTCTCGTCTCTCTCACAGAAGAGAGAGAAGGAGAAAGGGACGACAATGTTCCACAGGCTTCTGTTCAGAGAGGGAGGGGGATCCATCCCCTGTTGAGGGTGTGGCTGAAGTGGAGAAGCAGCTGCGAGCTGCTACCGACTGTAAATAACCGAGTGAAGGGAGAACCAGAAGTAGATCAAAACTATGTGCTTGTCCACGGATATGGTAGACACTCTAAATGTAGGAGTGTATATGGAATGTAGGAGTGGATATGGTAGACACTCTAAATGTAGGAGTGGTAGTTGAAGGACTTTATATATGAGCTTATATACAGTAGGTCTCGATTTGAATAGCGCCCTTGGGATAGGGAATGACCCGAGGTTATGACTGCAGGGCTAATCCGTAATGAGTCCCTCTGCGATAGCATGTGTGGTGAGAGAGAGAGGTCGAGGGGCAGAGTACCGTATCCCTCCCTGCAAGTCCCCCTCCCGAGATGTCCTCATTCAAATATGAGCACACTTGGTGGGATGATCTCCGAGATACTCTCCTCGATCCCCACACTCTCTCTTCGATCCCCTCTCTGTCTGGTTGAGTCTCTTCTAGAATCTTCCCTCTCTCCCAGATGAGACTCACTCAGCCATTATTATTACGCTAGCTGGAGGAGAGATGGTCGGGTCAGAGAGGAGGGACGGGGGGAGGGGAGGGAGAGGAAGGATGGTACTGCCGAAGAGGATCGAAGGGGCGGGCAGAAGAGCCCTCTGGCAATGTGCCAAAGGGAAGGGATTCAAATTGTGTAGGGGGCTATTGCTCCTCGGTCTTGTCTCCATCTACCATTCTTCTTTCCTTCGGGAGTCCGTCTCGATATCATAACTGGCATTCGAGTAAATGGCGTGGAGGTGGGTGCCAACCCGTGTCTCCATTTCTTCCTTCTCTTCTCTACTCGTCACACACCGATATTCGAATCGAAAGTGCGGCATTTGGCCGGTGATGTTTTCTCTTTGTGATGCCCCTATCACTCATCTCCTCCTCGCTGCTCTCCTTCTTTCCTTATCTCTACCTCTCACTTTCGATCGGGCACGCTCTCTGAATCAGACCCCTCGCGCTTCCTTTGGTCGTGTTTCCATCAGAGTATCATTCCCCTACGAATCTGCACTTTCAACTGATTAATCAGAGGAGTCTTCCCTTCCCTTCCCTTCTCTTCTCATATAGATGCCCTTCTCATGAGTGTTCACGTAGTCCTTTGTATGCAATGGAATGGCGCAATTCTCTTCTCCCTCATCTCATTTTTCCGTTCGCTCATTCTCCTCTTTCCTTTCTTCTCGACATTCTTCGGTTCTCGATGCGATTGCGTGATCCATAGGACGTAGAGGGGGAGGAGATAGAGGAGGAGGGGATTGCGCGATATTCTCCAGTCTCTTGCGAGCACCATTCTAATTTAGTGGACGATCGACAAGCAGGCACAAGCTCGATTATTCACAAGTCGTGATTTGATATCGCGCAAATTCGTCAAGTCCTGTCAAGGTTTGGCTTTTAGAGTGAACTGCTTCACTGCCTGCCTTGGAATTTATTAGACCACTCACTATGATTTCCAACTGAATTCCTCTCCAAATTGCTCTTCCCTCTTCTCTCCTCTGTCTGTCACTCAGCCATCAAGCAACATTCTGGCACTGTAGATGCAGAGAAAAGATAGAGGGGAGGGGGATGGAGATGCTTCTATATGCACTGCCTTTGTCTACTCATCCTTTGGCTTCTACGTGAAATTTTTCATTAAGGTTGTTACAAGACTGTTAAGGTTTCGAAAGAGCTCAAAATATTAATTGGATGTAGGAGTACTCTGATTTCAATGCATTATCTACTATGACTTGGTGCTAGGAACGGGATGACTACTCCTCCAATAGATTCTCGTGCATCGTAGTGAGGGTAGACCGAGCAGCAGCCGCCGTTCGCATGTTCTTTGATGAGATGAGAAGGCAGGCAATTAGTCATTTGCACCAATCACAATTCGTCTGCAGGGAGACGTATGGAGGTCTTTGCTCCCCTTTTGCTTTCGAATTGAGAGAAGACTGGCTCCTTCTGAGATGCCGATAGTGCCTGGCACACTGTAACAGGTGGCCTCTAGCATGAGGGAGAGAGGGGAGAGCTTGCATGACCCCAGTCTGGAAGAGATTGCGCGCATTTCCGAGCAAGGATGCCATGTGGGTCATCACGCTGAGATCAAAGCATTCCCTTAGACTAACTGGATTGTTTGTGGTCCGTTGTGCTCGTAGAGTCGCGATCTCCGTTGTTCTTGAGATCCATGGAGTTCCATCTCCTTCCCTCACCCTATCGATGTCTCTCCATTCCTCGTGTATACACTGCTCCTCCTCCGTTATGTAATTTATCGGCCGTTGGAGGTCGAGATGTTCTTTCGGGACTCATCCCTGTCTAATCTCTCCTTCCCCTCTGTTCCTCCTGTGTGTGAGATGGAATGGACAGTTGGCCTGCTTATCCTCATTCCATTCTTCACGAGAGACTTCATTCTCACTTGCGCAATGAGGGAGAAGACTCCCATCCACAGTCAGTCGACAGTTGGTCACTGGGGACACGATGAGGTAGCCCCCCCCCCCCCCCCCCATCTCCCTCTCTGAGGATATGGCGCAGCTTCCTACCGTATCCCGATCATTCTTCCTTTTCTACACCTCTAACCGATCGATGGCGGCTCTTCATTTGAAGCTATCGTATCTGACACAGTCTCCTTCTCCTCTATCCAGCTGATTTGTAGGTCGTGTTTGAGTAGTGACTTTGTCCTTGTTTGTCGTGTGTCCGAGTGGATCACGAAAGACGACTGACCGACACGGGCCTCGTTTTGTGTGTTTGCACCACTGGGGACGAGCCTGGAGGGGAAGGGGAAGAGCGAGGGAAATTCCATCCAGAGAGAGGTGTTAAACGACCCGTGCACAAAAGCAGTGAAAGGAAGACCTCTTTCGAATTTCCCTTTCGTTTACCCGCTCCTACAGAACCATTTACGAAGACCGGTACTGCCAATTTGCCTGAGGGGACGGCAACCGGAAGAACCTATTCGAATGCAGGAGAGCGGATGAATACGGTACCCGGGTGGAGAGTGGTGCGACCCCGAGTGAACTCGCCATGCACAAGTGTGAACTGGTTGCGCAAGTTGCTTTGAGTGACACACGCGATCAGTCTCTTATTCGTGGATGATTATCCCGAGGAGGACTTAACAGTGGATGGATAGGGAGACGATATGATCTATACATAGATATGGATCCCCTTTGCATCTCTAGAGACGACTCAATGAAAGACCTGGTTGGAGGGAGGTTAGATCATCATTCATTCGTTAGTGCGGGGACGAGAGTGAATCACCTGGCCGTTCTCTCTCTCTCTCATCTCACAGAGTGACGCCCTCTCTATTCAATGCAGTCTATTGCGAGAATGCAACGGATCGTAAAGAATTGCCGCCCTCTGTCCCTTTGAGGAAGCTTCCCTTCACCAGCTGCTTCCTATGTACCGCACACATTCGAGGACTACTGTGGGGTTACGGTATCGCGTGGTGAAGATTTGCCGAGTACGGTAATGTGGATGGAACCCCCGGTGTACTGAGGACATGAATTGAAAGGGAATAGAGGAAGGGTGGCGATTTGTGAATTGGCAGTAATGATGCATTGGGTAGATGCCTGGGGATAGGAAAGAGAGAGATGGAATTTGAATTTGGAAGAGAGTTGGTCGAGAGATATGAGTAGAATAAGGAAGAGTGACGGGAGATGGAGAATCGAAGAGATATATCACTGTCTTCCAATGTGTGCATCTTCCTTATCTCATATGGTCAGCTGTTTTCTCTCTGGATGATGAGAGTGTGGTGGAATGCATGAGGTAGTCACTCAACAGATTGCACCCCATTGTCCGAGTGGTGAGCTTATCCCCTCTCTCTCTCCACCACAAGAACAGCTGAAGTGAGATAATGGGGCTTCATGCTGGGTGCGCCAGAGAGAGAGAGAGAGAAGGCAGGAGGGGATTTGCTTGTGATGGTATAATAATATTCTGAATGAGATGCAGATGACTTCGCTATCAGAGTTGGAGAACACCTCAATGCCATCACCAATTTCGAATGAACCTCTCTCTTCTCGCTCTACCCTGGTCGTTCTGTCATTTCTGCCCCCTCCGTTCGCTTTTTGCATGTTCTGTAGTCTAGTCTCTCATCCTTCTCTCCTCTATTTCGTCCCTGTCTCTTTCGGCCTTCTTCGTCTGTCCTTCGACCATATCGAATAGAAATACCGTATACTATCTACCGTATTCCTCGGGTGTCGTATTGAGATACAATTCTCCATCTTTTCCTATTCAAATGGTCGTAACCTTCGTGAGTTGTTCTCATCTCAAGGTAAAGATTGCCTATGGGATCATTTATGGTGCCTTTCTCTGTCCAGGGTCAGAAGGGAGCTTAGTGAGGCGAAGTGATGACCCTGCTCTGACCCGAAAGAGTCCATCGGGAGGAGATGGGAATGAGTTAATTGGCAGGATCAGTCTTACATAGTGGTGGTGAGGAAGGGAAAGAAGTTGCTGGTCTACCAGGGGAGGAATGGACAACTGTGTGTAGTCTCCTTGGAAGATAAATAACTCTCTCAATATTTCCTCTCTTCTTAATTTACAGTATGGTGCATTTGAATGAAGCCTCGAGCGTCGTTTTGATTCGACCACAAGGAGACCATTAGCAGTGCTGTTTGTTTAGTTTATACGCGTTGACCATCATTCCATCTGATATACTCAATCGCCTGCCCATCCCTATCTCCCTTCCTCTCTCATCTCCATCTCAGAGTCCTCTTGATCTATCGGTTCTACTGAGTACCAAAGGGAGGTCATGCTAAGGTCTCCCTACCTGCATTCCCTCTCGTAATCAGCAGGCACTTAGGTGTGCATCTACACTCATTTTTTTTGAAATTGTGATTCTCAGTCGTATGATTCATTTATTCCACCATAGGATATGCATTTATGTGTCTCGCGATCTTATTTTAATTGAACGCTAATTTGAGTATGAATGGCACTGTCTTCTCATTGTAGGTAATCGTCCTCTCGTCTTCCTTCCTCGTCTGCCATTCGAAGGGATCTAAGAGGGTGCAGCAGCTGCAGAAGAAGACGAGAGATGAACAGTTTAAGAAGTGAGCTTCTAATCTACCAATCACTGTCAATGCACATCCGAACTTTCTGATAGTAAACAGTCTTTTACCTTAAAATAGCGAATCCTACTGACTGTCCACTCTCGCGATTCTATTTGAATCTGCATTACTTCTTTTTGTCTGCATCGTTCACCCTTTCTCGATTACAGAGAGAGGGAGAGGGGGGGGGGGGGGGGTTCAGTGAGCAATGCCGCCTTCTTCTCCGTGTGGCACTGAACGGCACTCCGTTCGTTTTTTGCACCCGCGAGAGTGGAAAAAGCGAGAGAGAAGGCGAATTGAGGGAGATGAGAAGGACAAATTAATGTGGGGGAAGGGAGGGAAGACGTCTGGAGGATTTGAATGGGGAGATAGTGGAGGGCGGATGACGGGAGTCTGTCTGCAGCCATCTATGTCGGCATGGAATAGTGAGGGGAGAGAGTGCGGGAGATACGGTATTGTTTGAATGGAGATGGTGCTAGCAGGAAAGGAAAACAAAGGGAAAGACGATAAGAGATAATAGGCGTGATAAGATTGTGATGAGTAAGGAAGTGAAGAAGAAAGGACGATGGGATTCGAATTAGTTGGTGCTCTCTGACAGAGTGATTGGTACGGAGTATCCCTTCCTGCTGATTGTCAAGATTAAGACGACGGTCGCAGATTACGACCTTTTGATGAGCTCTCACTTTTATTCATTCTCGGAGATTCTAATGATTCCCATTTCAAATTTAAAACTCCGCGACGAGTGACTTTGCATTCAAAATATAAATTTTCTCATTCATTCGAATTCTCGTCTTGTCTCTCCCTCTATCTCTTTCCATTAGTGCTTCGCTCTCATTTTTGCACCTATTCATTCCTCTAATGTGCACGATCCCACACAGTCGTTCGTTCCTCTTCTCCTCTTCCTCTCTTCCTTTCATATTCGACCATCTGGATCGTCTTTCAACCGATCTTTGAATGGGTGAGAGAGGGGGAGAATGCTGCTCGAATCTCCTTCTACGGGATGCTCTCTGACCTCACAGTATGCTCTCATGCCTCTACTGTCTCAAGAGAAGATGTGTCATGAGAGTCGTGGAAATGAGATGGATGAGAGAGAATATCGCCCCCCCCCCCTCTTGACCCCTCGATTATGAAAGGAGGAGATGGGCGATGATGGAATCGGGTCTCCTCCCATTCGCCCCTCAAGGGACACTGAGTGGTGCCTATTGTTAGCACTAGAATGACTGGAGGCATTGACCCCGAAGGGAGGCACTCATTCCCTTTCCGTTCCATTTCAAACTGTCAATGATGATGAATCGAAAGGGTACGGTAGACTACGGTAATTAACTGAAATCTTAGTAGTGCGCTAAACGATGATGGATAATGGAGGTTGATTGATGGATGATTAGGGAACACAGGAGGGAACTCTCCCAATGGGTAGATTAAGATGATATCCGGAAGCAGCGTTCACATAAATTCCCGCTGATCTCTTGATTGCATGAGTATGGACTAATTCCTCTTCTCTATGAGTCCTTTCCCACGAGTTGTTAGGAGAGTCAATGAGAGTAGGCAGATAATTGTAATTTGAGATCTGAGGACACCATGGTTTATGGTATGGGTGAGATGAGAATATGTTTACAAGTTACGAGATGAAGGGTCAAGATCTTTTATCTTTGTGGTTGGGCTTAATTTCTGAAAGGTGAATTAATCAATGGAGGAGTAGATGAAAGGGCAGTCCGATGTCTCATTTTCGGTCTTTCTTCTCACCCTCGCACGAAGAGCATCTCCACGAGGTGATAGAACACTTTGAAGGACTGCGACAGGGCCACTAGCAGACACTGAGGGAGAGAGAGTCGTTTGCAGCTGAATCTCCTTCCAGTGTGCACTCTCTCTAGGGGAGAGAAACAAGAGAGCAGTCGAAAGAAAGAAGGGGTTATTCGCACCAGTGCGTGTTGTGAATGGACTAATATTATATATCCCTGTGGAGCTCCCTCCCTTCCATCAATTGACACATCAGACATAAGTCTTTTAGAAGAGTAATGAATGGGATTACATGGATGGTCTTCGACATATGATGGGTCCCTTAGATCTTTTGGATTCTTGAAATAGGCTCTTAATCGTGGATTATCTGTTGGCAGGTTGTTCTCCTCTCACGCACTTATTAATGGCTTGGGAGAGGACTAATCATGATAGAACTATTTCTCTCTCTCTCCCTCTCCAATCTGAACTATCTCATTCTCTCCCATTGCATACGAAGACGAGAAGATGGCTGATCTAGATGCCTTCCCAGGGGAGGAAGACGGGTCTTCCATTCCCTCGATTCAAAGAGGTGTCATAGTTTGTACAGGTCGGAGTAGTGCCTAGTACAGCGGTTGGAGATAACAGGGAGATGGAACACTTTGATAGGGAGAGAAGGGAACATCTTCAAATTGAGGTTACCACAGTTTCAAAGATGAGAAGGAGAGAGTGCGATTAATCCGAAATGATAGTCTATCGGTAGATTGCGTTCATTTTAATTGTCTGGATTGAAAGAGAATTACTCTCGGTTTACTTATCCCCTTCCCTCGTGTACTCCACAACATTCATAGTAAGCATAAGTGGGGTAATATTTGAATGGAGATCAATGAGGGGAGGGAGTGTTCCTAGAAGGTGAAAGGCGACCCTCACTACCACCTATTGTAACATATGCAAAGGACTCACAATCATGGCGTACTATTCAAATTGCTCTCTTCTATCATCACACCAGATGGAGATGCAAGTAGATCAAAGGTACTGTAGATGAGGTGCGAGGTCTACCGTAACTGCTAATTGAGAGGACGGGTCTATGGAGATTGTGCATGAAAGTGTGGATAAGAGGAAGCTGGAGAGAGAGTGTATTGATCTCCTTCATCTGGGGATAGACGGGTGTAGATCACTCCCTCTCTCATTTCACTCCAGTCGATCGATGGGAGATCTAGTCGATCATCCGGGGAAGGGGTCTCATCCCATCCGCCCCCCCCCCTCTTCTTTCTACAATTAACCGCGTGCTTTCTTCGCGTTATTTCAAATCGATTAGTCTCGTTGTGGTAGTCATTTCTTGCTGCTTCAGTTGTCCTACTCTTTCTTCTTCCCCTTCATTGCAGTTTTTCGTGAGTGTTCACTTGGAGGTCATTCTATCTGTCTTATCTCCTTCAATCCCCCCAAGCACCGCAGCTCATTCAATCACATTCTTTGGCTGGTTCTCCACTAGATGGGTATCAGATAGCTCGATATCGTTCCTCCATCTCCCCCTTCTCCCTCCCTCCCCATTGCCCCCATCTACTCACTTATCTCCCCTCTCTTCACTCCTTATAATCGCTGCTCAACTCTAGCTACGGTTTGTACTAGTGACGTCACTTGTCATTCCTCTCTGAAAAGGTCTCACTCCTGATAGAGTAATCCGAGATATCTTGCCCTTACCGTAGTCCTCTTGTAATCCGAGGATGTGGCCTGGCTACTTAAGCTTCATCTTAGGGAGGGGCGCATCCCTTTGTGGTCCGGTGACAAGGCTACCTGGTGGGAGAACTCTATCCAGAGATGGGTACGCTCAGGAAAACGGGCAGACTTACGATCCAGAGGGAAGGATGAGATTACTGTAGTCTAGGAAGGTTACTATAGAATATGAAGGCAGCGGCTGGTGGAATGCGTGTACCGACTGGTACGAGGAATTAAAGCGGTAATTTCAGGAGCTTGGATGGGGAGAGGGAGTGAAAAGGGGCTGCCATATGGCTGTGGTGAGAGTGTGCGATCGACCAGATTCCCATAGACTGCCGAGTTGATAGCAGAATGCCGAGTGTAGAGGGGCACTGCTAGAGGGATAATTGGGGGATGAGAAGGATGATTGTGTCCGCCCATCCCACTCACTCATTGCATGCCTCAAGGGAAGAATAATCTCGATTCGAATTCACCTCCTTCATGGGCAACCTTACCTCTCCCTCCCCCCTCTCTCCCCTCCCCCTCCCCCTACCCCTTCTTCTGCAATGACCACTACTTATCGTGCCGATGGATCTCCCACCTTCCTCTCGGCCATTTAGTAGCCGAATGAATTGAATAGCTGCTCGCTTCCCTCGAGATCTCCTTCCCTTCTGTAGGGCAATTAGATGGATAGATAATAACTCTATCTCTTCACTATTATAGATTCATTGATGGTACTCCTTAAGGAGTGAGTGTAGATGTGACTAGATGATCATGGCATTCCCTCATTCTTCTCTCGATCCATTCATCCGTGCCATTCCCTCCTCTCCTTCTCTTCCTTCGTGACCCCATCCTCCCGCTCTCAATCTCCCACTGAGTCCTCACCCTCTCTGAGCACACAGCAGAGGACTGCCGAGACATGGCAGCACTCTATTATTTGAGCTCGTCCTCCTCGATTCCCCCACTCTCCCACCTGTTCCCCCCTCCACCCCCCTTCTGCCCCCCCCCCCTCCCTCCCTCCCTCTACCTGGTCTCGTATTCCATCGCAGCCCTCTGTGCCAATAGTCTCTCTGGCCCTCTATTTTTGAATCTGAGCTCTGTGCCGTAGCCTGGGGCTATTCGAATGACGTGCCAGTCACTTCATAGTTACTTCTCATCATAGACTGACACTTGAGAGCTCAATTTCTCCTTCTCTCCCTCCATCCTCTAAGGCTAGTTACAGACAGTGAGTGCAATGAGGTATCTCTATCGGAGTGCAGTACCTAGAAGTACCTCATTCATTCCAATCTCTTCTCCCCTCCCCATAGTGGTCCTCCCCCCAGGGTCGTCTCTTTGTCTAGCGAAAGTGACTGGCAAAATGCATGACCCGATTTCACTTTTCTTCCTGTGTTCCTCCGTTAGATGTGATGTCTGGTTGATGTTTGAATCTCCCGCACGTCTACAGTATCGATTGAGTGTAATTGTTGTTTTTCTGATCTCGAGCTACCGTATTCCCTCGTATCGTAGTGCTAATAGTGTCCCGCTGGCTGGTCATTCTCACATCTCCTGTCCACAGGAGCGCGAGCTCGAAAGGAAAATAGATTATTCCCGCTGGCAGTTCTTTCCATTCCTCGGAATAGTACAGTATTCGGAATGGGAGGGGCTAGCAAATCCCGCCCCCTTCAGGTGAGACCTCTCCTCTACCAGACTTGTCCCGAATGCGCGAGACTGCATTCGGGGTGGCAGCTGGAGGAAGTATTGAGGAGGGAAGGAGAGGACTCCCTCATCACTCGCCCCACCTATCCGATGGTCTTCCATCTGTGGAGGCGGCGAGTGAAAGTGCGAGTGTCCTCATGGGAGATCACCTGTTGCAAGTGTTCTTTACCCCCCCCCCCCCCCTCTACTTCTCTCCCGTCTCCCCTCTATTTATGATTGACTTGACACGAATTGATGGGTATCTCCATAGATTGTCTGGATTAGATGCCCCTTTCGACTCCCCTGAGGGTGCGCCAATCCTCGATCACATCCATCCTCGAGGTACATTTGAATGTGAAACTCCCTCCATTCTGTTCGGTTGTTGCGTATCCTCTATCGGTTTATCAGCGGATTCCACTCTGCCTCTCCACTCTCTCTCTCTCTCTCTCTCTCTCTCTCTCTCTCTCTCTCTCTCTCTCTCTCTCTCTCTCTCTCTCACCACCCTCTCTCCTCTATCATTGCATCTCCTATCACACTGCTTATCATTATGCCATACGCGTAGGATGGCAGACAAAAAAGTACGCTTGTTGGGCTGATTTTCTTTAGTGGTCATTTATGTACCATTTATTTCGTCGGTTGGTTTGATGTCCACCGTAGCGAGTGAATAATGTTCCTTCCCATCAGGAGTCGCTTCTATGCACTGCTCTACTGGCTCGTCCTCGTTCGATGTGCAGCACTGGCATGAGGACTCAAAGGAGGATTCGGGACTGGGCGACAGCTGCAGCTCCGCCTCCTCTGCTGCCGGAGATGGAGCACCCGTTGACTTCGCCGCCTTCCACGCAGTGAATCAGGTAGGAGAAGGGAAATGGAAGATGGATGAGGGGAGGATGGGGGGGGGGGGGGACGGGGTGGAGATTGGGAAGAATGGATGGATAAGTGGAGAGTGATGGAATGATAATTACAGAAACTGAGCAGCAAGATGGAGTCGATGCACATCAAGAATAGAAGAAATGAAGAATGGAAAGCGATGGTGATGGATTTGGATGAAGGAATCAGCAATGCACTCGATGAGGATGAAGTGAGGAGCAATTGGGAGTGGAGGATATAGGATGAGTAGTGGATGAGCATGATAGGGATTGGAAGCAAGTTGAGTGAGTCTCATTCCATTGTATGCTTTGAGAATGCCCGTGATTGCGACTCTTCCTTCTCGATGATGCCTCCTCCCGCTGTTCCCTTCGGTCGACGAATACTCGGAGACATTGGGAATCGGTACGGTATCTACTCTTCCATTGATTTATTATTTTTAAGGAATAAGGAGAATTACGTCCCAAATTTCAGTGCAATCAATTCTCCCGTGAGCAGCAAGAGATACTGTCGAAATGAGACTATGCCCAACATATCCGGCGGCTCGATCGGAGGACTAAGGTACTGTAGTTAGCGAAGATTACTGATCGGTGACTGAGTTATCCTTGGAATCAAGAATATGTTTATGATTGCAGAAACCGCAAACGACTGAATCGATCTCCGATGACCAAGTCTCCCTTCAGTTCGATGTTGGGGAAGCGATGGAAAATGACGGAAGTGATCGAGGAACACTCGGAGGTACGGTAGAGAGCAGCCTATCGATTACTGAATGAGCACTGTAATGGATTGATAGATTGCGTGATTGCAGATTGCCTCGACTTCATTTGCATCTCGCAGTCATTCGATGGATTCATCGGAAGGAAGCAACGAGAATGCTCTTCTTTCTTCCCATTCTTCCTTCCATCGAGTGCAGTCTTCATCGGTCCTCGAGAGGGGAATGTGAGTCCCCCGCGAGAGTACTGTAGATGCACACTACGACGGATCGATACATCTACTGCCTTGCTATGCCCATATTTATTGGAGAGTATTGCAGCTACGCACATCACCACGACGAGAGTTTGCCAGCTCCTCTCGAAGTGGTGGGTTGCAGTCTATCGCTTGACCTCCTTCTGCTTTTGCGAATTGTAGATAAATAGAGTATTGCAGCAACGCACATCAGTAGTAATATAGTGTATTTCAGTCGTACCGTATTCCTCGTGATCCTGCCCTCGAGAAGACTGACTCTGATGTGTACCGACGGATCGGTGCAGTCACGCTCTCCGAGATGATGCGTACGATGGGCGACGAATTCGAGAAGAGGTACGGTAGCCACACTCAAGGAATCCATCGATGAATACTTTATATTATGGTAGTTATGGATGGTTTTGCAGCTACGCACTCATCGACTGTCGGTATCCGTATGAATTCGAGGGAGGACACATCAAGGTACGGTATCTATAACGACGAGGGGATTCTGTGTCCAACGGTTGAAGGGTTGAAGAGTAGTACGAGAATGGGAGAGTATAGGGTAATGATTGAGTGCGTTGAGGGGGCGACGAATGTGTACGATCCGAAGCTAATCGAGTACCTCTTCTTCTCTTCGACGACCTCGTTGCTGAAGGAGAAGAGAGTAGGAGAAGGAAGAAGAATCCCCATCTTCTACTGCGAATTCTCACAGAAGAGAGGACCCAGCATGTGAGTGGATACATCGGGACATGGATGTACAAGTGTGAGGGGAGATGGATAAGCAAGGAGGAGGAGTAGTGAATTGAGATGGTTGCCTGCAGGGCTCTGGCAGTGCGTGCATTCGATCGACTGCGTAACACGTGGCCGATGGTCGACCACAGCGAGATGTACGTGCTCAATGGAGGATACAAGGGATTCCACGCGAGTGCCGAGAAGAATGGGTGAGTGGAGAGAGAGGGGAGGGGAGGGGACATCTACCCTCTTGGTGATATACTATTAAGAACGTTCTGCATTTATTCAATCAATACTGATAAACAATATTGTAAACTGTTTACCGTTTACCGAGTGTAAAATCTAACGAACTTGGGGAACAGATGTAAGTATTTTGGGTGAAAGGTGATTGTTTCTTGTTGCAGGTTCGGAGAGTTTTGTCTTCCGTTCTCATACATCCAGATGGAAGACCCCCAGTACAAGGCTCAGATGGACAAGTTCCGCTTCCACAAATCACGCAATCTACTCAGCTTCACCTCCACTGTTTCCCGCATCGCTCAGCCGACTACGTAAGTATTCTTTCTCGTCTTCGTGGTCACAACTTCGGAATAGTGTAGAGGTATTGTTGCTGGCTTGAATACTCGAAGTCGTTGGTTCGGCTCCGGGCAGATGCTAGAGAGTTTTGTCATGAATTGCCGAGGAGGAGAATCATGCTAATCATGAAGGCACCATCGGTGGCGCCATTCCATGTTGTAAAAAGAACGGATATCTGAGGCAATATTGTTTTGATTTTGTTATTGGAGTGTACCAGTGATGAGTATCCCCTCGTCATGATTCTCTCATTGTAGGAAGGAGGAAAAGCAGTCTCGTCGTGCCGAACAAGGACATGACTCTCCCATCTCCCTCACTCGTCGTCCCTCTCGACGTGCACTCAACTTCGGAGAGATCTCCTCCTTCTCCTCAACTCCTCCTCGACCAGTAGAGAGACTTCCCAATCCGCAGTTCTCATAAGGGATGAGATGACGTCGCGGTCTCCCTAGGAGGCCTCGCTGACGATTAGGGTAGTTGTCCCATCCTGCCTATCTCCTCTCTCTTACCATTCTCCTCTCCTTCGATCCCCTTTCGATTCTCACTCCAATCTGGTCAAACCTTTCCCAATCCCGATCGTGATCTCACTTATCTTGTTCTTACTCTGTATCATTCTTGTCGCTGTTCGCCAGTCGTTGTAACTCGCACATAGATGTAGGCAGTAGATCTATTCGTGTTCGGTCATCCGTCTTCATGCGTCTGAGTCTGCACGTCGAGTCGATGTTTCTAAAACATCGTTTGTGATGTGACAGTACTGTAGCACGCTCCATCCCGGTTACCGTTCCCCTATCCTTTGCCTCATTTAGTCTCCACTACACGCATCGTAACCCCATAGATGTACAGTATGCAAGAGGTAGATCTCGTTCGAATCCCCAGTCAGAGGCAGTTCGCGCGACCTCCACTCTCTCCCTTCGCCTAATCCATTCTAATGTCTAATTCATAATCTTAATTTGCTATACACTTTGTATTTATTTTTTGTATTTTGTACATTTTCTTAGCTCATGTGACCTAACCTAGAATAGAGATCTTGTTTTGCATGCACTAACATTTCTCTCTTATGTTCATCCATTCTTGAATTGATGCTCTATTTTTGAGCTCCACTTTATCTCGACTATGCCAAAGTCCGATGCAAGACCGACTCAAAATCTGCGAATCCGTCCTTACTTTCGAATCATTTATATTTTAATATTGTTCTAATGGTTAGCAGCTCCTTTCATTTTACGCACCAATTCATTTCTTCAGCCAAGCTCCCATTAATTCCAATTTCCGCTGCTTAATTTTCCTGTATTGCTAACCACAATGTAAGAGCGGATTTATGCCATCTCAGTGTCGATTCGAATGGATTACTGTAACATCCATGTTGATCTCTGATCCCAAAACTATCCTTCGATCGATTATTGTTTTGGAATCGATATAATCGTGATTAATGTAAATTAAGAGTCGCATGTGAGTGCGTATAAAAACTGCAACATATTTAGTATTCTTGCTGCAGATACAAGAGAAGTGAAGAAGGGATTGAAATAGAATGGAATCGCAGTTGATTGAGGAAAGAGAAGGAGGCAGAAAGAAAGGAAGGAAGGAAGGAGAGAATGAGATTTGATACTTGGGAATCGAGGCTTCCCTCTTGTTCGATCCTTCCTGTTTGCAGCTGCGCGTTCACAATGGTGATCTCGTCTCGTGGATGGACGATAGTTGGCTGATCACTCGAAGGGAGCGAGGGAGTCCTCCCCTCCACTCATGGCCGCTCCAGTCGGGATTTCTCGTGTAGACACACTTGGGGATTGTCTCCAGAGAGAGATCTCCACTCTCTCTCTCTCACACTTCACACTTCTACTATCACTCGTCCGTTCACTGTCTACTCACTGCCAAACTCGAGAAGTTGTGGCTAACTTCTTTCTGCTCCTTTTATACTTCCTTGTTTTCCTCTCTCATTCTCAATTTCTCTCAATTTCTCTCAATCTCTGCTCTCTCTGAGTTCTCTTTAATTGAAGTTATCTTTCGTGCCAAGGCTCGTTTTCATCGGGATAAGCAATGCTTGTATTATACTGGGAGGGATGGAGGATTAAGAGTGGTGGAGGGTGGATCTCCTGCCCATCTCCTGCCCCTGTGGCAAAGATGATAAATCTAGCCCACCATAATATTTTTCGACAATTCTCTCTTCATTCCTCATTTCCAGTTTCAATTTCCTCTCGTCATCCAGTTCTCGACATCAAGGGTATTCTCACATTACGGTATCGCATCTCATCATCAATGGCTCTTCTTCTCTCCCTTCTTCTCACCTGACGGATATCCTCTCCATCTCAACAATGGACTGTAATTGGTTGGCATACCGAGAATTCGAATAGAGATTGGGATGGATCTTGAGGACTAGTCTCAGTTTCATCCCTCTCTATTTAGATTCCCTCCCTCTCAACTTTGACTCGACGCCTTTCTCTTCATCCTCATTCATCTCCCCAATGTGTCTCTTTCTTTGCAACAAACTTCTCCCAGGGTACGATATCTCTCTCTCTTTCTCTCATTCTTTCTCTATTCTGCCTTCACGAACTGTTCATCAGTCCAATCTGCTCTCGAATGTCTCAGGTTTCACGAGATTCGAGAGATGTCCGAGAGTGATTTCAGAGAGATCGACAAATAGTAGATTGGAGAAGAAGGGGGAGGCTGATTGGTCTTCTCTCGTTTCTCGCCTCTCCATTTGCTTTTCACTTCTTCGTGCTTTGCCTTCAATAACCTGCATCACTCCTTTTTTGCATGTTGAGGAATATGGATTCGATCAATAGTGACTACCATACCCTCTGAGCATGTGATGGGGGATCGTCGATGGCCTCCTCCTCCTTATCCTCCCAACATCCACCCTCCAATCGACTCGTACACTGACATATACTCGACAAGAGGAGACTCCGTCACTTCCGGACTCCATTACAGGCAACTCTTTTATATCCAAAGCACTACAGATATAATGTGAAAGGAAAGATTTAGTGCGACGACTCGAAGATCGTTAGTCTCTACTTATTCCGTGTTTTCTTTCAGCTGCAATCCGATCGACGACATTGACTTCCCCTGTTATGCAGCTCCCATCTTCCAGTTCGAGTCCAATTCCGCCCTCTCGACCATTCCCGTGACCCAAACCCCCGCCCCACGAAAGGTTTGCCCTCCCCCTCTCTCTCTCTCTTTGCCCTCAGCTGAGTTCACTGTGTGGACTGGCAGTGACGAACACGAAGGGATCAGGGGTTAAACGAGGGTGAGAATGATTGAATTGCAGCATCCTCCTCCTATTCCTTCCCTCTCTCGGGATTCCTCCTTCCGTCCATCTTCCAACCTCTACTTGCCTAAGAAGAAGAGGAATCGGTGAGCAATCTCTTCCATGCAACTGCCACAAATACGAGATTTACGGTACTGTTAGTATTGCCCCTCAGTAACCTTTCCCAGACTCGTTCCCGGGATATTTCGTAGTTTTTCTTTTCGGCTGACAAGGGAACCGTAAAAGTGAGCGGCACATTTTCCGTTCTTATAGTTGAAGGGGCACCCTATAGGACCCATTCCCTCCCCCACTCGCCTGTGAGAATTATTACAGGGCAATGGAATTCAATGTGGATGAACAATTGGTAAAACGACTCGTGGGTCTTGTAGATGCTGATAGATGATATTTCCTCTATCGATCACGACTTATCTCGTTGACAGATTTCTTCGACTCTTCACCTCATCAATCATATTTAGTGTGTGGGGTGCGGAAGTTCAGCGACTGAGAGAGTGCATTCAAAGAGAAATGAAGAGGAGCTGATATTAATCCTTCATTACTTCTATTCGCCTTCCCCCCCCCTCCCCCCTCCCCTCCCCCCTCCCTCCTTCTCTTCATTCTCCTCGCTTTTTCATATCTTTTGATTTATTCCATCTGAGAACGAATTGCGGAGAGGGTCGAAAGAAAGGAGGATGCGATATCCATTCCAGTAGTCTTATGGTCATTCTTTCTTCTTTTTACCATAGTATGGAAGGTCAATTCGATATATCGTAATGTTCCCTCAAACCAATGAAATTGCAATCGGCAATTGAATCTTGCATTATTGTTGGGAACTGTTCATTCTTCTTTGTATGTCTTCATCTAGACTCGACTGAGTATTTTTCATCCCTACTCATCCCTGGTATCCTTCTACGCCTTATTCATTTCCCTGTTTCGTGTGTTCCTAGAGAGACCTTCGTCTATGAGTTGGGTGAGTGGGTCAAGAAGTAGATTGTTTCTTCGGGGATTTGAAAGTTCCGCAATTTGTATCCTCAGCATGTTAAGAGTGAATTTCCGTATCTATAAAAGAGACCTGTCTCCATTTTCTGTGTAAATTCTTACTCTTGTTTAATATGAAAGATTAATACGTAGATGTCTTCATTCCTCAATCGTTCCATCATTCTCTGCGACATTACTTCTAACCCCATCCACTTCTCACCTTTCTTCTCTTCTTCGCTAGTATCCCGATTTTATTTCAGCAGCCTTTGTTTTTCTTCCAATCGATATACCCTTTCTGAGGTGTGTTCTTTCTTTTCCATAGTCGAGCAGTTCCCAGTTCATAACTCGCCCATCTCCAATTTGTACATGACCAGTTGATTGAGTGCAAGAGGACGAACGAGTGAATGGAAAGATCTGAGAGAGGCCAGAAATGGAGGGGAAGAGGAGAGTCTAACCAGGGATAGATGGGCTCATTTCGCACTTTCTAAGGCGGGACAAGTTTGAATTAGTCTCCCGGTTGTGGAGTGAACATACTGGAAAGGAATACTTCCACCATCTAGATACATATCCCCTTATCTACCATTCTATCCATTTACATCACACCCCACATAATATTGGATTATCAAAATAAGTCCTACACCACGCCCAGTACGTGTCTGGCGAAGTTTCTATAGTTAGGAAAAGCTCGCCAATACACGCATGTTTTTGCGCGTTTCGTGCGCGGAAGTCTGGCTCCGCCCATCATTTGTGTGCACATCATGCTTAGGTAGTCAAATGATGCTTTCAGAACGTTTTTAATAATGCTATATGAAGTATGACTTTTCATTAAAGGAAGATTAACAGAAAATCTTGACGAAATCATGATCCTAAAGTTGCACGCGTTGAATGAGAGAGTGGGCAAAAGCGAGAGAGCGCATGTTCAGGCAACTTCAACCTGATTATGTCTGGCCACCACCCGATGCTATTTTTTTTCGCATTTCTTTTGTATAATCTTTCGCAGCGGAATCGTCTATCGACTAGAAAATAAAAAGTAGGGAGTCAATATCGACCTCCGTTGACAACGTTAAGGAATCGTTCAAAGGGATCTCGTTATTTAATGCCTTCATTATGTGCAAAAATCTCTTTCGTTTCCCTCACGAAGAAACGAAAGCGGATAAGGAAGAGATATGATGTAGCTTTTCTCTTTTCTCCTAGAAAATTGGTTCTGATAGTCGAAAAGAAGTGGAATTGGAATGATTAGAGGAGGGAATGGAAGAGGATGAAGGGGATGGGAGTACATCTTCCTCCCAATCTCGGTTCTTCCCTCTCTTCATGGTTATGCATGCTCATTTCTAGATTAGAAACGGCCATCTGAAGTAAGGAAACTCCTTCATGATATGTTGCAATCTAAGGAGAGAAAGAGAGAAAGAAGGAATGAATAGGCAGTGGAACCAATCTAGGATATTATGCTCTCATCCTTCCTTCCTTTCACTCATCTTTCCACTCATTTCTCTTCTCCATTTCCTCCTATATTCCGTATTTTAATTGATTGATTAGTGAATTGCAAGTAGATGCACAACCATTTCTCTCCCATTCTCCTATCCCTCTGTCCTATCTCCATCCCTTTGGTTGGTACATACTTCAGATTTGGTCCGTCGGACGAAATAAAAGATTGAGGAATGGGTGGACGAGGGGAAAAGTTCTCCCCTGCTTCCCATTGGGGGACGATCCTCCTCCTCCTCCTCTTATGCCAATCCCTCCATCTTTCCACTTCATTCAATCTCTGTCCTCTTCTATTCTTCCTCCTTTTTCCTTCCCATCCAATCCAAATTCATCTATTATTTCGGATATCACAAGTGGGTCTTCAGAAGTCTTTACTCTTCCTCGTCCTTCATTGGGGGAGAGAGAGGGGTCAAAATTAGGGAGCAGCCAACTTTTATTATTCGAATTGCACTCAATTATTGGTGAGTGCACAGAGGCTTCGTGATTCTTTGTTTTATATTCCTATATTATTCCATCTTCTTTCATTCTAATCTTCGTCTTAGATTCCATGAGTGTATGGGATGAATCAGTTGGGAGTTTCCTCTTCCATGCACTTCTTCTTTTTATCTGTCACTCCCTCGATCTACATTGCATCAATTCGTCTATAACAATTATTCTTACTTCCTCTAATTTTTCACGACAATGAAATGAAATCTAGAAGCGAGGATGTGCGCAATTCAAAATCAGCGCTTGCAATTTTCTCCTGTCAACGAAAACAGTAGAAAACAGAGAGTGAAATTATCTAAAATTAATAATCTTTTAAAGAAAAAATCAAATAGTTGCAAACATTTTCTTTTTAAATTGCAATACATTTTTAGTGCTGTTGACAATGTGTTTGAAATATCTAGATTAGAAAATTGTAAATGTAAAGTTTGGAATGATCTCTGATATCTCTGGTATTCGTATTCTTCTTCTCTCACTGCATCCTCCATCTCCTCCATCTCTTCTTCCCTTTTCTTCTCACAGTTCCATTCCCTTCTTTCTCCATTCCCTCACCCTTCACAACTGATTAATCCTAATTGGAGGAGGTCTCAGAATTCTCATCTCACTGGCTTTTCTTGTTTTTCTCCATTCTCTGATCTCTTCCTAAGCTTCTACTAGGTGAATATCACCGTATTCCCCACTTTTCTTCACGGGAATTCCTCCAATCTATTGTCCCGTTCTTCGTATCTCGATTGGGTATGGGACTAGAGCAATGAGCATAGATGGAACATCTCCTATTCCCGGAGGATGAGAGATGCTTCCCCATCCTTCCCCTCCCCTGTATTTACTCATCGAGTCCCCTCAGGCATTGTTCACGCTCGGAGTGTAGAGATTCCCCCTCTCTCTCTCTCTCCATCTCACACACTCCCTCGTCTTCTCTCACTCTCTGCATTCTCTCCAATCTATGTACTCTCTGTCACTCTATAGCCACGGTTTCCTCTCCTCTTTGCATCTCTGTCACAGCTTTTCTATACTCTCTCCAATCTCCACTTTCTCTGGAAATGCGAACTGTAGTTGGTCAAGTGGTGTGAATTTCATCTAGTGGATGGGATTCAATCCAATGGGATCAGTTCGTTCTTCGTCTGTGCCTTCTCTCATTCCAAAGAACTCCTCCACTCTCTCCTTCCATCTATCCTCGCAGATAGAACTGACCAGTATTCAATTTCGTTCGTAGAGAGGAGAGATCACTTATATTTTTGAATTTAATTCTTTCATATCCTCTAATCATAGATATATTCCTTACAGAGTGTGGATAAGAAAGTCTCCGTCTTCGCTCTTTCTTGTCTACAAATCACTCCTCCTTCACCCTTCTTCTCTCTCTCTCTTCCAATCACGAACACTGGGAGGATATCAGCTGTCTGTTGTGTATGCTGGTGTTGCGACAAGTGATACCCTCTCCATTCTGCCCATTCTCTCATCCTCCTTCTACTCTCTGCACTCTCTCCAATCCCCCCTCTCTCTCTCTCTCTCTCTCTCTCTCTCTCTCTCTCTCACTCTGAATCTTTTCTTCTCTTCATCAATTGGCCATTGATGAGTGCATCCGTGGTAGATGAGATGGCTCTCCCCTCTCAGAGATCACTATATTTCGAATAATTTGATGATTTATATCGCCTCCATCATCTTCCTCCTTATAAACTCAGTGTTTATTATTGGAATGCATCCCTCACAGAAGGAAATCCCATTCGAGTCTAGAAGTGAGACACTCATGTTTATACTAGTCTTCATTCTGTCAAATGAACGAATCTAAGGAACTCACATGCAGTTCACTCAAATTCATCCCCTTCGTCCTTATTGAATAGAGAATCTATCAACTGCTACTAATGTCTAGTAATTGATCCTTTTGTCCGATGGAACAGGCTAAACCAACTCTATCATTGCATTCCTTTCGTAGTGATCTTCCCCATTCCTCTTCCTCTCATCGTCACTTCCTCTTCTCACTCTTTTATTCTCCGATTCTCTTGTCTGGAATTACTTCATTTACACTCTTTTCCCGACTTCAGATTGGACTTCAACGGCTATTTGATTGTCAGGACGAGAGTGGAATGGAACGAAAAGGAGTCACTCGTTCCTCGATTAACTAGTCTATCGTATTCTACCGTACCTTTCACCGTCGTGATTAGTTTAATTCGATAATGATCAAGACGGAGTCCGTCAGCAATGGGAGTAGAGTGTGGCCGGAAGCAACAAGGAGGTCGTTTCAGTCAACTCAGGGATATTTGATGCCAAATTTGGTCTGAGCCTTCTCATAAATCATAATCGAATGAAAATGAGCACATTTCTGTATAATTTGTTCAGAGCATGAATAATAGGGAAGGAAAGACTTGATTCTCTGGCCTCTCTTAATCTCTCCCTCTTCAGGAAGTGCGTCTTCTCCCGTCTGGAAGTGTGTCTTCTCCTTCTCGTCTTCCTCCTCCTCTTCTCCCTCGGGGCAACTCTCTTCTTCTGGTTGTTGTATCTACAAGGATACAGGACATTCCTCGATGGTCAGTCAAAGGGGATATCTCCTTATATCCCATCTATGCGACTCGCGCTTTAGATCCATCTACAAGGGATCGCATTTCTTGATTTCCACGATTGAAGTGATATCCATTGCAGGGAAGCCTCTTTATCCTTCATCTTCTTCTTTCGGAGGAGGAGAAGAAGCTGCTGATGGGAGTGCCAAGAATCATGGAGGTCAGTCAGGGATACTGTAGGAATGAGTGATCGATTGATGTGCAGGTCGAGTGTGCACGAGTAGAGAATGCACTGTGCTGGCTGCTTTCCTCGCTCAGAATCTCAATGACAAGGTAATCAACAGTCTAATCAAACCCGCCCACTTCTTTCCAATTCGATCATTCCCAGTATGGTCCTCGGTTAAAGAAGAAATAGACTAGGGACTACAGTACATGCTAATCGCCTTGCCCATATGCGGCCGCCGCGGGCCGCCGCGGCTGCATATGGGCAAGGCGATTAGCATGTACTGTACTTCTTATGGTTTTTTTGTACTCCATTGAAATTCATCTTCTGTGTCATCAGGTCGATCCGTGCGATGACTTCTACGAATTCGCCTGTGGAAACTACGGACTCAATCGGAATCTGGCTGCAAACAAACCACTGAGACACACGATATCCGATGTCCAGGCCAGATTAAACAAACAGGTTTCCTATTTTACTGTCGATGCACTTCGCATGCCAGATGTCTGTGTAATTCCCGAACGGAATGTGTCTAATGGAAGTATCTCCAATAGATGCATGGCAGGTACGATCTCTGCTGGCTGAGGATCCCTCTCCCAAGGACAAAATGTGGGACACTCTGGCGAAGGGATACTATCGGAAGTGCCAAGATGAAGGTGATCTTTGATCTCTCATTGTATTCACTCTCTCGACGACTCTTGTGAGTGAATGATCATGGGACAGTGACGTCCTCATCTCCTTTCTTCTCTCAGAGACACTGGAACAGCATGGGAGGGAGGCGATGCTGGCAGTTCTCTCGTGGGTGGGGGGATGGCCGACTGTAGAGGGAGATGGATGGAAGGTACGGGGGAGAGGGGATCCATCGTCCAAGTGATCACTCCATCTCTTCTCATCCAATCCCATCTCAGGAATGGTCTCATGGATGGGAGAAGCAATTGGCAATAGTAATGAACAAGGTTCGCCCCAACACAAACACCCATCCCCCCCCCCCCCGAAGTGTATTTGTATGTAATTTACTGGTGGCCTCTGTTAGTATCGCGATTCAAAATACTGATATCATTGTTGTCAGACTGGGGTGAATGCAGTTCTCCTTGAATTGGCAGTCACTCACGATCCCAGTAATTCCTCCCGCAGTATCATCGAGGTGAGCGAAGAATGAGAGAGAGACTACCTTCCATCGGATAGTGAATAGAGAGAGGAAGGGTATCGATGCACTTCTGATTCATTTCCATTCGTCACGGAGCAAAAGAGTAGGATGGAGAGGGAAGAATTCGCCAGATGTCCTTTAGATGAACAACGAGGGGCGAATGAGGGGGGATCCTTCTCAATTCTAAATACATTTCCTTCCAGTTGGATCAGCCTAAGTGGGGAGTGGGCAGTCGATGGCCTTACCTCATGGGACCCGATGATCCCATGATACAGAACTACACTTCACTCATGGTAGCCACTGCCGTAGCTATGGGTACGGTATCATCATCAGACTATCAATAACTGTTGATATATTATACTCCTCGTGATCATACTGTATCGACTAATTGAAGGAGCCCCATTGGAACGAGCTGAACGAGACATGAAAGAAGCGATGGAGATGGAATTGAAACTTGTCAACTTCTCGGCTGAAGAAATGGTGCGGTAGATAGAGACGTGATGCTGGAGAAACTCAAAATCTCTTTCATCCATGCTCATCTCAGAATCGAGTATGCTAATTCATATATTTTCTGTTTCCGTCCCTCTACTTTTACACTTCCAGGTTCGTCGAGATCCCGAACGAGGCAACAATCGATTCCAACTGTGGGAACTGAAGAATCATTTCCCATTGGTCAGTAAATACGCTAGCAAATCAGATATCGAATATCTTGAAACTATAGAAAAGGAACGTTTGTAGATCAGAATCGAGGAGTACGTGCATTCAGTGTTCGACGGATTGGTTCCTCTCTCTGACAATGAGACAATCATCATTCGAGAGACGGAGTACTTCAAGGTACGGTACAGGAGGAGTACTGTAGATGATTAGAATCGATGTTGAGGGCATTCAACACATTCTCTCTGAGACGAGCAAGAGAGTCCTGGCAAATTACATTTCATGGAGGATCGTCCAGGTAGGTATTCCTCCTCCTCTTCCATTCCTTTCCTCTCTCATTCAAGGGATTCTCCCCCTTCCTTCCCCCCTCAGCTCGCGAACCATTCTACCAGTTCAAGGCCAACCAAACGGGGATGTTCAACTCGCCTCCTCCTGATAGGTATCACACAAACTATAGATCATTTTCAAATTCCATGCAATTGAAGAAATGTCAAACATCCGAATTAAATTATATTACAAATGGAGTGCAAGATAATATTAGAGACACATTCTGAATATGTGCGCAAACTCATTTCCCCTGGATGTCTCTGTTGTAGATGGGAGGATTGCGTGACTCTCTCAGTCATCATGATGGATATGCCTGTGGGCAAACTCTTCGTAGAACACTTCTTCGATCGAATCAGGGCCATGACCAAGGTGATCTCCGTTCCAACTCACTTCAACCATCATCATTTAGTGTCCATCATTAAAATTGCATGAGCATAATAATGAAATTGGATAATGAATAATGAAACTATAAGCTGATTCAGTTTCTGTGAGAATGTTGTAGTGATGGTTGTAGATGAACGAGTTGACTCTCTACCTCAAGACGGAGTTCATCAAGCAATTACACGTATTGGATTGGATGGATGATGAGACGAGGGAGAGGGCTATCAGCAAGGTGAGAGGGGAAGGAGAAGAGGAAGGAGGAGGAGAATAGATACATACAATACATACAACCATATTCGTCTTCGTTCTTCCAATTGCCCCAATTCAATAGATTGATGCAGGCGAACGCAATCGAGTACAAGTCTGGTTATCCGGAAGTTCTCTTCGAGGATGAATGGATGGCCAAGCAGGTGAGTGATCTCCTCTCTCTCATCTCATATCTTCCCTTCCTTCGAATGTCACTCTCTTCATTCTCTCCTATTCTCAGTGGGGAATTCCATTCCGTGAGACGGAGCCCCTTCTCCATCTCACGATTCGAATCAAACTGATGAGATATGCTGAGGAACTTCTCAGGTCAGCCAGTTGTATACACAGTGCATATTAGAGTGTATAATATATTATGCTCATTTCACGATACTCTAGTTGAACGAATTATCGCCCGATGAACAATTTAATGGGAGTATTGTATGCAGACTGAGCGAGCCTCTCGATCGATCGACGTGGTATCAAAGTCCCGCTCAAGTCGACGCTTACTACGCTCCCAACAGCAACGAAATGAGTGAGTTAATGCGGGACTGAGAGATGGTTGGAAATTTAATTGGATCTAAAAAGGAATACTCCTCCTTTCACTCCTTCCTCAACTTAGAATAGCACACATCGTTCTGGTCAAAATAAAATCAGCATATAGTTACTGAAAGTGTCTAAATGCCCGTCTTGATGTTCTCTTCAGTATTCCCTGCGGGAATAATGCAGTTTCCGTTCCTGACAATCGGAGTTCCCAACTACATCACGTACGGAATGGTCGGAGCTGTGATTGGACACGAAGTATCCCATGCTTTCGATGATCAAGGCGAGCAGAAGAGGGAGGGGGGGGGGGGAGAAGAAGAGGGAGGAAGGGAGAGATGAGAATCCATTCACATACTTACGATAGTTGGTTGATCTTGTGTGATTGATTGCAGAAGCATACAAGGGGTAATAAAGTGAGTAATGCGATATTGATCAGGTGGCCGATACGACGAATTGGGAAATCTGAAGGAGTGGTGGGATGCTGAGACTGATAGGAAATTCCAAGAGAAGAACAAGTGAGTCCTTCATATCCATTCAATATTCGATAGAATAGTCATCGGAGTGCTTTCACTCTCTCTCTTAGATGCTTCGTGCATCAGTATGAATCAGTGCGAGTGGAGGAGGCAGGAGTGCATCTGAATGGACAACTCTCACTCGGAGAGAACATCGCCGACAATGGAGGAGTCAAGACTGCCTTCAATGTCAGTCTTTCCTCTCTCTCTCTCTCTCTCTCTCTCTCTCTCTCTCTCTCTCTCTCTCTCTCTCTCTCTCTCTCTCTCTCTCTCTCTCTCTCTCTCTCTCCTTCCCTCATTCCAGGCCTATCGGGCATGGAGATCGAATGCGACGGAGAAGGAGCCAGCACTTCCCGGATTCCAGAATATGACTAGTGATCAGATGTTCTTCCTCGCTTATGCCAATGTCAGACATTGATCATTTCTATTTGGAACCCACGCTCTAAATTAGCCATTTATAATAAAATACTGAAATGACGGTCATAGGGAATCTACGGTGTCTTCTCAATTATTAACTAGCTTCAATTTTATCGATCATGTGCTCTTTCCTCCTCCCATCCGTATATATAGCTTCCATTTGCGATTCGGTGGTCCATAGCTAAATTCATCTTCTCAATCTATCAATTATCGTAAAACTGACTAGCAAGTGATAAGTGAGGAAGATCAAAGATCATCCCTCCATTGCAGAATTGGTGCTCGGTGGTACGGGCGAAGCACTACGTGCAACTCATCATGACTGACGTCCATGCTCCCTCCAAGGTAATCTTCACATCGAGATTACTCTACCTCATGCGAACCATACAAAAAAGACTGCGAAGTCTTCTGTACCTAGCACTTCCTCCAAAATGATCCTTTCCTCATGCCGTGAGATTGCAGTACCGTGCCATAATCCCTCTGCGGAATCGACCAGAGTTCTCGACTGCCTTCAATTGTCCGAGGAACAGTCCGATGAATCCAGACAAGAAGTGCCAGGTGTGGTGATCGCCCTCCCTTTCCTCGAGTGATCCCCCCTCCCTTCCCTCGAGTGATACATCAACGATCTCATCTATTCCCACAGCCATCGTGATATTCCCAACGAGCTTCTTGTTATTCAACCTCTTTCCTTGTTGTAACTTATTGAACAACAATGTTAGACTAGGCAATGCAGTTCTCCAGTTCCTTCCCCACGTGCATAATGTGCTGCATCGATATTCTGTTTTTCTAATCCCCCCCCCCCCCGACCCTCCCAATTCACCTTCAATTTATGTTTCCGTTTGTACGTATCGATTATGTCGTTCTAATTCTCACCTTGCCTATTCAGTAATTGCCATATTGTACAATCCCCACACTTCTTCCATCTTCGAACTCCATTGCGTTTTTCTAGCATAAGTCGATCAGCCGGTGCAAAAACAGTCTAATGTCGTTCGACTCCAACCGGTTCATTTTGAACTACTCGTACTCTACGCTCCTTCTTGCACTCGATCTCGATCCTTTCCCGAAAACGACAAATAATAAATGTTTCGTTTTATTTTTACATGTAATACTGTAAAATATCATCTGTTTATCAGGGAATCAAGTACAGACGGGTTAAGAATAATCAAGAATGAGAAATTAGCAATAAGGGATATATTGAGATCACGAGTATCAATCTAAGCTAACTATATCTGGATGCGATGGGCTCAACACGAGGTTAAGAAATCGAACTTGAGGTCGAACTGATGATGGAGGCGGAATTTCATGAGTTTGATCTCCTCTGAAAGTTGAGTAGCTTGCTCGTTCAGAATGGCGTTCGCCACTGCGAGATCGTCCTGAAATTAAAAGTTCAAGGGGAACGTAAAGTTACCAACACGATCGTATAAAACAATTATAATATATATATATATATATATATATTATACAATCCAAACAATAAACTCACAGCTTCACTCTTCAGTTGGTCGAGTTCCTGCTTCTTGCGCTCACGATACCTAAGCGCGGCATCACGATTCATCGCCTTCCTGCGCTCATTTAGGGACATGCTGGCCTGAACAAAAACTTTATGAAATAAAAAAAACTGAGCCAAGAATAAACAGAATCCATACCTGGTCTTCAGGTACTCGGACCTTTTTGGGTCTTCCTCTCTTAGGCTTGTCAGTCTCATAAGGAGCGAAGCGATTCAATTGACAGAGGCGAGGAGTGGCTGATCTGCTGACCACTGGCTTGACATCTTCCACCTCTTCTTTGATCTTGACGTTGTCAAAAACGTGTGTGTTCGGCTCTTCTTTGGGAATAGCAGAACATTGGGGTTGATCTGAACACATGCAAATATTCATCTGATTGAATCAGGTAAAACTCACAATGATCAGTCTCTTCCTTGGCAATTGCAGGCAAGCCGGGATTCGTGCAGTTGTTGGCTTGCTCTTCATCCTCCAGATACTTCACCCACAAATCCCAATCAACATTATTAGCGCTGTCGTCCAGATCCGATGGATGAATATCGTAATCCTTCAAAATAATCAATAGACACATATGCAGCAGAAGCAGAATTTACAATTGGTCCGTAGGTCTCCAACCACTCCATGTGGCTCTGATCTATTGTAGGAGGCCCATTGGATGGAGGTGTGGAAGAGGTTGAAGGAATTTCTTCTGCGGGGCAAACATCATCAAATATCATATACTGGGTGTAATCCAGAGAGTCGTTGGTAGCGAATGGGTCCATCCTGCAAAATATATATATTACTACAATTTAATGAAGATATGAGCCAAAATTGAGAGATGGAACCGTCCGTCTCTCATTACTGGCACGGGAGTCAATGACACTTAGGTCTCCTCCTCAACCTCACGTAATCGGCACCCGGTTCCTCACGGAACCGGCGGGGTACGACCCCTTTCTAACTCATCTCAGAGCACGTACGCGTTCAACGTTACCGCCCGTTACGCTACTCAAAGCGCACCCGGTCGGCCATGCCCAGTCACAACACGAATAGCGCACTTCTGAGAGAGTGTGTGCTGACAAAAAGTTGTAGTTTGTGGGTTGTGCAATGGATCCGCTTTCCATCTCTACTCAGATGTGCGCGATTCGTATTGGAGTACGTAATGGTACCACTGACATCTCGTTTGCCTGGCGGCAATATAACGAGTGATCCGCAAGGGCTAGGGCCTCCTTCCGGGGGCCGAGTTCAAGCCAGTCGAGCGAAGACTCATACGGTTCCGGAGCCAGGAGAGGGTCACTTCTCAGTAGCCATGGGTAGCTCTCGTTAGAATAACCACAGGCATCCCGATAAGAAGACCACTCAGTCTCCTGGCCGCCAGTTCCGTAGTGCCAAGCGCCGCCTGGCGTGCTCTCCGAGTTCCAAATGAAGTCCATTAATGGTGACATCAGCCGATTGTGTGAGGGAAACCATGATCTGCAAGTTCAACCATTACAAATCAATATTTGCTTTCATTTGCCCAGAATTCCAAAGAGACTGGTACTACCACTACTGCACAAGACAGACTAGAGCGCATGACGAAATACCAGAGACAATATATTGGTCCCTATCAACCAAAAGAATGGTGCAGAGTTAACGAATATACATCATACAGTGGACGTGATCACTTTACTAAACTAACGTGGTACTAATGACCACATAATGTTTAAGAATAAAACAATACTCACGGTAATGAATTAGACGAGGAGTCGTCGGTTCACGTCCAAGGCTGGATAGCTCAGCACATACCTGGCCGAAACGGCTTACGAGGGGTAAATCGATAGCTATAGGAGGGTCGACCTACTCGCGACCACGAGGCTCAAAGCTGAATGACGAAACTCGGCGAATTTTAGGGGGGAGGGACTTCCATGACGTCATCGCGTGCGATTCAGGGAGAATTCCGTGTAAGAGAAAGACGGTCGCGCATTCCCGGACCTATGTGATCATGATTTCATTCGAGTATTATTTTCGTGCTAATTTAACGTTTTATATCATTTTTAATAAATTTATATCGTTGTTTTATGATCTTGAACTTTTAAGACATTCAGATGGGCAAGAACAAAGGGAAGTCACACGCTGGAATAGGAACAGTAACTTCTGCTAACCAGCAGTTGCATAATTCTTCTGGGACGGCACAGCAAGCAGAGCCAATCGTGGCCAATGAAGTTCCAAGAGCCGCTGAAGTTGAGGTAAATACAGTTACACTACGATAGTGGCGAAAGCTTACTTAAAATGAGTTGAGAAATTTTGCCGGACGTCATCAACCCCCTTACAACCTAAATTTAAGTTGTAAGCTTAGCCTAATCCTAAGCCTGACGCTTAAGCAGGTAAAACCTAAACCCTAAGCACTAAAACAAATTTTAAGCTCCAATCTTATACTACTAACACCTTAACCTTAAAACTTAAGTTTGGCCTTAGCAGTATTATTTCATTATTCACTTTTTTAGTGCTTAGGGTTTAGATTTTACCTGCTTAGGGCTCAGGCTTAGGCTTAGGCTAAGGTTACAACTTAAATTTAGGTTGTAAGGGGGTTGATGGCGTCCGGCAAAATTTCCCAAGTCTTAAAATGTATGGTCATAGTTACGATTAATCGATTCCGGCACTTTAAAATATTAAATGTCTTTAGCAACTTGCCGATCAACTCAATGTTCTACACGTGCAGAATGGAGAGGAGGCAAACAGAGATGATGTGATGGCTGCGAGGAAAGCGAAGGCTGCTGCCAAAGCAGAAAAGGGTACGCATTTACTCTGTGCTCATAATTGGGATGATCTAAATAATCACAGCTGCCAAAGCCGCTGCGAAGAGAGAAGCCGAAGCAGCAGCTAAGACTGGAGGAGGAGGATCGACTGCTGTCGAGCCTAAGCAGAAAAATGATCAGAAGAAGGAAACCGTTAGTCGAATTTTACTTTGTTGTTAAATCAGTCAGCTGCATTTCTTCGAATCCAATATTCGTGACTACCAGTGCTCTGCTATAATCGAGTTGCGAGAGAACGGTTCATTGCAGAAGTCAGTGCATGGTAAAAGCGGATGCGATATGAGCAAGGAAGAATTGGATGCTGCAAGAAAGGCAGCAGCTGATAAGGCTAAACAGCAGAGGGCAGGTAAGATCTCCCCCCATTAGCCATAGCAAGGTGAGCGTGACTTGTCATTGAACTATACTTTTTTTTTATAAAATATAGTAAAGTTTATCGTAAAATGTAGCATTTGAATATTTATCTGATGAATACAATGAGGTGATTGCAGCCAAATCAGCTGATAAACCAAAGCATGATCACAAACAACAGCAAGGCGTCAGTTTATTTCAATTTTTTTTCATTTTTTTTTATAAATATTGTCTCATCTTCATGCCTAAAATATTCTGTCAAATTATATTATTTTAGGATGACTCCAAGTCGAAGTCGAATTTGAAACAATCTCCCTCATCGCCGAAGGATAACGTGAAGGAGGTTCGGTTCGGTGAGTAATTAATTAATAAGGGTGTCCCATAATTTTTTTTTTAGATTTTTGGCTCTGTTTTTCATTATTTCATCAAACATAACATTCCATCAACAATATAGGCCCGGGTATCGATTCCTCTTTTCCAGAAGGCTTGGGGCTTGGAGTCTATACACATATAAAACTCAATCCCCAGATCCTCTCCGTTGTTGAACCTCTTCACTTGCAGAAGTGAGCAAGAGATGTGAATGCGTGGTAGTCGCATGGGGAAAGGTCTGCGCCGTGTGGTGTATAAGGGAGCCTTTCGATATACAGCTCCTTCATTTTCTTGTGGGTAATTAGCGGATGATGTGAACGACTATTCTCTAGGAGACGAATGAGTTTCCCATACCAACACATATACATTTGAGCTGTGTCAGGTCATTAGAAATCACTTGACGGCGCTTGTACTTATTTTCAGCCCGATGGGAGAATACACACTATGGATTTAGGAGTACTGGTCTTGCCTTCCAAATTGCGCACGCTACGTCTGGTCTCACTAGAGAGGGATGTGAGAGTTGGGCTTTTGGCAGGGGCACACGGGGCGACCATAGTGAAGCGGTCTTCGATCTCAATCTAGCGTCCAAGGATGATGGATTGGAGTAAAACTAAGCGATAATCTCGACAACTACTCTTTGTAATAACGCATGAAGCAACTGAAAGAGCGATGCCATTCCGATCATTTTTGTAGCCCAAATTACGAAATAGATGAACTATCGATCGGGCTTTGGTTTTAGAGCATGTGATAACTAGTATTTTAAAATAGATTGTGGGATTGCCGATTATTTTATACTTCTATTTAACACATGTATCATGAGTCAGCGGAGGAAAAAATCACACCCCGGGAACAATTTCCAACTTTTATTTTTTGTTTGACTTTATATTATGGTGGGAGCATACACTAGAAACAACTCTCCGAAAAATCCAGGTCACAGGTCCCAGATCAGGCTTTTAGGAATTTTCCGGTTTTACATCCGGCTCTACCGTATTTCAGCTCCTAGATGTGCTACGGACGTAGGATTGGGCTCAAAATACGTGGAAAAATAAGATGAATAACTTTTCTGTTAAATGCGAAGCTGTGGGACTGCAAGTTCAGAAACTATGAACGAAAAACTGAAATTCAAAGTATAAATAAAATCATACCATTTCGGGGAGTAGGAAACAAAGTGAATTTTATTGCAGATAATGGAAGCTTAACTTCATACACATATAGGAAAAATAGTAATTGGAAATTTTAGGGGGGACTTTTTTCAAAATTTTGCTCCGAAGGTCGAAAATATGAGATGTCAAATTTTGAAAATTCTCATCTCGCAGATTTATCATTTAAATCGATCAGTTCTACCAATTTCTAGCATTTCCGACCAAAGAAGTTAGATGACATTCATCGAGCATGAACTTTCAGCACTTCAAAAAAATCGATTTCCGATCCGCCTAAAATGCCAATTTCGTGAGTATTCAGCTCAGGATTTACTCAGCTCTGAAAGTGAACTAGGAGTGCAATCAACAGTAGTGACTGACATGATTTCATTATACTATTGTGAGCCCTCCAGTCGCTTTCATTCTCTTTATTCATATGCTCGAACTTGCAATATCGCGATGGTCGTAATTCAACAAAAATATATTTTGACTAAATTGTAAAAAAAAAACTTTTTTCGATCACTAAAAATCATTTTGAAAGCAATTGAGATAGAAAACATTGAGAATGCCAATATGCTGCGCGTTTTAAAAAAGCATGCAATTTTTGCACTTTTTGAATTTTTGAACAATCTTGAAAATGGCCTCAATTATACCGTATTTCAGCTAATCTACTCTCAAAATTATTTTTAGTGATCCAAAATAGCGAGCGCAGTTTAAAATTTAGTCAAAATATATTTATGCTGAATTACGACAATTGCGATATTGCAAGTTCGAGCATATGAATATAGGGAATGGAAGCGACTGGAAAGCTCACAATGGTATGATGAACTCAGGTCAATCACTATTGTTGATTTCACTTGTAGATCACATTCATAGCTGGGTAAATCCTGAGCTGAATGCTCACGAAATTGGCATTTTAGGCGGGTCGGAAATCGATTTTTTTGAAGTGCTGAAAATTCATGCTCTTTCAATGTCATCTAACTTCTTTGGTCGAGAAATGTTAGAAATTGGTAGAACTGATCGATTTAAATGATAAATCTGCGAGATGAGAATTTTTCAAAATTTGATATCTCATATTTTCGACCTTCGGAGCAAAATTTCGAAAAAAAGTCCCCCCTAAAATTTCCAATTACTATTTTTCCTATATGTGTATGAAGTTAAGCTTCCATAATCTGCAATAAAATTCACTTTGTTTCCTACTCCCCGAGATGGTATGATTTTATTTATACTTGGAATTTCAGTTTTTCGTTCATAGTTTCTAAACTTGCAGTCCCACAGCTTCGCACTTAACAGAAAAGTTATTCATCTCATTTTTCCGCGTATTTTGAGCACAATCCCACGTCCGTAGCACATCTAGGAGCTGAAATACGGTAGAGCCGGATGTAAAACCGGAAAATTCCTAAAAGCCAGATCTGGGACCTGTGACCTGGATTTTTCGGAGAGTTGTTTCTAGTGTATGCTACCACCATAATATAAAGTCAAACAAAAAATAAAAGTTGGAAATTGTTCCCGCACACCTTCACTGACTCGTGATACCTGTGTTAATTACATACTACGTTCTTCAATGCAAATTTCAGGCGTAACTCGATCAGAATCAGAAGAGAATCTTATGAGAGCTATGATTCATGCAGAGCACACCAATGTAAAAAGTGAGGTTCATTTTTGCACTTCATCCATCATTAAACTCTAACGGGCGGTTAATCACATCTTCCTCCGTTTTTTCAACGCAGGATTGTGCCACTTTTGCGAAGCGGTGCCGCTACGCTCTCCTCGTTTCACATACTCTCTCTTCGTGGGTACTGAGAGAGAAAGAGTGTGCAAACGAGGAGTGCGTGGCCGCGCCGCGAAAGTGGCGCGCATCCTGCGTCGAAAAACCGGAGTAATTAAATAGATAGTGGATTTACCCCTCCATCCATACTTACTCTTTCATAAAAGAGAGTTGTGAAATATTGAGTGTTTTCCGTTTGAACTGATAATGTACACGACGCACATGATTTAATCCACTATTCATAAAACACTTCGATAGACTATTGTATAGTGACTGACAATGGACATGAGTACATCTTGCAGTCGATATTACTCTGTGTGATATTCGGGATGTCATCCACCCTGCTTTCTATCCCCTCATCGATCGATGCGAGGGCGGAGATTGCGAGGGAATCGACGAATTGTGTCTCCACTTCATGGAATGTGCAAGACAGGTATTCATCATATGTATAATGAAGCGGGAAACTTTTCCTTAGAAATTACGGTCTGATTTTTTTAATTCTGTGTCACAAAAAATGTGACTCTGCTTCGAATTACAATGACCTATTCAAAAATTGATTTATGTCAGATATTTTATTTATACAAGTTTGTTTAACAGTGATTTTCTAACCTACAATAAATAATGTTAAGTCTTCGATTGTAGTTCATTGACCAATTCTCATGGCCAGATGAAGATCAGCTTGGGACGATGATGGACGATAGTCTAAACGCACAGCTCAGTCATCTCAGTCAGGGAGGTATGATATAATATCTGGAAATATTATTTTCAGCTTCTTAAAC
Source organism: Pristionchus mayeri (assembly GCA_036245805.1). NCBI lineage: Eukaryota > Metazoa > Nematoda > Chromadorea > Rhabditida > Neodiplogasteridae > Pristionchus > Pristionchus mayeri. The sequence continues at coordinate 30,305,015 of BTRK01000006.1, forward strand.
ATAGCTTTAATTAAGAAGGTGCAAAAATGGGCAATTACTCTGAACAACGGGCAGGAAAAAAATATCCTAACCATAAAGATTGAGTGCCTGAACATGATGATTCGAATAAAAGTAGCATACGATATATGCACGGTATGATTTTTTCAAAAGTCTACTTTCAAAATGGTTTTGCGTTCATTATAAAATGGCATGGGTGTTTGTTAATTTCAACCTTAATTAACTCGAGCAAAAAAAGGCGATATTCCGCGCGTAACCTATTACTTTTATAAATTCCCTTTTAAAATATAGATAACTTTATTTTCAGATAGGTATCCTCTTCCGTACGCACTCGGAAATATTGTTCGCCAACTGAGAAAGGAGATCATGAATTTAGACAAGGGAAATAATAAGGTAATATCGCTTTAGAGACAATCGAGAAATTAGCATGTTGGTACGACTGTTTGCCAACTAACGAATGGTTAGTCACACGGCTCTTGTCGTCCCTTTCGGCCTCTGAATGTGGCTGACTACAGATGGGTAAGAAGTGGCTGGTGGAATGGCTGGAGGAAAGCGAGCAGCAGTACTTCTCCCTTGCCAATTCTGCCATCTCTCAACATCTGCAAGGGAAGATAGCTGCCGCCTCCAAGATCATCACTTACGACTGGTTTGTCCCCCGTCTCTTCAGAATGTATTCGACAAAGTATTCTACTTGCAACTAAGATTTTTACATCGTTGAAAACCATGGTGTCTTTGCTGATTAAAAAAAAGCTTTTTTTGGTCGATAACAGAAAAATGATAACAATGAATTTCTATCGCATGTGTAAAGTTTGCATACTGATTTATTTACGTGAGCTCTAAAAGAAGAAAAGTAATTCGTTTTTACCATTAATATAATAAAATTCTGTATTATTTAAAATAATGGACGGGAAAATCTAAAATCATGTATCTAGAAAAATCTAGAATCATGTAAGCACGATTTAACAAAAACAGTATTGCTGGAAGTCATAGTGGACCGTTCAAATTAATTCTTCATTTATATATCACTTTTTGCGGTTTATAATTTTTCTAATGTTTGGTTGAAACAGTTACCGTGTCTAACAAATCGCCAACAAAACGCATTTTTCAGGTGCCCCGTGGTCAATCACGTTCTTATTGATTCCGTGACGAAAAAAACGCTGAAGAAGCTTACGGTTTTGGATGCAGTTAAGAACGGACCAGGTAATTTGCCAGAAAACAAGAAATTCCATATAGTTGTTCAAATATTGTTATCCCTATACCAACACCAGCCCGTTATCTCCCCTAGGGGTGTTTCACAATCGGGAAAGACTGAAAAGGGAATTAGCGCTATCTATATAGTAGGTGTGAGGATCCTTGAGCACCCTCTTGACGCATCTTTACTTCGAATGGACCTCTGCAGGCATTCGCCATCTGACCTCTCTCTCTCACTTCTCTGGATACGTAGAGTACGGCGACCTCTCTGCCATCGGAAGCATCTTCGAGAGAGTATGCATATAGCTTTAAAACGCTGTCTCCCTAAGATCGGAGCACAGGGTGGCACAATGACTCAAACATATCGCTAGGAGTTCAAACTTTGGTGGTATAGCCCTTAGGGTCAAAGAAAACTTTTCCAGTAATTTTGACCTACCATTTGCATATTTTACAAAAACCGCCATTTTTGATATGCGTTATATACCATTCGAAAGAGCATCAAAAGTCAGAATCCAAATTTGCAAAGAAATTGATCAACATCTGTTCGGGAACCATGCAATTATGTGAGGAAAAACAGCTGTTTGAAAATTCGATAGGTTAAAAGAGCATGTTCCAATCATTTCTGGTTTCTGAAATCGTTACCCCAGATGTGAAATGTTATGAGGAATTCAGGAAAAAAATATGCCGAAGACGAGCGAGGTACCCCAAACAGTTTTTCTCGAAAAAATGAGGGTGTTCTGAAACATGGGTTCGTTTCCGCCCGAGTGCTAAAATTTTTGCATGCATTTTCCACGCGATATTTAGCTACCACTATTCTTCGATATCTATAATAAGTGATTTATAGTTGTTTTGGTAGCAAAATTTGTTCAATTAGTGCCTGGAAAAATGTTTGCACTCGAGCGGAATCGAACCCATGTTTCTTAACCCCCTCAGTTTTTCGAGAAAAACTATTTAGGGTACCTCGCTCGTCTTCGGGAAATTTTTTTTCTGAATTCCTAATAACATTTTACATCTGGGGTAACGATTTCAGAAACCAGAAATGATTGGAACATGCTCTTCTAAACTATCGAAATTTCAAACAAGCTGTTTTTCCTCACATAATTGCGTTTCCCGAACAGATGTTGATCAATTTCTTCGCAAATTTGGGTACTGACATAACTTTTGATGCTCTTTCGAATGGTACATAACACTAAGGGTTAATATAAAAAATGACGGTTTTTGCAAAATATGCAAATGGTAGGTCAAAATTTCTGGAAAAGTTTTCTTTGACCCTAAGGACTCTGCCACCAAAGTGAACTCCTAGCGATAAGTTAGTGCGAGTTAGAGCGATAAGTGCGATAAGTCATTGTTCCTCCAGAAGTTCTAACGGAGACAGCGTTTTAATTATACAATTATATAGTCAATACTTGCAAAGATGCCTTCAATCAGGGGTCGATTGTACTCCTCGGATGCTCTGCAGTGCTGTCATCCGGCAGAGTATGCCTTCCTAGAGGTAAATCACCCTTTCTTATTGAGCTCAATATTGTTATATGAGGCCGTTTGCCCAAGAATCGATCAGAGGCTGGCACAGCAAAAATTTTCAATTTTCTGATTTCATGTGTTTTGGGGTTGTCAAAGGTGCTGAAGACGATGGGGTAATTTATTTTGCACGAGGAGTCCCCGTTGGCTCCAGACGACGTTGCGTTGACATCAGATTTCTTTATATATCTCGCGCACCAATTATACTAAAATTAAAGGAAAATTTTTCCAGGTGCAGAATAAGACGGCGAATACGCCTATCTAATTCATTTAACATAATTTTCATAAATAGTTTTTTAATGAGGTAAAAAGTACAACTTTCCGCGTAGTAGGAATAGAGTTTCAAGAAATACACAGATCTGACCGGCTTGGTGAGAGGAGTCCAAATCTATATTTATAGCCAATTTCCGCATCAACATTTTGAGAAAACATTCATATCCTGAAAGATTTCTGCGAGAAAAGCGCCTGTTAACGTTCTTCCCATCTGCCCCCCCCCTCTCCCTCCTCTCTACTCTCTCCATTTCACGTGCTCTCTCACCTCTGCCAGGGGGAGACAGCGCTCGAGAGGGGCGAATCGCCTCTTTTACTGTAAAAGTACTTCATTTAATTAATGTTTTCTCAAAATGTTGATGCGGAAATTGGCTATAAATTTAGATTTGGACTCCTCTCGCCAAGCCTGTCAGATCTGTGTATTTCTTGAAACTCTATTCCTACTCTGCGGAAAGTTCTATTTTTTACCTCATTAAAAACTTATTTTGGAAAATTATGATAAATGAATTAGATAGGCGTATACGCCGTCTTATTCTGCACCTGGAAAAATTTTCTTTTAATTTTAGCACAATTGGTGCGCGAGATATATACAGAAATCTGATTGCAACGCAACGTCGTCTGGAGCCAACGGGGCCTCCTCGTGCAAAATAAATATCCCCATCGTCTTCAGCACCTTTGCCAACCCCAAAACACATGGAATCTGAAAATTGAAAATTTTTGCTGTGCCAAACCTCTTCAGATCTGCTCTATTCTTAGGCAAACGGCCTCATATACCATGTGATGAAGCTCTGTTTTCTCTTGTCAATCAAAATGAGATTAAAATGGCGAATTGATTATGATAACTACTCCATTGAATGGCTGGGAGTGTGATCGATGTATCTTGGTGCACTCTCCTCTCCACTCTCCAGGTGCTTTCCAATTGTCGCTCCTCGCTCGTGCTGCCAATGTGCCTGTCCTCATTCTTGCTCCCACCTTCAAGTTTGTGGATAGGGTCAGTCAACTTATTTCGCTTCATGGCTGGTTATCTAATTATATTACTCGGAGTTTGACTCTGCTTTTGTTAATGAGTAGAATAACACAGATCTCCTGTAAGATCGCAGGAACCAATACGACAGAAAAAAATTTTTGATCGTGGATTTCGGTGAAGATGTTGAGACTAGGTAACGTGAGGCCGAGGACAACGCCAATCCGCTTTGTTTGTCGAAATTTGCATGTTTACGGGCAGTAGTGACCTACTGCTTAAAATGGCCGTATCTCGGTCAAATTTTGACCTACAGCGAGCGAATTTTCCCAATCTGTGCGTAATGAAATGGTCTACACGCTGGTTAGCTTACAACACGATGAAAAGTTTCATCTTCCTACAGTAATCATGAAAAAACACTTTAAATTTTAAATTTCACAAAAATTTTCTCTTTACAACACGGTTTTTATTGGAGATTCGGATTCCCCATACTCGATTTGAGGTACCTGTATTTTTCATTTGTCTTGGATCCTGCTTCTACATACTGCTACTCAGTAGGCAGAACCCGGACTTGGTTGGTTTTTTTGATAAAAATACATTTCGGTGTGTCTCTCCTTTCTGAATTATGCAAATCCGCAAAGTAAGGCCAGTTTTGGAAAGCTGGCGAAAAGATCTACAAATATGACTCAGTGGTCCAAGACTTCAAAGTGGACCGTTTTTGAGTTATTTAGTGAATTCTAATTGATTGCCATTTATCGAGAGAACCGTTGAGTGGAATGATCACACGTCGAAACTTTGCTTTGCCCGGGATAACTCAAAAACGGTCCACTTTGAAGTCTTGGACCACTGAGTCATATTTGTAGATCTTTTCGCCAGCTTTCCAAAACTGGCCTTACTTTGCGGATTTGCATAATTCAGAAAGGAGAGACACACCGAAATGTATTTTTATCAAAAAAACCAACCAAGTCCGGGTTCTGCCTACTGAGTAGCAGTATGTAGAAGCAGGATCCAAGACAAATGAAAAATACAGGTACCTCAAATCGAGTATGGGGAATCCGAATCTCCAATAAAAACCGTGTTGTAAAGAGAAAAGTTTTGTGAAATTTAAAATTTAAAGTGTTTTTTCATGATTACTGTAGGAAGATGAAACTTTTCATCGTGTTGTAAGCTAACCAGCGTGTAGACAATTTCATTATGCACAGATTGGAAAAAATTCGCTCGCTGCAGGTCAAAAATTGACCGAGATATGGCCATTTTAAGCAGTAGGTCACTACTGCCCGTAAACATGCAAATGTCGACAAACAAAGCGGATTGGCGTTGTCCTCGGCCTCACGTTACCTAGTCTCAACATTTTCACCGAAATCCACGATCAAAAATTTTTTTTCTGTCGCAAAAGGGTCTCATTTTGCTGCATTTTTAGCGGAGATCCGTGATAAAGCTCTTGCTGCAGAACTCTTGGGGGTAACTTGATATGCATTGTTACAGGCACAAGCAGCGACTCGCTTCGCACTGCTGGGGAAGACTCCCTTGGACATCCTCCCCGACGACCTGATCACTGCCATTGTGACTGACATACGACTCCTGCCTCCTTCCTCCGCCCCCGCAGTACTCAAGGCCAAGGCTCTCGATGATGCCAATTAGAGGATCAATAAAGGAAAGGAAGGGGATTAGAAGTGCCAATTGTCCTCCTCACATCATCTTTTATTTTCTCTCCCTCGAGTATTTTCGCATAGTAAGCAGATTATGGTAACTTAGTTGCCGAAGGCACATTCGATCTTGAACAGAACGGTATTGCCTTGGTTTTTCTCCATATTCCTTGAATTTTGAGTCTTTTCTCTCATAATGTTACAGGTAATTGTTTTCGCCTTATTTGTATTGCCTTTTTAATTGATGTGTAGATATGCTTTCCTTTACCCAGCACTTATCATAACTGTTAAAAAATTCGAACAGGTTCCACCGGTGTTTTTACGATTAAAGATGAATACCTTTCGGGAAAAGCGTAGTATTGCTCTTAAGTATATACAACAAGGGAGATAATTTGTGGGTATTGTATTCATTTCTTAAATCAACAGGCAACATTTTCAGGAATATTGGAGTAATTTCTCTAATTTAGTTAACCGTATCTAAGTAACGCGAATGTGGATTCCATTGTTGAAATTTTCTCACAACGAAATATCAATGATGTAACATGAGCGCAAATCGGGAATAAGGATAAAGCAAATCAACAGGCGTAGTGGAAGGAGTTAACTTCTAGTTCATCTCTGGATGTTCTTAGTGGGCGCCCTTCTCCTCCTTTCCATCCTCTCCCTCATCTTCTGCCGTCTCATCATGATTGCCTGCCTACAAAAGGAAAATCTACATTACACCAATTTCAATCTAACATGGAACCCATAGATCAAAAAGCATGTAGATACCGACATGTCGAAAAACGTACCCTCCATTAGCAAATACATTGAATATTCTTCATCACATTATGGTCCCCGAAAAATGAATAAATACAAACGTGACCCATTCTGGGAAAACGTACCGCAGTTTCAAAATCAGATTTTCACGTTATGATTCGCGGGTACGTTTATTTTACCCGACGATGAGCAAAAGACAAAAGATAAACCGTTGAATAGAGGGCGTCAAGAATAATCAGAATCTTCAGAAAGCGGCACCTTTTTCTCAAAAGTGAAATTCTTATTATTTTTAAATCATTTGCGCGGCATGACTATTCGATCTATGATGGAACCGGTCTGAACTCACATATCCCAAAATTCATGAAAAATCCCCAGAAAATTCAGCGCTAAATTCTGACCAGGAAATCGCTTTCAAAAGTTCCTCAATGTTTTTTTGAAATTTCAATTTGGGGGGAATGGGATTTTCAGTGCAAAAAACGAAGAAAATGCCTTTTTAGATTCTGAAAAAAATATTTAAAAAACATTGGGGAACTTTTTAAGTGATTTCACGGTCAGAATTTTGCGCTTAATATTTTTTAATTTTTTTGTGGGAATTTTTCAAGAATTTTGGGATAAGTGAATTGTGACCAGTTCCATCTAACAAGGGAATGGTCATTCCATAATTTAAAACTGTTGAAAATGAGCTATACCCGAAGCAAATGAGTCCCATGGAGACCGCAGACCACTTTTCAAAAAGTGCACACGGGCACCTGGAGTCGAAAAATTATGACTTACCCTTTCAACGCTATATTTGCCTATAGTTGAGATCGAGTACATCATCCAATCTCACTCGCCTCCCACTATCTGCGTCGTGGTGTGGTGAATAGCGAGTTTGAATACTTATTTTGCCGTTGTTGGTTCGAATCTCGCCCGTCCAAAAATTTTGCAAACGTTTTATTCATAGGAATGTGCCCGATTTCGGATGCACAACAATCATATTTTCATATTATAACGTGGCACGTGTGACCCACCATATACGATGAAAATAAAATAACAAGGCACTTGGTCATTTGATCGTACGGAATTGCATGGAAACAAAGTACAATGCAGGCCATGTGTGCATCACAACTCGTAACTATGACCATGCATGAGCATTTTGCAAAATTTTTAGACAGGCCGAGATTCGAACCCACGACGGCAAAATGAGTACTGAAACTCGTACCACTATACCACCACGCCCATCTGAGGAGAGAGTGAAATTGGATGATGTACTCGATCACAGCTATAGGCAAATTTAGCATTGAAAGGGTAGGTCATAATTTCTCGAATCCAGGTGCCCGTGTGCACTTTTTGAAAAGTGATCTGTGGTCTCCATGGGACCCAATTGCTTCAGGTATAGCTCATTTTCAACAATTTTAAATTATCGAATGACCAATGGTCATTGACCATTCTCTTGTAAAATGATACTCGCCTCGTCCGTATTCGCCCCTTCTCCTTCATATACTTCTCCGTCATCATTGATCTCTCCCGTCACCTTCAACAACGTGTTCTCCCCTCCCCTCCCCTCCCCTCCCCTCACCTGTCCTGCAATGGCTCCTCCGAGTAGTCTCTGCAGCAGTTCATTGTTCGAGAGTAGTCTCTCGTCTTCTTCCTCGTCATCGTTCACTTCCACCTGCCATTCCATCCAATCATCGCATTACCACCCTACACCCCATTCAAAATAGACCATAGGATCTACCCATACATATCAATCCAACCTTACATTTGGAGTTACTTCACTTCGAAAAAATATTAATATACCCTTTCAAGCAAAAAAAAGAGTAATTCAAATAACCTGAACCATTCGACTCGCTCCCTCTCCCCCATCCTTCTCCGACACATCGATTCTCCTCCTCTTTCTATACGATGGCTGGAAGTCGAGGGGGACTGCCAATCTCTTCTTCAGTCTCTTCACTTCTTCACATTCCTCCTCCAATCCATGCGAATCCTGAAATATCGAGGGATTGGACAATATAGGATAATCATTACGTATAAACAAACGTCTTACAAAAAGAAAATGCAGCAACAACATTAAATAATTATATAGAGAAGAGCCTCGAATCATCTTTACCAATGATTGTGTCTATGAAGATTCGTGTGATTAATGAAGTTAACTGACACAATGAGTTTCCTCGTCTCTCCAGTGATTCTCGCACAGGTTAACTGGAATCCCCTTGGTGAACAAACGACGAATCTCATCAACATCCTCCTTGCCAATCTTCAGAGCCTGATAGTTGTTCCACTCCGTCACGTACAACTCTCATTTATCAGGCAATCTACTATCCGTGATCTCTTATTGCTGTTCCGTGTTGAAATGGAAGGTAATCGTACCCCTATCTTGAGATCGTTCTCCAAGTTCTTCCAATTAACCATTTTGTATATCTTTGTGGTGGGGGAGTGACACGAGGGGAGAACACAACGACTAGTCGACGGTCTCTGCAATCAACCACTTCTTTCACTCCACAATATCAATCATAGCGAAGTAGGGGCAAAAATTCCAAAAAATAATTTTCATTTGGCTTCGACGCATGTTACCATAAAATATGAATCGGTAATTTGTCCAATGAGCATTACAATACTCCTACCCAATTCTGAAAATCTAAAACAAGGCAAAAGTAGTGACCATGGCATCGAGTGTTCTCTTCATTGTCGATACTTCTCCTCTTGCCTCTCGCACGAACATCGATGCTGCCCGAACCCCCTCAATGCACCTAAGTTACACTCCTATGCCTCATCGATCATATCTCCTTCCAATGAGACTAAGACATACCGCTATCACTCTCGTTTTATCGCTGTCTCCATATAAGGCGGCATCGTCTTCCGTATCATCGAATGGACGAGGAATAGCCTCCTGAGAAGATTCATCTATTACTGTTTCTTTTCAAGCGAAGCTCCAACGGTCCTGCCCACCTTCACTCCCTCCAACACACATAACATGTTCACATGCTGCATCAGAGTGTTCATCTTCGAGTTGAATCGACGGAGGATATCGTAGCACATTTCTACCTGCCAACCATGTCATTCTCACTAATCTAAGAATCAGAGGGAGGTTTGCACGCTCCTCCCAAAAGGATAGAAGTTGAAGTAGATCGAAATAAAAACATAAATATAACTCACATCCCTGCAGCACCTACAAACCTCCTCATTCTGATGTGAATCTGGAAAGAGAAATCATGATCAATTTGAATTTAAAATAATTATCTGCAAGACGAGAATCCATCGGACGTATCAATTAACTCTAATGGGATCGCGAGTTCTTTCACCAATAGTCTTCCCAATTCTGTTCATCGCAGCCTCCGCGGGGCCGAGGAAGAGAATAGGGAACGAAGTACGCGATTCACTCAAATATTATACCATATTAACGATGTTCACTGGCGAATAATCGAATGAGATTAAGAGAACCTTAATATTTCATTCCCATCTAATTATGCACCGGTAATACTATAGTAAATTTAAATTAAATATTAAAAATGACGCTGGGGAAGGAGAGTGAATACATACAAGCAGAAGTTACCGTAGGGAACGCAAATGTGAGTTGTGTCAGATATGCTACTCAGAAGAGATTTTTTCTATACAAAAAACTCACGAAGGTTCGGTAATAAAATGTCTCTCGCATACGAATTGAGTACAATCGATCTGAAATATTATTATCTCCGAAGCAAACTAGCGAAAGAAACCATTAGAGAGAAGTGAGGATCAGCCTGCCTGATTGCATCCATCCATCTCTCCCCTTTCTCGCCATCTGATATCATTCACGTTTAACAAGTACCCTAATCACAACGATAGGGTTAAGCTCTCTCCCAAAGCTTTATAACATGAGATTTAGCAATGTGATCATGCTTTTCAGCAGCACATGAGGTGTCCTCTAGCCCACACGGGAGTGGGCGGAGCATAGCTCTTTGGGGGAAACTAATGACTGTAAAGTATAAATGAAATCTACTCGGCAGGTGGAACAATTCGTACAACGATCTGTCCCTCTTTATCGATTTCGATGTGATGGGACAGCATCTGCAGAGACCAAAGATCAACTGAGAAATTGAGGAAGCAATTGACTCTACCTGACCATACAGTCTCTTGTTGCTTCACTTTCTGCCATTCTTTGCTGCAACATACCTGAAGAGACCCCACTGAGAATAGAAATAGAAAAGAATATAGAAATTTACATTTTTATTATCAAAATATCTCCCCCAATGTTAGCAATTTTACAAATCTATTGACGACGTATAAGTATTTTTGTACTATAATGAACACAGCAATGATTATACCGAAGAACAAATTAATAGATTAGCTTACGGTTAACTCTAAAGGCAGCAAGGGAATGGTTGATGAGAACGGGGAGCTGAAATGTAGGTAGTTAATGAGTAAGTTAGCAGACATGGGTCCAAACTCAATTGCACAACTATTCATTCCGATCGGTCTAAATGAACTGCTGCGAATAAATAAATAACTGTGGTTAGTAGCCAGTTTGACTCACCTCCGTCACTCCGTCCACAATCTTCCCCCTGTTGGGGAAGTGCTTCTCACAGATGAATCCAGTGTTCTTCAGCAGGAAGTAATGGCCGAGTGCACTTCCGATCGCCCTCTCCCACTCACGACGAAGACTCCTCAAACACCCATTCATCTCATCCCTTGTGTCTGCAAAGCCCTCAGTACATTTAGTATGGGATCCTCCACCAGAGAACCTACCAAATGTAGAGGTCCACAGATGTTATAAAATTCGATAATCATCATACTTTTTAGGAAGTTTAGGTAGCCAGCGCTGATTAACAGCCGTTATGCTTAAGGTCTGAGTACTGTTTTCAAAAAAAGTGGGACTCTAATTTTGCACCACCCGTTGACCTGTTACGCTCTCTCGTGTGTGGTCTCTTAATAGCACTGTAAGGGAAATGAAGGAATGAGAGGAAGCAAGCGAAATAACATTATAAATACTTGATAATAGCCCTCATAAATTTGAGATTATTAAGCTGCGCCTTCATTATTCAGCCACTGCAAACTGACATTTCGATGGGATTGGAGAAAAGTCTTAGATGGGAGCATCTTGAGGCGTCCATCGTGATAGGAGTATTGCCACATCCTGGTAATACTATTGAGTCTCCGAATGGCATGTGGTCTTCTCACCCGGAACATCGCAAATCATTGCTGCCAGTTCAGTATTCAAAGAGTGGTCAACTGAAAAAGAGAGGCGAGAGTGATTGGATAGTGCTCGTGATAAGTAGACCCCCTGTGACACTCGGATACTCCACTTCCTTCTCCACTCCATACATGTAGAATAGGCTCTCACGTCGTTTTAACTCTAGCACAGGATTCTAAAATGCATTTTGGCCGTGCTATTTAATTTGGTTAGCATACATAGGGAAAATATCAAAAAAATATTCGAACTCTGCATAAACAATCATCCCAATACTAACTATTGTTTTGCATTGTATCATATATATAATAGAAGGTGTATAGAAGGGTCCACTCACCACCGAGGTATTCATCACCTTCGGCAATTGCACCAGTTTGCCACTCGAGGAGAAGTGTCGATAGCAGACTCGGAAGGGAATTTCACAAGTCCAATCTGTCGTTGCTCAAATGGAACTCTTGGTGACTGAGCAGTGTGAGCACTCTCACCTCTCTCATTGTTTCTCTTCGCAAGATGCTGTCCCTCCAGATACCTCTGCATCAGATAATTCTGGACGCGCATCCGAGTCTTACACGACAGAATCATCTCGATTCCCTCAATATATCATCATTCTCAAAGTGCACATTTTGAAAACTACTTTTCAAAAGTAATAATACCTCAAATATTGTATAGTAATAAAAAAATAGAAAAATAGTAAAGGCATTAGATGTTTTGCATTAACACTCTTTCATCTTGTTCTCCATTTCCTCCATCCTCTCCCTCTTCTTCCATTCATTCTCTACCCCAGTGACCATACTGAGAGGTCTCCTCCTCTCCTCTCCATAATGCCCTTCCTCGATTTCTTTAAATCGTAAGTTACAGTAGTTTCATTGTTCTGGCGTATTTTGATCTCTTGTAGTCGGTTTAAGAAGAAGACGAATGAGCCCCCACAGAATGTACAACCTGGCAGCGATGGAGGAGGATCCAAGGTTTCGAGAAGATCCATTTACAAGGTATACCCCCCCCCCCCCTACCATATTGCACTCCTACCTTCTATTTGAGGACGAGGCCAGCAAGAACAGTTCCCTACTCATTTCCCCCAACTCACAGATGGACGCATCTCAGGTACAGAAATAGCAATCGATAACATACAGAATATGCTCAGATGAATAATCTCAACATGGTCACTAAGCAGCGCAAGGTAAATAGAAACACCGTAACGTGGAGGATGATTCCATTTATAGAAGAAGAAGGAGGAAAATCGTTTCCACAAGCCAGTGGCGCAACGAGCAGAGGATGTGAGAAACAAACAGGTAGTCTGGTCATATCCTTCCATTCTCTATTCTATTCACATAGAGTTCTCTTACATACTGTAATCACCAATCATCTAGATAGTGAATCTCCAATTGGAGGAGTTGCACTGGCACTCGGGAGGTGTCTTCTCTAATGTGTACAGGTTACTGTTGCGGCATAATACTGATCGACAACTACCTAATTGCAGAGGAAAGCTGATCGCGCCTGAAAAAATTGAGGTGGCCATCAAGAAGACCTGGCCGAGTGCGCAATTCAATCGATTTACCGTAATCCTTCGTTGTTCCGCCTTCAGAGGATTCAGTCCGTAGTGACGAGATGATAATTCTGGCGGCGATGAGACGAGCCAGTCCGAGGAATATCATCAAACTGTTATACATCTTCAGAAATACATCACCTGATCAAACGGTACGTGGAATTCCGTAGATTGAGTGATCGAAGTGAGCGATAGGAATGCGAGGCCTTCGTCTTCGGATACATGCCAGAGACACTGGACAAAGTTGGTTGAATGAGAAGAGGAAGATAAGGAATTGGCCATTGAGGTGATCAAACGAGGTGTCAACACCATCGACATGAAGATATATATCTGGCAACTCTTCAATGGACTCGACTTTCTCGCTGCAGTTCGTGACTCCGCCCACTCTCATCTTTGATATCGATCGTTGAGTATGAATGCGATGCTCTCAGAATCGAATCGCTCATCGAGACATCAAGCCAATCAACATCCTCGTCAATCGTGACTCGGGCGAGCTTCAGGTACTCTGGTCACACACTAGACTTCCCTCGACCACAGTACATTTTAGATAGGCGACTTCGGTTCTGCCAAGGTGATTTCCTCTAAGGAGAGGTCTTCTGCCTATCAGGTAATGCATAGATTAGAATATTTGTGATCCCTTGGTCCTTCGAGGTGACTCGTTACTACCGCCCGCCCGAGATGCTACTCGGATCTAGCCATTACTCGCATCTCATTGACGTGTGGAGTGCAGGCTGTGTACTGGGAGAAATGATCAAGGGCCGAGTCCTATTCAGAGGGACGGTTAGAATACTGACCCATCGAGTGACCCATCGACTATTCGCAGGACTCAGATCATCAGATGCAGTTGATTCAAGCTGCATTCGGAGCGCCGACAGATGAGGAGATCAAGATGATGAAGGTAGGCCTGCACCATCATCGGCACTCCACTCCATTCACAGGTGAACCACAGAAATGTGAAGCTGAAGAACATCACCAAGTACGGCATCCTTACGGTTGGAACATCTCCTACTCTCGAGTGATCTTTGACCTTGGCAGTCTCTTCGTCTTCAAGGCGAGGGTTCTGACCCGTCCAAATTGACTCCCGTCGTGCAAGCTGCCGTCCAGCTTCTCAAGAAAGTCCTCGTGTATATTCCCGAGAAGTGAGAATGAATTGACTAGTGATGATGCAACTGCTTGTCTCAGTCGTCTCTATGGCAAGGACTTCCTCGAAGATCCATTCTTTGAAGACGTCCTCTCGGTAAAGAGACCATCACTTCCTATTCAAAGTACTCTCATTTCCAGTCGGGTTGTATTCGCGAGAATGGTCGCAAGCCTGATTTACAACGACAGAGCGATGACACAATGTGTCATCAGTGCTTCGAACGATCGCAGGTTTATTTAGGGACATGATATTCTGCTAATCCATTCTACAGCGATCTTCGAAAGAGAATCGCGTGAGTCGGATTGCAGAGCCACTCGAGAGGGAGGAGGTGAGTGGTCATTCTCGTTGTCTGATTATGCCTCGCTTGCAGCAACCCCCGTCGACCAAACAGGTGGAACCATCTTCGAACGATCACAAGGGAGAGACGGACGAGAACTCGTCGACTGCTGACAAGGTACTCGCAGTCTCTCTACTCTCGCAAGTGACTCATTGAGGAGGCAGGCAAGGAGATCACAGCTCCCCCTCACTTGCCCGACTTGTCAGCACGTGCATCAGGCCGCAAGGGTTGAACGAGAGCTCGATCCTAATACCGAGAACCCCTTGATTTTTCGGAAATTAAGCCCATCGCTACAACTGAATAAAGGCTCATCTGAACCGTAGCCGTGACCTCGAATTGGGTATGCAAACAACCACAATGCAATAACTAAAAAGAGCACTCCTTTTCCATGATACGCGAATTAGAATAATTAGCTACTCACCTCGAGTACATTCTCCAGTGGGAGGTACTTCACCTTGCTCAGCGGAGTATTCTTTCTGCACGAATCGACGCAACTAAAAAAAAATGTATTTCCATCAAATGTAAGCGGTTCAAACAACAATATTATATTCTCACCAATTAATCCATTGTTCTCCATACTGACCATCTTCACTCGCATCCTCGTCTAATTTCTGGTTCATTCCAACGTCAGGTGTCCAGCCACGCATCTTTTCCATTTTCGCCTAAACAGTAACTGATTCTGCAAAATTAACTGTAAAGAACAGATATTAGGGGTGTTCAGTATATATTGTAACTCAAAATTTAAAACACAAAAACTACATGTCACTAGATACTAAATTAGTGTGTTTATTGTCTACTCATCACTTACCACCCATCAGGAACGATCAGGAAGAAAGATCAAGGAAAGGCCCGACGAAAAAACAAGAAATACATAACGACTATGGATTCTTAAGAAGTTAATAAGTGAAGCTAAAAAGTTTGTGAGTGAAGTTTGGGAGATGAAGCCCATGAGAATTAAACAAAATCGATACTTGCCCGAATACCGTCACAGAACATTGCGGGAGCTCAAACATTTCAATCACGAATTGCTTGTTTTGAGTTTTAAAATATTATAATTATGAGATAAATGCGTTAGATTGAATAATTTATAATTGTATTGAAGAATTTCGTCTACATTCAAAGAATGTTTTTAAAAAGTTATACGAAAGGAGTGTGCGGAAGGAAAGAAAGCACATCGGTACCGATGGCCGCGGAAAAATTGACGAAATTGTTATCCTTTCCGAAAGGACCTTAAAGTTTCCCAACACCCATGAAAATAATTTGAATTGGCGGGAGTACCCTGATCACGACAAAACGAGCGAGGGAGTGTGTAAAAGAGAGAGAGAGAGCGGGCGTGATCAGGCAACTCAGACTGAAACTGCGGCTCTAGATTGTTGCAAATATTGATTTTCTATTATTTTCATTATTCCAGTTTAATTAATTAGAGCCCATTCTATTACATTGTTAAATAATATAGAAAGGCATTTTCAAGGGTGTTGGGTAACTTTAAGTCTTTCTTCGTTTTTTGCTGTCCCAACGTATGTATTTGAAAACTGTCGTCGAATGAGCGAAATACTTCGAATTTACCATTTCCCATCAATCCAAACATGCCCGGTGCAATGACAATGTCACATGCAAGGAAGCCACGTGTACGGATATGATTCTCTTCATCTGAAACAAGAAAATATTCTTTGACATAAGTACTTTAAAACGGACGTAGTATTTGGAACTCCTTCCTGAGAGGGAAACAATCAATGCAGAAATCAGCACTAGGTCTAATGATAATTCTCATCCGACCTAGTGCCCAGAAATCTATATTGCTCAATTACGGGGACTTAAGACACACATCAATAAAAGATTTGGAGAGATATATTTTAAGCACGGCAACAGAGTGACAGGCGACGCACAACTGAGCTGTCCTACTCAGTTAACGATACGAAAATTTCATCTCATAAACACTCTCGATTGTCCCATACATTCAAGAGACAACGAAAACTATGAATTTATCGATTTCAACCTCGAGGAATACCAGTTAGAACATAACAAATTTCGAACCAATGAAATCATGGACGAAGAATAGTCACGGAAGACATGAATAACAAAAAATCAATTGTCTTGCTCAGAGTATTCAACTTCTTCGCGTGTTGATCACCTTTCACCATCCACTCTCTTCATCGTGAGCATCTGCAATTTTATTCTGTGAACTCACAAATATAAGCATCTGAAGAAACAGTGAAAATTAGTTTTCCAAGAGAACCTATCTCCAGCCAATGATATATCTAGATAGGTGAAAAATGGGTCAATCGTACATCTCAATGTAGAAAGTTGTCTACTCAGATATTTCCAAGAATGAAATGATCGCCAAACTGTAGCCACTGGCTTGGACACTTCGGGCATCAGGCAGGAATTGGCTAAATGCAGCCAATAAGAATGGAAGTTTCAGGTTGAAACTTCCATCCTTTTTTTCGGGCTGCTTAAAAGCAGGGAAGGCACATGTAGAAAGCATTGAAGCTTCAGCAACAAATACCCGAAACTGCCATGCTATGTGCTAGCCGTCTTGCATAGTTTCCTATAGAACTTCGATTCTTCAAAATTTTTGAGTATACAGCTTGCAAAATCGAGATTTGCAAGCTGTGCCGCAAGTTGCCACAAATTTTCAAGCTGTGTCAATTGTATAAACGGCCTCATCTACGTTTTTGTAAAACAAAACTCACCGAATGGGCTATCTTTTTCCCCTTTGCGGTGTGCATTTTCATGTGCCCCGTAACATTGTTTTTCTGCAAGTAAAGCTGATTAAAAAAAATAAAAAATAATAATTACCTGAATGCCTCTTGTCCATTTTACACCATCGGTTTCGAATTTAACACAACGGCATACGGGACAGACGTACAGCCCATTCTCATCCCGATCTGCTTCAATCAATGGAACAC
This sequence comes from Pristionchus mayeri, assembly GCA_036245805.1. Taxonomy (NCBI): domain Eukaryota; kingdom Metazoa; phylum Nematoda; class Chromadorea; order Rhabditida; family Neodiplogasteridae; genus Pristionchus; species Pristionchus mayeri. Next base: position 30,322,430 of record BTRK01000006.1, read on the forward strand.
TCAGACTGTTTCTCCGGAAAGTACGCCTATATCTCTCCTGCAACAATTGATTCATCGCTTAGGACGCAATCAGAAGTTACATGGACGGCAGTGGGGGAAGGTGCTGATGGGGAGAGGATGGCGAGAGGAGGGGCAGTCTCGTTCCCTCCCTCCTTCTCGATAGGAGGGAGTGACTGGAATTGCCATATAGTAAGACCGCCAACATACTGTACATATGAGAGGCTTTTTGGTTCAGTGAACATATGCTTGGCAAAGTGCGAAAAATCGCACTCGCCCTAAATGTGCCCACATGTAGTACTCGACGAGCATAGCTCGGGTGCCACATCCGAAGTCTTCTAGATCACTCCCCGCGAAATGGGACACAGTTATTTCAGAAAATTGAATTCTCGAATTTTGCCATTTCGAATCCGATTTGAATGACTGATGTCTCAAAAACTCAAGAATATTACATGTATTATATGTGACAAATTATAGAATAATTGGGCATCAACTCTTGTAAAAACAACGAAAAAAAATTTAATTTTTTTTTCATTCATTCAGATGGGTTTGTATCAGACTTGTCCCTAAGTGTTGTCGCATCTTATATCTTGGGTATTCTGTGTTTTGTAGTCATTTGTTTTTCTTTTAATATTATGCTATTATTTAGAATACCTGAGGCAACCAATACTCTATATAGCACACTATGGGTCAGACCTATCCTATCATTTTGAAAGGCACAGCGCCAAACCAAACTCTGACCACTAAGGTCATGTATATCGCTTCCATCCACTACTAATACATGGAGAACAATGGAATGGTCAAATTGGTGTTACATGTGTTAATAGTAATGACAACGCATAAATTTTACCCGCATATTATGATTCAAGCATTAAAGTTACCCAACACCCTTGAAAATGGCCTATATTATTATTCCTGAAACTGATGAAACATGAAAGAGCCTAGTAGAAACACAACAATAATAAAAAATGAGAAAATCAATAATTGGTCGCAGAATCGACTTCATAAACATGTGCGGTGCAACCCTGATCAAGACCGATTTTCTCGAGAGGTTTGAAATGTGAATATTTTGTGTGCGGTAATTAGCGTTCACAAGCCCGGTCCTATACCAAATTCATCCTCGCTTCTCCCCCGGTGTAGAAATATATATTTCAACAACAAAAACTTCAATATTAGGCCCACACAATCGATTAAACAATATTTAAAAAAACCCGCGCGTAAATCCGTTAGCGCTAATTTAAAAAAAATAAGGTAATTACGGTAAAATTACGGTAGTGATTGGTCATGGAATTCGCGGTAAGATATTTTCATGGCGCTAGTTTAAAAAGTTTGCACGGGTGTTGGGTAACTTTAGGAGTGACTATCTGAGAGAACCGAGCAATATCACCTATAGGCCGTACAGTGAAAAATAAAGTGCTTACTTTAAGATGTCCCCAGGGGTAACTTTTCACGTAGAGTTCGAAAATCGACCTTAGGAAGCCGTATCTCTAATCCCTCATTTCTTGTGTCGTGCCGTACTGGGCGGTCATTTTTGGAAATTCAAGAACGGTTCTTCCAAACCCGTATATGTATGTTATTTTGTAAATATCTCGACAAAATAAGCATTTTTACTGTTGAAAGTGAAATGCTAGCTCGTTTGGTGAAAAAGTTATGCTCATTTGAATTTTCAAATCTGCCCCCCCCCCCCCCCCCCCACCATGAAAATTTGTTCAAAAGCGGTGCATTTTTAACTGTTCATTAAATTCCCCATGAAAAGTTACCCCAGGAGCCAACTTTTCATGAACAAATTGGCGAAGCAATGGGGTCTCCTGAATCACTGAAGAGGAAAGGTGGTTGCTTTTTCTCAAATATATGCATTTTTAAGCGGAGTGCCTGCGAAATCCGACAAACTCTATGTAGTTTCCAACAATACTACGGCAGTGTAAAATAATGGCGCAGGAAAAACGGACATAATCTCAATTCGAAAAAAATCGAATTTCTTAACCTCGATTTGCAGCATATTTAGACGCACCCAACTTCTCCTTTTCGAAATGAATTCCCCGTTTTCCGTGGAAATCTTGTAAGACAGAGGGACATAAGTCAGAAAATGTTAACGATAGGGCCATCACCTACAAGAAAGCTAGTCATATTTTTGCTTGAAAATGCACAACAGCGGTTGAAAAAATGTTTTTAAATACAAACGAAATTTCGAAGAGTATCGGTTGAATTTATGCACTATACAACTTTTTCAACATAGATGAACTGTACTATACTTGTAAAATTTCAGAGCCCTTGAATCTAAAAAAAATTTTTTGACCTCCTAAAAAACTATATCTTTCAAAACCAACTAATATTTCGCTCAATTGTATAAAATAAGAGTAATTAGCACGCGTGTCGCCTAAGAATCGAATAAAATATGAGCCGGCCTGGTACATTTTTTGACCCATACCAGTATAAACGTTTTTCGACAGTCCTAAGGGTCCCTCACAAGATAGCTTCGAGCTTTGTTCCATATTGTCAATTTTAAGGTCGCTTAAGGCCTTCAAAGTTTTAGAAAGCCGGAAATCGCCAACTTTGGAGCGACACAGCTCTTTCCAAATTGAATTTGGTGTCTAACCAAAAACAAGGATCCGTTCCTAATAGCAGAAGAAAGATCCCTGGGCAATTGACCCATCAATATTTTAATTTGCATTTATGCAAATCGATTAAAATAAATCATTTTCACCACATATTCGGGCCCATGAATTTTTTTACACCTACCTCTAGAGCTTTGAAAGACGAATCGAATAATATGCTGTTCATAGGCTACAGGGGTGCGTTCATGATATATCATCATTAGAAGATTTTTCAGACCTCCTATTTCGAGCGATATTCCATTGTTCTCCCCCTCATTTCCCACTCTCTCCCATTCTCGCCCAGTCATTTCACACCGTGAGCGCGTTGCGAGAGGGTCTAACAATGGGAATTTCTTTGTTTTAAGTGAATGGGAGAACAATGGGATATCGCTCGAAATAGGAGGTCTGAAAAATCTTCTAATGATGATATATCATGAACGCACCCCTGTAGCCTATATGAACAGCATATTATTCGATTCGTCTTTCAAAGCTCTAGAGGTAGATGTAAAAAAATTCATGGGCCCGAATATGTGGTGAAAATGATTTATTTTAATTGATTTGCATAAATGCAAATTAAAATATTGATGGGCCAATTGCTTAGGGATCTTTCTTCTGCTATTAGGAACGGATCCTTGTTTTTGGTTAGACACAAAATTCAATTTGGAAAGAGCTGTGTCACTCCAAAGTTGGCGATTTTCGGCTTTTTAAAACTTTGAAGGCCTTAAGCGGACCTTAAATGTGACAATATGGAACAAAGCTCGACGCTATCTTGTGAGGGACCCTTAGGACTCTCGAAAACAGATGTGATCTCATTGTGGACGTTTCCAATGTACCTAGGTTTATTTGATTCTTCCACGACACGCGTGTTAGGTCTAACGAAGTATAATGAAAGTGAAATGTAAAAGAATCGCACAAAACAGCGCTCAAAATTAAATTTTGTTCTTTTTGCACGCTTTCAATCTTGCATTTTCAAGTAAAAATATGACTAGCTTTCTTGTAGGTAATGGCCCTATCCTTAACATTTTCTGACTTATGTCTAGGGACCGCGGAGGGGTGTTGAAAAATACATTCTGAATCAACTCCGCGATTCTTATCTTATGAAATCGAGGTTGCGGAATCGATTATGAGCAATAATAGTCATTGAAAAAAATATTCGCACTAATAAATATACCTTTGAAAAATCCACATTTTACCAGAGATCTACCGTAATTTTTTGGTTGAGTTGGGGCGAATTTGTTACTTCTGAGACAATGTTATTTTCAAAAATAAATTAATGCATTGTATCATTATTAAATTTTTATTTTTTACTGTTTAATTTGATAACATATGCGAACGATGTGCTCAAGACCAATTAATCGCGCTCTACTGCTGTACAGCCCGAGAATCGAGCTTTTGCCCATTTTGAACTTGGACTGCTATAAACAAGTTTGCGAACGACCGACCGTAATTTTTAGTACGTGTTTAGGACGGAAGGAAGGTGGCTGCATGTGAATAAAGGTTCAAGTCAAACTGTGCACTCAGAAAAATGGAGAAAATCAAGATTAACCGACAAAAATGACGACAGTGTCTCAGAAAGAGGCATATATCATGCTTGCGAACGAACCCCGAGCATCACTAGTACCTCTACAGAGTGCAGGGGTGGTTAGCGCAATCAACTGAATAGAGCACTAAAACTGTGCACTCCGATTTAAAGAGAAAAATACAAATCATTAGAAAAATGTGAAGCGCAATTTTCTAACAATCCATTTATTTATGTTTTACAACCACTAAACTACTTAATTCAGTTAAGATTTTGTATCTTCAGACAATGCTCTATTGATTGTACGCAAAAAGTAATTAATTAAAATAAATTAAACCTTAGAAAATAAATAAATAAAATGGTGGTGTGATGGTGTGTGAGTTTTCCCAATGCAAAAAATGGTGAACGGCAGAAAGGACGGAGCTCCGCCACGGCCCCCGGAGAAAATACATAAGGAAAACGAAAACGTCCGCAGGCATCAATAATAAGGCGCGCACGTTCAAAAAAAGTACAGTCAGATTACCTGATTATCACTTCAAAATGCCTGATTGTCACTTCGAATTGCCTGATTATCACTTCACGCGCGGTGCAAAATTTGATTTTTTCACTGCGTTTTTTTTAAGTTTGTCATTGTGAATTTCGATGCTTTTAGTTTTATTTTGATTGTTATATATTGTTTTAATAGGTTTGTTTAGTTTATCCCTACCAATTATCAATATTTATGTGATAGCGCGAGTTCAGAATAATATTTGATAGCTACTGATATGATATTACTTACACGGGTTAACATGTGCGCGGATTTGATTTGTTAACGATTCTACTTTCCCCATTATTCGATACTAGTTGAAACCCCGTTCTTGCAGTCTAACTTCTTCTTCTCCGTTTGATGGAAGACGACAACGTTAAGCCGAAGAAGAAGACCTCAAATGCTGTCCTCCCATCGAGCATTTTTAACGCTCTGTGTTTAAAAGTGTCGGTTTGTGTTTTTTAATTATCTCCACTTCTTCCTTATACTGCTTCCGTGTTCGCATGTGTGTTTACGCATCTGGGTCCCACCGTCTCTGTCAGGGTTACGTTTATCGTTCACTCGGCGGAGGGTGGCAACCGACTCATGTGCTTCACGCACCGCTTCGGGCTCAATTAATATCAATCCCATATAACCTCCCGTGTATAAATGCCCTCCTGCACCTCTCCCCGTTTCACCAGCTAAGAAAGCTAATATGCACATTTCAGGTATCAACGAGTCGTTTGGAAGTTTCTCCGGTTTTCCAACGCAGGATGCGCGAAGCTGTGTGGTATACTTTCGCGAGGTGGCGTTGTAAGGTGTCCGCACCGCTTCGCAAAAGTGGCGCGCATCCTGCGTTAGGAAGCCGGAGTTATTGTTTGCTAACCAAATTTCAGCGCATAAAGAATTGTATTCCCCTGTTGCGTTTCACATTGTATTCGAAATAGTATCGATTGGATGGATGAATATTAGCCATGGAAATATCACAACAGTTCAATAGTGCAGGTGTCGAATTCAGGAAGAAATATTATCATAAAAGAGAAGAAAAAATACTGCACATTTGAAAAAAATAAGGGAATTCCAGTGAGAAAGGAGGCTACAAACTACAGAACATTGAAAAGTTAATTTCTAATTCATAGCCGGGAATTAACTAGAAAAAACTGGAATCGTCCTCGGCAGAAACCGCTGGAAAATCATCGCTACTGCGTTTAGCGAGTAAATTCTGCAGCATAAATTGTACAGCGCACGGACGTTTTCCAAAGCCCCATGTCGATGCTCCGGGGGCCGTGCTCCGCGGTCCCTACTTATGTCCCTCTGCACGGCCCCCGGAGCATCGACATAAGGAAAATGAAAACGTCCACAGGCATCAATCAAAACGCGTTCAAAAATAGTACAGTGAGATTGCCTGATTGTGCGTGAAAAATCCTGAAAATCACTTAATTTGCAGGCAAAATCACGATCACTTTGCGATTCGACAGTTCATTTTTTATTTTTTCTATGTTCATCATGTTGAGAAATGTTTCACCATTTCTCTATATTACGTGGCTTACTTTTAATAGGGATTTCTCTTTACTCTGGCAATGAAAAAAACCGCTTTACAAATCTCTACTACTGCGTTTAGTGTGAAATTATTTTACAGCGCACGAACGTTTTCCAAAGCCCTATGTCGATGCTCCAGGGGCCGTGCCTCTGTCTTAAAAGATTTCCACGGAAAACTGGGAATTCATTTCGAAAAGGAGAAGTGGGGTGCGTCTAAACATGCTACAAATCGAAGTTAAGAAATTCGATTTTTTTTTCGAATTGAGATTATGTCCGTTTTTCCTGCGCCATTATTTTACCCTGCCGTAGTATTGTTGGAAACTACATAGAGTTGGTCGGATTTCGTAGGCACTCCGCTTAAAAATGCATATATTTGAGAAAAAGCAACCACCTTTCCTGTTCAGTGATTTCAGAGTGGCAGATTTGAAAATTCAAATGAGCATAACTTTTTCACAAAACGAGCTAGCATTTAACTGTCAACATGAAAAATGCTTATTTTGTCGAGATATTTACAAAATAAGATACATTTTGGAAGAACCGTTCTTCGGGTTTAGAACCGTTCGGGTTTGGAAGAACCGTTCTTGAATTTCCAAAATGACCGTTTTCTCTCAGATAGTCACTCTTGGCTTTTCTAACAAATATGACGGCGGTCGCGTAAGAATAGAGCAATGTCTGGCACATCGATTTTTCGAAAATTTGTGGAAAGGGGTTCTCGAGTGTGCTGATCATCGTGGTCATCTTCATTTCGCTCCAACTCGATCGATAGAGCCAGGCTGCACGTAGGCTGCATCTACCTTTCCCTAAATAACTCAACAACCGTTTCAGGAATCAACTTGAAATTTCATATGTTGAAAAAAAACATATGTTGTCTTATGGTAACATTTGGAAAAAGCGGTTCTCGAATATAAGGTAGAAACCAAAAACGTGAACTACACAGGGAGAAGCGCCTTGTGTCGAGGATCATTTTTCGTATACAGGGTAAGAGGTTTGAGTTCCGCGTTTTTATGTTACATGTCTTTTTACACGTCATGTATGGACATAACACCGCGCTCTCTGCACAAAGAGTGACGAATGAGGATATGTTTCACTCTAAAATGTACTCTCCACGTCCTTCGCCTGGCAATAATTGGATCTGAGGTATAGATCGGAGTGAAACATATCCTAATTCGTCACTCTTTGTGCAGAGAGCGCGGTGAAATGTCCATACATGACGTGTAAAAAGACATGTAACATAAAAACGCGGAACTCAAACCTCTTACCCAATATACGAAAAATGATCCTCGACACAAGGCGCATCTCCCTGTGTAGTTCACGTTTTTGGTTTCTGCCTTATATTCAAGAACCGCTTTTTCTAAATGTTACCATAAGACGACATATGTTAATTTAGTGTCAACAGAGTCGTAGGTATCTTATTTTACTACTGTGAAAATTTCAAGTTGATTCCTCAATCGGTTGTTGAGTTATGTAGGGAAAGGTAGATGCAGCCTACGTGCAGCCTGGCTCAATCGATCGAGTTAGAGCAAAATGAAGTTGACCACGATGATCAGCACTCTCGAGAACCCCTTTCCACAAATTTTCGAAAAATCGATGTGCCAGGTCCTTCAGGTCATTGCTCGATTCTTACGCGACCGCCGTCATATCCATATTTTAGAAAGGATCAGTTATCTGAAAATTCGAAAAACGATTTTTCGTTGTATTTTCGTGCCTAAATATGCGGGGATCTCAATCTTTCTGGAACATAATCAATACATGGTGATAAATTTACATTCTTAGTTTGTAAACCATCCAGTGTCATAACTATTAGATATTTCATTGATAAGGGGTTTACAGAAATTTTGATGCTGAAAACAACACATTCATCAGTATTCTGTTGGAAATGCGGCTTGCATGTTCAATCTAATGAGGTTATCAGAATAAGGAACCCTTCCTCTTTCATAACCTTTGTGGGTAGAATTTGGGAGTCGTTACTTTTTGGTAGGAATTTGGGAGAACTTCCGAAATTTTTTAATATTCTTAAGATGAAGGTTTCTCAATTGTTTCTGGTTATTACACGGTTCTTTAGTTGACAGTTGAAGCGCACTTGTGTTGAGTTTTGTACCACTCATTTTGGAATCAGTAAAGTGAATCAAAAATTCCAGGCAGCTAGCGTCTGCCGTCGAATTCAAAAGCTTTGAACTATGAATATGCTGTCTATATTACCACTTCCACCTTATCAATGAAAAGAGCATTCACGACACTTCCAACTCAGCTGATGGAGATTGTATCATTTTTACTCTGCGCAAACTGGCACAGGTTCAAATAAAATTAAATTTTTGATGAAAATTCAAAATTCTTCCAATGCATTTTTCTCGAATAGATAGCATGTGTGATGCGAAGCTTGACATTACTACCATAGTAGTAATGTCAAGCATTGCCTACAATATACTATGAGGGCAGGCGACTGCAATTTGGGACATACGTTTATGATGCATTCAAACATGGCACCCAAATGCGACAAAAATTATGGACCAACCCAATAGATTTACTAACGTACTCTAGGCAGCGGGAAGTGCATTTCGTGTCCTAGTTTTGAGATTTTTTTAGGTTTTCATGCTCCAACGATGGGGTGGAGGTTGGATGTTGGATCAAACAAAGGTGCCACAATCCACCTCTTTGGAGCATCTTTGGAGCATGAAAACCTAGAAAATTTTCAAAACTAGGACACGAAATGCACTTCCGACTGCCTAGAGTACGGTAGTTTCTGCTGATCGAAAACTGATTTTTTACACATTTTGGACGATTTCACAAAAACATATTTTTTATTTAGTTTTAGTTTTTTTATGTGAATAGCAAGCATGCCGCTCTAGACATATATGAAATAAAAAAAGGTATCTACCCACCCACCTGAATGAAAACAATTTAAAAATTTGTTTTCATTGTTTCTTTAAGAGTTTAATTCATCATTATATTTGTCATTGATGTCTCGAAAAATCAAGAATATGGTCATTTAAATCGGATTCGAAATGAAAAAAAATTGAAAATTCAATTTTCTGAAATAACGGTGTCTCATTTCGCAGGGAGTGATCTAGAAGACTTCGGATGTGGCACCCGAGCTATGCTCGTCGAGTACTGCATGTGGGCACATTTAGGGCGATTTCGATTATCTACAAATATGTTGACTGACAAGAGGGTTTCAGAACCACATCTTGTGGGATCGATAGGTGACCGAATTCTAAGAATTCCTGAATAGTTCAATTTTGCGAAACGCCCTCAGGGCATGAGAAAAATCGACATTTGTATCTGCGTCGGGAGTATGTAAAACCTTCCGGGAAGGTCTAATTTAACCATATGTGGTTGAGTGGTAGCGAGCCAGGTTAGTAATCCTATGGTCGTGGTTTCGGCGCATAGCTGTAGATAATATTTTTGCATCATTAATGTCGCTATAAAAATCGATATTTTTTCCAAGCTTTCACTGATCCATCCCATGTTCAAACACTAATCGATAATTTCGCTCCAATAGTCAAGGAATCCATCCAAAATGAAATCCAAAGCAGCTCACAAAAACACACGTCTTCAGCCAATCGACCATATAAAATCCTTCTCACCATATGTGACTTGCTCGCTCTGACATCGAGATTTTCCACGTGGATGTGACCTTTGGCAGGGATTTTGCCCTTGCACTCGGGTTACACAACATATGATGAATTCCCTAACGACCGTCACCGAAATAAGTGGTCAAGATGGTGAAGGCATGGGTAAGTGCGCTCTTTCACTGGGTAGGGCAGGCAGAGTTGGGGAAATATAGATTTTAGAGTGGCAATAATGATGCAAAGATGTGCAAAAATAGTTTCCCCAGCTAGGCGCCGAACCCAGGACCATAGTATTACTGACCTGGCTCGCTACCACTCAACCACTGACGATTGGAATCAGATGATAAGGGTTTACATACCTGCGACGCAGATACAAATATCGATTTTTTATGCCCTGGAGGCGTTCCGCAAATTTGAACTATTCAGGAATTCTTAGAATTCGGTAACCTATCGATCCCACAAGGTGTAACTCCATATCGATTACCCGGCTCCCCCTTGTGAGTCAAAAAGTCTCTCATCTTGGGCCCCCATGTCCGTATTTTTTTCCGGAAGAACATAAAATCTGCCGCAATGATTATACATACCAAATGTCAATACTATTGAATAGAATAACCTTTACCCTATCGCACAACCCGTGGAATTTGCATCAGCTGCTCTCCACTGTTTCAAGCAATAGTTTATGCAATGAACACCGTCACGTTTTGCCAATATTTTTCTTTATATGGAAAATCGCGAGAGGATCGAGCATTTGAGGGGGGTCAGCGGCAGTGGAAAAAAAGGGAAAAGTTTGTCCATTTTAGCTAAAATTTCACTCAAAAGTACTTTGAATGATGCTCTTTCAAACTGTGTCATCATAATTTCAAGCCCAGTGAAGCAGAGTGAAGCACACTGTACGAAATCGGGGATCATGTATTTTCAAATTGGTTAGTTAGAGACATCAAACCTTTGCACCTGCTTAGGAAAACAATATTGACGAAAACGTGGTGGGTCACTACAGTATCCATTACACAAAAAAAACTAATGTTAGATTAATTTTTAAAAAAACAGGGGAGAGCAACTGATGCAAATTCCAAAAGATGACAAGTAAATAGCATAGAATCACATGAAGAATGAAGATGAACATGAAGAATACCTGGTTCACAGGAGTGGGGAGGGAAATAGGCACTGTAGAAGGGAGCACACCTCCGCTGTCTGTGTCGTCGATGACGGGAGAGGGAGACTGAGATTAATTATTTTGGTCGTCATTCACATTATACAGTATCCAATGGATACTATCCATCACGATCTTTCTTTAAAATACAAAATGCTAACCTTACTACAAGCATAGTTGTGAGAAGCGGGAGTATTACTCGATGAGCGATTGCACGATAAAGGAGGGGAGAACAATATCGAGGTTGTCTGCAATATCGTAGTCGAACAAATAAGCGAATATTCGTTCCAAAAGTAGTCGATTTTCTGAAACGCCGCGATTCGTGGTTCTTTAGAGTGCTGCTGACGATGGACATGTTTGCACGTCAAAATCGCAGTTTTCTTCATATCTTCGCGTTCGATGCTTGTTAAATTAGACACACATTACTACGTATATTCAAAAATCTCGGTTCAGCTGGTTCAAAAAATAAGCGAAACTAAAATTATTTGAACTGCCTTGATTCGAGGGAGAAACTCTTGAAAGATCTAATAAGGAAGAAGATCTAATCTAATAAGGACTCCTCGCTCCCCTCGCAAATTTTAAAGACATATATATTCGAAATCCCCGCACCATCCCGTTCAAATCAGTTGCGGGTTTTTATCTTTACTCTTCGAGATTTTAGAAATTAAAAAAATCACATAAAAATTATGAAAATAATGGGTTTCGAATAGTGCTGGTTACAAAGATCGTATTCCTTTTTTTCATGAGTAGCTCTAATATTGGATTAGAAATATATCACGTGTCTTCTGAGAGATTGCATGAAAATTAGCCCCCATGAGGAACTAGCTGCAAAAGTTTAAGCAACATTTCCAAGAGAATTATATTAGAGTCCGTTGGGGACGAGGAAACTTATTTACACGCAATTTGGGCTGGAGCCGGCTTTTAGGCATTTTACGGTCTTCAATCCGGCTCTCTCATATTTCATTTCGTTTTTGAGCTACAAATACGGCAAAGAGCTCAAAATGTGCGGAAAATTATTCTAAGAAACTTTCATGTTGAGACCTAATCTGTACGAACACGGGTGCTCAAATCGGTCTTTCTCCCACATCTAACTTGTTCAGAGAGCGGCGGCCCCGCCCCCTCGAGAGAGAGGCAGCGAAGGGAGAGAGGAGAAAGAAAGAGGGAGAGAACTCCCTCTCCCCCTCCTCTCTCATTCGCAAAGGCGAGAGAGCCTCTCTCCTCTCGGCCGCCTCACTCTTACCCGGAGAGACTAGCGCGCGCCCTCTCTATGAGGGCCGTCAGTTCTCGATTAGGGGAAGAGGCAGAATTGAGATATAACTTACGGTAATTGCTAGTCGTTTCTGTATTTTCATCGGTGCGCGGGTGTTTGAAATTAATTTTCGAGCCTGCCGTATTTAGATGCTGGTATTGAGCACCCGTGACGAAGTAGCCGTCATGCTAAAAAATATCGAAAAACTATCCGTAGATTCATTTAAAACGCTGTCTCCCTAAGAGCGTCGGAGTAGGTGGCACAATCGTTCAAAGTCATTACCGGAAGCTCAAACTTTGTGGTCAGAGTGCCTATGGGTGGGATACACTTCAGCCAAAATTTTTTTTTTTGATCTTTGGTCTTTCAGATCGAAAAATTTCATCCTCATTTTAACCCTACATGCTATACACCATTCGAAAGAGCATAAAAAGTTATGCCCGAAACCAAGTTTTCGAGTTCCTAGACCTACTTGTTATCGAAAAATTTAAGAAAATATGAAAATTAACAGATTTTTTGAAATTCATAAAAATTAAACACCATGTTAACACCGCTGGGACATCCTGGATTTTTGATATTATGTGTGAAATTTCACAGAGAATTTAGCAAAAAATAAGCAGTAATGAAATTTTAGTGTGAACATGCACTAATCTTCGATAATCTAGCGCGCAATTGTCGACGCAGGTTCGAATCCGCTCGGGTGCACCAACTTTTTGCCAAGCTTTGTTTGCATTTTTTGTTGTTTTTTAGTGTTGACATGCATGCATTATGCTATTATGGTGGATTTTCGAAAACTTTTGTACTGCGAATTCCGCTGATACGAGTTAAACGAAACAGGTTAACCCCCGAGCTCTAATTCGTCTGTGTTTCGTCTCCATGGATGAAAGCGTGATACTATCACCCCCTTCGTTGGAGTTCTGGTTCTCGGGAGGAAATCCTTCAGATTCATCTTCGTTGGAGTTCTGGCTCTCGGGGGGAAATCCTTCAGATTCATCTTCGATGGAGTTCTGGCTCTCAGGAGGAAATACTTCAGATTAATCTTCGATGGAGTTCTGGCTCTCAAGGGGAAATTCTTCAGAGTCATATTCAATTGAGTTCTGGCTATCGGGAGGAAGTTCTTCAGAGTCATCTTCGATGGAGTTCTGGCTCTCGGGAGGAAATTCTTCACTGGATCCGGTCAATTCTTCCTCCATTATCTCTATCGGCTGATCCATGTCAAAGATATCGTCGAGGTTATTCATGACAGACTCATGACATATTCAGGTTATTATTCATGGCAGACATGACAGACTGGAGCGAATTTTAAAATTTCGTTTCCCCGGAGAAGACCTCCAATCTCATTAAATAAAAAGCTCACTTGATTTCATTTCCTGAACAGAATGTAGACACCCTCGATTTCTCTGGTCGTTCTTTTCTTTCGTAGATCGAAGAACGGTTATGCTTGAAATGACAATTGGAAGAGTTCAAGATCAGGTCGGCTTCATTGGAAATCTTCGCTTTCTTTGAATCTTCATCTTGAACTCCATCACTGGGTCTCTGAAATTAAAAAATAAATAAAACATTTTTTTATCCTGTTCTTCCCAACTGCTTATATTTGATTACTTGCAATAACAGACCTTTCCTCCGACCGGGACGCTACTAGAGAATGATGGCATGAGGAGAATGAGAAGAAACAACCTCATTCTGAAATTAGATGACTATGAAAGTAATGCGCACGAAACAAATGCAAAGCAATCGCGATACAAACTGAAACTTCTCGAATTAGAACTCGGTTTGTTTAAGCAATAGTTATGTAGCCGGAAAGTTGATTGGTAGACCAATAGATAAATGTGCTGGAATCAATATCGTCGATACAGCGTGAAGTGTGCTGATAAGAAATGAAAAAGCGAGCATTTCCCTTTTACCAGCTCTGTCTCATTTTTTGGTATTCTTATCTTCCCGCGAAAGAGATAAGGCGCACTCAAGCTGTTAATGTGTCCGTGAAAATTGCAAACGGTGAAAATATGAACAATATCATGCACAAAAGAGAAATATGATTGACTACCAGGATACGAAATTAGGGGTTAACCTGTTTCGTTTAACTAGTATCAGCGGAATTCGCAGTACAAAAGTTTTCGAAAATCCACCATAATAGCATAATGCATGCATGTCAACACTAAAAAACAACAAAAAATGCAAAAAAAAGCTTGGCAAAAAGTTGGTGCACCCGAGCGGATTCGAACCTGCGTCGACAATTGCGCGCTAGATTATCGAAGATTAGTGCATGTTCACACTAAAATTTAATTACTGCTTATTTTTTGCTAAATTCTCTGTGAAATTTCACACATAATATCAAAAATCCAGGATGTCCCAGCAGTGTTAACATGGTGTTTAATTTTTATGAATTTCAAAAAATCTGTTAATTTTCATATTTTCTTAAATTTTTCGATAACAAGTAGGCCTAGGAACTCGAAAACTTGGTTTCGGGCATAACTTTTTATGCTCTTTCGAATGGTGTATAACATGTAGGGTTAAAATGAGGATGAAATTTTTCGATCTGAAAGACCAAAGATCAACTTTTGGGTCCAAATTTTTGGCTGAAGTGTATCCCACCCATAGGCACTCTGACCACAAAGTTTGAGCTTCCGGTAATGACTTTGAACGATTGTGCCACTTCTCCTCCGGAATCTGACGTTCTTAGGGAGACAGCGTTTTAAAAAAATCATAGTCGGCTTAGGACCCCCCGTTTCACCACTTTCTGAACACAGATTCGGAAACTACATACTCATATTAGTCTAGGAAAAATAGTTTTCTGAATCGGTAGGGGTGTGAATACGTCGAAGCAAGCTAAAGTATCGTACATGTCAGCGAATTCAGAACGGCCACCGAGAGGCACCGAGAAATTTTCGATTTCTGGCTCTCTGCGAAAAGGAAATTTTGAAAGTTGTAGTTGTGTTCATATTTCTATCATGGTCGATTTGCCGGAATTGACCCGGACATTCCATTCCTTGTTAGTCGTCGCGAGCGGTCCCTCTCCCTTTTCTCTCTGATTTGGATTGGTTTCCCCCAATACCCCTCGCTTCCGCCTTCGACTCATCAAGAAAAGAGAATCCCCATCCAAGTCGGAGTGGTCACCGTGTGATGGGTATGACCTACTGAGATGTTTGGTCCTTCAGAATCTAGACTCGATTATCTCGTTGAAAGATTGATCATCGAGTCTGGCGGATTCGTGCAGAGAATTCCTCCTTTTCCTTCATCACTCTGGTCTGTCCTTCTCTCTTTCATCCTCTCAACTCCCCTCTCATCCTCCTTTGATTCATGACTTCTCCCGCGTCGACTATACTGCTTTATCCAACCATCTCCTATCTACTGACTGGCTATCCTTATTCCGTGACTGTCCTGATATCGATTCCTTATATCATCAATTCTCCTCCACTATTCGCTCAGCTATCGATATATTTGTCCCTTACCGTACCCCTCGTCCTCCCTCTCTCTCTTATCCAAGCCACATTGTCCGCCTAATTAAACATCGTGATCAGTTATTTGCTAAGATTCATATCCCAACTGTGAGAACCCTTTTTGACCAATGTAGTAAGAAATTACTTTCCGAGATAGACAATTGGACGCGTTACTCCACCCGTAAAAAATTAGCTCGTTCCAAAG
Source organism: Pristionchus mayeri (assembly GCA_036245805.1). Taxonomy (NCBI): domain Eukaryota; kingdom Metazoa; phylum Nematoda; class Chromadorea; order Rhabditida; family Neodiplogasteridae; genus Pristionchus; species Pristionchus mayeri. The sequence goes on from BTRK01000006.1 coordinate 30,338,191, forward strand.
ATTTGTATCGCCACATTTCTTCCCTCACTAAACCTAAGCTATCCATTCCTGAAATAGTCTCACCTGATAATGTACCAGTATTTGACAGTCTCTCTAAGTCTAATTTACTTGCCTCTGAATTCGCTTCTCATTTCACCATAGATGATGGTCTTCTCCCCCCTCTCTCCTCCTTACCCATCCCTCCCTCACTCTCTCTATTCACTCTCTTCCCTCATGAAGTTTATAAATCATTACGCAAACTGTCACCCTCTTGTTCCACCGGTTATGATGGTATTCCTCAGATTATATTTTCTAGATGTGCGTATGCTCTCTCCACCCCCTTAGCGGATATCTATAATCTCAGTCTTATTTCCGGGACTGTCCCATCAGCCTGGAAACACTCCCTTATTACTCCCATTCCTAAACCAGGAAAAGATAGCAAACTACCCTCCTCATACAGACCCATCTCTATCATTTCCCCTGCTGCCAAGACTATGGAGCGTCTCATCAAAGACCACCTCAATAGTCACCTTTCTCGCTTCAATATCCTCCCTTCTAACCAACATGGCTTCCGTTCTGGTGCTAGTGTTATCACAAATCTACTTACTTGTTAAAATGATTGGACCACTTCTCATTCACGTAAGCTCATAACTGACGTAGTATATATTGATTTCACTCGTGCTTTCGATGTTGTTCCTTACCCTAAATTGCTCTACCGATTATCTCATTACGGTATTCATGGTAATCTATTATCTTGGCTTGCTTCATTTCTATCCGACCGCACTTTCTCCGTTCGATTGTCCTCCGTGACTAGTGACCCCTTCCAAATTATATCCGGTGTACCACAAGGCAGTGTGCTAGGACCCATCCTATTCTCCATCTATCTAGCTGATCTCTCTCGAACCTTATCCAACTTTCATAACGTATCCGTCCAATGTTATGCTGATGATGTCAAATTATATGTATCATATAATAAGTCAACCAAATCGGCCATCACATCTGAATTTCAATCAGCACTTGACTGTCTCTTTGAATGGACCCAACTCAACCAATTGTCTCTATCTGCTTCTAAATGCTCTCATCTTCGTATAGGCTCCAAACAATCCTCCCCTCGCTACAATATTAACTCCAATCAGTTACCCCTCGAGAATAACGTTCGTGATCTAGGAGTGCAAGTCCGCTCTGACCTCAAAAATTCTTGTTCTATTAAAACCCGTGCCCAGAAAGCGACCTCTAAGTTATTCCTTCTCCTCAAAGCCCTCCCTTTCAACTGTCCCACCATCCTTATTCGCAGTTACAAAGCCTATGTCCTCCCCCTCCTTGACTTTGCATCTCCCTTTTGGAATCCTCACTATATATCTGACATTGAGACTCTTGAAAAGGTACAACATATTTTTACCCGACAAGTATTTTATCGTTGTTTCCCCTCCCCTTCATATCCTCTTTCTCTTCCGTCTTATTCTGATCGCATGAAAACTCTTGGCCTGCGCTCGCTTACTGAGAGGAGAGTCATAGGAGATCTCTGTATGACTCATATGATTATGACTGGTTCCAATATCATTCCTCGTTCTTCCTTCTATGTTTACAAACCCCAACGAGACCGAACCTCTTCCTTCGGTATCAACATTGAACTGACAACGAGCAACAGCGATAGAACAAAAGTCTACTGAACAGATGCTGTACTTTCTCTAGTTTGCGGATTCTACCGGATGATGAGGGAGACCAAACCGGGGAAGCATATTCTAGTACTGGGAGAATAAACGACTTGAAAGCAGTTATGTAAGGGGCAGTAATAGTACAAGCTATGCTACGAAAGAGGAGATAGACCAATGATGAGGCCTTATGACAAACAATTTGAATATGAGAGTCAAAATTCAAAAGAGGATCGATATGGACACCTAGATCGCGGATAGATTGAGAGGCTATAAGGTTGCAGGAAGATAGTGAGTAAGTGGTGCGGGGATTGTTTTTGCCTAGATGGAGTATGTTGCATTTCTTTTCTGCAACTTCTAACTGCCATGTTATGCAGTAGTCTATGAAGCTAGTAATACCAGATTGGAGTTGGGAGAGGGAATCAGAAGGGGAGAGGGGGTCGAAAGTAGTGAAGAGTTTGATATCATCAGCAAAGAGCCGACAAGTGATTTTAGGATAAGGAGAGAAAACCAGTGGGAGATCGAAAGTATAGAGCAAAAAGAGGAGAGGCCCGAGAACAGTGCCCTGTGGCACCCCTGAGATGACTCGTCTCTCAGAAGAGAGTGAGCTCCCAATACGCACTCTGAAGACTATCGGAGAGATAGCCTGTAATCCAATTTAGCAAACATCCACGAATTCCTATCAGTTGCAATTTGTAAAGTAACTTGGGATGGGAGACCTTATCAAAAGCCTTAGCAAGATCAATGTATGCTACATCAATACAATAGTCACGATCAATGGAGTCACGCCAATTCTGAGTACAGTCCAATAACTGGGTAACGGTAGAACGCTTACTGAGGAAACCATGCTGTTCAGGAGGGATAATTTTATGGATGTTACACCAGCGAATAATTTTAGGCTTCAGAATCCGTTCCATAATTTTGGAAGGAATGGGAGTTAGACAAATTGGGCGATAATCAGAGACCGACGAAGGGGAGGAGGTTTTAGGTATTGGGACTACTATGGATGATTTCCATAGCGAAGGGATATCACCGAGCATAATACTAAAATTGAAGATATGTGCGAGTGGAGTGGACAAGGATCGAAAACAATGCTTGAAAATAATAGAAGGGATGGAATCAGAGGGGAGAGTGCACGATGAGGATACTTTTCTCAAAATAGAGGAAACGTCTTGAGGAAGAACGAGCGATAAAGGAATGGATTGGGTAACGACAGGAGGGCGAGATGGAAGAGAACCATTGTCACGGGTGTGAACAGTGGTAAAATAATCAGCAAGTATTTCAGCCTTAAGCGAGTTAGTAGTCGCAACGGTACCATCTAGTGCAATGATTGAGGGAGTAGAAAGGCCTTTAGATTTGAAACGAGTGGAAACATAGCGGTAGAAGGAGCGGCTATGATTACTGGCAAGCAATCGGTTTTCATAGCAACGAACATATTTGCGAATTTCCGAATCTAACTTTTGTGAAACAAGAGCAAACTGAGAATGGACCGGGCGGAGGTGGATCTTACTGAAGAGTGCACGTTTGTGAGCAAGGAGAGACTTGATATGAGGAGGGTAATGGTCAGGGGTGAGAGAGATCTTCTTAAGAGGAACAAAGAGAGGAAAGAGATCAGTTACAAGGGCGACAAAGCGGTTATATAGATCAGAAATATCAATGAAATCAGAGAGCAATACCTCCCAGTTCAACCCGTGTAGTGCATTATCGAGGCCAGAAAAATCGGATTTACGGAAATCAAAAGTTTGCACTATAATAGGCTGCTCAACGGGAAATTGGAAATCAAAGATAATGGTGGAGTGATCGGATGATTTGAAAGGAGCGGATAGATAGCAATTTGTTACTGCGCCAGGAGGTGAAAGGATGATATCAAGGAAATGATTATTGAGGGAGGGTAGAGGAACCATCTGGGTGAGATCTAGATCAATTGAGAGGTCGAACAAGAACGATGCCTGTGATGAAAGCACTCCAGGAGAGGACCAATCAATATGCAAATTTAGATCACCCAGCACAACCACTTGATGCTGTACGGAAACGAGAGAGGATATGAGATCGAAAAGTTGGGTGTTTTGAGCAGTGGTTGTGCAGGGAGGACGATAAATGAGAATGAAACGAGTGGGGACGAGGGTTGTGGGTGAATGCGAATCAATAGCCATAATGTCACTAGAGACGGAGGAAGGGATACTAGCTCGAGAACAAGGAATATGATCACGGATGAGGAGACAGACACCGCCCCCACGGCGAGGGCGATCAGAACGGAAGAGACGATATGGGAAAGATAGGATAATCTCAGAGTCTAATATCTTAGAAGAGAGCCACGTTTCAGTAACGAAGAGCAAGTCGGGCTTATCAATCGAGAGAATAGCGTGAAGATCGGGGAGCTTATTGCAAAGTGAACGAGAGTTAAAAAGAGAGCATTTTAAAGAATGTTGGTGGAAAAGAGGCGGAGGGATAGGAGTAATGAGAGGGGCGAGGGAGGGGAGGGAGGGAGCATTGGGAATGGAGAGGAGAGAGACAGCGCGAGGGAGAGAAAGAGAGGGTGGAGGGGTCACAGTGTCAAAGGAGCGAGGCACAAAAAGGTCAGAATAGAGGGGTGGTGTACGACAAATCAGTTTCCCTGAGGGGGGAGGTGGGAGCGGACACGAGAACGAATGTCATCCCTGTGCCAAAGCTCATCGCGATAGTACACAAAGGGACAGTTCGAATCACTTGCCCGCATCGCCTTGAGGGAGTCTCTAAGGTACTTTCCTCTCTCTCTCTCTCCTCCTTGGTCTGCGACTTGCGAATGTATATGCCACTGTACTCCTTGCGGAGAACCGATGCGTTTTTGAGTGCAGTGAGGAGGTGGGATCGAGAGGGAAGAACGACCTTGAGGAGACGGGGCTTCTCTCCCGCCTTACCCATTCGGAACACCATCTGGGGCGTCGCTTCTACCTCGAGTACAGCCAACAGAAGTCCCACTGACTTGCTGTCGCTGGCCAATCTCTCGTCGAGAGACATCGAGGAATCGGCTTCGGGAAAACCCGAAATCACGAGGGAGCGCGCACGCAAATGGGCTTCGACGGGATCGGCAGAAGAGAGAGGAGCAGAGAGAGAGGGAGAGGGAGATGAGGATGAGGTGGAAGGGAGAGAGGAAGAGGGTTTGGGGAACAGAGAGGGAATGGGGTTGTGAGGATGGCTAGAGGAAGAGGAAGGGGAGATGGCAGAGGGACCGACACCGTTCTGTCCAGCGACATGCTCAAGAGCTTTCGCCATGCTATGGAGCAGTCCGGTGATGGCTTTCCACTTGGCCGCGTCAACACCAGAGGGAGCATCCTCCATAGCCAAAGCGAGAGCAGACACGCACATATTTTGGAACGTGCCGCTCTGCTTCTTAGCTGCGAGCGCTCCCTGAGGCGAGGACATGGTAGCGCCTCGTTTGGTCCCCAGAATTACCAAGGGAGAGAACAAGGATCGACAATAGGATGAAGAGAAAGGAATAAAGAAGCGAAAATACGGACTAGAGAGAGAGAGAGGGAGCTAGTCACACTCCCCAACGAGAGAAGGGAAGGGAGTCGAGAAGGGAAGGGAGTGAGAGAAGGGAAGGGAGTGAGAGAAGGGAAGGGAGTGAGAGAAGGGAAGGGAGTGAGAGACGATATGTGTTAAGTTCGCTAGATCGGAAATTTCAATCTCAAAAGTTTGAGTCGTAATCACTCAGGAACATCTCTTTTTTCATAGTTTTCATATAAAGTGTCAATTTATTGAAAATGCTGTTGAAAAAAACGAAGATATCCAACTTTCAAAAAAATCATATTTTTCACCTCTGAAATCTCAAATTTACATGTTGCCAACTCATCATTTCGAGATCATTACATGCGCTGGCTATATAGAAGTTATAGTATGCTTAGCCATGAGTGAAAATTTGTGGCACTGAGCACCTCCACTATTTCGATGCTCGAACTTGTGAACCTCGAATAGCGAAGATCGACAACGTCGGTGAAGTAAAAAAATACGTTTTTGAAATGGATATTGTAAATTCAGATGATTTATACCTTTGAAAAATGTTTGTATATGAAAATAAATTAAAACTTAACAAAAAAACGAAACATTTTGAGTTTTTCGAAAATGAAATTTTTTGAATACCGAAATTTCGCAAATTTTGAAAAGAGAAAATTCACGGATTTTATAATTATTTCTTATTAATCTTCATACAAAAACATTTTTCAAAGGTAGAAATCATCTGAATTTACAATATCCATTTCAAAAACGTATTTTTTATCTCACCGACGTTGTCGATCTTCGATATTCGTGGATCAGAAGTTCGAGCATCGAAATAGTGGAGGTGCTCAGTACCACAAATTTTCACTCAAGGCTAAGCATACTATAACTTCTAGCCAGCACATGTAATGATCTCGAAATGATGAGATAGCAACATGAAAAATTTGAGATTTCAGAGGTGAAAAATATGATTTTTTTGAAAGTTGGATATCTTCGGTTTTTTCAACAGCATTTTCAATAAATTGACACTTTATATGAAAACTATGAAAAAAGAGATGTTCCTGAGTGATTACGACTCAAACTTTTGGGATTGAAATTTCCGATCTGGCGAACTTAAAGAAGGACTGTCAGCAAAGTTGAAATTTTGACGTTGTCATAACCATGACCGACCTTTGTATAACCATAAGAGATTCTAAAAATTTCAAATGCGTATCTCTATTTTGAACCGAGTTATCATTAGTTGGCAGAATGCCAAGGAGGGCTTGAAGGGAAGGGACGTGCGGGAATTCAAATATCTAGTGTAAGAGAGCGTGTAAGAGCTCTCTCCCCCAAAGACCATAGCGCGAGCCACGAGGGTAGACGAGAATCGGGGGTATAGCTCAGTGGTTAGAGCACCCGTCACGTGATCGGAAGGTCGTGGGTTCGAATCCCGCTGCCTCCAAATGTCTCCAAATGTCTTTTGAGAGATCCTCTGACATCTTACATGGCGACCACGGTAGGGAGGGCAACCGTCGTGGTGACGGTGGGAGTGTACTCCGCAAAGCCCTCCCAAAGAATCTACTGTCATGATCGGGACATCTGGATACACTGTGCGTAAGAGAGTTAGACTCGAGTATGTTTCTCGAGCCGCCGGTAACCGTGCTCTGGTGTCGCCTCGGTGGGACTCGACTGATGAGAGGGGGGCATGTAAGAGAGCGTGTAAGAGCTCTCTCCCCCAAAGACCATAGCGCGAGCCACGAGGGTGGACGAGTATCGGGGGTATAGTGGTTAGAGCACCCGTCACGTGATCGGAAGGTCGTGGGTTCGAATCCCGCTGCCCCCAAATGTCTTTTGAGAGATCCTCTGACATCTTACACTAGAAGATTTTTCAAAAACTGGTGGGATTCGAACCCGCAACCTTCCGATTACGCGGCGACTGCTTTACCATTGAGCTACGCGATTGACCTTTGCCTATCCTCTTAGCTCGCGCTATGATCGTTGGATGATTGTCTAGGTCATGGTTATGATAGCGTCAAAAATTTAACTTTGTTGACACTCCTTCTTTAACACATACTTTAGCTTGCTTCGACATATCCACACCCCTACCGATTCAGGAAACTATTTTTCCTAGACTAATATGAGTATGTAGTTTCCGAATCTGTGTTCAGAAAGTGGTGAAACGGGGGGCCCTAAGCCGAGTATGATTTTTTAAAATGAATCTACGGATAGTTTTTCGATATTTTTAGCATGACGGCTACTTCGTACAGATTAGGTCTCAACATGAAAGTTTCTTAGAATAATTTTCCGCGCATTTTGAGCTCTTTGCCGTATTTGTAGCTCAAAAACGAAATGAAATATGACAGAGCCGGATTGAAGACCGTAAAATGCCTAAAAGCCGACTCCAGCCCAAATTGAAAATGAGTTTCCTAGTCCCCAACGGACTCTAATATAATTTTCTTGGAAATATTGCTTAAACTTTTGCAGCTAGTTCCTCATCGTCATGGAATATCTCAGAAGACACGTGATATGTCCTACACCACGCCTCGGAACAATAAATTACGCGTCACAACTCATAATTTCAAACCATTGTCCTAAGTTATTATTTCGTTTTTCATATTTTTAATGTTAAAACAAGGCGTATGCACACTAACTTAATTCAACTAGCAAAAGAATTAAGCAAATTTTATTATTTTACGCGTTTGATGCGCGGTTGAATTTCTAGGCTCCGCCCATATTTCTGCGCGCCGTGTCTCATTCGTCAATTCTAAAATTTCGGAACGTTATAATGTTGCTCTAGCTGGTTTCAGAAAACGTCACGTTGAAAATTTAATTCAGTAATTGTCTCAGCCGCCGATATATCAATTGGATAGTCATAGTTACTACCACCCTTGGACATTGTTTGCTTCATTTTTGGCCGTTTTGAAATCTCCTTTTTTTGCTATATAGCATGCTTGAGTAGAAGGCAGAAGGTTTCAGAGGATTTACCTACCCCATTGTTTGCCAGGATATCTGCTTTTAGGAGAAGAGGATCGAATTGGTTCGACGGCGAAGTGGCAGTTATCTGTAATTCCCCTCAGTTGCGGGAAGCGCAATCGTAGGCAATCGTGAGTTCTATTAATCATTTAGAATGATGCCTTCTACGTTTTATTAGAGTTCACTCATGTCACAAAAAAAGAAAGATAATAGCAAAACACCACAAATTATCATTACTGGAAGCGGTACTGTTTTGAATAGAATAGCTAAGGTAGAAGCCCACATTCGAAGTTCAAGAGAGATGAGAGCGGCCAAACTGAAAAGTTAATCAACAATCAAGAAACTGACCTTCTTAGAGTCGCACACTTTTTCGTCGGACGCGAGTGAAGCGAGAAGTGGCTGAACAGCTCACCATTTATATTTGCAGGTCTCTTCACGAACTATCTTGAAGGAATAAAGAAAAACCTAAGTGTGATCACTTGCTTCATATCCTACTCCTTCCCTCGTGTCTGAGATCGATGAAGTCTCCTTAAAAGAGTGTTCACACCAATAACCACTGATGAGTTCCATCGCCTAAATTCTGCATACAATTTTGACTACTGTAGGCTTTTCAGATGTTCGCAGGTATATTTTTCTACCAGAAAGATATACTGGTTCGTTTTGCATGGGGAGATTTCTTAAGAGACCCTCCACCAGAAAACGTAACAACTGTGCAGAGGTCCACGGAAATCAAGTAATTCAATAATTTGCATATTTTTTCTGAAGTGTAGACCCCGAGTGCTGATTGACGGCCGCTATAACTAAGGTATGGGTCGATTTTGAAAAAGTTGTCGTCGCCTCCCATTTTGGGGGTCAAAAAATTCGATTTCGCAGAATAACCGGAGAAGTAGATTTTCTGGCGTATTTCGGGGCGTAGAACACGAATTTATATATATATTTAAGCTATTTCTGTCGAAATAACGTTACAAAATTGAAATAGAATAGGCAATTAATGACGGTTAAAATGACGAGTGAATAATGGTACAATAGGGTATGGGGATCTACTCAGGGTAACTGGTTTGATTCTCGGAATTTACTAAAAGCCTTGCCGCTCTTGGAAAGAAACTATTGTGTCTGTAGTTGTGGTTCGATCCAGGATTATTGAAGTTCATTCCGTTTCGAGTGTAGTAAATTTTGAAATAATGTGGTTTTCGGTTGGAAATACTATATTTGCCTCGGATGAGATTTGTGGCTACTCTCTTATAATCGCTATTCTACGCTTCTCTAGGGACTCAATGCCTAGTCTCTTGTTGCGATCGAGAGCAGTGGGCATATTTTCCCAAGTATGATTAAAACAGCGCATAAATAACCGTCGTGTGAAATAGTTTTGTACCCTTTCGAGTTCCTTTTTATCCTTGTTTTGGTAAGGGTTGAAGACGGGTGAAGCGCTTTCTAAAATTGGTCTAATGTACATTGAGTACGTTTTGACGAGTACTTCTATATTTTTGGTTCGTAAGGCTCTGAGGATAGTGTGACTAGTAGTTTTGGCTTTAATGGATACGGAAGTGCAATGATCGGAAAATGAGAGGTTTTTCTGGATAACAAAACCGAGGTCTTTCACTTTTTCTTTTTGTTCCAGAGTTGTGGTTCCTATAGTATATGTTCGCTTTGTATTTGCTCTGCCTAGGTGCAATGAGTTACACTTATGCGCAGCAAGAGGAAGTTGCCACTCTTCAGACCAGTTTACGATAGTGTCAATCGCAGCCTGTAGAGGGGCGGGTGAATTCCCCTTCCTAAAGGACCGATATATTTTTTATGTCATCGGCATACATTCTTGCAACGACGCCATGATTTTGTACTAGAGTAGGGATTTCTGAGGTGTAAATAAGGAAGAGCAAGGGGCCTAGGACTGAGCCCTGTGGGACGCCGCTAGTTACAGGCATTGAGGTAGAAAGCGCATCTTTTACTCTCACTTGGAATGATCTATCTGTGAGGTATCCTGCTATCCACTTGATTGTATTTTCGGAGAGACCTATATTGCTAAGCTTGATTTTTAGCTTGGGATGGGATACTCTATCAAAAACTTTTGCAAAATCAAAGTAGATAACGTCAACAGGTTTCCCATCACTAATCGAGGATGTCCAGTGTTCGAGGACTTCGAGCATTTGGAGCTCACGCGATCGTTTCTTGCGGAATCCGTATTGCTCATCGGGAAAAATGTTAAATTGTTCGCAATGGTTGATAATAGATTTGCACAAAATGCGCTCGAAAACTCGGCAAAAGAAAGATGTAATAGAGATGGGCCTGTAGTTTAGGGGATTGGAAAAAGGGGGCGATTTCTTAACAGAAGTTACTATGGAATGCCTCCAATGGGAGGGGACCGTACCAGATTGGTAGGAGATCCTAAAAATGATTTCAAGGGCTTCGGAAATGGGTACGGCAATTCGTTTTATGAATGAAAGGTCAATGTTCTCAGGGGTTTTGCAGGAGGAGCGTTTCCATTTCTCAATAAGGGCGCAGATCTCCTGCCTAAGAAACTGGGGTTCTTCGTAAGTACCTATATGAGGGAAGGCACCGGTATTTGGCAATTTTCCGTTATCGATTGTGAATACGCTCACAAAAGTCTCGGCTAGTAAGTTTGCTTTGCCTAAGTCATCCATAACCAGAGTGCCATCAGCTCTCTTTAAGCCTTCGACTACCTTGGATTTATTGGCACAGCGTTTCATAAAACGGAAAAACTTGTTCTTATTGTCGCTTTCAATCACTTTTTTCTCAATGGTTTTGTGATAACGCTGCAGCTCTTTGCGAAACTTTTTGTTGAGAGACTCGAATTCCCTTTCATCTCTTGTGTCTTTACTATTTATCGATTTCTGCCAGGCATGGAAGCGCTTTCCTAAAAGTCGCTCAATATGGGGAGGGAGTTTACCATGAGAAAGTCTCACTTTGGTCCAAGGAACATGCGTATCTATTGATTTCTGAATGACACTTATCAAGAGGTCGTACATAAGATCGATATTTGCTATTTTTGAAAAGGCGCTTGTCCAATCAATGTTTGCTAATTGAGAATTAATGAGGTCATAATCAGCATTTCTGTAGTCGCGCCTAAGAGCAAAAGCGGGTGCCGAATGACTCATTACAAACTTGAATTCGACCGTCGAATGGTCAGACATTTCGAAAGGGGGGGCATTCTTCAGTTTGGGTGATGAGGCTGGGATGGTTACATAATACTAAATCAAGGGTGTTTTCCTTTCTGGTAGGTTCTTTTACAAATTGGGCAAGTTTTGCTGAGTTACAGAGGTCAATGAATGATTGGGAGGGAGGGGTAACTGCAGTTGGCTGGGGAGTGGGGAAGATTGACCAGTTGATATCGGGTAGATTAAAGTCGCCAGTAACTATTGTTGGTTGGGGGCATGAGCAAAGGTCAAGAATTGACTTGGCAAGAGAGGCAGTTTGTATCGTACTTGCTTTGGGATTACGGTAGGCGCAGATAATCCTAATTAGGTCACCATTTATATCAACATCGTCTGCTAATAATTCGTGGGATTCAGGTACGGTTTCATCAGCAATCTGTGCTGCACTTATGGAAGAATGTAGCATGATCGCTACGCCACCGCCTCTAGAGTTTCTATCTCTTCTGAACACATTGTAGTACTGATCATGGTCACCTAGGAGAAGCGAGGTAGGGAATGTTGGAGAGAGCCAAGTCTCAGTGAGGCAAATCATAGTATACTTTTTAGAAAGGGTTTGCGAAAGATAGTGTAGTTTGTTTTGGACAGAGCGGCAATTGGCTAGAACTGCGGAGAATGTAAGTGAGTTTCTGTCTGAGTGATGTTTAGGCCGGCGAATCAATACCAGTTTCCCTGAGTGCCGAGATTGGGAGGAGCACCAAAGTGGGAAACGTGAGAGATGAAGGGGTTGGGGTGCGAGTACTGGTAGGGGAAGGGATTGATGTGAATGGGATTATTGAGAAGGGGGCGGGGAGGGGCTCCATATCCGTTCGAGTTGTACTGGGGGTAGACAGGGGGGTGGTTCCGATATTGGGCCTGGATGGGTCGATTCTGACGAGGGTGGGGGTGAGGACGATTCGGGTGGGCAGGGTTATGATTCGTAGTGGAGGAGATGACTGAATCGCGTCTGCTCCTTGCCCTGTTCCGAGGAGGGGCGACGTTGGTCTGGGGAGGACGGATCTGGCTGTGGGGTACGGTAGGACGGATCGAGGGGGTGGCTTCAGGACCGTTTCTCCCGCAGCCTCGACCAGGAATCTTGCGGCGAGCATCGTCCTTGTCGGCGAAAGAGGGGCGGATGTAAACATCCTTGAAGAACGGATCACGGGAGACTCGATTCGCATGCTTCACGAAGAGAGCAGCATGCTTACGAGTTGGAAGTACGACCTTCGTCAGTCGACAGTGAGGCGACTCAATCTCTGCGGGTGGCATCCTGTACACTGAGACTGGAAGACAGGGAATTCCGGCCAGTGCAGTGAGTGACACCACTTGATTGAAGTCCCTCCATACTTGCTTCTCGTGGCTGAGGGATGAATCATCAGGGAGGCGTGCAATAACCACACTCCTCTCGAGGTCAGAAGGTGTCTCGGGGGAGGGAGAGGGAGTGGCATCTGTCTGGGTTGCGGTAGTCACGGGTACGGCAGTATGGGTACTATCATTCATGGGGGAATCGTCAGCGACTACTTCGGGTACGTGAGGGAGGGAGGGACGGGAAGGGCGCGTCTCCAACTCACGTATCCGCTCCTCGAGACTGCGTGAGTACTTCTTCTCCTCCTCGACCGTGTTGTGGAGGCGGATGTAGAAGTTGAGGAGTTGCTCGAGGGAGGTGTCCACGAAGATAGGGCCAGTTTCCCGGTCTCCTTCCATTGCGTGTCGCTTAGGTCGCGGTGGTTGCGTGTTGTCGATGGTCGTTCCTGATGAGGATGGAGAGGCAGGACGAGAAAAGACTTTCAGAATGTTCATCTCATCTCACCGTTGCTGGTACCGATTCAGAAGGGGGCACAGTCGGTACGCTGCGCGAGCTGGTTCCTCGCCGGGAGGAAGGGAAGAGGGCGAGGCGAGAGAGCACGCGAAAGAGAGAGCGAGGGAGAGGGAGACAGGGTCACCTCTCAGGATGAGGGAAGAGACTAGAGTGATGAGAAGAGACTAGAGTGATGTCGATATCTGAACGCTAGAGAATGCGAAATAAAAATTTAGAGCTCGAAAAACTAGTTTTTAGAGCATTATTTTGCAATTTTCAACAATTTATATTTTTTGCGCATGTTGCCAATACGATTTTTGAAATCTACACCCCAAATTATAAAACATATTAAAAATCCAGATTTTTAAAAATGCATACTTTTTAGATATTTTGGTCCAATGATAGATTTTGAGCACAAATTGTCAAATGTGTACCGGTGAAGGACGCTGAATTTTCCATACCTGCGCCTCTAAATGCGCCAAAACACTTCGGCGTGACTCAGTTAGATTATATATTCATATTTCCATGCCCAGAACGATGTAAATATGCAAAATAGGAAATATCATTTTTTCGACCCCCTCAAAAATGCCAAAAAAATCAATATCTAAAAATTGTAGAAATAAGCGTGTTTCTAGCGCAGGTTCACCCGTAGAGACCGAATAATAGAGCACTTGAAAGAGAGCACGGGCTCAAAATCTAACTTTGGAAAAAAAAACTAAAAAGTCACTAAAAAGAAATAACTAAAAAGTTTATAAAATTCGTTTTTTTGATATGTTATATAATTTGGGGTGTAGATAGCATGGGCATTGTTGGTTGCACGGTGCCGAGCGTGTAACAAACTTTCCGTTGTTTCAGATACTTCTCCCTCTTCACATCACGGATTATTGTCTTTATAATTATCGATTTATTTGTTTAATCGTTGATAAATTATATATTTTTTCTTCGGGAATCTCTTCGTCCATCTTATAGCATCGTTGCGAGTCATAAAGTGTGCAAAAGTCACAGCTCACAATGTGATAAATCTCTTCCTTGAGTATCGACTCAAGTCCGTGCTAACCATCTACGCAGTTACACCACTTATCGCGAACTACTCTAGTAAATGGTGTGCTAGTAGCTTTGCAGAAATTATACGTTTTTTTCCCGCAAAAACTTTTGAACTGTCCAAGTTGTCCCGACTTTTTGTACTAGGCTGAGCCCACGTGCGCCTTCTAATGTGACATTTTCTTTTCACATTATTGACTTGCCCTATCGTTAACTGCAGTTCCCGTTTATATTGACTATGTTTACGGTCTTTTTCTTGCTCTTAGCTATCAGTACGTGCATACTATGCCCAAATTTTGTCATTCGGAACAAATATAGAAAATATTGAATTCTTTGATGAAAAATCTGACACACTTGAACTCGACCAGTCATACTGTGGATCTTCATTCCCGATCTCAATTTGTAAAAATAGCTATATTTTTGTTATTTTGAATATTTCTAACGTTTTCTTTTTGCGCTAGAATCAGCATTGTCAATTCCATAGGTTTCATACATTGTACAATATATTTACTGATTTAAAAAAAAATACCCATTGCCACTAGGTGTAGATTTCAAAAATCGTATCACAAGCATGCGCAAAAAAATTATATGTTGTTGAAAATTGCAAAATAATGCTCTAAACACTAGTTTTTCGAGCTCAAAATTTTTATTTCGCAATTGCTAACGTTCAAATATCGAAAATCGTATTCTACGCCCCGAAATACGCCAGAAAATATACTTCTCCGGTTATTCTGTGATATCGACTTTTTCGACCCCCAAAATGGGAGGTGCCGGCAACTTTTCCAAAATCGACCCCCAACCTTAGTTATTACGTGTATCACGAGTCATTGGATGAAAAACAGACCTCTCGGGAACAATTCCAAACTTATTTTGCCTGATATTCACTATAATTTTGTGGGTGAATACCCAGGACCGATGTTGTCGAAAAATATAGGTGGCTGGTCCCAGAGCCGGCTTTTAGGGATTTTCCGGTTTTGAGCCTGGCCATACTGTATCTTAGGTCCCCGATGAGCTAGAAAGATGACATTGGGCTCAAAATGTTCGGAAAATTATTTCCAACAACTTTTATGTTGAACACTTCTCGCTGGAACAACAATTGAAGATGCTATGTTCGCAAAATCGATAGCAAAATCATAAAATAAATGTTTTCACCATCACCAGGAAATTTGCAATGGATTTTTATTTCATAATATGAAAGAATAATCATTCATGTATATAGGAAAAATATTGGTGAGAGAAATATCTTACCCCCAAATTAGGATATTCGTCATCGAACGTGGTCATGTAGTGCATAGCCACAAAATATTCCTCCCATTGGGCCTAAATGCACTTAATAGTTATAATTGCCCGCGATTTCATACGTTTCTGGAATGGATGAGTCAGATGCTGCAGAAAAACCCAAAGTTCGACAAAGTTTGAAAAATCGATTTTCACATCCTCGATTTGTCTCAAGTTTGTGCATTTATAAGATCGCACTTAGTTGCACACATCCGGAATGAATATGCATAGTTATTAATATATACCGACTACTGTAGAAATATAATAGAATCGGTCGATCAAATGTTTCGAATCTCGTGCATTCTTCACTCGAATATGCTACCACGGAAGAGTAAAAAAATTTCAAAATTGAATTACAGGTGAAATTCTGTTGTTTCTGACCGGATTTGTGCATCTAAAATCATAAATGGAATTATTTAGTCAGAAAGTGCCGCCAGAACATTGTTTATCTTTGTTAGAAAATAAATTCATTTTTTATATTTAGAAATTTTTGATATGGTAATAAACGTATTCATTTGCTCATTTCACGAGTTATTATAAATAACGCGTTATTTTCATGATTTTAGATGCACAAATCCGGTCAGGAACAACAGAATTTCAGCTGTAATTCAATTTTGAAATTTGTTTACTCTTCCGTGGTAGCATATTCGAGTGAAGAATGCACGAGATTCGAAACATTTGATCGACCGATTATATTATATTTCTACAGTAGTCGGTATATATTAATAACTAGTCATATTCATTCCGGATGTGTGCAACTAAGTGCGATCTTATAAATGCACAAACTTGAGACAAATCGAGGATGTGAAAATCGATTTTTCAAACTTTGTCGAACTTTGGGTTTTTCTGCAGCATCTGACTCATCCATTCCAGAAACGTATGAAATCGCGGGCAATTATAACTATTAAGTGCATTTAGGCCCAATGGGAGGAATATTTTTTGATTATGCACGACATGACCACGTTCGATGACGAATATCCTAATTTGGGGGTAAGATATTTCTCTCACCAATATTTTTCCTATATATATGAAATGAATGATTATTCTTTCATATTATGAAATAAAAATCCATTGCAAGTTTCCTGCGTGATGGTGAAAACATTTATTTTATGATTTTGTTTCGATTTTGCGAACATAGCATCTTCAATTGTTGTTACAGCGAGAAGTGTTCGACATAAAAGTTGTTGGAAATAATTTTCCGAACATTTTGAGCCCAATGCAATTTTTCTAGCTCATCTGGGACCTAAGATACAGCATAGCCAGGCGCAAAACCGGAAAATCCCTAAAAGCCGGCTCTGGGACCAGCCACCTATATTTTTCGACAACATTGGTCCTGGTTATTCACCCACAAAATTATAGTGAATATCAGGCAAAAAAGTTTGGAATTGTTCCCGCACTCATCCACTGGCTCGTGATACGTGTGTTATAGCGTCCGTCAATCAGCACTCGGGGTCTACACTTCAGAAAAAAAGTATGGGAATTATTGAATTTTAAGCTATCCGTGGACCTGTTACGTTCTCTGGTGGAGGGTCTCTTAATTGATCACAGTACGACATTATTAATTATCCTTGCCCATCCCTTCCTTCTTCTCGCACAAAAATGAAGCCCCATTATCATCGATTCCCTTCAAGCAATAAAATCCAAATACAATTAATCATTTTCGGGATGATACGCTTATATATATATGAGTATTTTTCGATGCCGAACATCATGGTCAACGTCATTTTGCATGAATCACTCATTTGAAGTCGGTGTGGTGCCCTCTCACTTCCTGTCAAATCTTGCTTTTCGCATGTCGCAAACTTCACATACACGATAGAATCACGAGATTTCGTGAACCCGAACAGAATTTCATGGAGAATCGACCTATGTATTTCGTTGGTCGTGAATTTTTCTCATTATCAAGAAAAATCTACTTTTTGGCTCGTTGAAGTGCGAGAGGGGAGACCTAAGCCATTCGAACCGCCTTGTCACGCTGATTCGAATGGTATATGCAAGTCTGGGTTTTGGAGGTGACTTGCGAGCACCATGCCTATTTTTCTGATTTTTACCCCTTTTTCACTGTGGAAAAGCGAAATTAGAGGGCGAAGAATGAGAGGGAGAATCATTTCTCGATAAATTCCTCCTTCTCATTCCACATTTCCACAGTGACAAAGGAAAAAAATCAGAAAAAGAGGCATAGCGCTCGCGAGGCACCTCCAAACCCCCAACATGCCTATACCATTCGAATGCTGACGTGTCCAGTATTATAACATTTGTTCTCGCTTGCAAAAATTATTTTCTTAAAATTAAAATTTGTCGAGAAGGTAAAGCTTTATAAAGATAACTAATAGCGGAATAAGAAAATGTAATAACATGGGAAGAACCAACATTGTTAAAGTTACCCAACAAGGACGAAACCCTGATCTCTCCCTGATCCCGTCGCGTGTACGAGAGAGTATGCAAAAGTGAGAGAGCGCTGATCATTTCCGGCTTTCCCTTGGTGCTATTATTGATTTTTTAGCATTTTTTATATTCATTTTATACTAATTCAACCATCGGCTATTCGATGGAGGACAAAAAATAATCGGTCAATTTCGTCCTTGTTGGGTAACTTTAAAACGCGTTCTCTGTAAGAATCGGACGCCCCACTGTGGGGGGTGGCACAAGGCTTCAAAATGATCGTATTGACTTGTAACTTTGGGGGTGTCATACCTGAGTGTAAGGTATGCTCCCACGTGATTTTTGTGTCCCTACCTCAACATTTTGACCTACCAATTTTGAAAAATGAAACACAATATCTACCGGCATGCTATATATCATTCGAAAGAGCATGAAAAATTATGCCTAAATCTATGTTTTCGTAAGAATTGGTGCATGCGCTCACGAGATATGACATGAAATGCGCATTTTCAAGCAGTTTTTGTGATGAAAGACAATGATGGGGTAGCTTTCACAGCAATTTTTTTTCATCAGCAGATGCAGAATTTAATTCTCTATCATCCTGTTTAATTCGTTTTACGAATTTTGTCCCCTAATTATGTCATACGGTAGCTTTTATGTCACGCATTCGTCGACGCATGTTCGAATCCTGCCCGATGCATCAATCTTTTGCCTGTTATTTTCGACTGTTGTTTTTTTCTTGCACCATTTTGTAAATCATTTATTAAGATTTGGATCACCATCCGGTGCATTTAAGAGTTGCTTCGATTTCCTCGACGAAGTAGATATGGCCGAGTTCATCTTCTAAGCACAGTAGACCCGTTTCACGGGCGAGCAGCTCGGGTAGGCTTGCCCACTTCGGACGTTTCGTCTATGATGTTTATTATTTTAATAACCAGGAATGATATGGGGAAGGGAAAGAATAATATATATCAGGTTGGCATGAAAGTCTTTGTCACTTTTTCAAAACTTTATTTCTTTGGGGAAACAATATCATGAGTTCAATTATAATAGCCCTCTTTATTGGCAATATGTGCCCAATGTACCTGCAATTTATGGATCCCCTCCCTTTAGAACAAGACAAGGTGCGAATGAAAGTATTGCTCGAGTTCAACCTCGAGACTTCCACGTGAATTGAAGGCCCCACCTCAAACGGCATGGGTCAGGTCAGCTAAAAGCCACTAATCGGAAGAGGCCAAGTCAGGAGAATACGGGGGGTAAGGGAGAACCATCCGTCCATATCCAGCCAGTTCCTGCTTGACTTGATTGAAGTCCTGGGGACGTGGGTCATTTTGCTGATTATATACTTTCTTGTCCTTCAGCATTGAACGATCGACTTCCAACTTCAAATTCTGTAGCTGTGTGAAGTACTTGGCCCCGGTGATTGTCATGCCCTCAGGGACTAGCTCCGAGTAGATCATGCCATCCACTCCACACAACATTGAAAGCTTATTTTTCTTGGGGTGCGGGTAAAGTTTGGGGATACCCTGTGCAATCTCTCCTTCTCCAACCCACTCGGCTCTAATGTGGTTGCTATCGTAGAGGATCCATTTATCATTCCCCATTATGAGCCGTTGCAGCCATCGATCCCCACCTCGGAGAATGAGGAGAGTATTGGAAACATCGACTCGACGGTCATGGCTGGCTTGGATCAGATCATGGGATTTGAATCGACCGATTAATTTCCTCATTCCAAGATATCTCAAGCCTTCTTTGACAGTGCGATAGTGGACTCTAAGTGCAATAGTCATTTCACGGGCACTTTGAAATGGGCTCGTTTAAGCAGTTTTCTACAAAGTGTCAAAATGTATCAAACGCGGTCTCCCAGATCGATCCTCATCATAGAGGGAAAAGTCGTCTTCTTCGGAGCGATGGATCCAATTCCTGCTGGCGTTGTAGAGGGTGCATGTGCGTGATAAACATTCTTCAGTAGGGTCTCCGAATCCTTCATCGTGGTGTAGGATAGAGAGAGGCAAAGTAGAACATATCGGAAGTGAGTGGCACCAGTAACATACATCGTTGTTCTACTAGAGCTTGATTGAAGGACAAGGAATGGGAAGTTGTTTACTATAAAGGCCAATCACTGACTGTTATTCACTAGGAACGAGGGAACACCAATGTGCATTTGCGGCGAGCAGTGTAAAAACAAAACCAGTGACAAAGACTTTCATGCCAACCTAATACCTCCGTTCCATCGGGCAGTGTGCACCAGACCAGCGCGTCAGCTTTCTTCCAGACGCGAATAGACGCGATAATACAGGCAATGCATATAGTATTTACACGGCTGTGAGCGATTTACATGGTCGCCCCTCGCACTCTTTCTGTTTCGTTACTTACATCCTTCACTCTGCTATGCTGTGCGGCTGCCCCGTCAACGCTATCTGCGTCCTCGTGGATGAGGTCTTCCGCTGTCGCTGCAAGGCAGGATACGTGCCGTACGGCAACGAATGCGTGGAGACAGGTACGAATCATTTTGTCATGGCGTATTACCTTATTTCGTTTAGTAATCGATTGATGAGGTTTCCTTTGATAGGAGTCTCCATCTGGATCATCTTCGTCGCTGTGGCTGTGGTGCTGATGGTCTGTGCCGCCGTCGTCTTCTTCTGCTGGATGAGGAAGAGACGCGAATCGAGCAGAGAGACGAGAGAGGAGCTGAAAGAGCTGGAGCTGTGAGGACTCGTGAGTTTTCGAATTTTGTTTTCGCATTGAATGTGTATTTCTGTGCGTTATTGTTTTGAATTTGAAACGAATTTCTTCGTTCAGGAGAATGCGACGTTTACTCTCGAGTGAGAAGATCTTCGATTCGAACTTCAACTGGCGGTACTGAATAGCTGTTGTTTTATTGTTGTTTGAAAGATAAATCTATTTTTTTAATGAGATCAATTCTAGCACTTAGAATAGTTGGTTAATTGATACAATAAACGAATGATAACAATGACCAAAAAAAGGCCTCGGAATGGCCGCCTGTGTCATCCGGCAAACAGGCTAAAGCGGTGAAAATGCTGGTTTGAAGCCGGCTTGAATCACTTTTTTGTCATCACTAGTTGGGTTCGATCAAATATTGATCTAAAACACATATTGCGTTCTAGAATATTGGAGTAGGACGAAATCCACAATGGCAAAAGATTGATCCATCGGGCAGGATTCGAACATGCGTCGACGAATGCGTGACATAAAAGCTACCGTATGACATAATTAGGGGACAAAATTCGTAAAACGAATTAAACAGGATGATAGAGAATTAAATTCTGCATCTGCTGATGAAAAAAAATTGCTGTGAAAGCTACCCCATCATTGTCTTTCATCACAAAAACTGCTTGAAAATGCGCATTTCATGTCATATCTCGTGAGCGCATGCACCAATTCTTACGAAAACATAGATTAAAGCATAACTTTTCATGCTCTTTCGAATGATATATAGCATGCCGGTAGATATTGAGTTTCATTTTTCAAAATTGGTAGGTCAAAATGTTGAGGTAGGGACACAAAAATCACGTGGGGGCATACCTTACACTCAGGTATGATACCCTGAAAGTTTCAAGTCGATACGACCATTTTGAAATCCTTGTGCCACCCCCCTCCGAGTCTTACAGAGAACGCGTTTTAACTTCAAAAGTACAATTTCTCAGCGTTTCAGCACGGTTGTGCAGATAAATTAAATGTTGAAGAACTGCAAAAAAGGAGAGAAAACGTACTTTGCTTCTCGACCATTCGTATCCTCCACTTCCATTTTTTTCTCTGAAATCAAAGAGCATCACCAAATGCGTTTTATGTTTGTTCTCTTACAAATTACTTTTATTAATTGATAAAATTCAATGTAAAAAAATTATTAATACTGTGAGAATAGACTGCGTAGCAAAGTGGTGTACATGATAAACTTCTTAAAGTACTACAATATTCGCAGAACGGGAAAATATTTAGCCGTGAATATTTTCCCGTTCCGCAAATATTGTAGTACTTTAAGAAGCTTATCATGTACACCACTTTGCAACGCATTCTATTCCCACAATAAGATCAGGGAAACTTAATTTTCGAAGTCGCGGAGGGATTGGTTGGAATGTCGCAAAGAATTTCCAACCCCGGATGGAAACAACTATCGGTGATGCCTTAACTTTGATAAATCATTTCGACAGATAAACTTATATGTATATATTTATTACAATAAAAAAATAAACAAATGAACATATCACGAGTATCACGAGTCAGTGGAGGTAGCCGGGAACATTTTCAAAAATATTGAGCAGGATTTGATCAATATTATGGTGGGAGAATACCGTAGTGACAAAGTTTCGAAAAATATATGTCATTGGTCCCAGAGCCGGCTTTTAGGAATTTTCCGGTTTTGCACCCGGCTACGTTGTATTTCAGCTCCCAGATGAGCTAGGGATCTGGCATTGGTCTCAAAATGTTCGGAAAATTATTTCCAACAACATTTATGTTGAGCACTTCTCAGTGGAACCAGAATTCTGGTCAGTTTTCACAAAATATTTGCAGAAAACAAATATTTGATATTTTTTACACTTGTCGAGGAGCAGATTCACGTGAAGAAAACAAGATAATTGAAAGCATGGATCAACCATTTCTAAGTTAAACCAACTCACGTCAGTATCTACTTTGCTTGCGTTTAGTGACTCCGGAGGGAGTTTCGAAAATGCGAAAATATAGATGCATAAATTCGGGGATAAAGTGAGGTCGTGAAAAACAATTGTTCAAAGTTTGTCAAGATCTCCGTTTTTCAGCACTAAATAATGCATCTAATCTAGAAACATCTCAAATCACTAATAATTCGAATTCAAAGGTACATAAGTCCGTCCTACATGGAATTAATTCAAATTATTGAACACATTCTCACATTTGGGGCTAAATATCGGGATGAGGTGTCGAACCGATTTCTTCGCAAATATTTTTCCTTCACATATGAACGTTTACTTCATCATTTTAGGCAAACAAATTTCCTCCGTGATGGCGAAAATTTTTTTTTCTGATTTAATTCTCGGTTTTTCGGAAATAACATTTTCAATTCTGGTTCCACTGAGAAGTGTTCAAAATAAATGTTGTTGGAAATAATTTTCCGAACATTTTGAGACCAATTCCAGATCCCTAGCTCAGCTGGGCGCTGAAATACAGCGTAGCCGGGTGCAAAACCGGAAAATTCTTAAAAGCCGACTCTGGGACCAATGACATATATTTTTCGAAACCTTGTCACTACGGTATTCTCCCACCACAATATTGATCAAATCCGGCTCAACATTTTTGAAAATGTTCCCGGAAGGGTAATTTTTCATCCACTGACTCGTGATACACGTGATATAATACATATATTTCTCATTTTCGACTGATCACATTCCGCATATTTTAAAAATAAATTGACCTACTCACCATTCATCCAATTGAAATGGTTCCTCATCTTCCGAATGACCCAGCAATTCTGCCTCGCAGCCCTCTTATCAACATTTGCAGTCTTCCTTCCAGCAAAGGAAGAAGATCGGGTGGGATTGCCAGCAAGAGGAGAGCCAACACGGACGTTCATTCTCTCCTCCTCCTCTTCATCGACATGCGCCATTTCAGCAGATTCATGTTGGAGAATTCGTGTTTTGGAAGGAGAAGTGGAGTGAATCCAAATTCTGCCTGCAGCAAGGGGAAGGATTAAATAGGACTCGCTTTGATGCATTTTAGAACCAGAGGAGGCAATACCTGATTGAGGGACTCTCAGCTTTGCTTCAACAATTGTCAGGATCATCGATTGGGGCGCAGCAGGTGGATGCATCTGGGGCACGATGGAGGGCAGGTCTAGAGATCTTATACAACTGACGTCGTACAATGTTTGTTTACCTAGAGGGACGCTATAAATGGGATGATCCCGCAAATTTCCGTTCGGGAAAGGAGAGGACCACGCTGGAAATTATATATATATTTATGCTATTTCGTACGAAATAACGTGAGATAACATTAAAAATAGAACAGGAAAATGAATGACGATGAGAATATTGACACTTTTCATGATTCTCTTTCTCTGCAGTGCATTCAATCATAGAGTTGAACTTCAGGGTAGTCACTGTATTCCCCTCCCTTCAACAATAATGAAGATGCACGATACCTGTTCCGAGACAGAATTCGTCTCCGCGAGTTGCTACTGCAATCAATGTAGATACTACCAACTAATTGAATCAATTGATGGTGAGAGAATGATAGTCACTTACTACCCATCGTGTGCACTTCGTTTTCAGCACTTCATGTAGCAGAGAATGATTGTATTTTGAGCAGTATAATAAAAGAAAAATAAATAGGGAACAGGAATGCCAGGTAAATATCTCGGTTTATAACCGATGAAAGAACGAGAAATAAAGAAAAAGATCGTAAAAAATCTTTTATTCAAAAATAAAATAACTTGTGTAACACATAGCTCAGTATGACTTTCACATAAAGCAAGGTTGATATTATTCCAAATTTTTGTGACACAGATAAAGGTATTTCAACATGTAATAAATACAAATCCAATACATTCAAAATAAATATCAAGCAAAAAATACAATTGTGAAAGTCGATTAGACCCTTCCTAGCAACTTCTAATTCACAATTCCTCCCTAGCAGTATCCCATCTACTCTCGTCTTCTGCTTCCTTGAGGTATCTCGTGTACACTTCGTAGGGGTCGATCCCTTCGTGTTTATGGAAGGAAATGGGAAGAAGGCGGGAGATGAGAGAACGAGCGTAGTCCATGGGACGAGCCTGCACGAGGAACACCATACAGTCACATCAAGAGATCATTGCACAACCCATTCTGAGAGAAAGTAACTAAATGTGCAGAATTGTAGGGAATGTGGGACTTCTTTTTCATAGTGAGTGTCTAATTCGTCCATCTGGGAATGCTCACCTGATGCATCGCAGGCGAATGGACGATGGGAATGGAGAGATGACGGGCACACATACCTACCATTCCACTATTTCACTACTTCATCCACCTGATGCCTACTCAGAAAATTTGTTCACACTTATGAGGTTTTAGGTATGTGATGATCGATGATAAATTGTACAAAATATATTCAAACGACGAATTTCTAAAGCCGAAGTGACCTCATTCACTACAGTAGCGAGCAAAACTCTAATGATGCTAGAAAAAAAACCAAGCAAAACCTTTGGTTTTTTTCTAGCATAATTTCCCTCAATCTTATTCGATCTTCACAAAGTTTGGGCTGCACTTATATTTTATGATTACTATTCCAATGATCCATTCCTTGAGAGTATCATCATAGTGTACGACAGGTCACTGAGAAATCGATATTTCGGGCAAAATCAGCTTTTTTTCGGTAAAATTCGTCAAAACTTAAGAATTAGATTTGTACAAATATAAATTAGAATGTTCGAAAGAATATATTTCGGGCTTTCGAATGCACCTTGCGGTTAATTTGAATCGATTTTTGGACTGTGTTGGGTCAATTCAAATTACAGTACTTTTTAGTGCATTTAAGGTTGTAACTTTAATTCTAAAGAAGCAATCGAGCTTCATTTGGTAGGATAAAATAAGCTGGTGGTCCCCATACCCATGTGCACATTTGGTTTTGACTGTCTTCGATATCGCAAAATACGTCATTTTTGGTATGGTTTCCTTTGACGAACTATTAGCGAAAAATTTTTTCCGCCGCTTGGAAAGTGAGTCAGGGGTTCTATAAGGATGGCCGAACATTTCTATAGAATTTGGTAGGTATTGGTCGCATTTCCGTTAAGATCTGATAATTGGATATTGTAAAATTTGTCAAGAAATGTCCATTTTCGTACAAAATGACACTTTTTTTGACAAAATCGGCATGGAGATGTTACCAATAGATATAAATTTTCACAGAACTGTTCAGCCACCATTGTAGAATCTCAGGTTCACTTTTTGAGCGCCGGAACAATTCTAGATATAAGTGGAAGCTCGTCAAAGGAAACCATACCAAAAATGACGATTTTTGCGATATCGAAGCCAGTCAACTCCAAACTTGCGTATGGTTATGAAGACCACTAACGTATGTTATCCTACCAATGGGAGTCCATTTGCTTCTTCAGAATTAAAGTTACCTTAAATACACTAAAAAGTATTGTAATTTGAATTGACCAACCACAACGTAAAAATCGATTCACAATTCATCCAAAATCTGTATTAGGAAGCACGAAAGATGCTCTTTCGAACCAGCTATTTCATATTTGGATAAATATATCTCTAGATTTTTGGCATACATTTTACCGAAAAAACACAAATCTATATTTCGCACAAAAATGTTTTGCGCGAAATATAGATTTCTCTGTTACCTACCGTACGCTATGATGATACTCTCCATGAGTGGATCATTGAAATTGGAATCATACAAGATGAGTACAGCCGAAATGTTGTGAAGATTGAAAAATATTGAGGGAAGTTATGCTTGAAAAGACTAAAGGCGATAGAGTTTTGTACATATGAGTACATATGAGATGAGTTGGACTCTCCGCGTGGTCTCATAGTATTCATCTCACCTAGTATCATGTCATCGGGGGAGTCAATGGAGGGGCATTCACATTGTTGAACGAGGAGACGAGCAGCAGGAAGGGAGAAGACCATTCTCAAGAGGGAAGGAATCACAAGGCATATCACTCACTCTATCCCTCATTTTCCGAGTATACCATTGACATCTCGAGAGAAAGTATTATAAAAAAAGGTTGGCAAAATGATGATTGTGATCTTACCCCGCTCCTCCCGTGGGATAGTCATATCCACCCTCTCCACTCACATCGTATCCGTATCCATATCTCTCGCCAATTATCACCTCAAATTAATTGATCGACAACCAAAGCTCAACAATAACATAATCTAAGGTTGTCTTAAAAGTTCCTTCTCCTTTTTTTTTTCCTTGTTAACTTCGACTTCCCAAATTTCGTCGTTTTTTGGGTTTTGATATTGTACTATAGCGACATGTGTGAATCGCGGTGAAATAGCATAGAATTATTTCTGCTCGGATAATCTATTACGGAGAAAGAGTATTTATTGAAATTGTTTTAGTTATATTGGTGGGGAAGGACATACCGACCATACATAATATACATATCGAAAAAAGAAGCTTGAGACAATTTTCTAAGATACATCCAAGCTCTCAATATTCCCTTGGAATAGCTCACCTTCTCGTCCTCATCATAGCATCTGAGCCATCGTTCGAGACGAGAGAGACCGACGAGAGTATCGTCGTCAGCAATGAAGATCCATCGAGAACTCATCTTGAAGGAGAAAGAACGGCGATGAGTTCTATTACTCATTCAGTAGATGAAAAGATAGAGATATTTAGAGTGCACCTCTGCAGAGGTTCTTATTCACATCGAATTGTAGAGAACGATCGAAAAAAATGGGACGGGGAGCGAAACAAGGAATGATAAGATGATATGAAAGACTCGAAGGAGTATCAATGGAACAAAGAGACGACTGGCTTATTATCACACCGTCTATTATATTAAACCGAATGCAACTCCGTGAGGAAATACGATTTTTACATTCCCCTTTTTCAAGCTCGGTCTAGATGAAAAAAATCTTACATCAGATAATAAGTGACCCGGTACGTTTAGATAACAAAATTTGTTCTTGCATCAGACATAATTGGCGTTTTCATTTCAACATGTAGTATACACTTCCGGTTGTCATTCCGAAGTACGTGAACTCCTCACAATCAGACCATAGGCGCACGGCTCCAGAAACATCGGAATACGGCAAAGCGAAAGAGAAAAAACTGTCGCATGGCGGATAGTATCTTAACCCAAAGGGATCAATAGGGTACAATTTAAGTGATAATCAAGGTCATCGCTTTTAAGGCAATCAAATTACCGCAAACTGAAATTTATAAGGTAACGTGACGATCAGGCAATAGATGTTACGGTAACGTAAATAATCAGGTAATTCTGGCATAGGCTGTGCAAAACTTTCTCGATCACTCATTTCGCAATGGTCCCTCGTCAGAGAAAGCGAGAGCTCTGCTTTGTCGCAACCAGCCCGATTCCCCACCAACTGGTTAGGATACTGGTCGGTCGCCTACTGGTCAGGGAGCTGGTTAAAAGTGGTTAGCCAAAGCTCCGCCTAATCTAACTGGTAAACCACTGGTTATCCAGCTGTTGGTGGGTTGGTGGGCAATTGCCCACCAACTGGTTGGAAAAACCAGAGAGCATTGCAAAACGAGAGGCCGAAATTTTTTTGCTCAGCCCAGATTCTGATTCTGGCAGTTTATACGTGCGCACCGTTTTGTCTGATTAAAGTTACCCAACAAGGACGAAATTGACCCATTATTTTTTGTCCTCCATCGAATAGCCGATGGTTGAATTAGTACAGAATGAATATACAAAAATGCTAAAAATCAATAATAGCCTCAAGGGAAAGCCGGAAATGATCCGCGCTCTCTCACTTTTGCATACTCTCTCGTACACGCGACGGGATCAGGGTGTCGTCCTTGTTGGGTAACTTTAACTCTTGTTGACCCCGGACATTTTCATTTTCCTTGTGTATTTTCTCCGGGGGCATACAGAAGGGAAATTTAGAGTACCGTAATCCGTCAGAGGCAGTTCAAGTGATCAAGGAATGCACAGGAAAGGAGAAAGGAGATGGCGCAAATTTGAAGGGAACGTGAAAAGATAAAAGCAAAGTTGAGGAACGTGATAAAAGGGAGTGCAACAAATTATGTTTACAGTAGTGATGAGTGGATGATCTCTACCTCTTCTCGATGGAGGGCGTCCTTCAGAATCTCCATCGTCTTCTTGCAGTGGCCTCGTTGCGTGTTGGGAATGTGCACTCTCGTGGAAGGGATGTACCTGCGATTGGAGATCCCAGCGTACCCTAATCAGCACACCAAGCAAACATTTTCTGTAGGAAAACAGATTGATATCAAGTCATACCAATCCCTCAAATACCAACATTTCAGAAAATTATCAAGATGAAAGACGAAGGATGAATTTGATAGGGTAAGGGGCTCTCAGCAGTCGCATCCACTTATTATCCTAACTGCACAACCTCGCGGACAACGTGGCGAGCGAAAGTCGCTAGTTAAGAAAGGTAAAAAAAACTAACGGATCTTCGACATCGCTGTAGTAGAGGATGTTCCGCACGTTCTTTCCCCATGTCCGTTTTGTGACGACGACTGCAAATGAGAGAGTGAGGGAGGGAGGGTGAACAAGGATGGGAAGTGGTCTTCATAGAGAACAGAATGGAAGTGGGATAGAACCATATGATGAGATAGAGTATAAAGAGATGAACTACTAAAAACTAGGACTGGCTAGTCGAGGTTAACGATTCCTTATCATGGGCCGAGCGATAACGATATTGCTACTTCTCTTGGACAGGAGAGCGGGTGGTAGCGATATCGCTACCCTCCTCCTTCTCGTAGCGATATCGCTTTTATGTGTATCTAGAGGTCGCTTTTTCCCTTTTTTTAGTTGGCATTTGTCAATCGAACATTTATATCAACTAATGAATATTCACCCCTTCTATCCTCTCTGGGAAGGGGGATACGAGAGAGGGGAAGAAGGATCTCTTCAGGTGATTGCTCCCCCCTTAGAAGAGACCTCTGGTTCGATGGAATCCCGAGTAAGTCTTGACTCCGACCAAGAGGGAGGAATGGTCGAGTGGCCTTCTCTCTCTGCATCCCTGCAATTCACCCCCATTCAATCACTCCCTTCCTATCAACACTCGAACCACAGCTGAGTGAACCCCCTATGCACATTCAATCATGATTACGCTATTATCTTAGCTTTGAAGCCCTCGTTAATGATAAAGACGGAGACTATTCAGATTAGATATATCCGTCCTCAATCCATTCATCTTTCGTACGACGATCCTCATTCTTCGCCCTCTGTACACAACTACCGTACCTGCCTAGTGCCCGTTTGCTGCTCGAACCAGATGAGACAATTGGAACCGCCAGGTGAGTGACAGAAGTGATCCATCTGAGAAGGGGGATTGATAGGGGGGGGGATGGTTCAGACGGACCTCCGAAGTGAGAGTCACGGCAGTCAACTCCTCCACCAATCGTGCAAACTGTAATCATTATTGTAGTGTAGAAGGGAAGAAGAAAGGAAGGCTGCCACTAATTATTACATCCACGTGCTTATTTCCTTCATTCGATATCTGCATATTCTTGCGTAGTCGCATAGCAACCGAAGAATGCGAAACGTCCTATGCATCATTAATCGATATGAAGGATGAGAGACGGGGGGAATTATTGCATCGTTAAAGTTCACACTCTCTTCTTCTTCTTCTCACCTCATGCTTTCCATCGATGGTGAATTGGACGCCTTTCTTCCTTTCCAGTCCTTCTCCCAATCTCCTAACTAGTCTACCAGAGAGAAGAACACCTGAAATACATAAAAATAATGCCCGATACAATATGCGATGGAGAAGGATCCCACAGAAAACAACCTGATTATTTTCAGTCTCGCATGAAGAAATCGATGGATACCACCATTATCAAGCTTCGTTTCGAAAGAATCGAAATGGATAACTGAGACGGAAGAGAGCAACAAGATTGAACAGACATTGAAGTGTGCATATTATCAGCCATGGCCTAATTTAATGTAGTAATTGATAAATTGATACTCCTTCTCAAGCCCTTCTTTTATCTCGAATCAGAGGGGGGGGGGGGTAAAAGTATCGAGGAGACGGAAAAGATCTAGAATGGGCAAGAAACACCAAAGGAAGTAGCGAAAAAACAGGAGCAACGAGATGAAACAGTCAAGGAAGAACGATGGAGTAGAGGAAGGAACAGGGGAGGGATACAAATCATGGAAAGAGATAGAGAGTATCGAATGGAAATAATTAGGAGTTTAAAGGAGAGTCGATAAGGAAACATGGAAGAAATGTGGTTGCTAATCGTAGGAGAGTTGAAGAGAAGCCAAGGGGGGAGGGATAGAAGAGGGGAAGAGAAGCAAGGGGGGAAGGGATAGAAGAGGGGAAGAGAAGCGAGGGGGAAGGGATAGAAGAGGGGAAGAGAAGCGAGGGGGAAGGGATAGAAGAGGGGAAGAGAAGCAAGGGGGGAAGGGATAGAAGAAGGGAAGAGAAGCGAGGGGGGAAGGGATAGAAGAGGGGAAGAGAAGCGAGGGGGGAAGGGATAGAAGAGGGGAAGAGAAGCGAGGGGGGAAGGGATAGAAGAGGAGAAGAGAAGCGAGGGGGGGGATAGAAGAGGGGAAGAGAAGCGAGGGGGGAAGGGATAGAAGAGGGGAAGAGAAGCGAGGGGGGAAGGGATAGAAGAGGGGAAGAGAAGCGAGAAGGGATAGAAGAGGGGAAGAGAAGCAAGGGGGGAAGGGATAGAAGAGGGGAAGAGAAGCGAGGGGGGAAGGGATAGAAGAGGGGAAGAGAAGCAAGGGGGGAAGGGATAGAAGAGGGGAAGAGAAGCGAGGGGGAAGGGATAGAAGAGGGGAAGAGAAGCGAGGGGGGAAGGGATAGAAGAGGGGAAGAGAAGCGAGGGGGGAAGGGATAGAAGAGGGGAAGAGAAGCGAGGGGGGAAGGGATAGAAGAGGTGAAGAGAAGCGAGGGGGAAGGGATAAAAGAGGGGAAGAGAAGCGAGGGGGGAAGGGATAGAAGAGGGGAAGAGAAGCAAGGGGGGAAGGGATAGAAGAGGGGAAGAGAAGCGAGGGGGGAAGGGATAGAAGAGGGGAAGAGAAGCGAGGGGGGAAGGGATAGAAGAGGGGAAGAGAAGCAAGGGGGGAAGGGATAGAAGAAGGGAAGAGAAGCGAGGGGGGAAGGGATAGAAGAGGGGAAGAGAAGCGAGGGGGGAGGGATAGAAGAGGGGAAGAGAAGCGAGGGGGGAAGGGATAGAAGAGGGGAAGAGAAGCGAGGGGGGAAGGAATAGAAGAGGGGAAGAGAAGCGAGGGGGAAGGGATAGAAGAGGGGAAGAGAAGCGAGGGGGAAGGGATAGAAGAGGGGAAGAGAAGCGAGGGGGGAAGAAATAGAAGAGGGGAAGAGAAGCGAGGGGGGAAGGGATAGAAGAGGGGAAGAGAAGGAAGGATGAACAATGAGGATGGAGGCAAAGAAGGGAGAGAAGGAATATACCAGAAATACGGATCGTCTAATTTACCTACCTATCTGAGATATGATGTATCTAAGAGGATTTGCTGGTACCATTTCGATCCATGAACATGTTCTTCGTTCATAAGGATTGAAGAAAGATCAATATTTGCAAACATTCAAATGTCACGTTCAAAATGAACTTAGAAGTTTGAATTTTTACAAGGTCGTAGAAATACTCCTAAGCTTAAGGGAAAAAGTGTTCATAAAAAAGAAAAAAAAACAAAAACTATATAAAAAGAATAATGCAAAATACGATTAATAATTGGAAAATCTACCAGCACCCCACTTATATGTAATCTCTTTATGGTACTTAGAATTTTACGACGAGTAAGAAGCAAAGGCCCATCAGTTGGCCTAACAACAACTCGTCGGACGCATAAACAATGGATGGGGGAATCTGACCTGCTGCAAAGTCGGGATATTGGAAGACGTCGCCGTGTTGGTTATCGAAGCCATAGAAGTGATGGATGATCACTGGTCTGCAATTCATTCAACAACCATGTCCACACCAGATCTTTACGATATCATGACATTTACGTTCGATGATTTATATTGTAATGGATTAATATTTGTCCCAAACGAGCAATCAACAGACTCCTATCCCCCTCCCCCCAATACGGTAGCTACTCTTCTTCTTGCTCAAGCTTTAACCCCCCCCCCCCCCCCCCCCCCCACCCCCTCTTGTAATGCATCGTCATCATAACTCTCTTCCCCCATTTAGACACAGTCGTCACTCACAATAGTCTTTGATGCCCTAGTGGAGACTAACTAGACGATCACTGTCTGCTCTCACTTTCCTCAATGATATACTCACTGTTCATCGACGAGAGTTCTTCCGATGAATATTTCCTTCTCTTCTCCCTCCTTCTCCCCTTGTCTCAGTCTTCTCCTCAGTCTCAATCCGTTCATTCTCGACTCAGTCTCCATCACAACCAACCATCGTAGCGACGGAAAACGGGCAGTAATCCTGCAATGGATCTTCAGTTAGAGAAAGATCGTAAACTTTAAAATGGGGAACCCAAGAACGGGAAAGTATTTCCACATGTCCTTTTCTCCAAAACTTCGAAACAATGGAATGTATTGTCGATTTGAAATCTATAAGCTTTTCTGCATCCGGATAATTCTGTATAATTTTCCCTCGGAGGAACATAAAATCCACCGTAATGATTGTGCATCCAAAATACCAACGCTATTGAATAGAGCAACCATTAATATCCATGGGATTTACATCAGCTGATCTATCCTGTATTTAACAAAAGTTTATGTTGGGCATTGTAATGACCCAAAATCACGTTTTTGTCAAAAATATTTTCTTTATGTATGACTTCTTCGTATACACAGCAGAAACCAGGCGAGAAGAGATAAAACGGGCAAATGAAAGCGTAATCCCAATAGAAGAAGCATCTTTCACCTGGGGATTAATGGCCAAACGGCGTGGTGCCCCCACGAACCTCCCCCGAAATCACGATGAGAGATGAGAACAACAGCATCCTGAATATGTGACAATTAATATTTACTCATTCTACGTACTGCTTTCCCTCTATTCTTCTGCTTTATGAAAAGCACGGGATTAGTTGCAATTCCAGGGTAGTCTCATGAGTAGCCAATATTCCCCGCTTCTCGATCTTACTGAGAACACAAACCTACCTTCTCTTCACACTCTCGGAATTTCCAGTACTATGAAGATCTCTCGAGAGTAGATAAAGCATTAAATCAGCATCCTTTTAAGCAAAAATATAAGCATCACAATTAGGATCGCATCAGAAGATGGAGAATAACATACACGGGACACAATTACGTCACAGAACGATACGAGGAGAGAGGAGGGGAGAGTAGAGGAGAGAGTAATGATACGTAGATTTTAACATTTTTGAATTTACTAATTTTGAAAATTGTTTGGCTGTCAATTTTTCTGAGGTTTGAATCGAGCAAAGAATACTTGGAAATTAAGATAACTATTTGATTCCAACCACGAGTGCAGTATTTGATGCATGATGTGCCCATACTCGTAACTGAACCCTTCCCCTCCTCTCCCTCCCTCCCTTCCCCCTCCCTCCCCTCCCTCACCTCCTCCTTCATATCTTCCTCGACGTGTCTCTTCGTTTCCTCCGCCCTTCTTTCGTCGTATCTCGTCTCTCCATTGCTTACAATCAACACGACGATCGATTGGGTCGATTCTGAATCTACAATCATCTAGAGAATTAAACTCGCAACAAAAGAATTACAGTAGGAAATCACTGAAAATTGTCTGATTTGAAATGTGTCAATGAGGTTTCAGCCGAACAAAAACGCGTAATGGATCCGATCGAAATATTGGTACAGAACAATTCGCCACTATATCGCAATTCGAGAGATCAAATATCATACGAAGGAAATATGAGAGGCTTTCATATAAGAAATACATCGTTAAAACGGGATTAATTTAAGTGGAAAATAAGAAATGTTATGTTTTCTCATTCTTCGCTTTTCCTGCGCATTCCTCTTTCCATAGTGGAGACGCGAAGGTGTGAAGAGTGGGAGAGAAAGAGGGAGAGAGGAGGAAGAATAAGGGGATCGATGAAGACAACGAAGAACCATTCAATACATCTCGATTCACTCTCAACTACTGCATCTATGTTAACTACTCTCAACTACTATTGGTAACAATGACCCATAATCAGCAGCAAAGTTTAAAAGCAGAATGTTACTACGCTTATTGTTAATAAGACTATACATGAATCCAAGAGTAATGAGCTGGCGGATTCAAACTATGCGAGTTTTATCTGCGAAAATTCATATGCGACGCCATAAAACGACAAAAAAAAGAATATGAAGAGAAACAACTAGCATCGCGTATTGAAATTCCCCCCCCCCAACCCCTGATAGAAGAGAAAATGATTTGAGATACCCCGTTGATGCACATGATGACATTCAATTATTTTGTTACGATCACGATAAATATCGTTATGCGAATCTCTCACAAATTTCCCTTCGGAGAGGTCTATCATAGATACCGCATTTATCGTAACGAAAGTGTCATATCCTCTCGGATCACTCTCCCACCAGATCTATCGTCTCCTCGCTCAACATCCTGACTTCCAGTCCAAGGACTTCGGAGTCGTCTTCAAGTTCCTCTCTGACAGCAAGCAGTGATGAAATACTCCTTTGTTAGCCCCGCCCCTTTCTCAGTTCATTGCCTTCGTATGATCGGGAATCTCCCAGTGCCACTTGTTCCATTCTAGCCATTCTTTCGTATATCAAGTGTACAATACATTTCATTCATAGATTGCATGAAGTAGCTTGTAGATAGAGAGTACCAGAGTAATTACAGGGATTCAATGCATTGTGATTGTCAATAGGAATGATTGAATAAGAGTCTCCCCTTCTTCCATTGTTCATCCACTCACTTACTCTGTGTTTGTCCATTTCATGACTTCGCTATGTAATTTGAGTGAAGATGGAAAAATAAAGAGGCGCTTATTGAAAAAAAAAAAAAAAAAAATATGATAGAGGTAGTCAAGAAGTCAATGTTAGGAGAGAATGAAGAAATGAAGATGACTGGAAACGAGAGGAGTAACTAAGAACCTATGACGACATGACAGGGAAATAATGAAGAGTGGGAGAAGGTACAGAAGCATTGCACTGATTGCTCAATTTCTATGTCCTAGCAAATCCTCGCATATCGCATTTCATAATAATAGAAAATTCGATTGCATCTCTCGTACCAGCGTCGTCAATAGCATGATATAAAATTGCATGCAGTTCATAGTCAGGAACTGTCAATATAATATTTTTGGATTTTCTCCTCTGTGATATCATCTGCTTCTTCTATGTATAACTACGGAAAAAGTTATGTTTACTTCTCGCAATGCTATTCTTTGTTTCTCTCCGACTTCCCCTCATTCCCTCGATCAAAGGTGACTCACCGCTGGAATGGTCGACAGCAGCAGCCACAGCCAGCAATCCCAGCAGCAGAGATCGCATCCACCAGAGAATACTCAATGCTCCCATTCAATTTAAGAGGGAATACCATCAATTGTGCATGCGGAATATACTTTGGTGAATACATAATAGCCTCTATTGACATCTGGCCCGCCAGATACATGTCGGAGCTGCAAACTCTATCCCATTCGACTGTGAAGTTGCACGTGAAATTTGTGAAGTTTTATCAAATACTAACACTAACAAGCGCTATAATCACAAACTTCCGAACAAGGGCACGGTGAGAAAAAAAAGAGATAACGATAAGGGGGAATGATATAATTGCTGAATTTAGTGAATAAAAGTCGAAAAAATAAAAGTCTTTAAATAAATTACAAACCTACACAGTAAAATGGAAATAATTATTACGAACGGATACTTATTAGGGTGGTGCGATGTGTGGAACAACCGAATGATAGAGGAAAAAGATCCGTAATTGAGAAGGATGTCGATATGGCTCTCAATCGTGGTGAATGGCCGAGTAAGTGGTGATCCACGCGACAAGGAAGGTCGCGAAGGCAGTGCCTGCAGTATATCATTGTTTACTATGCAGAGGAGGACGTTTGTCGTTTAAGAATAATGGGTAGTTATATATATATATATATATATATATATTTATGCTATTTCGTACGAAATAACGTGAGATAACATTTAAAATAGAACAGGAAAATTCATCACGATGAGAATCAATAGTTAATGACTGGATTAAAGGGTCATGAAGTCAGGAGGATCTACTCAGGGGAACTGGTTTCATTTTTTTTTATGGAACCACCGTTAAAAAGAAACGGACAAAAGAATGTTGTTCATAAATCGAAATAGTCGACTGACCGAATCCCTCCTTGGCCAGTTCCCAGAAGCCTCCCATCTGTTCCTCGTCAGCCTAAAAGATCAACAAATTACATTACGATATCCAAGTGCAGACTCTGAAACGTTATTTTGTTTTTCCTCTGAAACCAATAGATAAATCGTCCGTTTTCCCGCATTGCCAAATAACACTTTCTTTTAATTATCGCCTCTGGTGTCCACGATTTATTTTCAGAAATAGTCCACCAAAGTTAAGTGAACAAACCTAGGGAGCGCAGAGCATGGTCATTTCAGAATTCCAACTTACAGTATACCCCCATCTCTTTTCAGTTTACGATTCTAAATCGATTCTGAACTTTCAAAACTTTTTCAGTTGTTTTCAACATTTTGTTTTTGATGCAGATTATTTTTTTCCTTTCCGAATGAATGCTCCCTATGTCAATTATATTCCCAGATCATTTTGACCACTGTGAGGCCGGTATAATGCGGTTCATAGTCAATTTAGAAAACTGTGTTTCTAGTTTCCACTCAATCGACCTATTATTGATTTGCTCCCTCTGCCACACCGTATATTTCGTTACGCATCCATTTTAGGGACTCTAGAGCACACAATCCCGCGATTTGCGTTAATGTGGCAGAAGGAGCATTAAAGTTACATCGAGATTTAGACTGAAAACCCGCGACGTTTTGTGATGCCCACTTTCCTTCGATCAATAATGTACTTCCGTCCTTTGACACCCCTTATATTCCTATGCCAATTCAATCTACTGACCCTAAAGAACGTCTTTTCGCGTAGCAAGGCCAGGTGTCATCGAACGGAATGCTACTTTCTCGGTCTGAAAGCAGAACACGCGATGTTCCTATGACAAACAGTGATAAGCTCAGTAATAAGCTATTTTCTTTGTCTATGATTCCCAGAATGACATGTATATCAATTCGAAAACATATTTTCATATAATTTCAGTTTAAAAATTAAGAAAAATAAATGATGAAAAATGCGAAGACAAAAAGTCAGTCGCTGATTAAGTCAATGTTGGAAGACCGAGCGTACTGTATCTCAGCCTCGGCGTTAATTTAGTTAATTCGAATAATTAATTTATTTCGTAAAATTTTTAATTTTTTGGTGTCGAAATCGTATCAGCAGCTCATAAACTATTGGATTCTAGGCGCATTTTATTTTAGAAGCATTTTGAAGAAACCCGCCTGCTCTCCCTAAACAAACCAATCACTGAACGAACAAAATAATAGATGTAGTTGAAGCTTCGACGTGTGCAGTCAACATCACGTCGATAACAAGCAATATATGCATGAAATATGAGAGAAAACCAAACACCAAATTATGTATTTAGAGGTCTTCCATGAGTAAAACCCAATGAGTCCTCTCTGCTTAAATTTCACTTACACGGCTATTTTTTCCAAAGACATGTCACAATAAAATGGCCTGCAAAAATTTGCACAAAAATGAATCGCGGTGCATTACGTGTTTCTAAACTATGGTAACTTTGCAAATTAAATGTACAGTATCTCAGGCAACCCTATACAGCTGTTTCTGCTCAACTTATGATAGGATACTCTATGAACTTATACTGTATAAAAATGGTTTTTTTCCTTTTTAGCAGCTTGCAATGTAAAATGATCTTAAAGTTACCGGACGAGGACGAAACCCGGATCTGACCCTGATCTCGTCGCGTGTGCGAGAGAGTATGCAAAAGTGAGAGAGCGCGGGATTACGCTAATCATTTCCGGCTTTCCCTTGAGGCTTTTATTGATTTTTCAGCATTTTTGTATATTCATTCTCAACTAATTCAGCCATCGGCTATTCAATGGAGGACAAAAAATAGGGAGTCAATTTTATCCTCGTCCGGTACCTTTAAAAGGGGCCATTTATCTCAAAAGGGTGTTGGGGGGGGGGGAAATACCGTGTCTTACACTAATGATGTAATGAGTCAATAGTACAGAAATCTGACAGTACAGTATCTAACGGGATCATAAATACGACATCAAAAACTAGGGCAGTGATCACGTATACACTTTCCTTTTCAATATACATAATATATTTAGGGACCGCGGAGCTCCGTCCTTTCTGCCGTTCACCATTTTTTGCATTGGGAAAACTCACACACCATCACACCACCATTTTATTTATTTATTTTCTCAGGTTTATTTTATTTTAATTAACTAATTTTTGCGCTAAATCGATAGAGCATCATCTGAAGATACAAAATAATAACCGAATGAAGTAATTTAGCGGGTATAAAACATATATATGACGCCGTACTCCTAAGACTCGAACAAACGTTGGAACAGCAATTTTTCGAAATTATGTATTCCGGGGTAGTTTTTCATGCTGATGACGATGGTCGACTTCATTTTGCATAATTGACCTCTAATGACGGACTACGGTGCCCATATAAAGTACGAAAATTTGGGTTAATTTGATCAGTAGAGAGTTAGCGTGGCACTAGAAACTTCAAAATTATTTTCCCGGGGTGTTTTTTTTCATTCTCTACACGATGGAATGATTGAAATCATCGTTTGAGAGATCCTTCATTGGTTTTGGAAGATAATTCATGGCTAAAACTCAAAAGTAGACGGCGCCATTTGGTGTGAACGTAGATTATCTAGTAAGAAGGCCGTAATCCAATTTTGGTGCAATTACAACTAAGACATTTCCAGTTATGCACTTTTCAATTTTCCGAGTTCACGTACTACACATCCCTCGCTCTATAGTCATCGACCAAGAGAGCTCACTTGGTCTCTAAGTCCCATGTTACAGGTGGCTCAATTGGTAGCGACTTGGTCTCTCGAACAGCGAGTTGCGGGTTCGATTCCCGCCGGTGAGCTAATTTTGCAACGGCCTCAACATCTCTCTGTCCATGATTCTCTAACCCGCGTTGTGCAGATAGCACACCATCACCGTCCAACTAACTCCTTCTGCTGTGCACGTTTGGTGCCACTTTTCCTAGTTGATTCTTTTATCGCGTAATTGATTTATCCGTGCATTTTTTATGATTCGTTTTTGCGATCGTTTAATGTTTAAAGAATGGATGAACTCGATTTGTGCGTCTTTTCTCGCTTTCATAGCCCCTGCATTTCCACAAGTGTATTGGCCCGAGGACCATGCGAT
This sequence comes from Pristionchus mayeri, assembly GCA_036245805.1. NCBI lineage: Eukaryota > Metazoa > Nematoda > Chromadorea > Rhabditida > Neodiplogasteridae > Pristionchus > Pristionchus mayeri. Next base: position 30,377,871 of record BTRK01000006.1, read on the forward strand.
GGATTGCGAACATGGTAAAATATTTTCATCGTTTGTTAAAGTTATGTTTGCTTCATTTGTTAAAGATAAAACTGTTTTTAAACGATATCATCTTTACTTTTCAAGGACTTGCTCTTCTCATTAAAAATAAATTGAGAGTCCATTGCAAAATTAGCACACCATTGCAAAAGACACGGCGGGGATCGAACCCGCAACTCGCTGTTCGAGAGACCAAGTCGCTACCAATTGAGCCACCTGTGACATGGGACTTAGAGACCAAGTGAGCTCTCTTGGTCGATGACTATAGAGCGAGGGATGTGTAGTACGTGAACTCGGAAAATTGAAAAGTGCATAACTGGAAATGTCTTAGTTGTAATTGCACCAAAATTGGATTACGGCCTTCTTACTAGATAATCTACGTTCACACCAAATGGCGCCGTCTACTTTTGAGTTTTAGCCATGAATTATCTTCCAAAACCAATGAAGGATCTCTCAAACGATGATTTCAATCATTCCATCGTGTAGAGAATGAAAAAACACCCCGGGAAAACAATTTTGAAGTTTCTAGTGCCACTCTAACTCTCTACTGATCAAATAAACCAAAATTTTCGCACTTTATATGGGTACCGTAGTCCGTCATTAGAGGCCAATTATGCAAAATGAAGTCGACCATCGTCATCAGCATGAAAAACTACCCCAGACATCATATTTTCGAAAAATTGCTGTTCCAGATCCTCCCTGAATTGTCTGACCCTTACGAATACGGCGTCATATTTACGTTGGAAGGAAATTGCGCTTCGCATTTTTCTAATGATTTGTATTTTTCTCAAATCTCTATTCAGATGATTGCTCTAACCATCCCTGCAAACTATAGAGGCGCTAGTGATGCTCGGTTTTCGTGCGCAAGCATGGTATATGACTCTTTCTGAGACATAGTAGTCATTTTTCTCAGTTAAACTTGATTTTCTCCATTTTTATGAGTGCACTATTTGATTTGAACATTTAATCACATGCAGCCACCCCCCCTCTGCCCTAAACAGGTACTGAAAATGACGATCCGTCGTTCGCTGACTTTTTTTATAGCAGTAGAAGTTCGAAATGGGCAAAATCTCGATTCTCGGGTTGTACAGCTTTAGAGTGCGATTTATTGGCCTTGAGCACACTCTTCGCATATGTTATCAGAAGAAACAGTTAAAATTTAAAATTAAAAAAAATCATACAATGCATCAATTTGTTTTTGAAAACAACCTTGTCTCAGAAGTAACAAATTCGCCCCAACAATACCAAAAAAATAGGGTCGATTTCCGGTAAAATGTGTATTTATTAAAGGTATATTTATTAGCGCTATTTCTTTTCAATAACTATTGTTGTTCGTAATCGATTCAGCACCCTCGATTTCATAAGATAAGAATTGCGGAATTGATATAGAACTAATTTTTTAACACCCCCTCCGCGGCTCTTAAATATATTTTCCAAATTCTGTTGCTATGTATCGCACAATGCCAGAATTCCTAATTCCCACGAATAATCGAGATTGCAAACATGATTAGGAGGCACAATGTAAAATTTAATACTATGATATTTTAGTATCAAGTATGGGGTATTCGCGGATGCAGAATTCATTAATTGTACTCATAATGTTGCAAAACTATTAGTTATTAGAGAGGCCGTGATTCGAACCCCTCAACATAGAGTTCTGCCATAGAATTCCACCATAGGGCGCCTTAGACCACTAGGCCATGTATACCAACGTTAGAGTGACGGTGCCATTTCACCTGTGGGTGTGTTCGATTGAGGGTATCTGATCAAAATATAAATGTGCTCGCTTTCATGATGCATGGCTAAGTCATTCAAAAGATACGTAATGTGCCACATTTTATCAGATTTTTTTAATTGTAAAGATCAAAAGACGACAACTAAAATTTTAGACAACATGTTTGCCAGAATGGTAGACAATAAAAATGTTAAAATCAAAACCTTAAATGGAACATGCTTGCCCTTTCGATTTTTAAAAATTTTTTAAATGAGATATTTTGGAATAAGAACTCTTGTATTTTATATAATTTTAGAGGCGGTACTTACTTATTTCTGAACATCAGAGGATACAAAAATTACGAGAATTTAAATTCCAAAACTTCCTAACCAAAATTCGACGTATTTTCGGAAAGTAATTTTTAATTTGTTTTGGTGTCCACCTAAAATAAGATTTGACGAAGATACTAACATTCATCTACATGCGACAGACATATTTAAACCAATTAGAAACTATATATATTTTATAAATAAACATTTTTTGTAAGAGAAGGAGTATCGGATAGATGGCTACCACGTGAACTGACCCCTTGGTAGTTGACGACGAAGTACTGTCCGACGAGAGTGGAGACAGCAGCATACGCAGCGATGGCCAAGATTCCCGAGAGGGGAATCACTCCGAAGACGATTCCCACCACCAGGGCGAACACCTGAGATAATGGAAGATATCTGATGAAAGAAGGAGAATGGGCTAACCCATATTTGAGTACAATACAATTACAGTTACAGTACAATAGATAGGATTATATCACTTAAAACGCATTATCTGTAAGAGTGCAGGTGGGGTGGCACAACTCCGGCAAAATGATCGCCCGGGGCTCAAACTTTCAGAATATGATTGATCCCTCCCTAGGGGCAATTAATCTTTCCACCTGAAGTAGGAGCCGAAATTTCAATTTTGATCTACAAAAATCGATAATTACAAACTTGCGAATTGGACCACGTGTTATACATCATTCGAAAGAGCGTGAAAAGTTATTCATGAATCTACGTTTTCACAAAAGTTGGTCAAGAAGGTCGCGCAAAAATTGTAAAAGTATGAAACATTTCGCCATTTTACACAAATTTGGTGCCAGCTACCCATCTTAAATGCCCAACTTCATCCCAGATTTGACATATATTATGTGCAATTCATCGTAGAATCCGAAAATGTTGTGAAACCGGCAAATATTCGGTGCCCAAGAACCGAAAAGATGGTCGGTATGGAGCGTACTCCACCCAAAATTTCGCTTCAAATTATCTTTTTCTTCGTTTTTAAGCAGTATTTGAACATTTTGGTCGAAATATTGTCATTACCAACATGTTGCAACATAATGCGACACGTCTCACCTCTTTATGATTTGAATAAAAAATTTCGATTTTCAGACCCAAAAATTTTCAAGTTTTTTTCTGAGACAAAATTTATTTCTGAGACAAAATTGAAAAAAAAGATTATTTGCCCCTAGGGATCATATTCTGAAAGTTTGAGCCCCGGGCGATCATGTTGCCGGAGTTGTGCCACTATCGGAAGCTTTCACTGCGTTCTTATGGAGAACGCGTTTTAAGAGACTTCCACCCATCAGAGAACGTAACAACTGTGCAGTCCACGGATGGCTAACATATGAATTTTAAAAAATACGGACTTTTTAGATGTTTCGGTCCGAAGGTCGATTTTGAGCCCAAATTAACAAATCCTGGCGAAGAATGCTGAATTTTCAGTACATGTGCTTCTCATTACCCAAAAACACTTCAGCGTGGCTTAATTCGAGGATACCTTCATATTTACATGTCGATAAAGATGAAAATATGCTAAATTTGAAACCTTTTTTCCGACCCCGACAAAAGGGACAAAAAAGTCAATATCTCAAGTCAATTTGGGCACAAAACAAACTTTGGACCAAAATATCTGAAAAAAAATCATTAAAAAAATTGTGTTCCGTTCATCCAGCGATATCGACTTTTTCAACCCCCAAAATGGACTGTAAACTTTTTCAAAATCGACCCCCGGCCTTAGTTATTGCGCCCGTCAATCAGCACTCGGGACCCATACTTCAGCAAATCAGTACGGAAACAATCGAATTGTTAGGCCATCCGTGGACTTATTACGTTCTCTGGTGGAGGGTCTCTTAATAATTTAAGAAAAATTAAAAATCACTACTTGGCTGTTTTTTTCAAAAATTCGCATCAACCTTTCAGTCTGCACAATATTCAGGGGATTATTGGCACAACGTCATGTCACATCACATGCAAAATTTTGGACTTGTAGCTCGTCGTAGAGCAAAGTTATGGTTTTTTTTTCAAAAATTTGGAGGTTTCGGAAAATAATAAACTAGGGAAATGCGGTCAACGAGTTTAGTAGTGGATTCTACGCAGCTTACACCACAAGAAGAGGGGTATGATAGGACAAATCTTTGTGTCCTACACATTTTTTATTCCCGATCTCAAATACGAAGAATAAATGGCACTTCTTTACTTGAGGGGCCCGAGAGACCGAAAAATATCATATGCAGAGATCATTAGATGCATCTACGCTAACCGTCGTGCTATATTCTCTCAATTTTACCTTTTGATCACTCCAAACCATGAGTCGATTCATTCTAGAGGAAATTTATGGCAAAAAATAAGTTTGTAGCAACACCTCAGCACGGTATTGTATAATGAGTTCACCTGGCGCCCCCAGTAGAGGACATCCAGAAGATCGTCCTTGTCGGACCACTCGGAACCTGGACGGAGAGCCTTTGCCAGCTGGAATTGTACACCTTTCATCCTTATAACCAGTATGAAATATATGGATGGCGAATGAAGTTAAGTAAACATTGGAATTGTAAAACAACGGTTTCAGATGCAATTCATGTTAATCTGAGGTTAATCTGCATCAGTATGAAATTGTCTACTGTTGGGATTTAAGAACTCTAGTTAGCGATGAATTGATCATGAAACGGATGTTACGTAAAATATAGAAAATTGTGATACATTTAAACTAAACAAAGCCTTTAAAGGAATTTTCCACATGGCAACTCACGATCGCGCTCCATCCGCTTACTTCCTCGGTATTAGCACGCTTCTTGGGAGATCCGGACATATCTGTGAAGCTAACTGTAATAATGAAACGTTATGCTCTCATACGAACACGCAACAAATATTGAAACACGTAAAACAAACGAAGAAATACGACAATTGTGTCGCGACAATCCGCAATTAATTGGCCGCAAGCGAAATTTTTAAGCTCATCAATGACCGGGACAGTGAAAAAGTAAAAACTACGGTAGCCAGTCGAATACTGTTGTTTTTTGTTTTTCATTTTCTGAAACTATAAATTTGTTAGAGTTCTTTACGTACTAGTTAATCGAAACAATTTACTGATAACCATCATTCGAAGAAATATTTGGATAAAGAATGCGATGAATGTAATAAATAATTCTTATTTAAGTTACGATCTGTGGGGAAATTGACCCCCATTATTAATTTTCCATCCGATAAACGGTTCCGGAATAACCTGTGACAGCATATACAAAAAAGCGAAAAATAAAAAAAACACCAGGGGATGGTCAGAAATTATCAGGTTTAAGTTGCCTGATCCCAGCTCTCTTGCTTTTGCACATTCACTGCACGCGACGCACGGGATTTCGTCGTCGGCTGGCAACTATTGTACATGTTATATAGATAGTTAACGATTTCACTAAACATTTACTGTTGCACATTCGTTCTTGCAATAAATTGTGCATTCCCTATTCTCTAAATATCAGAAATCTTGCCCATACCGGGTTCTAAATCCATCCAACTTCCTGCATTTAAAATCTGCATCACTAGTTGGTTCATCCTTGTGGAGACTACCCGGGGGCATCTTTTCAACACCTTGACAGAAAAGAAGCAGGTAAAGAGACAGGGAGAGGGGGGTGATAATTTCGACCTCATCGGCTAAGGTCACATCACTATCAGCCGTAATCCTCCACGGTCGTTCCACGAGGAAAGCACTTGCCGAGATAGAGAGAGCAAGGCATTTTACTTTCCTCCTTCTTTCAACATCTATTCTTCCATCTCTGCCTTTTCATAAGAACATCTACTTTTCTTTGAGTTTATGAGCCATAGTTCAATATTAGGATCAGGAGATGCATTGTCTGTGGTTGCTCTCCATGCTGAGTGTAACCAATGCGAACTTCCTCTTCCACCACTACTACGTCCATCCACAACAAGGGAACTGCGCCTGTGCATGCCCGTTCGTTCCCTTTTAGCAGCAGAAAGATAGTGTTCCTCCTTCAGTCCTCCACCTCCCCCTCCCCCTCCTCCTCCCTGCATCTGCCCCGCACCACAACCACAGCTCATACCCGTGATCACTCGATACATCCAGGTATGCATACAGTATTCTTCCATCTACAGTATCCCTCCAGGCACCTCCTTCTCCTTCAACGACTCTTCGTCCTCTTCCCCCTCCTCCTGCTCCTGTTCCTTCTCCTCCTCATTATCCTCTCCCTCCTCCATCCGTCCCACCATCGATCACCTATTCATTCAATCAACCGGCTACAATCCATGTAAATATCCCCCATTAACTGGCAATTCAATCAATAATCTGAAGGTTAATGGAGATCCCGATCAAATCTTCAAGAATCTGAAAGCGACAGAATTGCATGAGGTATTCGTGCCATCTTCTTATTCTAATAATTCAGCCCTAATCAATTGGCAGATCAAACCGACGATGACGACCATAGGGAGCAACTCTTACAATCTCCAGCCAAACATTATCAATCCACCAATTATAAAAGGTCGGAGATGCATTACAAAAGCGAGAAAATAGGAATCAGCCCCGATCAGTGTTGAAATGTTGTAGGACTATTAGGTGGAACTGGTTTCCTCCTCTCCCTATTGCAATGAGATCCCATGTTCCTTCTACTTTTTATCCATGATCTATCATTTCTTTTAAATTGTGTCGAAATTTCCGAGTGGAAATGCCAGACATTGTAAAGGGACGACCACTCTCTCGTCCTATCATCGACGGTAACTTTAATTTACACTTATTATTTCAAACATCAGAAAATCAAAGATCAGTTTAGAGCCCGAAGTGTTCAATGATCCCAACAATATAATCAGAACATCAGTAATAAGAGAGCCTACCCTAATCAGGTATCAGCCTGAATCGGCTTTTCATCCTTCGTTCCAAATCAAAAGAAGTGAATGGTAGTGCTGCAACCTTCACGGTTGTCTGCCATCACTGCGGAGTGTCTCCTTGTAGAAATGAGCACTCGTTGAAAGTAGGAATGGACTGAGCATCTAGACTCTCAGGACTCACGTAGACGATGCCTTCTCTTCCTTCTCTTCCAATCCACTACTCACGAGGGAGCAAGATCTCACTCTCAGGTGAGGTATCATCCATCCAATCCACTAGTTGTCTATTTGAGTAGCATGGATGAGAAGGTGCACACTCGTCCTTCTCCCATGGAAGATCAGCCAGTGAGAGAGATCCATGTGAAGGAACAGCCACACCAATACGCTTCGAACGTTCGTTGATCACTGGAGACAGTTGAGTGGAGAGTAGTGCATCAGATGAATTCTCTTGCTCCTTCCTCTTCTCTCTTCCACGAGTATCCCATCGATGAGAGAGTAGAAGGGAGTAGGACAGTGGAAGGAAGGAGAACGAGATACGAAGATGATCCCATTTATGATCCACCCCACAGGTTCATACCCACTCGTGACCATTAGGAATAGAAAGAATAAATGAGAGATGATTCAGATCATTGTCTGCCTCATCATCAGCCTCATTCTTGGATGGAGTAGCCCCGGTTAATCGAGTTGTCGACGAGAGATCGACGTCGTTAGTCGTCAGAAGAGATGCGATACTCAGTGAGAGGGAAGAGACCGAACCCGCATCTCTATTCCTCCCACGCACGTAGATGGATATCAAGTGTTGCCCGTTCCCTTACATGATCTCGCTAATAAATATATATTGCATTATTCAAATGAGTAATAGACTTGACGATGACGAATAAATATTCAAATGTAGATATAATCGACACTTCTGCAGTACCAGAATGAGAGGGGTAGGAATGATGAAGAGGTATGATAGGATAGGGTATGACGGTATAGCTGGTGAGTACCATGCGTTACGGTTAGTTAGTAATTTTAGTGATTAATTTTCGACCATCACCTACCCTATCCTGTCATACCTCTTCATCATTCCTACCCCTCTCATTCTGGTACGACATACTGCAGAAGTGCCGATATCATCATATATTAAAACGCGTTCTCTGTAAGAATGGGAGAGGGAGTGGCACAATGCTTCAAAATGATCGAATCGAGCTGTAACTTGGAGGAGGTAATATATATGAGTAGGAAACACTTCCACATAAAAAGTAGGTCAATAGCTCAACTTTTTAACCTTCCTAAAAACTCAAAAATACGGCCACATGCTATATGCCATTCGAAAGAGCATCAAAAGATATGTATAAATCTCGCTTTTCATCGAGTTTCATGCAAATTGACGTCCTCTGTGCATGGAAACGTAAATATTTTTAAGGTTTTTGATTTTTATCGATACAAAGATTTCCTATTTCCAATTTTATGACCAGTAGATGCGCCCTGAATTTTTACATAAGAGAAATTTTTTCAATTCAAGAAACTCGTTCCTCCTAGTGGTCATATCATGCATTCTATAAGAAAAAATCGTAGCGTGGGTTCGAATCCCACCCAAAGGATATTTGTTGCAAAGTTTTTTTCGAACCTATTTCATCCCAAAATTGTTTCTCTTGCCTCTGTTTTTGACTCATTTTGGGATAAAAACACAATTCCGGGATGAAATAGGTTCGTAAAAAACTTTGCAAAAATATCCTTGGGTGGGATTCGAACCCACGCTACGATTTTTTGTTATAAAATGCATGATATGACCACTAGGAGGAACGAGTTTCTTGAATTGAAAAATTTTCTCCTTTGTAAAAATTCAGGGCGCATCTACTGGTCATAAAATTGGAAATAGGAAATCTTTGTATCGATAAAAATCAAAAACCTTAAAAATATTTACGTTTTCATGCACAGAGGACGTCAATTTTCATGAAACTCTATGAAAAGCGAGATTTATGCATATCTTTTGATGCTCTTTCGAATGGTATATAACATGTGGCTCTCGCGAATCAAGGCATTCACTCAACACTGATTGACCTTTTGAGAAGATTTTACGAGGGAACAACCACGAAAATACAAGTCAACGAAAGCAAAGTGCAAGTGAACGTACGAAGAGGAGTGAAACAGGGTGATACCATTTCCCCTAAACTCTTCAACTCTGTCTTACGAATGGCACTGGACACAATCGATTGGGAAGGAACCGGATTGAACGTAAACGGGGTTCAACTTACAACATTATCCTACGCAGATGACATCATTCTGATTGCGAAAAATCGTATAGAACTGAAGAGAATGCTTGTGAAAGTTATCGATGCAGTAGCGAATGTTGGTTTAGAAGTGAATCCCGATAAAACCACACTGCTGACATCTAGTGAGAAGAACCGGGAAGCGATCGAGATAAATGGAAGGAATCGATTCGAGTATAAGCAGGGAGCAAAGTATCTAGGGAGCTGGATGTCTTCCACTTGAACCCTCTACCGAGATCAAGAGGAGAGTTCAATGTGGGTGGCTCGCCTGGCGAAATATTGGACACCTACTGAAGTATCGAACAGTAAGAAGAACAATCAGGATGAGGGCCTTCAATGCTTGCATAATGTCAACTGTGCTCTATGGCTGCGAAAGCTGGACTATGAGAGAATCGGATAAAAACGAGTTGAGAATCGCGCAAAGAAAAATGGAGAGACGGATGGTCGGTGTGACCTGGAAGGACAAATGGAGCAACGAGCGTGTTAGATCAGAGACTGGAGTTAAAGATTGGGTCGATGAAGCGATAAGAAGGAAGATCGCCTGGGCTAACAAGATCAGGAAAATGGATGATGACAGATGGACACGACGACTGACAGTCTGGATCCCTTACAATCAACTTCAAAACAGGAGTCAGGGAAGACCGAGAGAGAGATGGAGAAATGAAATCACTAGGAGAAAAGGCGGAAATTGGTGGAGCCAAGATGATGAAGAATGGAAAATGTAACCCAGATCAGCGCTGACAGCGACCCCTGATAAATTCTATTCTATTCTATTCTATAACATGTGGCGGTTTTTTTAGTTTTTAGGTAGGTCAAAAAGCTGGGCTATTGACCTAATTTTTATGTGGAAGTGTTTCCTACTCATATATATTACCTCCTCCAAGTTACAGCTCGATTCGATCATTTTGAAGCATTGTGCCACTCCCACTCCCATTCTTACAGAGAACGCGTTTTAATACATATATGATGATATCGGCACTTCTGCAGTATGTCGTACCAGAATGAGAGGGGTAGGAATGATGAAGAGGTATGACAGGATAGGGTAGGTGATGGTCGAAAATTAATCACTAAAATTACTAACTAACCGTAACGCATGGTACTCACCAGCTATACCCTATCCTATCATACCTCTTCATCATTCCAACCCCTCTCATTCTGGTACGACATACTGCAGAAGTGTCGATGTCCCACTATTACAGAGAATGCGTTTTTTACGAACCTATTTCATCCCGGAATTGTGTTTTTATCCCAAAATGAGTCAAAAACAGAGGCAAGAGAAACAATTTTGGGATGAAATAGGTTCGAAAAAAACTTTGCAACAAATATCCTTTGGGTGGGATTCGAACCCACGCTACGATTTTTTCTTATAGAATGCATGATATGACCACTAGGAGGAACGAGTTTCTTGAATTGAAAAAATTTCTCTTATGTAAAAATTCAGGGCGCATCTACTGGTCATAAAATTGGAAATAGGAAATCTTTGTATCGATAAAAATCAAAAACCTTAAAAATATTTACGTTTCCATGCACAGAGGACGTCAATTTGCATGAAACTCGATGAAAAGCGAGATTTATACATATCTTTTGATGCTCTTTCGAATGGCATATAGCATGTGGCCGTATTTTTGAGTTTTTAGGAAGGTTAAAAAGTTGAGCTATTGACCTACTTTTTATGTGGAAGTGTTTCCTACTCATATATATTACCTCCTCCAAGTTACAGCTCGATTCGATCATTTTGAAGCATTGTGCCACTCTCTCTCCCATTCTTACAGAGAACGCGTTTTAATATATGATGATATCGGCACTTCTGCAGTATGTCGTACCAGAATGAGAGGGGTAGGAATGATGAAGAGGTATGACAGGATAGGGTAGGTGATGGTCGAAAATTAATCACTAAAATTACTAACTAACCGTAACGCATGGTACTCACCAGCTATACCCTATCCTATCATACCTCTTCATCATTCCAACCCCTCTCATTCTGGTACGACATACTGCAGAAGTGTCGATGTCCCACTATTACAGAGAATGCGTTTTAAATAATCAGCGGACAGAAGCGTATGCTTATCAGAAGAAGCAACTTCTAGAACAAAGATTATAATCGAAATTTAGGCGATATCATTGAGAGATTATAATTAAGGACTTCTCGTTGATCAATGATATCTCAATGTGGAATGGAAGGGATTCCTGAGGCAGTGAAGCAAGAGTATCGATGCAATGAGAAGTAGATCTGCAAGACAGACAAACTCGTCGTGGACACGAAGGTTCCAAGTGAGGAGACAACGGAGAAGAGATCTTTGTGCACGTCCGTATTCTCTACTCGGATGAGGCACGAAGGGTCGCCCTCGCTCTCGCATTCAATGCTGTTCTGAAGGGCAAGGAGGTCGATGTCAATTGTTGACTCCGATTGAATCATCCCCCTATCGATCGCTGAGTGATGAAGTAATGATCTAATTGAGGCGCCAGTCGTCATCTCTCATCATCATCACGATGTCTCAGGAACTGATTCTGGTGCGAGATCAAAGATCACTGACTGACATCCAAACTGGTTTATCAAATGCTTTGCTCTCATGCTACAATCATACGCGTAATGATGATCAAAAAGGAGAGGGGAAGGGGTGAGGGGACGAGTAGCCAATCCCATCCATCGAATGGCTCACTTTCCGAGTGCCTGGAATGAAGGAGTAGGCAGATATCAAAGATCATCCTTGCCTTCTTCAACTCTTCGGGTGACATATCGGGACATTGTTCGTATCCTCCATCGTCATTCTCATCCGCCGTCATAAGCTTCTTACTCTTTTGCGGCTTGTTCGATCGATTGCTATCTTCCTTCAATGGAATAAATTTCGAATTGATAGGGTGGTCAGCTACAGCACCTCTTCATCCTCCTTCTTCTCTTCTTTCTTCTCCTCTCTCGGTTTAGAAGATTTCTCCTCTTCTTTCTTCGGCTCTTCCTTTTTCTCTGAACATCTCATGTGAGTGAGATACCATTCCTCACACTACTCACCCTCCTTCTTATCTTCTTTCATCTCTTCCTTCTTCTCTTCCTTCTTCTCTTCCTTCTTCTCTTCCTTCTTCTCTTCCTTCTTCTCTTCCTTCTCTTTCTCTTTCTCAGCAGGGACGGGAGCGTGAGGGGGTTGTGGTCCGTCCATTCTGAACGACAGGAGGTCAGAATCAAAGATCAGATCAGTTCTCTCACTTAGGAGTGCTTCTTTTATTGGAAAGACGCGTGGGATTATCATTAGCCTGAAGTCGATCGATGCCATACAATTTCATATGTATTGTGTTCCTGACCTTGGAGTGTTCCTCTTTCTTGTCCTCCTTTCCATTCTCCTTCTTCTCCTCCTTCTTCTCTTCTTTTGCACTCTCTCCCTTCTTCGATGAACTCTCTCCTTTCTGCTTATTTTGCTCTGCTTTCTTCTTACTACTGCATACTGTAATGGCAGTATTGAATACTTTCTTCCCATCATCCTTACATGTGATGAATATTGTTGCAGTGATTAAAGCTAGCACGGTTACATCCAGAAAATAGTGCATATTATCTGGAACAATAAACATTTTCAAACGTAGTGTGACGTTAAGGAAGCAAAATGAAGTTGAGGCGACAAAATTATGATTGATTAAGATAGATTGACCTGAATGAAGACAACCAGCCGATTGCTGCAGATGAAAAGTAAGAAAGTGATTGGGGAAACTGAAGAGAGAAGATCCGCTTTAGATATTGTTGCTAACTGGTCCTCTCGATGGAATTTTGGCGTTTCCGAAACCAAATGTCACGTTGTCCACTACGGCCGCCATAATCCCCGTAGGCGATTCACCATTAATGGTATTATTCTATCATTAAGGATCTGGGAGTGCATTTCTCCCCTTCACTTTCTTTCTCGTCCCATATTAGAAGGATTATTTCTAAAGCGCGTGCCAAATCTAATCTCATTTTAAAATCTTTTCGTAGCAACTCCATTGAGTTATATATCAAATCGTATAATACTTTCATCCTCCCAAATCTCGAATATTGCTCCGTTATCTGGAATCCTATACATAGCGTGGCTTTGACTAAAGAACTTGAAAGAGTTCAGCGCGACTTTACCCGTAGAATGTATGTACGTTGCTCCCTCCCCCCTATATCATATAAGCATCGTCTCCATGAGCTTAGTCTAATGACTTTAGAACGACGTAGATTCATAATTGATATAGTATTTCTCCATTCTGTTATCCACAATCGTTATTCCCTTGATATCTCTTCTCTACTTACTCGCGCGCCACTCGCTCGCTCTCTAAGAAATGCACACCCCCTTCGTATTTCACTACCGTCAAGTGGGAGAAATCCTTTCCATTTACCGAAATTTTTCGAAATTTTCGGTAAAAAGCAGTAAGGTCTGGCAAATCCGTGAGAGTTGATGAATTTCTGCATCCTTTGGAATTTGAATGCTTCAAGGTATACTGTAACTGGCACAAACCAAAGAAAAAACGAAATCATCCACTAAAGTGCTGAAATCGACGACGTGATTTGAAGGGGGTGCAGTGGTGCATTTTCTCAATTTCCTGAAATCTTGGGATTCTGAATATTTTCATTAATTTACATGAACTATCATCATTTCGGAACTCGAACATATGATTTCAAGCAATCTGCAGTGACAGAATGGCCGATTACGGCAATTGAGGAAATGCACCGCTGCACCACCTTCAAATCACCTCGTCGATTTCAGCACTTTAGAGGATGATTTCGTTTTTTCTTTGGCTTGTGCCAGTTACAGTCTACCTTGAAGCATTCAAATTCCAAAGGATGCAGAAATTCATGCTTTTTACTGCTTTTTACCGAAAATTTCGGAAAATTTCGGTAAATGGAACGGATTACTCCCACATGACGGTACCTTTTATACCAAATAATTCTTGTTCTACTTTTGTATCTAGAACAATGTCGATTTGGAATACTCTTCCCATAGATAGGGTCCGCAAGGTGGTTGACAGAAATCATCACACAGGCCTATTTCTGGGGTTAATGTGTTCCTATGGGAATGAATAGGATCATACTTTTTGAATTAGGTCGATATCTACTGTTTGAGTCAAGTTATGACCCAAAATGTGGGTGAATCGAGCATAACGTGAAAGGTCCAAAAAGCGAGACGGGAGAAAGAGGGGCGGAGCCTATTTCTCCATTGTCTTTTCAATTCTCAAAACGATCGGGTAGAGCTTCGCCGAACCCTACAGGGAAAGAAAGCGAGCTTTCACGTAGGCAGGGCGCTCTCTAGTCACGCCGGGTGAGAGATGGATGGAGGGAGGGGAGGGAGAGGGAGGAGAGGAAGCGGAGAGAGTCACGAGCCATGCGCGTTTCGAAATCGAAGAGACACATGATGAGTTCGCAACCAAATCATTCGTTCAAAAGTGAATTTGGAAGCTTTTTTCATCCTCTTTCGAATGAGCCTCCGTGACCCTGGAAAATCCTTTTCTCAGTAGGTCAGCATACGAGTTTTATAGTTTTCTAGGCTAAGTCGCTCTATAAAACTTGTATGCTGACCTACTTAGAGATGGATTTTCCAGGGTCACGGAGGCTCATTCAATAGAGGATGAAAACAGCTTCCAAATTCATTTTTGAGCTAGTGATTTGGTTTCGAATGAAGCCTGTGTCCCCCTGATCTCGCTTTCGAGAGGGAAAGTGTCAGAGCCGAGTGGGCGGAGCTTGCAGTGTCTAGATATGATAGAATCAGATAAGTAAGAATTGGCGGAATACATTTTGGCCTCAGCAGAAGAACATATATGTTTTATATATAATGTCCACTATTTATTTTTACATAACTGATTGCATTTCCGAGCCAGTTATAGGCTACTCTAATAGTATCCGAGAGGAGCTCGTCCATAATAATTGGACTGTCCTCCATTGTGTGAATCGTAGTGCTCTGAATGTGCATCTCGATGGACGACCTTTCACATCCCACTCACCTCCATTACTGCTCTCCTCCATAGTAGGCACCGTCGTGATTCCCGGATTGGTCGTGACCACCATTGTAACCCTAGAAGAAGGAAATAAGTCATCCAAATAACTACTCTTCTAAACATCGTCGTGCTCCTTGTGGTATTCGTCGCCCTTCGCATGGTTACCGTATCCTCCCGATTCAAATCTACCGTACTCCCCCTCTTTGTCCGATGCGTATTTCTTGTTATAGCCTGGTAAGTGGAGGTATAACTCAATAATCTTCTTCTTCCTACTGTCGCCATGCCCATGATCTCCGTAGTAGACAGAATTGTGATTTCCTCCGTTGTGGTAGTCACCACCGTATCCTTCACCGTAGTCTGCTATTGAGAAATGACTATTCAGTTCACGAAGGGATTACTGACAATGCTGGGTTGCAGCTGCTGCAAGGAGAGAGAAGAGAAGAAGGAGAGAAGAGGATGGCATCTGTGGGATTGGACTGTCACTGATAGGAATATGATATTAGGTTGTTGCGAAAGTCTTGCTCCTTTTTGGACAGTACTTTTGATCTTACCAATTTCTCTTCATTGAAAGCCCCAATACCGATAGTATAGTCAAATATAAGGGCATGCTTCTTTGTTATTCTACCATGGTAGATTTGAATCACGATTTGACTCTACGCTTTAAGTCAGCATCCAAAATTCTAAAATTGTGATTTGAATTTTCACATTTGTTCAAGTGGTGCAAAGTTACCGCAATTGATCATGCCAACTTATGTCGCTAATATGAAAGTACATAATATATTCTACCTAAAAGTGTGTTTAAATCAGCTCTTTGTACATCATTTCTAGAGTAAGACGTTTCGGAATTTGAATTTCAGCAATGCCGTACAGCCAACTCATAGCGATTTCTTTCTTAGAGAACCAAAGCTCTTGATTCCAAAACAAGTACGCATTATTCAATTGTCATAGATGTAATAAGCCACCATAACTATTTTGTATGAGTATTTCTCATCGTTCTGAAATTTTAATTTTTTCGAATATTGAATTTGACCCGAAACTCTGTAAAAATTACGAAGTATAGGACTGATTGTTTTGAATCGCCAAATAAATAACAATGTTTTACGAAAGGAATCATTGAATGTGATGAAAGGGGAGAGGTTGCTTGTTCAAATGGGCACGAAAGGTTGATCATTCAATGTGCGTGAGTTATGCAAATTCGATAAAAGTAACGATTTCGGCATCAAAATTTTCATTTCACCTTTAACGACGTCTTAGCTATTTTCAACAAAACTGAATCAGTCCCACGTTGAATTTTTGAAAAGATAACAATATCAATATTATAGTTCAGAGCAATTTCGATGGACAATGCCACATGATCAAACATGCGGGGGTGAAACCATTTTTGGA
The DNA here is from genome assembly GCA_036245805.1 of Pristionchus mayeri. NCBI lineage: Eukaryota > Metazoa > Nematoda > Chromadorea > Rhabditida > Neodiplogasteridae > Pristionchus > Pristionchus mayeri. The sequence continues at coordinate 30,394,313 of BTRK01000006.1, forward strand.
TGAACCTTGTTCATGGTCGAACACAAATCACGCACAAGTCAGAAGTAAAGTTTTTGGCGCTGAATAAGTATGAGTATTTTATTGGGATACACTCTCTTATATGTTTATACCTTTGGTACTGGTATGAGCATATCACGTTTCCTTAGGGAGTTATGACCGCATGAAAAGTCATCTTCATGACCTCAGTTGTCATAATTTGACTTCATGTTGTGTCTTTCTAAACTATAGGAGAAATCTGAGGTAATGTGCGATAGGAAGAGTATTGATGCCTTAGTTACCTAAGAAAACCAACATGATCCTAAAACAAAAGCAAAAGTCAGGAATATGAAAATGAAAAAAAGGAGCAAGACTTTCGCAACAACCTGATAGAATGCGAGAAAGATGAAGAATGTGCTATTCTCCCTCGATTCACTATCTTTTATACACTTCTCAGCATTGAACGAAAGAGTTGGGAGTAAGATGAACGAGGGAATTTGAATAGAAGAAGGGGAAAAGAATGGGAACGAAAGAAGTCAATCCTCACAATTCAATCCTCTCACTTTGCATCCACTATCATTTATGAAGGTATAATCATATTTTAAATAATCAGCGGACAGAAGCGTATGCTTATCAGAAGAAGCAACTTCTAGAACAAAGATTATAATCGAAATTTAGACGATATCATTGAGAGATTATAATTAAGGACTTCTCGTTGATCAATGATATCTCAATGTGGAATGGAAGGGATTCCTGAGGCAGTGAAGCAAGAGTATCGATGCAATGAGAAGTAGATCTGCAAGACAGACAAACTCGTCGTGGACACGAAGGTTCCAAGTGAGGAGACAAGGGAGAAGAGATCTTTGTGCACGTCCGTATTCTCTACTCGGATGAGGCACGAAGGGTCGCCCTCGCTCTCGCATTCAATGCTGTCCTGAAGGGCAAGGAGGTCGATGTCAATTGTTGACTCCGATTGAATCATCCCCCTATCGATCGCTGAGTGATGAAGTAATGATCTAATTGAGGCGCCAGTCGTCATCTCTCATCATCATCACGATGTCTCAGGAACTGATTCTGGTGCGAGATCAAAGATCACTGACTGACATCCAAACTGGTTTATCAAATGCTTTGCTCTCATGCTACAATCATACGCGTAATGATGATCAAAAAGGAGAGGGGAAGGGGTGAGGGGACGAGTAGCCAATCCCATCCATCGAATGGCTCACTTTCCGAGTGCCTGGAATGAAGGAGTAGGCAGATATCAAAGATCATCCGCCTTCTTCAACTCTTCGGGTGACATATCACGCTTCTCACGAGAGAATCGAGCTAGTCCGGGGATTGGAGGTAAAATCAGCAAATGGGTTCTTACCGGTTTTTGATCATCCGAAGGCATGCCTGACTGACCCCCAAAGTCCCAATTTGCATACTTCATTTTGAAGCTCCCTGCACCTGGTCGGCTGCAGGCTGCTCCCACTTTGACAAGAATTTTAGCGATTCTAGTGAAAGATAGACGAAAATACTCCTCTGAGTGACCCCCATTCATTTTTCGCGGTCAATCGATCCTTGTAAACCATATCCCATAAAATTCAATTTTAACGGTGCTACATTCAATGCCAATTGTCTCAAAAATGTAGGTAAAGGCGCAAACCAAATTTTCACAGTAAATGCAGCTCATCAAGAGCTTTCGAATAAGTGGTTTATGGAAAACATACGATTTCTTAAAAACAATATTTGTCAAACTTATCTTTTCCTTATCATTTGAACTTTATTTTCAACACGAAATCTCCCTCTCACACCGCTCTCTTCACAGAGCGAGATCGAAAATGATTGATCTCTAATTTTTCCTGTTGAAAATAAAGTTCAAATGATAAGGAAAATATAAGATTGACAAAGATTGTGTTTAAGAAATCGTATGTTTTCCATAAACCACTTATTCGAAAGCTCTTGATGAGCTGCATTTACTGTGAATATTTGGTTTGCGCCTTTACCTACATTTTTGAGAAAATTGAATGTAGCACCGTTAAAATTGAATTTTACGGGATATGGTTTACAACGATCGATTGACCGCGAAAAATGAATGGGGTTCACTCAGAGGAGTATTTTCGTCTATCTATCACTAGAATCGCTAAAATTGTGGTCAAAGTGGGAGCAGCCTGCACCCGATCCGGTGTAGGGAGCTCCATAATTAAGTATGCAAATTGGGACTTTGAGGGTGAGTCAAGCATGCCTTCGGATGATCAAAACCGGTAAGAACCCATTTGCTGATTTCCCCTCCAATCCCAATAATAGCGATTCTAGCTCGATTCTCTCGTGAGAGGCGTGGTATCGGGACATTGTTCGTATCCTCCATCGTCATTCTCATCCGCCGTCATAAGCTTCTTACTCTTTTGCGACTTGTTCGATCGATTCTCTCTCTCTCTCAATCCTATTGTGCACTTGAATCTGCATTTGTCCTCTCTCTCTCTTTATTTCTTCATTCATTCATTCATTCATTCATTCATTTATTCCGTTAGGTGAGATTGCAGTAATAACAAGAAGGTATACAAGAAACGGATGTCCGTCGATTAGATCGAATCGGTTGAAGGTTGCTAGGCAGCAAGGGCATGGGGAGGGGAGGGATCAAAGATCAAGCCATGTGGCAATGATGGACGGGGGGTAAAAGGTGTGGGTTTGTGAACGGATGTAACTAGAAAATACATTCTGCGAAGAACTAACACATTCTATGGGTAGACACTGCAAGCTCCGCCCACTCGGCTCTGACACTTTCCCCCTCGAAAGCGAGATCAGGGGGACACAGGCTTCATTCGAAACCAAATCACTAGCTCAAAAATGAATTTGGAAGCTGTTTTCATCCTCTATTGAATGAGCCTCCGTGACCCTGGAAAATCCATCTCTAAGTAGGTCAGCATACAAGTTTTATAGAGCGACTTAGCCTAGAAAACTATAAAACTCGTATGCTGACCTACTGAGAAAAGGATTTTCCAGGGTCACGGAGGCTCATTCGAAAGAGGATGAAAAAAGCTTCCAAATTCACTTTTGAACGAATGATTTGGTTGCGAACTCATCATGTGTCTCTTCGATTTCGAAACGCGCATGGCTCGTGACTCTCTCCGCTTCCTCTCCTCCCTCTCCCTCCCCTCCCTCCATCCATCTCTCACCCGGCGTGACTAGAGAGCGCCCTGCCTACGTGAAAGCTCGCTTTCTTTCCCTGTAGGGTTCGGCGAAGCTCTACCCGATCGTTTTGAGAATTGAAAAGACAATGGAGAAATAGGCTCCGCCCCTCTTTCTCCCCTCTCGCTTTTTGGACCTTTCACGTTATGCTCGATTCACCCACATTTTGGGTCATAACTTGACTCAAACAGTAGATATCGACCTAATTCAAAAAGTATGATCCTATTCATTCCCATAGGAACACATTAACCCCAGAAATAGGCCTGTGTGATGATTTCTGTCAACCACCTTGCGGACCCTAATCATATCTATGTTCTCTTCCTCTCTCCATTCCTTCCTTGTCTCTCATTGCAACCCTCGTCGATGGCACTCAGTTATCTCCGGTTGCTTCGATCGGACTAACGAACAAGAAAGAGAGAGAGAGAGGGGAGGAGAGATGCTTCTCTATTCCTGCATACAAAACACGCGATCGGCAAGCATTGCGTGTGCCTTATTTCTTGCGACTCACATTCCGTTCTGAGATGTGAGAGGCTAAGAACCATTTCTTTATCATCAGAGCATCAGAGGAGTTCCTTTGGACATTTTGAGAAATGATCACGAATTGTGAGTGCATCCAGATCTTCCGTAGCTCGGGACTTCAATTCCATAGTAGTGGGGATGATCGGGGTCGAAGTTGAGATTGAACTTACTGAAAGATTCCTTTATTCAGTGAGACAGAGTTAGAGAGAGAGTATTTAGATCATACTTTGAGTCTGAGCACTTGGGGTCTTCCTGTCCTACACAGACAGTGTAGGAATCGCCCACAGCCATGTCGTTCTGGTACCAAACCTAAACCACTTTACGAGTCCGATTTTATCACAATATTATGAGTACTAAGTTAGGGTAAATGAAGGCTGATGCAAACCTCAGTAGCGTGATGATAGTACTTCATGGAGAGGAAGGGGCAATGGGGGATCATATCGTGGTTGTGAACAACGCGATAATGAGATTGGAGGATCTCAAAACAATTCTCATGTGTCTCAGTGGTAATTCTCAGTGGGAGACTGCATACCAGACTGTCGAGGAGATTGGCGAATTGCTTGTCGCCAGTGCGAGGTTCCCCGAAGGTGTAGTAGAGGATGCTGAGAGAAGAGTCATTTCCCCATCCATCTCACTTCTCACTTCTCAGAGGGGAAAAGACTGTTCTTGGCCACATGGACTGCTCCCAGTGCAGCGAGAGCCCCGCCCAAGGAGTGACCAGTGATCTGCACCCAATTCATTCCCCATCTACTATCACGCCATTGTGTACAATTGAATATAAGCAGGTGCTACATACAGCTGATGATAACTATCACTTCGAAACTTACATAAAGTTTATAAGTGGGATAAAGAATGGCGAGCCTTCGCAAGTCGTCTCCGAGCCCCCCATCGTCCCAGATCTGAATGATAATACGTATTCTAAAATTCCGTTGTCAGTTAGAATAAAATGTTGACCTTATTGAATGCATCGTTGAAGTAAGGGACGACATTTCCTCCATCTCGGAATGGAACCTTCAAGGGGAAATTGATTGGATTAAGAGAGAAAAGTAAACCTTCTCATCACTCAGAGTAGTGTAGATCTCCAGATCCAGCTGCTCATCCGTATTCGTCCCCCTTAATTGTCAATTCAACAATTCCAGATTATGGGTGGAACAATAATTCTGCACATCCGAACCCTGACGTGTAAATATCGGCAATTCATAAAATAGATTCTTGATGTGCAAAGTCTATGCCAGTGGTCATAGTAATAGCCGGTGTTCCTTCCCTCATACCTGAATACGAGGGCGACGAACTTCTCCCCCTCGTGCACAGCTGTGTATCCACTGCAAGTGTCAGTCGAAGTCACGTTGTCGCACTCGATCTCGACATGCAAACTCATCTGAACTCGGATTCTCATTGAGATGCTGAGAGAGAACGAAATGGAACCTTCGCTCCTGGAATGTGCTTGTCGAGACATTCCTGCTGTTGATCTCCGTAAGCTCCCGATGCCAGTGGAAGGAATGTGTTTCCTCAAGGAATTTAATTTTTTTTTATAATTTGAAAACTCACTCGCTAGAGAATCGCTGAAGTCTGCAGTTAATGAGATGTGCATAAAAGAAAGCAGAGCAAGTAACCGCAGCATATCGTCACTAAAATGAGGCGGAATGAGTCATTAGTGAGCCCCTTTTGTATCCCTAGTAGTGCCCTTCCCTCCTTCCTCTCCTCCTCTTCTCCCTCCCCTCCTTCCTCTCCTCCTCTTCTCCTTTTCCTCCCTCCTTCATCAGGTCGAAGACCTTTGCACTCAATGATCATAGAAAGGCGTAAAAGTTGATCACGCATAATTTTCTGACAATATTTGCATCGGCATCTTTGAGGTATAAAATCATCCTTGGACTTTGCAAACACGAATGGTTATCTTTATTTCATGGTCAGATTTCATCAGTCGAGAGATTATACATGTAGAATAAAATGCTGGTTTGTATCTATTTAAAAAAGTATTTTTAAGGGCATCAGTGTAAAAGCGATGTTCCGTAAGAATCTGCCAATCAGCTGAAGGATCTGGCACATCACTTTTTTTAAAACCTTGTGCAAATAGGCTCGAGGCTGCTGATCATCATGTTCATTTTTATTTTGCACAATTTTGATAAATTGAGATAGGTTTAATGTAGAGGCTGCATCTAAATTGACTACAATATCTCGTGAAAAAATTGTGAAACGACGCCAAATTTTATACGTTATTTCCCTACGATGACGACGATGTCGAAAAACTCGTCATGTATATTTTCTGTAATGCATGAAATAAAACGTTCTAGAATTTAAGGCAACCCCCAAATTGTATAGCTAAACGTGCCTTGTTTAGGTAGAGACCGCAGGCTCCGCCCACTTAGGAGGAGAAAGAGGCGCGTCGAAATCTGGTTCTCGAAATGACGTGGCGAATACTTATCCAAAAAATATGGAAAAAATATTTTTGGATACGTCTGACAAGTGTCTATAAACGACAGGGTGCCCATCAGGCATTATTTAATCAGAAATATCTAAAAAAGACCGATTTAGGGTTCATGATAGAGGAATGGAAATGTTCCGACGACAATTCTTAACACGGGCATGGTGCGATGGATAGTTCCTGATTTTAGGCGTCGATTGACACCGAGAACGTATTTTTTAGATTTTTCCGATTAATAATTCCATTTCAAAGGTTCAAGAGCGTACGCTAATGGATCTGCAATGGGGCGGTGCTTCCTCTCTACTTTCTCGCTTGTCTCTCACCCGGCGTGTGCAGAGAGCGCGCGCTCTAGAGGACCTCTGCCTTTCCTCTCCTCCTCGAGCAAAGCGCGATGCGAAGCTATGCTCAAACTTTTGGAGAAAGCAGGCAGAGCGGGCTCCGCCCACTTCTCTCTCGTCTAGATTTCGACTCCCTTTTCGTTGTGACTCTTTCGAGGTGTTTTTGGGCCATAACTCGAGTCAAAGATACGATATCGCCAAACGGCAAAAAAGTATGACCTTATTTAGCCTCAAAGTGAGCCTCACATTAGACCCACAAATGACCCTGCCAAAGCATTTCGGTCACCCACCTTGCGGTTTCTATGTTTAGGAGATTTTGTTTCTTGCAATGTGTAGGGTATTATAACTAGAAATATTTTTGCTATGACTGATGTTCTGATGAGATTGTAAATGTAAAAAACTAATGACATCATTGTAAAAAATGATGGTATCATACGAAAAATGAACCCCTGAATAAGGCGCATCTAGCGCTGCAATTCATGTAATACATAGATGCAGTCTCCAGTCTGGCTCTATCCATCGATATCATGCGAAATTAATTTGAGCATTATGAGCAGCGACCTCGACTACCGCTTTTCACAGAGTAGAAAATACTGTCCGACCCTTTGTTCGAGTCTTATGTATCCTGACTCATAATCATTGCCATCCATGAAATTCAATGTTTCAGAGAAGGTGTTCCAAGTCGTGCATCACACATGCAATGACAGCAACACTTTATCACCATAATTAGTGAAGTTTTCGATTATTGCTCGGGTGGATCAATGTACATGCACGCGTTCTTTCCGAAATGGAACAGATTCTCGTTATAATACACAAGATGATGAGGCTTGAACACGAGATTCAATCCACTGCAATGTTCAAATGTTAAACATGATTTGTAGCATCGTGTCAACTGAGACATTCCGAGTCCTTCTCCATTCCCCTCCCATTGATCACTCACTTCTTCTCTGAACACTTCAAATCCTCTTGCTGCTTCCAGATCTCATACGGTTCTCCTTCAGTCATATTATTCTGGTAGAATACCTCAAAACGAGTCTCTTCCCCTCTCCTCCCTCCTTCTCCTCCTCTCTCCTCTCTCCCTCTCTCACCTCATACTTGTGATGCTGATACTCCATGACGTGAACGAAGGGAACGTGGGGGATCACATCCTTGTCGTGAACAATGCGGAAACTCACCGTCTCAACAACGTGTACTTACATTTTAAAATATCTCGAATGGTACAAATCTTTTCAGAATACTTCCGAATTGACTTCAGTGATGCCATTAACTCTGAAGCAATCGTCTAGATATTCACCAAACTATCGATGAGATCGGCGAATTCTTTGTTTCCAGTGCGTGGTTCTCCGAAAGAGTAGAAGATAGTCCTGTGAGAATCCCTCACTCTCACTGCACTCGCTTCCCTCAACCAACTGAGGGGCAGGGAAGAGATTATTGACCAGGATGTGAACAGTGGCGAGAGAAGCGAATGAACCACCCAGAGAATGACCTGTGATCTGAAGGAAAGGAAAGGAGTGAATTCCATTACGCAGTATCTCACACAAGCTCAAATTATAATAAAGTGGGAAGAGTGTATTATCTCCATTGCAGATGGGGAATATTCTGACCAGCAGTTTGTATCCAGGGTATTTGTTAGCGAGATAGAGGAAATCTGCACCGAGACCCGAGTTGAACCACAACTGAAAAAATTATGTAATGTATTGGGGTGTCCGGAAAGTTCGTATAATTTTTTGTGTTTATTTTTTATTCAATGCTTTACAATTCTCAGTGACCAATGTATGTCCCCTTCTTTCTCACTACCTCCCTCCAGCGATTGGGCAGGGTCTCGATTCCTCTCTTCCAGAATGCGGGTTTCTTCGAGACCGCCCAGTTCACGAAAGCCCTCACAACTTCATCTCGATTCTTGAACTTCTTTCCTTTGCAGAAGTCAGAGAGAGAGCGGAAGCAGTGGTAGTCGCATGGGGAGAGATCCGGGGAATACGGTGGATGGGGAATCCTCTCGATCTTCAGCTCGTCCATTTTCTTCTGGGTCATCTTCGCTCGATGTGGGCGAGCATTGTCCATCAGAAGAAGAATTTTGCCCTGGTTCAGGAGTCTGGGAGGGACTCTGATCGCGACTTCTTCCAGTTGTTCAGAGAAGAGGTCGACATTGATGGCGGTTCCAGTAGGAAGGATCTCTTATTAGATCGGAACAAGTAATGATAGAAAGAATCAGTGAATTTCCTCATTTTCTTCAAGGGAACGGGTTTGTGCTTCGCATCGGTGTCGAAACACTGTTGTCTCTTCGCTGGGTTATTCTACATGATTCACTCCTCGCACATGTCTATTATGGAATCTGTCCATCGAAGATCCGATCTACGATGGAGCGATTTCCGACAGTAATTCCATACAACTGTATCAAAATATCGGCTATACTTCACCACTTCAACAAGTGTAGAAACTACGAGACTGATCCAACCCACATCCCACTTAACGTCAGAGTGACGCAATACATTGTTGACAAACAGATTGCGCAATCACTGCATTTGATCGCGAACTGACTTTTTTCCGAAGCATTATACGAACATTCCGGACACCCCAATAGAAATAATACAAGAAATGCGTCGGTGCCCACATCTTCGAATGCAGTGGCGAAGTAAGGAGAAGTCCTCCATCCTCCACCTCCATCTCGGAAATGAGTCTGAAAGCAGCGAAATGAGCAGAGATCGACAAGAAATCTGTCGTCTCTCCCTTGCACTTACGAGTGAGGAATCACGTGTTCTTTGTCCTCCCTAATACCTTATTCTCGAAGAGAGTCGTCGTGACCTCATCCAACAACTGCTCATTCGTTGAAGTTCCCCTCAAATGCAACTTCTTAGACACCTCAAGTAGTCACTCGTTCAATGCATGTGTCTTTTTCACTTGAACACTAATCCGATTCTTTTTCTTGGTACATCGATGATAGTGAATGCACTGCATCTATCCTCTGAGATGTCATCGCAGGGAACTTCCACTCGCATGCTCACCTCAAATCATCCATTCCATTATCAGGTTATATTCACTGCATTATGCACATGTAATCTACATTTACGTTTATCATATTTTTCTGAATTTTTCCTTGCAATGGCAAAAAAGTCATATATGAATATGTTGATATATTGAAAATGTTGAGTAATGACTTGCCTTCGCCCCGTTCATTTTGTAATCGAGACATGGCTGGGGATCCTTGGCGTAAGCAGTGGAGGAGAGAGGCATCATTACGTTCCCTGCGAGATCAGAGGAGATCAGGATGAGGATGATTACGTTCTGAGACACTCAAAATCTAACTAGCCAGATCTTCATCGAAATCGGGAATGATCGATCGAATGAATGGAAGAAGAACGAGGAAGAGAAATAGAACCATCCTGATTGGAGAAGAATAAACTCTTTCACAATACGAATAAGAATCGACAAATTCGAAATAAATGTAATGATGGATCAATGGGCGATGTATCAGAGCCAGCATCTGGTTAATGACCTCTTGATAAGAAGGAGAGAGAGGTGGTAGGAAGAAAGGGATTCGTACCGACTGCCATGAAACCAATGGAGAGACAGCCATTCCAGAGAGTTTATCATCGCCGATTCAATCACTTTCATCGCATAGCATGTACTGCTCATATGTAGTATGTAATAATGCGTACGAAAGGGTATTGAAGCGGTTGACAGTTCCCTCTTGCGCGGTTGGTGCCAATCCCACTGTAAAAAACAACAATCTACCGCAGAAAAACACATTTGGAAAATACAGAAATCATAATCTGCAATTTTCAGAATCGTACTTACTCTGGTATGCTCTACCAAGTCGGTCACCAAATGAAAACCCAAGTCGGTAGTGGGTTTGGTCCAGCACTTGGGAAATGACTTGGCCACCGACTTGGGAACGCATGCCACTTGGATTTCACTTGGGATTCAGCACTTGGATTCCACTTGGTTTCCCCTCTTCCCTGCACCCCCCCCCCCCCCCTCCTTCCCCCTCCCTTCCCTTTGCTCAGCTTCTCAGCGTGCTTCGTAAGTATCATCATTTATCATAATAAGAAGTACAATTTGAATTACAATACAGCTTAAGGGTACAATACCGCTAGTGACAGAATGATCAAATAGATAAAAACGAGGATCAAATTTAAAACAACAATGTTACATTCAAAAGTACGCATATCACGCCTCCCACGAGAGATTCGAGCTGAAACACGGAATGGAATGAAAATCTTGAAATTGGTTCTGACTATTGGGGTGTCCGGAAAGTTCGTATAATTTTTTGTTTTTATTTTTTATTCAATGCTTTACAATTCTCAGTGACCGATGTATGCCCCCTTCTTTCTCACTACCTCCCTCCAGCGATTGGGCAGGGTCTCGATTCCTCTCTTCCAGAATGCGGGTTTCTTCGAGACCGCCCAGTTCACGAAAGCCCTCACAACTTCATCTCGATTCTTGAACTTCTTTACTTTGCAGAAGTCAGAGAGAGAGCGGAAACAGTGGTAGTCGCATGGGGAGAGATCCGGGGAATACGGTGGATGGGGAATCCTATCGATCTTCAGCTCGTCCGTTTTCTTCTGGGTCATCTTCGCTCGATGTGGGGGAGCATTGTCCATCAGAAGAAGAATTTTGCCCTGGTTCAGGAGTCTGGGAGGGACTCTGATCGCGACATCTTCCAGTTGTTCAGAGAAGAGGTCGGCATTGATGCTGGTGCCAGGGGCGAGGATCTCCCAGTAGATGGGACCGAGCACTGAGAAGAAGAAGCAGAGGAGTTCCTTCTTTCCGTGCTCTTCCTTCTTCGGGACGGGCGTGGGCTTCTCATCTGCATCCACCCATTGCAGTCTCCTCACAGGGTTATCGTACATGATCCACTTCTCATCTGTAGCGATGATGGAATTGACCCATCGAAGATTGGATCTACGATGGAGTAATTCCCGACAGACTTGAACACGATTTTTCAGCTGTTCGGGGGAGAGGTCATGGGGAATCACTTGTGGGAGTTTCGGCTTCTTCCCAGATCGATGGAGGATATCGGACACCGTTGATCTGGGAGTACCAGTATCCTTCTTCAACTCACGCACACTGGCCATGGGCTTGCGCTTCAGTGTGCGGAGAACGAGAGGCTGATCGAGGGAGGGAGGGCGTCCAGAGCGGGGTTGATCATCGAGACCAAACTCCCCTTTCTTGAAGCGGGAGAACCACTTATAGCAGAAGGGTATGGAGGGGGCGTCAGCTCCTTCCGACTGGGCCAGGGCAGAGTGGGCCTCCTTCACGGATCGGCCAAGACGGTAGTAATGAAGTAAAACTGATCGGAGGTAGAGATGGGAGTCCATCACAAGAATCAATGTAGCAACTAGGAGACTGATTAAATCCTCTCACTACTCAACGTCAGAATGATGCAATACATTGTTGACAAACAGATTGCGCAATCACTGCATTTGATCGCGAACTGACTTTTTTCCGAAGCATTATACGAACTTTCCGGACACCCCAATAGTTTTGAGCACCTTGAGGTATTCCTAGTAGTCCCCCAAAGTCTTATTTTGCATGCTTCATTTTCAAGCACCCAGCATCAGGTCGGAGATCGGCACCTCCTCCTTTCACGACGAATATCTCATTTCTCGTGTAAGATAATCGAAATTTGCACTCTGAGTGACCCCCACTAATTTTTCGAGCTCTATCGACCCATCCGAACCGTTTCCCCTAAAACTAAATTTTAACCATGCTACACTCATTGCAGATTTTCTCGAAAATGTAGACAAAGGAGCAGCTCAAAATTTCACAGTACATGCAGCGCATCAAGAGCTTTAGAATGAATGGCTTGCGCCGAAAATACGATCTCATTGGTAAGACTTGTGCCGATTTTAGATTTCCTTATCATTTGAACTTTATTTTCAACATAAATAAATAGTGAAAACGATCATTCTTGATCGCTCTCTCCGATGAGAGCGGTGTGAGGGTTAATTATTCTGTTGGAAATGAAGTTCAAATGATAAGGAAATCTAAAATCGGCACAAGTCTTACCAATGAGATCGTATTTTCGGCGCAAGCCATTCATTCTAAAGCTCTTGATGCGCTGCATGTACTGTGAAATTTTGAGCTGCTCCTTTGCCTACATTTTCGAGAAAATCTGCAATGAGTGTAGCATGGTTAAAATTTAGTTTTAGGGGAAACGGTTCGGATGGGTCGATAGAGCTCGAAAAATTAGTGGGGGTCACTCAGAATGCAAATTTCGATTATCTTACACGAGAAATGAGATATTCGTCGTGAAAGGAGGAGGTGCCGATCTCCGACCTGATGCTGGGTGCTTGAAAATGAAGTATGCAAAATAAGACTTTGGGGGACTGTTAGGCATGCCTCAAGGTGCCCAAAACTAGTCAGAACCAATTTCAATATTTTCCTTCCATTCCCAATAATTGCGATTCTAGCTCGATTCTCTCGTGAGGGCGTGATATTGACTAATAAGAAACTGGCTTCAATTTATATATATTAGGTTGAACAGAAAGTCTTTATAAACTTTTTATTTCCCTTCTTCTGACAATAAAGCGCAAGAGCGAAATCAAACGTATGCACCATTGTTATCTTCAACAAATATCCAACGTTCAGGCAACTTATGGATTCCCTCCTTGTTGAACCCATCTCGGCGCGAATCAAAATATTGCTTGAGTGCGGCCTCGATCGCCCCACGGGAAGTGAAGGATCTCTGATCGAGATGACGGGTCAGATCCGAGAACAACCAATAATCCGAAGGGGCCAAGTCAGGAGAATACGGTGTATGAGGGAGAACCATCCAGCCATATTTGGACAGCTCCTGCTTGACCTGCCGTGCAACATGGGGTCGGGCGTTATCGTGTTGATAATACACTTTCTTGCCGTTCAGGGCAGATTGTGCGAATTTCTTCTTCAGATTCCGTAGTTGTTTAGTGTAGACATATCCAGTAATTATCCGCTTCTCGGGTGGGAGCTCCCAGTAAATCGGGCCATCCACTTTCCACCAGGCAGAGAGCAAGATTTTCATAGGGTGAAGGTCAGGCTTTGCGACGTCCTGTGGGGTCTCATTGGCATCCACCCACTGTTCCCTCCCATGGTGATTCTCATAGCAGACCCACTTCTCGACCCCTGTTATGAGACGGTCCAACCATCGATCTCCAACGTGAAGAGAGTAGAGAAAGGGAATCGTCGACACGGTGGTCAAACTGGTCTTGGGTCAATTTGTGGGGTATGAAACGGCCTAGCTTCTTCTTCTTGCCAATGGAGACCAATCATTTTACGATGGTGCTTTGCGATACCCCAAGTGTGGCTGCCATGTCGCGGGTATTTGGAAAGGATCCAATTCCACTACCATCCGTAGCGCATCCAAATCCAGCTCGGGTGGCCTCCCAGACCGGTCATGATCATCCATGGAAAAGCCCCCCTTCTCGAAGAGTTGGTACCAATTGCGCATGGTCTGGTAGTGAGGGGCATATGAATCGTACACTTCAGCCAACTGACGTTCCTATTCCTTCATTGTAGTGTGAGAGAGGAATACGAATAACAGAACGTTGCGGATGTGCAAGGCCGTGGGAACAAACATCGTGGTCTTACTAGTGGCAGAATGAAAGGCGTGGAATGGGGAGTTGTTGACCACATAGTCCCTTTGTCATGTGTTATTCACTAGAGGCGAGGGTATACCAAAGGTCTCGTGCACTGAGCAGTGATCCAGCAAAACAGTTTATAAAGACTTTCTGTTCAACCTAATACATTAGGCAAGATCGATCGAAATTAACCTGAAAAGATGCTTATTACCTCCCACCCTCCTCACCTGATTTCTGACTTGGATTAATCAACACTCCTTAATTCCAAACATGGAGTTATTGTTTAAAAGGTAGAATCAATTGCTGAAACAGAATATCACACGTATCACGAGTCAGTGGAGGTGTGCGGGAACATTTTGAAAATTTGTACCACCAATTTGGCCCATACTATGGTAGTATAATACACTGGAGTGATGATTTCGAAAAATATAGGTCATTTGTCCCAGAGCCGGCTTTTAGAAATTTTCCGGTTCTGTACCGTATCTCTGCTCCCAGTTGGGCTGGAAAGGTGGCAGCGGGCTTAAAATGTGTGGAAAATTATTTTGAACAACTTTTATGTTGACAGCTTTTGTGTGCGATGCCAATAGAAAATGTTATGGTAAAAAGTCCATTTTTTCAAGCAAAAAATAAATTTTTTCGACATCACGCAGGAAACTTGCAGCGGATTTTCTTTGCATATTTCGAAAGAAGAAGTCAACCTGCATTATATAAAAAATTAGCAAAGAAATTGAAGGGTAGATTTGCATTGTAATTTTGGGCCAAATGTGGAACTTTGGCAAAATCGCAAAAATCATTATTTTCAAATTCTTTCCAAATGTACACCTTGAAATTTTTATGAACTTTCAAATTCGAAATGCATATATTTACGGTGGCTAAAGGTCGTTTTAAGTGAAAGAAATAAGTTTTGAAAGAATTTGAAAATATTGAGTTTTGCGATTTTGCAAAAGTTCCACCTTTGGCACAAAATTGCAATGCAAATCTATCCTTAAATTTCGTTGCTAATTTTTTATAGAATGCAGGTTGGCTTCTTCTTTCGAAATATGCAAAGAAAAACCACTGCAAGTTTCCTGCGTGATGTCGAAAAAAAATATTTTTGGTTTGAAAAAATGGACTTTTTACCATAACATTTTCATTTGGCATCACACGCAAAAGCTGTCAACATAAAAGTTGTTCAAAATAATTTTCCACACATTTTAAGCCCACTGCCACCTTTCTAGCCCAACTGGCACCAGAGATACGGTACAAAACCGGAAAATTTCTAAAAGCCGGCTCTGGGACAAATGGCCTATATTTTTCGAAATCATCTCTCCAGGGTATTATACTACCATAGTATGGGCCAAATTCGTGATACAAATTTTCAAAATGTTCCCGAGGGGCCTATTTTTCATCCACTGACTCGTGATACACGTGATATAAAGTAAAAAGTATAGATGATGAAACGGACTCGGCAAGTCTAGCTAGCTTCACAATATAAAATTCTGGCTTGAATCCACACTTGAGCAAAATAATCTTCTATCTATGCAAAGTGTTTGCTTCCTGACACAAGAGTAGATTATTCACTCAGTACATAAAGCAACATATTAAAATCCGTTAATTGACGTGACTATTCGACTGACAGGAACTAGCATCAGTCGAATAGTCACGAAATCAAGTTCAAATTCCAATTTGTCAAACGTGTGCACGCATAGCTAAGCTACTATAGGTCGAAAACATGTTGGGTGGGTCGCACATCCTTTGAGTGATAAAAATCAATAAAATAAACATTAAAAACAACGAAAACGAAGAAGGCGTTGCTTTTATTTTGACTTTGACTTGAACGAGCAACTTCGAAAAACCCACGAAATCCCGCACGAACGGCGCGCGAAAGTCACGCCACTTGTTGCCCGACTTGGGGAATCCACTTGGATTTCATTTGGGTTTCTCTCACCCCTCTACTCATTTGGCAACCGACTTGGAAACAGCCTTCTACCCCCTTACCATTTGGTGACCAACTTGGTAGAGCATACCAGAGTATATGTAAGAATTTGTTAATACGCTACACGCTTTGTAGTTCGCTTTGTCTTGGCTTTCTGAATTATTTATCTAGGGACCGCAAGGTTTATTGCTGAACTATCGCAGTTGATTAAAAAAACAGTTCAAAGTGCCTCATAGGAACCAAATACAAATATTTGTTGTCCTTTTATCAATATCTGATCTGTACTGATAAATTGCGCTGCAGCTGTCGAGTTGCTCACTTTGACAACCTCGGAAGGTGAATGGAGAAGCACTGCGCTTATTCCAATGCATTCCCAAGTATACCGAAAAATTCAACATTTTCACGCGTCTGTATGGGTTACTCTGTGGTTGCTATTGAGGTTCACGAATCTTTTATGTACACATTTACATTTAATTTATAACGCATTATATGATACATTTACAATGATCTTTGTTGATGACGTCAAGGACATCCGTCGTGTCCCCATCCTGAGACTTCCTTCCCGTAGTAGTGAGTGTGATCATCAGGAGAAGTATTGAGCACACTCAATCACATTCATGCTCCACATTCAAGCGATCGAAAGCTATGAACTGTTTAATTTTAAGGGCTGTTGTAAATATGAATAACTTATACACGGCTCATATTTTCTCCAGCTAAATAGCTCACTTTTTATCAGAGCATCTCTTATCCTCCTGCTTCCCGCACACGACGTATGCTGATCCTTCCCTGATATCATTGTCACCAAACCTGAGATAGACGACGATCCTCCCCCTCTCCCCATCCCTCTCTACTCCCCTCCTCCCCTCTCACCTCAGAAGTGTGATGTTCGTAATTCATGAACTGGGGAGGGATATGGGCGACGATGTCTTTACTGTGAGTGACACGGAAGGAAGTCACCTGTGATTGCATAGGGATGATGCAATCCACGAATTCCCAATGAGATCGTGCTCTGTTTGTGACATTCCACGCCCGTATCGAGATGTCCCTTATCTCTCACTCGTATTCCCATGTGTTAATCTCACACTCCTTTCTCGCTCACTATCACAATGCATCGATGACCACTCGTTACTTCGAATGATCATCCTACTCTTCAGATAATCGACTTGGGTGGTCTGAGTCACAATCGAAGGGAACTCGCCAGATTATCGTGGACATCAGCATACTTTTTATCGCCTGTTCGGGGCTGTCCGAAAGTGTAAAGAACAACCCTGAAAATACAGAAAATTAATAATGCATTATAACAATGGCTCACTTCTCTTTAGAAACGATGTCGTTGGACGTGATATGGGCTACTGCCATGGAAGCGAGAGCTCCTCCCAGAGAATGACCAGTGATCTACTAATCGAACGATATTCATCCGCCTAGCTACAGTAACCCACTCACCCAGACGGTGTAGGAGGGATACTTGGCAACAAGTGCTGAGAAGTCGTTTCCCAGCCCTCCATTCCACACCTGTGAACACGTTGATTGAATGGTGATATTCATTGGAAGTTCACATCGATGAAAGCATCGTTGAAGTACTTGGAAGTCTTTCCTCCATCTTGGAAGACGACCTTCGAATCGAAGAGAGTGTCTGTGATCTCTGATACTAACTGAGTTGAGTCGCTCGTTCCTCTACAAACGAAGATGAGTTCATCCACTGGGGACTGCTTCTTTGAAACAGCGAACACCGCTGAAATATAGTGAATAGCTTCAAAGCCACCTGAAGGAGAAACCGATCACTTCTCTTGTCTCGTCGAAGAAGGTGAAACCCGAGCAAGAGTCCTTCTTGAAGTAGTCGCACTTGAGAGTGACTTGCTTGCTGAGCCGAAGAGTGAAGAGAGGAATGGAATGGATCCCTTTCATCGCACCTTCGCTGTCTTCAACTGACTGCTCAGACAAGTCTGGGGCGAGTCTGAGTAAGCAGCGGAAGAGAGAGGAAGCATCTCGGATCGGGCTGTCCCTTCGTTGAAAGGAACTGCAGCCAAGTGAGATTGCAGCAGAGGAGAGGAGAGGACTGAGCTGCAGAAGGAAAGAAGCAGCAAGGGAATCATCTGAAAGGAAGGAATTGAGGAAGGGAAAGGAGGGGTTATCACGATGACTGACGTTTACACGAATGGATGCAACTTGCAATTCTTCATTGACATCGCTTTTCCTCCCTTTTATAAGCCCATTGCAGACTTCATAGTGGATAGAGACCAGATAAGAACCACGAGGAGATTAAGAGGCCGGATCTGAGGAGAGTTACCATTTGTGCCCCTTCCCGGACATTGCGCCAAGAATTTCGATTCAGGCTATGGTACTCATAGGACCTAGAGTGCTTAGGGTGTTACTTTGAAATTTAACAAGGATACCGCCTGGGTCGCGCAAAGCGGTCCGCCAGGTGTGGGAACAGTGAAAAATGATGAATTTTCATATTTTCTCAGCCGATCAAGCTAGACACAAATTTCCTTTTCCGTTATACTAGGCTACCCTAAACTGAGTTGGGGCACCATTGACATCGAGTTTGGGTCGATTCTCAAAATGACATTTTGATCGAATTTTTCATTTTTTCCGAATTTTTTTCAGGTTACAGGAATTTCCGCATATAATTTCCTGTATCAGGTTGCAGTACACTTACTGCCCCTTCACATCAGATTGTCACATTGACGATTCGGTCTTTAACATGCCTCGAAAAATCGAGTTGAAGTTCAAATGGTCACTGTCAATTCGGTTCGTTTCCAGTTCCAAAATTGGTTTCTTGTCTGGATAAACTCATATTGACTGAAAAACTATTAGGTAGTGTAGTATTTACCCCTATGACTTCGGTGACTTCGTTTTATAACATGCATACATAGTCCACTTTTCATGGCTTTTCGCCTATTGAGCAACTTTTCACAGCGAGCTTAGCCGTGCTTTAACATATCGAGAAAAATTGACGTCATATAATCACATGACGACGTATCGCACAAATGAACGCCGTTCGCTTGGGAGTGAGTCAATCAACCTGGGTTTTGTTTCATTGTTATCAGCATAGCCTCCACTCTTGTACAATATAGTAATCCTAGTACCAGACAATCTTGAGTTTTCATCCCCCACCATCGACCAGGGGGTCATGGTCCAGATATGAGAAATTGAGAGGTAAGTCATGAACAGATAAACACAAAGTACCGTACCCAATCGATACTACGGAACCTTCGTAGTAACCTTAATGCAGTTCCATCGGTCAGATTCAGTTCCTTGGGTTAAATATTATTCCAAAATTTTCGAACAGTGACGTGTTGTTAGGTAAATATAAAGTACACGTTAAATATTACAGTATCCCAGTAACTAATGCAACAAAGCACCGGGTGTATACTGGTTACAATGAAACAAAACCCAGGTTGCTTGGCTGACTCCCAAGCGAACGGCGTTCATTTGTGCGATAGGTCGTCATGTGATTATTTGACGTCAATTTTTCTCGATATGTTAAAGCACGATTTGTAACTACGACAGTAAGTCATGATCGGGATGGGTGTGTGCTACAACGTGGTCCAGGAAATTATAGGCGGAAATTCCTGCAAAAGAAAAGTTCACGGCAAAGCTCGCTGTGAAAAGTTGCTCAATAGGCGAAAAGCCATGAAAAGTGGACTAGGTATGCATGTTATAAAACGAAGTCGTCGAAGTCATAGGGGTAAATACTACACTACCTAATAGTTTTTCAGTCAATATGGGTTTATCCAGACAAGAAAACAATTTTGGAACTGGAAACGAACCGAATTGACAGTGACCATTTGAACTCCAACTCGATTTTTCGAGGCATGTTAAAGTTACCCAACAAGGACGAAATTGACCCATTATTTTTTGTCCTCCATCGAATAGCCGATGGTTGAATTAGTATAGAATGAATATACAAAAATGCTAAAAATCAATAATAGCCTCAAGGGAAAGTCGAAAATGATCCGCGCCCTCTCACTTTTGCATACTCTCTCGTGCACGCGACGCCAATGATATCCTCAATTCAATTTTGAGTTAAATCGATTAGATAAAATATTTCAAGCAGCCAGCGTTCGTACATTATTACATGAGACCCTTGATATAAGGGCATCAGTCTCACCTGGATGACCACTACAATTTCGTGAAGATCCCATTTGGAACGATTGAATTGGACTAACAAATGATTCTATATTTTTCTGTTGCTTAAATTATGCATTTCGATCGAGCTGATAACAACTCTTGGCCAAAATAGCAGAAAAATATAATATGGTCTTTGAATGGGTCTACGACTAGGTGTTTAGGACTAGGTGAGGTGAGAAGGAGTGTCAGCAAAAAGTTAAATTTTTGACGCTTTCATAACCATGACCTAGACAATCATCCAACGATCATAGAGCGAGCAAAGAGGATAGCCAAAGGTCAATCGCATAGCTCAGTGGTAAAACAGTCGCCGCATAATCGGAAGGTTGCGGGTTCGAATCCCACCAGTTTTTGAAAAATCTTCTAGATATTTGAATTCCCGCACGTCCCTTCCCTTCAAGCCCTCATTGGCATTCTGCCAACGAATGATAACTCGGTTCAAAATAGAGATAGGCATTTGAAATTTTCAGAATCTCTTATGGTTGTACAAAGGTCGGTCATGGTTATGATAACGTCAAAATTTCAATTTTGCTGACAGTCCTTCTTTAATGATGCAACCCGACGCGGCATTCCACGCCATTTTCGTTGGACAGGCAACTCTGCTCTATTGTAATAGAAAAATATAAACACCCTACTGATTTAATACACGATGCGTGAATCCTTGGTGCAAAGATAACAACTCCATTCATTGTTTGTCCATCCCTCGGTCACTCCCCCCCCCCTCCCTCCCCCCCCCCCCTCCCTCGTACACCCTCCCCCTCTCTCCTTCGAGGTCGTAACTCTCACAGTGCAAATAACCATTCTCCACTTCCTTCTCTCCATTTCTGTAACCTCCCCCATGTGGATGACTTTCGTGTATGTAAGTGAGAGAGAAGTTCTTCCCTCTCAATCTCGATTCTTCATTTGGAAATGAAATCAGTAGGGAGGATTCACACGAGAGAATTCACGGACTCACACGAAATCTCATCGAATTGTGTCTCGATTTGTCGTAGGGAGTGAGAATCGTTTCCCTCTTCGTTGTCATACTTTTTTCCATCTCATTCTCCCTCTTTTCCTCATGGGTTTCCTATTGAAACACACGAATAACTTTTCCAGAGTTTGAATCACTCCATCGATAGTTTGATATGGTCTTGCATGATTTCATCTAACTGATTTAACATTCAATAAGATCTCGTCGAATTGCCTCAGCCCTCCTCATTTCTCCTCTTGCTCTGCATTTGACATCCTTCGATCCTTCGCTGCCCAGAAAGGGAAGAGAATAGGAAGTTCTTCTCTCAAGATTCTCCAAATCATAACTTGCCTGATCTCCCCCCAGTCCTTCTCCTTCCCTTCCCACTGACTCAACAAATAAGGTTCGCCCCTTCCATTTCCTCCATTACCTCTACCTTTTTCTCTTCCCTCTCTTCATTCTCCCTTCTCTCTCATTACCTCTCCCTCGCTATACTCTTCCCTCCTCTTTCTCCTTCTCCACACCAGTTATCCAATTGTGTCCGACAGTGAACACTTATCTGTCATCTCTCTCCCATCCTTAGTTCTATCGCTTCTCCCGTTCTTCATCAAATTCAATTTATTTTCATAGTTTCACAACTTTCATGCGTGATTCAGCTGAGTCATTCCTGCCTTTTCCCCTTCGAATCTCAACCATTTTCAAAATTTTTCTACTTGAAAATAAGCTTGATGATCTCTCTGTCGATGCTAAGACACTGTCGGTCTCCTTTTAAACACTTCATCATTTCACCCATTAATCTTCATTTTCTGCTTACATCCATAGTTCTATAGTTGAAATTTTTACACGATCTGAAGTATTCAGATGGTGAGAATATGACCACCAACCAATCTTCTCTATTTCCTCTCCAACCATTGATAGCACAGCCTTCATTCCTAGTAGAGGTGACATGGTCATTGATACAGATATGGGGAGAGAGAGACGAATAGAGGAGAGAGGAGGAGAGAGAAGAGAGGAGGAGAGAGAAGAGAGGAGGAGAGAGGGAGAGAGGGGGAGAGAGGGAGAGCGGGGCATTCAAAGTGTGATGTATGCTCTGAATCCATGGAAATCGCCACGTTTCCCTTCAATATTCATATTCTCTCGCATTATTTCGAGATATTTTGTACATTTCTTTGATCGATTATTCATCTGACAGACTCGAGAAATGACAACATACAATGGACATATATGATTCCAGAAAGGGAAGCAGACAATAGAAGTTGAAAGGGGAGGGAGGAAGAGGTGAGGGAGGAGGATGGAGAGAGAGGAGGAGGAAGAGGGGAGAATCACGACGGCAGTACGAGAGAGAGGATGGATGAAGGATAGTCCATAATTCCCTCCACAAATTATGTATTTTCGCTCGAGGGAACGATGTAACAAGTGTGACCGAATTACCTTCCTTCTCCTTTGATTACCTTTTTTTGCCAAAAATCGTATTCAGGAACGAGGATTGTTCCTCCATCTGATCATACTCGTCCTCAACAGTTTCTGTCTACTCTCTCTAATTCCCATGCTCTCTCTCCTATCTACCTCTCTGTTCCCTCCCTCCCCCCATCCTCCCCTCCTTCTCCTCCCTCTCTCCTCTAGTCTCTTCCTATCTCAGAGTGAGTCCCATCCCTCGTCATTCGTTTCTCCACTGTCTCGTGACTGTTTTCAGTCTCTGTCGTTTCCTTTTCTTCTTCAAACTCTTCTTGTCCGTTGTGACTCAACTAGAAGCTAATCCCTTGATCTTCTCCGTTTTCCACTCATT
The DNA here is from genome assembly GCA_036245805.1 of Pristionchus mayeri. Classification (NCBI taxonomy): domain Eukaryota; kingdom Metazoa; phylum Nematoda; class Chromadorea; order Rhabditida; family Neodiplogasteridae; genus Pristionchus; species Pristionchus mayeri. The sequence goes on from BTRK01000006.1 coordinate 30,417,079, forward strand.
TCCTTCTAATCTAACTCCCTCGTTCCATGTGTCGATAGGTCACCCCAAAATAAGCTCGCCTTAGTCAATCCACGAATGATTTCTTTGCAATTGATTTGCCAAACATTAGATGTAGTTTTGATCTCCTCCTCGTTCTCTGTTCTCTCCCTTTCTCTCCCTTTCTCTGCTCTTCTCTTCTTCTTTCGACCTCATCATCTCTTAGGAAGTTCGTTCAAATCCCTTCTCCTTTCCGGTCCTTCCATCTCTCGGTCTAGAGTTCTCTTCCTTTTGCTTCCTGTCCGGGAGGGGTTCTTCGCTCCCTTCCTCAGCCAGATTCGAGACACGGATAAGTGCCGTTCTCTGTGACTACCACGTCAAAACAAGGCGGGGGGGGGGGGGGGCATTTGCTGGTCGCTAAGATAGGAAATCAGTGATTCTTGTTGAGATTGCATAGCTCAATAGCGATAGTTACAGCGATAGTTCCTCGATATCAGAGTCTCTCCCTCCCTTCTTCGACTGCTATTCCATCTGACGTTCGACCACTTGTTATTGCATGTGAGATTTAGGGTTTCATTGAGAGGATTCTCTCCTTCTCACAATCTGTCCTTCGTTTCTTCATCTCTCCAATTACTCTCAATCTTATTTCAGTATCACCTGTAATTTCCCCCACTTCCCTTTTGATCTTTGATCTCTTTGAGATGCGACGATGAGCTGTCTTCGCTACGTCAGACGTCGCCTGGGAGCCTGTTCGGCCTTCAAAGTAAGTGATGATCTTTGATCTCTCCAATCTGCACTTCCCTTATTTATTACTTCCACAATTTTCACTGAGAGGAAAAGAGGAAGAAGAGAGACGTTTCCCTATTGGTATCGTAAAAAATAGAGCATTTATATATTGTTGCTCACTGCGCTTTTCCTCTCTCTTACTTAATGGTACCGTCCTTCATGAAATGGGTAAATTTCAATTTATAAATATAGTAACGTCAAAGTATTATAGTTGTTAATATGAATGTTTGATGGTTGAGATGCTGGTGTTCATCTTCGTCATCTTCTGTCTACTCCAATTGGCTGTTCCTGCTCCCCCGAGGGTGAGAAGAACTCTTTGCTCTTTCATATTCCATTTGGTGACCCGATTGATCTTTGATCTCTCTCCAGATAGTGTCCGATCCAATAAAGCAGCAACAGCAACTGGAACAGTTGATAGCAGCCAAGCCGGAAGTGAAGAATCGACGACCTGTTAGTTTGAACATGGCTTGTCTTCAGTGAATGAGCTTGAAATACTAGTCAATACAGATTTGGAAGTAGTCTGATTTCGGAAAAGATTGTGATGGATATTCGATTTCAGGGTAAATTCTACCAGAATGTCATGGTGCACTTCGATCTGAAGGGAGCTCCTCCCAAGGTGAGAGAGGACTCACGAAGACTCTCCCTCCTACTCCCTCCTTCCAGATTCCCTACTTCCTCCAACTACTCGAGATCGTCGCCAAGACTGGAGCAACTGGTATCTATCTTCATTCTACCATTTCATTCCCTTCCTTTGATAGGGAATCATGTGTATATTATCAATTGTTTGTTACGGTTTTAGTATTATAGAATGTATCTATGACAGTAATTTGGGGGGTCGTTACTATTCGAATACGAATGTGTATATCGACCTGGGGTGTGCAAAAAATTATACGATCTCTTCATTCCGCATACTCTCTCGCACTGTCTGACCGGCGAGAGAGCATGCGGAATCAAGAGATCCTACAATTTTTGCACAGCCCAGATTCCGACTCGAGGCGACAGTAGATTTGCAGGTATTCTTCTTGAGTGGGAGGACATGTTCCCCTACGCGGGAAGACTGGAGGCAGTGAGATCAAGTGATGCTTACTCAATCGAAGAAGTGAAGAGTATACTGCAGAAGGCGAAGTGAGTGAGGGAAGAGCAAGAGGGGCAACTGATTCCCAGTGCTGCTTAGTGGATCAATGCCTTCTCTCATCCCCCCCTCTCTCTCTCTTGTGAACTGCAGATCTCTGAATCTGGACGTGGTTCCCTTGGTGCAGACCTTCGGCCATCTCGAATGGATTCTCAAGCTGGAACCATTCAGGAAGTATCGCGACCAGGATATCTATCCACAGGTACCCATCCAATCCTTCCCTTCTCTCTCTACACACTTTCCAGGTCTTGTGTCTGGGCGATGCAGAAGGAGTTGCGCTCATCAAAGACGCCATCAGTCAGGTACGGTAGGAGTGATATCGAGTGATGACGAGCACGGTAGGAATTATCGATTAATCACGACGGAGGGATATCTATTAATGAGGGGCTTCAAGTGGAGCAAAGTGATAGTTGTTCTATTCGTGTAATCGATAATTGTAGGTGATATCTGTCCATTCTGAATTCGGTATTCCCTACTTCCACATTGGATGCGACGAGGCATTCGCTGTGAGTGCCATTCACTTGCCCTTCCCCTCATTCTATCAAGTATACACTGTCTGTCAGCCTTCATTGCTATCGTTCTTCTTCTCTTCTCTTCCCTTCCCATCCATGATGGAATAGAAGTGATCTCTCTTCCTCTCAGTTCGGTAACTGCGCTGCTTCTCGTGCGTGGATGGACTCAACTCATTCATCGAGGGAGGAATTGGCTCTCTCTCACATGAGGGAGATCGCCCTCCATGTCATGGTCAAGAGTCAAGAGACTGTGTCAGTACATCATTTACTATAATGGCAATAGTATACCTAGAAACATATTTCATAACACTCACTGTGAAATCAAGTCGATGAGGGTTTCAAAATATTACGAATCTAATTAATTGCAGGGTTCTCGCGTGGAACGACATGCTCAAGTCCTTCCCCCCTCCACTCATCAAGAAACTGGTGAGGAATCGTGATCTTTGAACTGCGTATCGACGAAATATCTCCAGTCTGACAATTAGGATGTCATATTTCAGCAACTGGGGAAAATAATCGAGCCCGTGGTGTGGGATTACTCTGAAGACATTCGGACGTTGAATGGTAGGAATCCCTCTGGAATATGCCCCTTGTGATCTTTGATCTCTATAGATATGACATGGGAGGCACTGGCAGAGAACTTCCCCGTCGTCTGGGCTTCCTCTGCTTACAAGGTACGAGATCCATCCTGTCGAGAGAATCTCTATTCGCTTTCGAGTTTTGAAATGGAGTCTAACGAGGGAACAATGGGAGACAGGGACAATTCAACTGCAGGGTGCCAATTTCCCTTCTGCCCAGTACATCGACATTCGCCACTACGAAGCGAATAATAGGAACTGGATCGATCACAAAATGGTTGGATCATCGATGTTTATTGTCTAAATATTGTTTGGCAAACGGGGCTCACAAACGGGGGTTATCTAATTACATTATTGATTGTTGAGATGTACGAGTCAAAGTTCTCATCGTGGCGAGGCATCATTATCACTGGATGGCAGAGATACGATCACATGGTATGTATTCATTATTTAAATCTTTTAAAATGGAATTTGCCAGCTCTAACGAAAGATTGGAAACATAATTAGTCTCTCCTTCTTCCCCTCCCTCTCCTTCTCGATTGATCCTCCATTCTCAGTCTGCCCTCTGCGAGACTCTCCCCATGGGAACTCCCTCTCTCGTACTACAAGTATTCACTGCACTCGGAGTTGATTCGAAAGTGAGGCATTGAGTCATCATTAGGGAATACAGAGAATCATAATAATCTTTTCTCAACTTTGAAACAACGTGAGAATTGTTGAATGTATGTTGAAGTAGATAGTAATCGATTGGTTGGAGGAGTCTCAATCGGTGACTCGTAGAAAGGCAGCCTCTCTTCTCAATTGCTCCGATTTCCATGTGGGAAACTACGATCTGGTCAGCCCCCGATGCTCATTCCCAGGTAGATCAATAGAGTATTGATTGGTGGATGAAGAGAATGAATAACTGAGAGTGATAAAAGAGTATTCATTGCAGGGTGGGAGTCTTACATGCAATTCCAGCAGACTTCTCGCAATACAATTCAGTACGTGGAATCGGAGATGGCCAAGTGAGTCCCCTTGAGTGGGCACGGTGGTGCATCCATCTTCAACCTGACTGTAAAGAAAAGAATTGCTTATTCATTCCCCATCGCAGCAACCACCACATCCTCGGTTGGCTGTCACCCTACTCGCGTCAACATGGAATGGCGCAAGCGTGGTGAGTCTGCGCGGTCGAGGGGTATGGAAAAGAGGATGATGAATCACAGGTATCTCCAGCAGATCGAGCCCGTCCTCAACGGATTCAAGTCGCAGCTCCAGAATAATATAAGAGGACTGAGGTAAGTACGCGCTCTTCATTCTTAGACACTGCATATTTCCTCTCTAATATTTGAATAGAATACCTTACAGTACACCACTTTGCAAATCTCGGGAAAAATGTTTCCGAATATGCTCGGAATTAATTAATTTTCAGCGCTTAGTAACGTCATCGGCTATTTGTTTTCCATTTCTCACGAATAGATTGGATTTGTTGTCAGCAGATGATAACTGAAATGTTCACTTCAGAAAAGCGATGGATCCTCTCTTCTTCCCCAATACAATCGATGAGATGATCTACCAGACTGTGGGCAAGAAATTAGCTGAAGTCGAGAAGATGATCGATGACCTCAATCAACTGAAAGAGGTGAGATTCACTCTTCTCCCATTATATGAGGATCACTCCTTCAATTCTTATCCTTCTCAATTATACAAAGTGCAATGCATATTATTTGGATAGTATTTATTATTATGCCTCGTGATAGGAACAAGAGAGTTCGCTGACGTTTTAGTTAAATCTCTCTGATAGTATAAGAGTATCATCAATCATTTGCTCTCCCTCTCTCATTGATCTATCGATTGTAGGTGCGTGTGTGGCCTCGTCGTCATTTCCCCATCAAGGATCCCCTCGTCCTTCCCTAGAGGGAACTTCCATCTCCATCATTCCCCAATCGGGTCTTTATCTACTAGTCTCTCACTAAATTATTGATCGGTATAATAAGTTTATCCTAGATTGTGATTACCAGCTGTTATCTTCTGTGATAAGCATCCCTTCACTTGTATATGCACCAAATCCTGTTAATGTTTCCTTTCTATTGTGCCTTTCTCTTCTTCTCCTCAGGCCATTTCATAGTCGTCAATTTGGATTGTAACTTTCAGTTTTGCACTCCCACTCCCAAAACTAACGTTTCGGGTGAATTTTTGTCTGTCTTCAACGCGGACCGAATTAGTATTGCAGTCAAAGGCATAAAGAGTATATTCTAATAATTGTGACTGGAGGGGGAGGGTGGGGGGAGTCGATGGTCTCTCGATGCATTGTTCCTTCTCTCACTGCGTAGGCAGAGAACACGAGGAACTTCCGTCCATTACTTTCTTAGCTCTCCCATTCTTTCCTCCCTGGCCCAATGGCTCATTCCAATTACTCGTATGTGATCAATCCCGAGATTGGCTGATAACCTGTCGAAGAGGAGAGAGAAAGTTGTAAGAGACAGTAAGTTGTTGACGTTGCCAGAGAGAAGAGAGAGAGTACCACAATAGTGAGATCTCAGAAGATTTGGCAGATTGTTTGCAAAGAGGACGAGAAAAGAAGAAGAAAGTAAGCGAGAGAGTACCTCCCCCTCTCATTTGACTCCTGCCATCTCACTAGTTCTCATTCCATCCTCTTACACACATTTTATACCTTTTCGCACATTTTCAATCTCATTCTGGAATGGGAGCGAGATCAGATGTGGAATGTCTTCTCTCTTCTTCCTTCACTCATATCTCCTATGCGTAGGTGTCACGCACAGATGCTTGGGAAGGCATTTCCCCCCTCTCGTCTCCCCCTCTCCATCCGCTCCTTCTATTCTTCAGTCGAACACTCCTTCGAACTCTTCCATTCGACCATTCCTTGTGCTTTGTAATCAATAACGAGTATAACGGGTGACTAACAAGCTGCGACCACACCCAAGATGTAGAGAAAATAGGACGGTGAGATGGTTGAGTGAGGAGGGAAGGAATGGGCTGTCCCCCATCCCATTCCTTCTCTCTCCCCTTCTTCCCATTAATTCGACCCCTTGCGTTCCTCTTTATGTGCGTATGTGGTCAGTCTCTGATTTTATTGTATCGATTTTCTCCTATCATCAGGTTACATTATGATCCTGAGGCTGGTTGTTCTCTCCACGATCCTCTCAACTGCGACTACGGTACTAGCAGCGGTGAGATATCTATGCACTTTATTTTCTTCTCTTCTCATAATACACCGGAATATTTAACATTTTGCTCACTGATGTATCAGAGAGCTGTGATGTTTGAGAATTTGGTGAATGTAGTGAGAGGATAAAAGAGACTGATGGATTCATTCTCGTTCTACTCTCATCCCATTCACTGTTTGTTGTACTACTGATGGGGGGAAGGAAAAGAGAGAGAACACCCACGATTAGAATCGATAAAAGCAGTGGACCACAAATAGAATAAAGAACGAAAGAATCACATAAATTAGCCTCATTCGATTTCGATGACGTCACATATCAGTTCACTGGTTGAGGTTCTAGTTGTATTCGGTTGGTGCAAAAGTTTCGATACAAGATATTTTTCATATTTTCTTGTGAATGCTTATCATGTATCAAACACCACTTGGGCATTATTTGAGGTAGTGTTAGGTCATTACAATTATTGGTTTATACCCGATCGATCTAATACCATTTCGTTGAAAAACAATGAAATATGAAAACTAGCGAAATTGCCATGATTTTGGGTTTTCAACACAAACCATCGCTAAAACTAAACGAACGATATACAGCTCCCACCCTTCAGTGAAACTAATCAGTAAGGGTGGATGCTTCCATTGAACACGTGAAATGGGAGTTTCGGGCTTCCACGGATATCTAGTATTGCAAAAAAAGCCGATTTCGTCGATAAAATTTGATGTTCAACACCATAATTGAGAAATCTCGCGAATGAAAAGGTGAATCTTCGCCAACTTTCTATGGTAACATTCTCATGATATGTGCTTCTGATTATTTTATATTTGCGACCCCAATCTCTCCGAGCAAAAAAATTCTGTGAAAATGTTCTAAATCTGCCAGACGGAATACCCCATATTTCCGTAATACGTGCCTATTTTGGCAAGTTGTTTTAAGGCTGATACAGACCACTCGCCACAGTAGCATATATGGTTATCATACATCTTGAAAATTGTCTTGAAGCGGCGCCACTGTTACCGTGCAAAGAGTAATAATGAATCGAAAAGTTTAAAAGAAATTGCAATTCTCAGATTTTGGAATGCTTTCTCATCGGTGTTACTGATTGATGAGATGCGATATAGTGTGCGCTATAGAGAGCACACATGTACTAATATCATACAAGAAACCACATGAGAGTTACTCAATATCGAAGCAAGATAGTGCTCGAAAACCTTCATCGCGATTTTGTATCGAAACTTTTGCACCAACCTGATAGTAACAATGAGTCCAGGAAGAAGAGGATCAGTCCATCCCCTGCCATTCATTGCAATCTTTGAGAAAGATGATGGAATTGTCGAATGCAAATTTGCTTAATAGTGATTAATCTCTTGGTACGGTTGTTGTTTTCCTTTGATGTGTCTCTCTCCGCAGGTCGAGTGTCCCCATGGCCCCAATGGTCTCAAACTCTCGTGTGCATTCGAATGCTGCAAGTCATTCGAGGGAGATGGACACGTACGTAATCTTTATCTATTCTTTTTTTGCCTTCAAATGTAAAAACAGAATTGGTATTCGTTCGATGCATGGTAAGGAGTGCTGAGAGTGATGGTTGAGGGATACTTCTGCTGTGGAATGGAGGAGCATAAACTGATCAAGGAAGGAGTCAAGGGAGAACACGGAAGGGCCGAGAGATTCGTCGCCTACGGAAACACTTTCCAGTTTCTTCTTTTTCTTACATTCCATAGTTGTTTAGAAAGTGTATCTAAGAAGGATCCGTTAATAAATACGTGAAGGAGGGAAGTGATTCTTTGCAGAGTGGACTACACGATGCTCCTCCTCGGTCTCATCATCTCCATCGTTGTTTCCATCCTCCTCTCCTTCTTCTGCTGTCTTCTATGCAATGGTCAGTGAATCTGGATGATCTTTGATCTTTATCGCTCCCAGGCTTCCCTCCCTGCTTCCATTGCTAGCGTGAGTTTGTAAGTGTTGTTGCGTGTAGTCGAGTAGAATGAGGAAATAGCAATGGACCTTATCCTAACGTGAAATAAAAGATGAGAAAAGAAGAAATACTCAGATATGAATCGCTTGCTGTCTAACAAAATGGATCGATGGTCTGTGTCTACAGTACTCTTCTCAGGCTGCTGGCTGCATCGTCGTAGGAATCCCCAAGAGTACGAAAGCGTACACGACAACGGATTCTACCCCATCTGCTGTGAGTTTGCACCATCACTCACATGAAAGAATTGGCAGTGATTGATGAAAGGAGTGATCTTTGATCTCTCAGGCGGATTCGGTCTTCCTCTGGGGACAGTCGTCTTCTCCTCTCATCCTCCCCAGTACAGAGGAGATGAGAGTGAATATCAGATGAGCACTTCGAGCACTTCCAGCAAGAACAGAGTGAGCAGGGGGGGGGGGGGAGGGGAGGATATGGGAGATGGGGAGAATACCTATTCTCATCTACTCTATCATTCAACACTAACAATCAGTAGTCGATTTCTGTAGTGAAACTCTCATGTTGAGGTTCGCTTCAATCCCGATGGAACTCCTCGCGGAGTACTCAAGAATAACGGAGACAACGGATACGATCGAAGACCCTACTAAGCATTGATCTTTGATCTCTGACGTCTCTTCACCCTCTATCTCTCTCAGACAGACTCGTGCGTACAGGTCTTTTCTCATCTTATCAGCAGTGCCTTACGATCGAATATTCTTGATGAATGATAAAAACCATAAATTTATCGATCTAGGCAGGTCGCATATGAGCAATACGAAATAGAAGAATTGATTAAAAGAGAGACTAGAATAGAGTGATAATGAAGAGAGGGATTGAGAAAGAGAGATACACCCGTCTGATTAGTGACAGAAAAACAGAAGAATGAGAAAGTAGAGGAGAGGAGGACTATCACTGGAGGGGATACTGTAGACACAACCCGGAGAGAGATACGGACAACTGGACAATCAACTAATAAACGAATGGTGATTTGGTAGGGTCTCGTGGGCGAGGGTCGAGTACTGAAATCACTCTTTCCTATCCGATCAAGAAAGGATTGGCAGCCTCGATCCCCACTGAGAGATTACGGTAGGCAGTGAGAGACCCTTGGAAGGACGGCAGGAGAGAGGGAAGATCACAATCGAAGGAGGAGCAGAGTGGATAGGAGGAGGAGGAGGAAGGAAGAGGGAAGGAAGAGGGGAGAGGAGTTACTCCCGTTGCAGTTGTCATTGTAGCATGTACACACCTGCATTCACTTCTTCCCTCGATGGAATCGAAAGGAAGTCACCTCAATCATGGAATCGTCGTTGAAGTCACCAGGCAGTTTGAAGAGTTCCTTCTTCCGATACATCCGACACGAATCTCGATGCAACCAACGATACCTCAAGGGACAGAGATATGAATCATTCCGTGTTGAAGGAAGGAATCATTGGTTGGAGATTGTGATTATCCCACTCTGACCCTTCATAACTGAAGAACAATCCATTCTGGCATGAAACAGTTGCCATCAACTAACGAGCATTCTCCTCCCATCGTCCCTTCCCTCACCATTGGACTATGGTAGTGTTGAATCCATTGATGAGTACATCACTCATGCATCCTCGTATGTGTGTCTGCACTCGGACACCTCAACGAGATCTCCTACTTTCAACATTATTTTGGTTGTCTGTTCTGGAAAGCTTCCACGTCTTCTTCAAAATGAAATAGTTCTTTCAACGTCTCCAATTAGGAAGGAAAGAGATGAGAAAGAGGGGGAGAGAGTCTTGCTCACCTGCGATATTCGTCTGTTCACTCATGGACACACAGATGGAAGTGCAATGGACAGCGGGGACTCCCTCTGGATTGAGTGAGATGTTGTCGCACGAATCTGAGAGAGGAGACCAGTACAATACACTTCAGTCAACACTTTTCAACTAATTCATTGCTTTGAATTAACTCATCCAATCAGTTCAGTTCCCATTCTCTCTCTAACTAACCGGTGAAGTTCTTTGGTTTCTTGTACAGCAGTGCTAGATGGTTCTCCCATATCGCTCCGTACAATCGACTCATACACGAGTAACACTTCACCGTATCTGAAATCACTCATCACTAAATATAATCATTAAACTTCTCAAAATGTTCGAGTTCCCTGAATATCGCACCGCCAAACTGTGTCTCAGTGGGGAGGACTTGCGCCTGTACTGTGCTCATTTCCATCGCCAAAGTTAGGAGTACGATACACCCGATGAAGAATACTGTAGGTGAGAATCCACGACGGTGACTATCGATTGGTGGCAGACGGAATAGTCGGCGCATTGGCCGCGTGCATTGGGGGTACGGTAGGGGGCGGAGCCGGGGCAGAGATCAATTATCGATCGACCTCGGTCATCGATGGGGCGAGGTTTCTGAGAGAGGAAGGATGGAATGGAAGGGCGACTGATGGAACGGGAAAAAAACGAAGAGGGACAGGCGCGAGAAAAATATGATTGGAGAGGTGAGAAGAGCCATCGATCATTGAGAATGAAGAGGAGAAGGAATGGACTGAGAATGGGAGAGAAGCACTAGACAGAATTGTAGCCAAGTCAATATCCATGCTACAATCAATGGATAGAGAGAGAGATAAGCATTGAAGAAGAGACCAATGAAGAACTGCCAAATATGGATTCTTGTTAGTAGAGATAGAGTAGCAGTCACTAGATAGACGATGAGTTGATATGGAAGAAGGAACGCCATCGGTCGAGGAATACTCACCATGCACTACTACAGATGAAGAACAGAAAACTTCCATCGAGGCATCTCAATCTACCCTCGTTTATACTAGAAGAAACACGAAGCGAATAATTATGGGCACACATTCTTCCAGTCATTCAACCGACTCTCTCTCTCTTTCGCACACTCTCTCACCCTCTCTGTTTCTCTCGCTTCTCTCGATCCAACGTGGTCTCTCTCTCTCTGTCTCTCTTGAGTTCAAGTCCACTTCTGGAATAGAAAGACAATGCAAATATGGAGGAGCGATGAGGGGAGGAATGCTCGTCTCTCCATTATAATGGGAGAGATGGGAGAAGATTGGAGATGAGGTCGAGGGGCGAGAATATGTCGTCAAAGAAAGTGAGAGAACAATGGATGAGAGGAGGAGTTGGTGCCTTACTGAGAGGATTGAAACGAAGGCCAGAGAAGTGGTGAGTGGAGTCAGAATTGAAGTGGAGGCGACAGCTAAAGAATCTCAAGAATGAAGTGGAGAGAAGACAAGTCGACGGATTACCAATCTCTACTAATGCATTCAATTAGCATAACTTGGAGGCAGTTGGATAAGTGGAATCTCTCTCCTTCTCCTGCTCCCTCATGCTTCCTCCCTCCAAGAGTGATCGAGATTCAGTGAGAGACAACTGAGGATACAAGACTAAGCTGCGATCCTTTCTCACGGACGATTTATTATCCATCGAAGGGCCATACGGAGGATGGAATGGATTGAAGAGAAGTTAGATTTAATGCTACTTCTTTCGAAAAGTTGGGCATAGGAAATGTATCCATTCTGTACTGTGCATATAGAGACTGCAAGTAATTTGGAAATAAAAAAATCCTTCAGCAAATGATCACTTAATGTTAGCATAGACAATCTACTTTTTTCATGAAAAGGAACGGCTCAATTCGTCAAAGACCGTGAGATTGAGAAGAAAATGAGGAAGAAGATGAGACGGAAGAGATAGGAATGGAGGAATGATGAAGGATCGAGTGAGAGACACCTACATACAATCGTTTCCTACCACACTTCCCTCTATCCGCCAGTGTTTAAAACCATAGCAGAAAGCGGTAAATGAGTGTGGGGCGGCACACTTTCGTGCGTTGTGTAAGAGAGGCAGAGTAAGGACAATAGATCAAGGGAGAGAAGGGGAAGAAGGACTTGTGGTGATGGCTGGTGTGAAAATACATCACAATCTGGAACTGACGAGTGATGAAAGTTCGAAGGATTGGAAGGAGATTGGAAAGAAGCGAAGGGAATGGATTCACTTCTGGACGATAAAACTCTAGAACGAACACACTAAATGTGTGGAGAGGAAAGAAGATTGAGTTTGTGAACTTGAATTGTAAGAAGTAGGAGGAAAAGTGAGAAAGAGAAACGATAGAGCGAATCTGGGGTGGATTCGGAATAACGAAAAGAATGAAAGAAGAGGAAGGAACACGACATTGAAGGGTCGAGTAAAGCTGAGACGGAAAGAAAGACCCCCCAAATAGGAAACGAAGAGGGGATCTCGAGTTCAATGAAACGTGAAGAAAATAAGAGAAGAACGGATGTGTGAAGAGGATAGAAAGGAAGCAATTTGAAGGTGAGAGCTACCCGTGAAAGAGGACTGGAAAGGAAGAAAGAAAAAGTGATCGGGAAGGATTATGAAGAGATAGGACGAATACGGGATAACTATGATGGGGAACGAAGGAAATTTGGATGATGATCGTCCATCCAGTGTCTCTCCCTCCATTCCTCCCTTGTCTCCTTCACTTTTCTTCATTGGAGAAAAAGAGAAGACCCCATCAGCCACTAAGTGAAACTTGATCACTCCGAGTCAATGAGAGGACAGAGCATGGGATAAATTACACGAGAATGAGGGGGAGAGGTCGAAGAAGGACAAAATTAAAATTGGAAACTATCGAATTCTTTTGAATAAGAAGTCTTGGTGGAAGAATCGCCTGAATGTGGTTGAAGGGAGGATGAAACGGAGGTTGTCACTCTCCCACCAGACAAAGGGATAATAGTGATTGGAGAGAGGTGCGAAATCAATCACTGAAGAGATGGAAGAAGAGAAGGAAGGAGAAGAAAGAAGAAGGACGAGGGAAGGGAGATTCTCCCCTTACGGGTGCTGATTAGATGACACGACTGTCCCGTTCGGATGTATCTTCGTCTGGTATGGTAGGAGGAATTCTCTCTCTCTTCTCTCGTTCCCATCGGAATGAAGAATGAAAGAGATTGAGAAGGGCAAGAAAAAGAGAGGAGAGTGTTGCCAATAGAAAGTGAGAAGAGACGGAAGACTGATGTGTTGACAAGCGAAGAGAGAGAGAGGGGGGGGGGGTGATTAGAGAGAAGAGAGAAGAGAACATAACTGATTGTTGTGATTGATCATGAGCATGGAATAGGAAAGAAAGAATGGTTGGAAGACTACCTTTCTCGATCATTCTTTAGAAGACGACGAAAGGTCAAACAAACTCGAGCTGCGGGTCTTGATAGGGTGCTCGAAAGAAGAGAAAGAGAGAGGGAAGAGGGATGATGCACGGGGCTATTAGGAGCTTACGACCGAATCAACGAAAGGGCAAACCAAAAGGGAGGGACCAAACAATTACTTATCAGGCTATCGTCATATAGATGGTGAATAACCATTTCGTTCTCAAATAATCTCCAGGAGGGGCTTCACATGGATTCATAGGTGTGGCCCGTTAGACTGAATCCATCCTTGATTCAATCTGTTCCCGAGACAGAAAACAGCGCGTCTTCAATGAGCAACAATAAACCAAAGGAATTCCCGACAGAATTGGGGCACAATTGCTTATTTCGTGGTGTCGAGGGAGTCAAAACAGCGGAAATAAATAGTTGAAGGAGGAGCTGGGGCAGCAGCCAAAGAGGGCGCAGATTCTCCTTCTCTTTCCTCTTCTCTCTCGAATTCTTGGAGGATCCGGAAGTGTCTCCAATGGGAGAAGATATCAATGGAGAAAAGCACCGAGTCAATTCAGAAAACATCACTTCATTTCTAATATGGAACTGTCTAGACTAGTTGAAGATGGAGACACAACATCTTCGAGTGCTACCTACTGAGACTGCAAAAACGAGCATCGGGAAATTTTTTGGGCGTCTGTATAGAAAAAGAGAAGTAAAGCAATGAATATGGTTGCAGGATAGTCTTGAATGAGAAAGGGTGTTGAGAGTGGGGTCAGTTCTCTGGAGTGGTCGAAGAAGGAAGTAAGGGAAGGATGTTAGAATGGGGAGTCCACTGAAAGGTATACGGAGAGAGAGGAGGGAAGGAGCCAATCCCATCTAATGGAATAATAATAATGCCCATAAAAGTGGATGGAGGGGGGGGGGGGGCAACGGTCATGGCAGAGGAAGCACACTGTTGCTAAGCAAGGAAGACATTGAGTCATCACTACGTAGTGCAGCATCCTGCAGCTCGAAAGCCCGCCCTATTTTGATAGCATGTACATACATATGTACGATAATTCTGAATACTCGACTCAGCTAGAAGACGAAGCCCCATTTTATGGTTCCGAATGAGAATGAATAGACTGACGTTGTCCGAAGCTAACGGGTGGATCATCATAGTGAGAGACACCAGATACTGCTGAGATGGACGATGACCATCCTACAATTCATCACTTTAAGCAGAGGAGGATTGGGAGTTGATGGCAGTACTCTTCATTCTCATCAATCAACCACTCACTGCCTTTCTGCATTTAAAAAATCGCAATTATACAGAGAGAACGGAAAAAAAGAGAAAAAAAGATGGAATACATTTAATATTATAATGCTCTAGAATTTTCAAATTCTTACGTACCTCCATGGACTCGCGGCACAGAGGGACGTTCGATGGGCAGATGTTGTGATAGAGATGATGGAATGGTGATTAGGAGGAAGAAGAAGGAGAAGGGAGACCAACCAAGTCGGAGAGACCATCGAGGCATCCTAAGCAAATGATAATACACTCATTATTGCCACCTTTGATCGATGGAGATTTAGAAAGAATTGATTGGAGTCATTAGTCGGTGGGTGGAAACCTTTATGGCATATCAGCCGTTGCTCGACTCTTCCCTCTTCTTTCGTGCACGAGGAACTACTCATTCATCGGAAGAAGAGAAGAGATCACTGAAGGAAGAAGGACAAGACTGAATGAGAGAAATGAATTGAACACGAACACGATGGCACTTCCATTACAACCTATTTCATGATCCAGAGCTGTCATTTTATGAGCGATACGGCGATTAAAGATGAAGAGGAAATAGAGGATGGAAGAAGAATCGAGGAATGATATAAGATCGAGGAATACCAGTGACCAGATAAAACATGAGTCAGAGACTGGTTAAAGTGGAATCAGAGACTGGTTAGACGAGGATATACTAAGGAGCCTCTTCTCTTGCTTCCTCGTCCGTTCATTCTTCTCCCCTTGGAGGGCAGTGAGTGGAAGGGAGGAACACCTCATCCATCTGGTCCCTTCCTTCCTCTCCTCTAGACCTTTCGAGGGAGCGCCACTCAATCTCATTTGGTCGCTGTGCTGGTGGCCACAAAAGGAGAGATTTATACACGAAATCACCCTTCAAAAAGAGGTAGTATGATGCAGAATTGAGAATGTATATCACGCAGATTACAGTATCCCACCAAGAGGAAATCTTGTGAAATACTCCCACGGGCTTACGCCAATTCCTAAATAGCACTTTGGGGCGAGCCTTAGCTATCGGGCTTTACCCTACTTTTCCTCCCCCAACATCGAATAAATTAAATTAGCTAATCTTAGGAAACGCAAGTTACGAAATGATGAAACACATGAAATATAAAGAGAGAAGTGGAAGAGGACTCACTTGAGCACCTAGGAAGGACTAGCCAGGGGGGACACCCTCCAAGGATTACCTGCTCTCTCGCTCTTCTCTCTTCGATAAAGGACAAAGGAAACAATTTGAATTCCTCCGAGGATTCGAGGGGACAAATGAGTGGAAGTACTGATGAAGAGAGGGGGAGGCTGCTATGGGTCGTTCTGTAGAAAGGGAGTGTGGAAGAGAGAGAGTCGTGGTGAGACTTCCACTGGTTGAATGACATTACGAACAACAGAGCAGTTAAATGACGGAATCCCATTAGAAGGTGTGAGAGATAAGAGATGAAGGGACATCAACAAAGCAGTGAGAGGAGAGAGAAACCCCAGCTAATTTCAGTTATCAATTCCCTCTTCGACCAATCAAGACGAATCAATCAGAATCACAATGCAACAACGAAAAATGAGAATAGATTGGAAGAGAGGAGGCACCTGTTGAAATCGAGGTCTCCCTTGATTCCAATCTCCCCTCCCCCCTTCCCCCCCCCCTCCCCCCCCCCCTCTCCCCTCCCCCCCCCCTCTCCCCTCTCCTCCATCTCCCTCCTCTCTCTGCTAATCATCAATCACTGATTTATGTTCGGACATCTTGAGCTGAAGTGAAAGTGACGCATCGTAAAAGAGTCTGGGATGACGAGGATTGAATTGCCAGAATTCATTCATTATCGATCAAGATCAACGAAGAATGCATGCATTTGAGTTGGATCTAGAGGAGATCAAGTGAAGGGAAGAAGCAGTTAGTGAAAGACACAGACTATTTTCCTTGTGGATTCTTCGTGAAAGAATAATTGCGATGACATCTGAACGAAAAAGGAGAAGAGAGAGAGGAATGCTTTGAAATGGAAACTATGATGAGAGGAGAAAGGAGGAGAGTGGAGCATAAACACGAAGAGACGTAAACGAACAGTTGAATGTCTACGTCGAAGTACTCAACACTTAGTGTCACCAAACACAGCATACTCTCCAGCTATTACACAGTCGTCGAAATCGCACACAACATGCTGTCTGTCTCAGATCCTAGTTTGATTATCATTCCCTATGCAAGAAGTGCGAGGTCTGCAGCAGCATGTTGAATATCAATCTTCGATAAGAGATGAGATAAGGAGAGAGACAAAGAAGATAAGCAGTCTCCCTAACAGAGGGCGAAGGGGGGTCAACTAGCCTCGACAGATAAACCGATTTCCGGGCGAGAGGAAGGAGCATCCCCATCTCCCCTCTACACTAACGAAAAGAGTACGTAGTGACACACGCGTGAGCACTGAAAACGGAGAAGACGACAGCCTAATTTGAGCCCCTCCCGATCCAACGACAACCCCCCCCCTCCCCCCC
The DNA here is from genome assembly GCA_036245805.1 of Pristionchus mayeri. Lineage (NCBI taxonomy): Eukaryota > Metazoa > Nematoda > Chromadorea > Rhabditida > Neodiplogasteridae > Pristionchus > Pristionchus mayeri. Next base: position 30,434,054 of record BTRK01000006.1, read on the forward strand.
CTCCCCCCCCCCCCTCCCCCCACCCCTTCCCAGACAGGGTCCAGGGGAGACATACAGAAGAGAACGGGAAGAATACAGAGATTTCCATGAAGTACGAAGAGAATCCAGATGAAATAGGTTAGATGTCGAACTGCTTCGTAGTTGGGGAAGTGCACGAAATTATTCAGACTGAATAATTAGGAAGAATGGTAGGGTCTCACGGATAAACAGTTTGGATGGGGAAATAAGAAAGAAGTAATATTTCTTCTCCATTAACATGTTCTATAGTCGATTAGAGGAAGTGAAAGAGCATGGAGAAAAGGAGGAAAAAGTAGTGAAGCCCCCAGACGATTGGCGCCTTCCTCTATTTTGTACAGTTCGAGTGGGGGGAAGAGAGAGAGAGGAGTTCGAAGGGAAGGCGAACCACTTCAGGTGAGACACATTATCGAAAAACGGTGAAAGAAGAAAGAAGAATGTACGGTAAGAAAGGAATGGGAGAGGGAGACAGTGGTATTCTCAATCTGGACTAAATGCATTAGACACTCTCTCCTCTGGAGGTGTCCTAAAGGAATTCGAACTCGAGAGATGTAGTAGTCCCAGAGATACTCAGAAGAGATGATCGAGATACTCTCACAAGATGAGAAGAACTGAGGAGTGAGGGAAGGAGAGGGAGGACCGGCACTCTCTTCTACACTGCACTCATTTCCGGAGTGAATAATAGCTGAGAAAGGGGATGAGAGGAGGAATTGCTTGGTCCATCTCTGTGGATCCATCACTGAATCTACATCATTCCATCTAATCCAATTACCCCCCCCCCTATCTTATTCTCTTCCTCCTCATTCACTCCTTCCTCTGATCACCATGGTGAGCGGTTCGACGGTGCGTCAGAGCGACCCAACCCTCGAGGTTCGTCCCCCCCTCCCCCCCCCCCCTCCCCCTCCCCCTCCTGTTCCTCTCTCCTTTCATTGCAGGCAGTTAACATGGCAACTCTGCAGATGGAGAAGATAGTGGATGCCCTTCTCGGCCACGCTAAGGATGTCAACCATATTCCCTTATCTTGGTCCATGATTGTATTCTGCAGGTGGGAGGAGCACTTCGGAACAAGAAGATAACAGTGCAGAAGAACGAGAGTCAGCCAATCCCCCCCTCCCTTTAAACGAACTCCCAAATGACAGAAACTGGCGGCAAGTTCGTTCATCGCGTCGAGGAACTTTCGGAGCAACCGAAGAATGATCATCATCAACCATCGTTGAGGGAATCTGCTGGCAGAGATGACGTACTGTAGATACCGTACCCCCGTAACCCCAGTCGATCGATAAACGCGTCTATCTCGTATCTCTTGAAATGGTCAATCGATTGCAGGAGCCTACCGTACTCTCAGTTCGCTGTGTCGCCAACACGAATAGCGAGAACGGCCCTCAGTTTGCTCGATCGAAGAAAGTATACGGTAGATGGGAAGTGCGGATCTGATTGATTGATTGCAGCGCATCGATCTCCCTCAGCAGAACCGGAAACTCGTCCTCGACTCTGCAGTGAATAAGAACGACGGTCCCATGCCATTCGAGGTATTCATCACAAACTGAAGGAATGATCTACAACTGTATCCCAGGTCTCCGTCAAGAAGACGAAAGATCCCAACTGGTATTACCTCAGTGCCACCGTACTACAGAAGAATGGCGAGGTACGGTGGTCGAAAACTTTATCGAATAATGGCTTTCTTCACTCCTAGGTTCTTTTCGTGGTCGAGACTGAAGCGAAGGGTGATCGACTGCGCAACACTCGCATCAATGGAAAACCCGCAGTTCCCGATAACCAGTAGAGTACTGTAGTGATTCCGTTACCGTGTCGATTGATTGTCCCCGACGAATCGATCGAATTCATTGTATACGAAAGATAAACTTTGATTTATCACTACGATTCTGGATTAGCGAATGAATACCCGTGTGAAAGTTTTGCAAATTCCATTGATTGAGTTCTATGGTTTCTGAGTACTGTATCGGTATCGATCTTGGTTTGCTTCTGTTTCGATCCAGTAGTTCTCAACGAAGCGAGTGATCCGACCTGAAATTGAGATTTGAATACGTTTGATTAGAAGGATGAGCCGGGTAATCTCTTCCGATGGCGCACAACGAGGATGATGATTGAACGCTTCCTCTGAGAACGCGCGAGGTGCGATTCAAAAATGCCAATCACTTGAAGCCCAGTTGGTATGAAAACCAAAACATTGGGAACTTATGCAGTGTGATCGGTTTTCTGTGATAAGGTGTGCAATTTGTGTCCGAAGCTGAGACATTTTTTGTCCCAAATTTTGGAACACATCTTTCTATGAAATAATCGTTCTCAGTTATGTTAAAACTCATCAAATTCCTTTCCATTTCTCATTCTCAGACACATGTGTCCGAGGAACGAGGACAATTTCATTCGGAATCATAACTGTCAATAGGCACACAGAGAGTTGCTGGTCTTTCGGATACAAATGGTCCACTGCGGTCCATGACCTCATGCTAAATCAGCCATGCATTCTCTCGATTACTTTTCTAGCTAGAAAAGAGCAACGAACCGGAAGTTCCAGTTCTCCTGAATGCATGAATCCAGTAGATCAATGAAAGGATTGCGAAGATGAGAAGAATGGAGAGGAGAAGCATCGAGAAGGAGAGAGTAGACATGCACACCTACCATGAGTCCATTCACATATCAAATGATTTCAAAAGTACCTCTCCACTCTGATTGTCGATGTAGAAGTGATCTTGAAGAACGTCTTCTTCCCTTTTCGGCTCTTCTGGATAAGTGAATTGATATTGTGAAGTAATCACTGTCTCACCGAATAAGGGTTGATCTGAAACCTCGATGGAATCAGTGGAGACGTCGATTTCCATCGAAGGAGAGGGAGAACGACGGAAACGACTGAAATAGAGAGGATCTGCCATGAATGAGAAGGAGAGGACGATTACGTTGTCGAATCATCCACAAGATCGAAGAATTGGAGGGGCTTCCCGAGAGGATCTCTGTCCATGGAATACGTCTGAAATTGAGGGTAAAAAGTGCTCCCTGCGCTATGAAGGAGAAGACTAGAATATTCGTGATTGCTCTTATTCTATTCTACTCTCTTATTCTCTTATTCTATTCTCTTATTCTACGTGATATTCTGCTGTACTAACTCGTTTTCTCTTCCTCCTCTCCTTTGTTTCTCTCCTCACGAAGTATTCAGCAGAAGAAGGAGAGAGAGCAACTGGAGATGGGAAATCGGACTGATTCTGATCAGGTGAAGGACGATCCGAATCAAGAGGAAGAGGAATATCTAATCCACGCGTCGTTCCAACATGAATCTCTGAATTGAGAAGATCATTCGGATCGATGAAAACGAGTTTAAATGGGACTAGCACATAGAGCGAATAACTTGGTATGGGGTACCTCCCATCTCATTCCCTTCTCCACTTCTAACCACTTCTACTGCACTGTCCTCGATGAAGTCATCGGAAGGGGCTGACATCTGCAATTTCCATTCCTTCTCCTCCTCCTCTTCCTCTCTCTCTCACTCTAATCGGGAGAGGAGTCGGTCGAGGGAAATCATCGTCGATCGATTCCTGCAATGGGAGATCAATCATCAGAAGGATGAACCTATGGAAGAAAAGAACTCGGAGGATGTGATATCGTAATCATTACCATCGAATTATCAAGCAAACTCTGTTCAGGAGATACGAAACTGGCGACGAAGATATCGAAATCCATGGCGAGCAAACAGATTCAATCGGGACTAGCATGGAATGGCCTAATAACACGCTTGCGAAAGAGGGAAAAGAAGCGAAGAAGAGTTGAATTTATGACGAATGAATGGTAGAGTTGAGCGTTTGCTTCATTACAACCATAACTTGGGACGATGTCGGTTCGATTGCAAGCGGAACAAAAAACAGCGGACTGTGTGATAGAAGAAAGAATTCTGGTGAGCATGTCACAGAAAACAGTTTTGGGAAGGGGAATTGGGGATGTTTTCAGCGGTGAGTTGGCAGAGAAGGCGCTCGTTTGAGCTCACGTGAGGGTGTCTGAAGGGAGGGAAGAGAAGGAAGATGACGACTAGAGACTATTCAGTGAGAAGAGAGTCACAAAAAGGGAGGAAAAGCTAGAGAAGTAGCGAGCGCGCGCCCTAAAATTCCCTGTGATACTCTCTTTAGTGGCACTCCCTAAACATCACAAGATCGATTGGTCGTGATAGTGGTCTTTGATCTCCTCGATTGATTGTCAATTTCGAATGATGGAAACCTTAATTCGAAGAGGAGCGTCGATCGATCGAGTGGAAGAGGAAGAAAGACCACAGAAGGAGAAGTCGTGCTGAAGGAAGGATTACAGAGTACTAATCATCGGCCACTCTCCTAGTCTTCTTCTACATAGTATCATCCTTCTCCTTATCCTGGTGGCAAATTTCCAGGATCCTACTACTTTTTTCATACAAAAATCCTTCCTCGATTCCTAGATTGTAAGAGCCATAGATCAAAGGTAGATCACTGACAGCACACTTATCCTCGGTGTCTTCCACTCTCTCCAATCTGATCTGACACGAGAAGAAGACAGTGGGACGGTCTGCGAATCGGAAGACATTCGAGGATTGACCCGCCTGAGAATGAGAATGGCCCCATGGAGTGAGTGAGAGGAAGGCCTACCTCCAGATAGGATCCATACTCCAGATTATCGAGTATGAAGGAGTCACGAGTGCATCTGATACGAGATCATCTAGTACTTGCTTCCGTACTTGTACCGTACCCCCTCTCATCGATCAGTTGTTGTCCTCTTCCTCGTCCATCATCGACAACACACGAATGGACAGTCATGCACATTCCTCGCTCTCCCTCAGAATGGGAGCACGTCCATCTGAAGAAGAAGCAGTGAAGTGGCGAGGATAAACACTCCCACAATCGATTCACTCACTACAATTTAGTCTCGGATGCATTAATCCGAGAACAAGAGACTAGGGTCTCTCACAATCAGACACGGAGAGATTCACAATTAAAGAAGGATTCTCAGCAACCACGAGCTCGGTTGAAATATGTTTCAAATAGGGAGAGAACTCTCCTCAAGTCGCGTGCTCTCTCGATAGTTTCCTGACCTTCATGGACCTGGTACTCAGCCCACTAGTCGTAACTTGCTTCAAAAAAAAGTTATGAAAAATCGCTTTTGGGGACACCATTGAGGTTATGGTGAGCCACAAAACTTTGTTGTCTAACATTAAAGTCAATTTTGCTGATACTCCTTCTTTAAAGAAGGAGTGTCAGCAAAGTTAAATTGTTGACGCTGTCATAACCATGACCTAGACAATCATCCAACGATCATAGCGCGAGCTAAGAGGATAGGCAAAGGTCAATCGCATAGCTCAGTGGTAAAGCAGTCGCCGCGTAATCGGAAGGTTGCGGGTTCGAATCCCACCAGTTTTTGAAAAATCTTCTAGATATTTGAATTCCCGCACGTTCCTTCCCTTCAAGCCCTCCTTGGCATTCTGCCAACTAATGATAACTCTGTTCAAAATAGAGATAAGCATTTGAAATTTTCAGAATCTCTTATGGTTGTACAAAGGTCGGTCATGGTTATGACAACGTCAAAATTTCAACTTTGCTGACAGTCCTTCTTTAAAACGTTGGTGTGACATATACGGGAGTGGTTTCTGACTTGTGGTAGACGATGTCTCCTATCTTGGCGTACTTGAGTGCACTTCCAGAGGGGCCACCATGAAGAACCTGAATAGGAATCAGGTATCAACCACGAGATTACCAACCAGGAACCACTTGAACTCTGCTGAAATCATTGATGAATGATCATTGATGAACATTTATTGTCACATCAGATACAGTATCGCCGGAAAGTATTCGCTCACTTTGAATTTCTGACATAGTTTTTCAATCAAGCGAGATATCGAACTGAAATTTTAACTGAAGATAGCAAATTTAATGGGAAATAAGGTGACGTTATTGTAAACTTATGGAAATTGAGCACACTTGCGTAGTGATGACGCAATCGAAGAGCACTTTTTCGGAAAATTGTATCTCTTTGGAGAATTTTTGCACACCAGTCCAAATTTAGGAGCGTTGAGATCCATCCATATACTACCCAGAAACCAAATTTCAAGTTGCTGCGACATCGCACATTGATGCTGCAGCTGCTGCAAATTTGAGGCTGAAATGACATAACTCAACTTCTAGTGAGGCTAGAGACTCGTTCAAAACAGCAAAATGATCCTTATGATGTCGCCAAATGATCTTGAAAGATTGGTACCGATTGGTCATCATTTGCCCTCAGGGCACGAAAAAGTCACTTTTTCGGATGACCCATCTTTGGACGCTTACCATCTCCACAGTGAACTATCAAAAAATGTGGCTCCTGGACAGGAAGGTGCCAAAACCATCTAGGAATCAATTCCCAAGTTTTTGTAGAGCTGGCTTCAATTTCCGGACCGTAGCCAACGATCTACGGACGCGCGCACCTCTCCAGCGCGCTCGTTTTCTCTACAGAGCGAGAGAGCGGTGAGAGAGCGGCGTGAAGAGAGAGCGTGCGTTTCGATCCGTCCGTAGATCGTTGGCTACGGTCCGGTAATTGAAGCCAGCTCTACAAAAACTTGGGAATTGATTACTTGATGGTTTTGGCACCTTCCTGTCCAGGAGCCACATTTTTTGATAGTTCAATGTGGAGATGGTAAGCGTCCAAAGATGGGCCATCCGAAAAAGTGACTTTTTCGTGCCCTGGGGGCAAACAATGACCAATCGATACCAAACTTTCAAGATCGTTTGGCGACATCATACGGATCATTTTGCTGTTTTGAACAAGTCACTAGCTTCACTAGAAGATGAGTTATGTCATTTCAGCCTCAAATTTGCAGCAGCTGCAGCATCAATGTGTGATGTCGCAGCAACTTGAAATTTGGTTTCTGGGTAGTACATGGATGGATCTCAACGCTCTTAAAGTTGGACAGGTGTGTAAAAATTCTCCAAAGAGATACAATTTCCCGAAAAAGTGCACTTCGATTGCATCATCACTACGCAAGTGTGCTCAATTTCCATAAGTTTACAATAACGTCACCTTATTCCCCATTAAATTTGCTATCATCAGTTAAAATTTCAGTTCGATATCTCGCTTGATTGAAAAACGATGGCAGAAATTCAAAGTGGGCTAATACTTTTCGGCGATACTGTAGCTAGAACTTCTGACAACGGTGACTGAGCTGCTAATCTTTGTGGAAGTGTTCCATGTACATATTTTGTGTGCTGATATGTAGAGTGGGAGTTCACCTCATACTTGCACGTGGGAATGGGAGAGGATCCCTTCGAGTGGAGATCCTCGTTCACATTCGATGACTTCAAATCCACCGAGGGCACAATACTCAACAAGATGATTGTAATAACAGTAGATATATCTTTTCAATCAATTCCTCACCTGACATCATAACTCTGGCTGACCTCCGTGTCATATTGTACATAGAAACACTCGAGATGGTACGATCGATCGATCTTTGTGAGGAAGAGACGATGGAACATTACTATTACAGTGACATCGAGTAGAAGACCGCGGGGAGAGACCTGAGAGAGATCAAAGATCAATTGGACAATACAATACAATACAATATTTATCTGTTGTCGCTTTCTGGGCGCAGATTGGACACTACTCCCCAATATCAGCAATGGATTAACGAGAGAGAGGGACTATGTTGTCATAATACCATCTTTCTGTCATTCGAGGACTGCTTCCTTTCTCATTCTCACCATTCTTCTCCGTCTCGTTCCACACTCAGAAGTTAAAGGAATTTGAATTTCAGTCGAAGATCGACGAGTCCCTCAATCAATTTATTATTCCCCTCTGTACATATATGTATACATATTTTGCAATATTATATGATTGGTTTTCCAACTAAACGCTTTTCGTAGATAGTAAGAGGATTGTTTATTTCACAAACAGGAAAAGACTTCGAGGACCGATACTCTAAAGAACGTGTTTCGAACCTAGAAGAATAATTATATGCTCTATCCGTGAGATCCCGAAATTGGAAAGGAGAAGATTGGGATACGAATTGACCTTCGACTGAACAGGATTCATCTTCGAAGAATCCCTTGGTATAGATGTGACCAGAGAAGGGATTATCCGTATCCACTTTCATCACCATCCAATCATCGCCACAAGTTACCATGGGAAGACCTGAGAATACCGTAGTCTCACTCTATGGATGATCGATAATGGTCTACCTTTGATGGCGTTTTTGATTTCTGCAGTTGCTGCAGTGATAATGCCGTAGAAAAGGAGATAGATCATTTGAAGTGCTCGGAGTGAATGGATACAATTCATAGTAGAGGAAATGGGACGAGAATGGATATTTGTCGCCCCGAGACTCCTCTTGACATTGGGTATGGGGAGAGAAGCTTATTGAATGAATCGGGCAGGTTCAATCCCCTCCTTCTCTTCCTTCTCCGTTCGCTAATTGGGCTTACGAACTGTGTATTCAAGTGCGAAACTGGTGCCTGAGAGAGAAAGAGAAGGAAAAATACTATGCAACCGAAGAACGGAAAGAAGAAAGGGATGATGAAATGAAGATGGAAATGGAGAATATTCATCTATGAAGACTCACTCGTTCGCTCCATACATGTCTGACTATTGTTTCCATTCTCATAAACATAGTTCTGGACAACTCTTATCGAGGATGCAAGTTGTACAATCTATGAAATCTGGAAATTGTTCCTCCAATAGTACAGGATTTCGAATAAAATGGAGAAATGATATTTTCTCTTCATCGATATAATCGATGACGATCGTATGGCGTCCGATTGCATTGACAACTGAACTTATCCCTCTCATTCACTCTCTCATATTCGGACTATTCACACTGCTTACAATCGAAGTTATCTTCATTCTCAAAAAAGGTTCCCTCTTTCAATCTGCTATTCGCAGTTTGTTCAGTGATCTCGAATCCCTTTGATGATCCCGATGATTGTGTGAATGGGCTCTCCTTCTCCATACCATCTACTCACGTGTCTTCTCTCTCTCTAGTAAACAACTTGGCCCTTTCCTGCCTCTCCTCTCCCTCTGTCCTTTGTATGTCGAGGGGAGTCAAATCACGCTCATCATGGGTGGAGATCAGAGAGGGAAGGAGGGGGGAGGGGGAGGGGGGAGAGGGGGGGGGGGGGGGCGTGAGCCACTCACGTCGTATCATCAGATCAACCGATCACTCGCTGTCCTTTCTTCCTCCGATCATAGTTCACCCTGGTCTCTACAATCCCTCAGACAGTTCTATATCCAAGTTCATCATTTATTCCCTAGATCAAATATATTTAGTATCAATGAGGAAGATCATTCAAATGATCTCCTCGATCACGCTCCCTCCTTTTGTTGTCGCTCTCTTTTTTGTTACGTCGTTCGAAGTCACGTAAGTTTTGAGAGAGAAAGAGAACGAGTAGTGCGAGATTTCGATTCTCACGAAGAATTCCTTTATTGAGTTCTCTTCACTTCGTTTCCATCGATGGTCCATTGGTTGATCACTTCGACACTTCCATTTCCTCCTTTCAATGCACTTATCGGTCGAATCTCGATCTTTCTCACTCTTCCATTCCCTTATTTCAATGCTTATCTCCATTGTCTCCATCGTACTTCTATTCTCCCTTTTCTCCTATTCTCTTCTCCTCGCTCTTTCTATCTACAGTTCTCACATTCTCAAGAACTCTCTCCATCTCTCCTCTCTCTCTCTTCCTTCCCGCCAATGCCAAGTGTTTCGATTTTCACGATTGCTTCCCCTCGTGACGAATCGACAATTTTCAGCTCGAAACAGCTGCACACAAGACTTGCCCTTTCTATCTCGGATTCCCTTCTCATCGAGAAGAAACGAGAATAGAAGAATTGCAAGCCTTGTAGGTGAGAAATCAAAACATTTAATATGCAAACATGCATAATGATAAGAAACCATATTTTATTTCCATTGAAACCAGCAGAAAAAAATCTAAAATTAAAAATTCATTAATATTATATTTTAATTCTTCAGTCCGTGAGTAAAGAGACGATCTTGTGATGTTTAGCGAGTGCCACTAAAGAGAGTATCACAGGGAATTTTAGGGCGCGCGCTCGCTACTTCTCTAGCTTTTCCTCCCGTTTTGTGACTCTCTTCTCACTGAATAGTCTCTAGTCGTCATCTTCCTTCTCTTCCCTCCCTTCAGACACCCTCACGTGAGCTCAAACGAGCGCCTTCTCTGCCAACTCACCGCCGAAAACACCCCCCAATTCCCCTTCCCAAAACTGTTTTCTGTGACATGCTCACCAGAATTCTCTCTTCTATCACACAGTCCGCTGTTTTTTGTTCCGCTTGCAATCGAACCGACATCGTCCCAAGTTATGGTTGTAATGAAGCAAACGCTCAACTCTACCATTCATTCGTCATAAATTCAACTCTTCTTCGCTTCTTTTCCCTCTTTCGCAAGCGTGTTATTAGGCCATTCCATGCTAGTCCCCATTGAATCTGTTTGCTCGCCATGGATTTCGATATCTTCGTCGCCAGTTTCGTATCCGTTCGTGCCGGGATATTAGCGAAACACGGGGTTTCATTCTCTTGTATCATTTCTTTTTTTTCAGGAACGTTTGCCGGTTCCCCGAGTCTGGGCCCCCAGTAGTCGGCGGACTTGTCGCGGCCTCATCAGCTGTGACTTGAATGTCGACGAATAACAACAACGCTGAGAAGCAAGTGGCGGATGCCGTCGCTGCTGCAGCTCCCGCAGCCACTTCGGCTGCAGGAAACGTGGCAGCTGCTGCTACCAAGCCACCCAAAAGTGAGTTCATCTTCAAATTTCCTTCTATTGATTGTGAAATCATTAACTCGGATTTTCTTTTCATAGTTGGATACTTGCTCGTATCCTAGTAGGAAAAATATGGCAGGATCGTGTTATTTTCTTCTAGGATCTTGCTATTAATTTCTACTGGCATGCGAGTGAGGATCCTACTATGAATGAAAACAAGAAAACGAAATATTTTAAAACTTTGTATTCCAGCTTCCGAAAACGGAGGAGCTGGGAAGGAGCGCAAGAAAAGCGAGAACAAGGCTCCACGCCAGCAACGCCAGTCCACCAAGGAGGTTTGAGCTTTTTTAAAAATCTTTATCCATCGAAATTTTTTAATCTTTATAATCCATCGAAATATAACCAGTACAATTCTCATAACTCTGGGATTACAGTGGATTATTCAGGGAGATAATATTGTGAGCCGCCCTGCCAACGGTGGCCAAACTACTTCTTCCAACGGCAATAGACAACGCCGTCGTACGAGCACTCGTGGTGACGAGTCCTCTCCTTCTCAGGACAAAAAGGACGGAGGAAACAAGAGCAATCTGAACTCCGTCAGCGGATACAGAAAGAAGGTTAGGCTATTTGTCAGTTGTTGATCACATTGCTTTCGTGGTATTTTCGTATTTTTTTGAAAATGTATACTACCCATAATTTGAAGCTCCGATTGGTCGCTCTATTCCATATACAGTAGCGCTCAAAAGTATTGAAACGATTTGAATTTTTCATATAACTTTTTCTTCCCATTGACTTAGCAAGTTCGATGTTGGGGCGCTATATACCAAACCAATAGAAGAATACGATGCGAATATTGCATCATCACGTGCCTCATAACTAATTGCGTAGTGATGACGCAATCGAATTTCACTTTTTCAAACAGGCTTTATTCTTATATAGATTTTTTCCTACTCGCCACACTTTCTGTGGTTGGAGTCATGCCCGAGGCCTACCCAGAAAAAAATTATGAGGTTGCTGCGCGACCGCACGTTTGCTGCAGCCTTGCTGCAAAAAGGGGGTCTGAAATTCAGATCTCGGCTTCTAGACCAGATAGAGACTCGTTCAAAGCACCAAAATGATCCTCATCGCGATCCCAGGTGGTCCTGTGAATATGGAAAGGATATTCTAAAATTTGCCCTCAGGACATGGAAAATCACTTTTTCACATGACCACTTTTTTGGAGATTCATAATTACGTAGGAACTGTATATAAAAATCTGGTTTTTGCTTAGTCATATTCATTATGTTGTATATATATGGTTCCCTACTTTTCAGATTGTTTGAATATCTTTCCTGCCTTCGGCGATCGTTTATCGGAGGTGCACCGTGGTTCTGATTGCATGACCCTTCGATAACAAGTTTGCGGGAGAGTTAAGGAAAACTTTTGTTATTGTGTGTACAAGTCCAACTTGTTCTGGGGAACTGATCCCCAACTTTTTTTAATGTTTGAACAACTCTGGGCACAGTTGGAGATGAAAATAAAAGCGCAGACGAAAATAGCGGGCCGGGGACTCGAAAGTGCCTCCGGAAAACGATCGCCGAGGGGAGGAAAGATATTCAAACAATCTAAAAAGTAGGGAACCATATATATACAACATAATGAATATGACTAAGCAAAAACCATATTTTTATATACAGTTCCTACGTAGTTATGAATCTCCAAAAAAGTGGTCATGTGAAAAAGTGATTTTCCATGCCCTGAGGGCAAATTTTGGAATATCCTTTCCATATTAACAGGATCACCTGGGATCGCGATGAGGATCATTTTGGTGCTTTGAACGAGTCTCTATCTGGTCTAGAAGCCGAGATCTGAATTTCAGACCCCCTTTTTGCAGCAAGGCTGCAGCAAACGTGCGGTCGCGCACCAACCTCATAATTTTTTTCTGGGTAGGCCTCGGGCATGACTCCAACCACAGAAAGTGTGGCGAGTAGGAAAAAATCTATATAAGAATAAAGCCTGTTTGAAAAAGTGAAATTCGATTGCGTCATCACTACGCAATTAGTTATGAGGCACGTGATGATGCAATACTCGCATTGTATTCTTCTATTGGTTTGGTATATAGCGCCCCAACATCGAACTTGCTAAGTCAACGGTAGAAACAGTTATATGAAAAATTCAAATCGTTTCAATACTTTTGAGCGCTACTGTAGTATCGGGGGGTGACAAAAGCACAACTCGTCGCCGTTCGCTTGCAATTGGACGAAGCGACTTTGGAGTTGGTTCATTGTAACCAGTATGTGCTCCCCTACATTTGAATATGCAAGTCTTGATACCAGGCGATCATGAGTTTCACTCATCACCTATGAATAGGGGTTCATGGTCCAGAATTGGCAATTTGAGTGGAAAATGATGGCTAGATAAACAACAAATGCCGTAACCAATCGATATGCCAGTACCCCAGTAACTACTGTAACCACATAATATATGTATCGATTGGTTACGGCATTTGGTGTGTATCTAATCATGATTTTCCGCTCAAATTGCAAATTTTGGACCATGAACCCCTATACATAGATATGGAATGAAACTCAAGATCGCCTGGTAGAAAGGCTTACACATGCAAATGTAGGGGGGCACATACTGATTACAATGAACCAACTCCCAAGTCACACTATCTAATCGCATGCGAACGGCGACGAGTTGTGCTTTTGTCGTTTTTGCTTTTGTCACCCTCCCATAGTATCGCTATGGTATTATCGTTCGAGATTCATGTTCTTCAGGAGTGGTCGGAGCGCAAATCGTACTCACAGGGCAAGGAGCGCAATGGGCACAACGGAGAGAAGAAGGAGAACGGAGAGAAGGATGATAAGCAGAGAACTAGAAGCACCAATTGTGAGTTATCATTGGTTGTAGAGACCTAGTCCGAGTTGGGTCTCTACAATCAATCCACCCAGATCCACCCAGATCTCGCCTGCAGATCCACCCAGACCACGGGGGTTAAGAAATAGGTCAGAAATCCCCCACCACGTGCACACAACACGGACGATAGCCTCACGCATAGGTCGCTGATAACCTCAGGACAGACTGAACGCAGAATTGGCGCGGGGGTGGCAAACCAGCCTTGCTTGAATCCTCAACTTACGTTACGTTACGTAACGTTACGTAGAGGGGGTTTTATGTTGAATTCCAATCTTGTTTTAATAGTGTATGCAAGTATTTATTTTAGTGATATCTTATTTTGGCTTTTGATTCCATGCTGCTTTGAGTGCTCCGTCAATTAGCAAGCTAATCAGCGTCGTTTTTGAACTAATTGCAATTCCAAGTTTTATTTTTATATTCGCTCTTGAATATAGTAATTTGCTGGGTTGGTATCAACTTGAGTGACGCAATGTGCGCATACCAAAAGTACAACGGTCAGAAAAGTGAATGAGTAGGATGTTTGTATTGCTCTTATTACTTCTCAGTATCAAGAATTAATAGTAGAGCCGGAATTTTTTGATCGCGAAATTTTTGCAGTATTGTGGCTCATAAATGCCAAACTAACGCGTAGGAATTGAATGGGCTTTCTTGTTTTTTTTGTTGTTGGGAGGAATATGAATAGCTGAAGAATGGGTGTGAATGAACAAATATCTTCCGTTTGTGCATATAAATGGGATTAGATTAAGGCATGATATTTTTTCATCTGAAATGGCTATTATTATAATTTCAGCGAACTCTGGTCAGAAGGGTCGTCTTGCCAAGGCCTCCACCACCTCCGTCAACAGCAACGGAGAAGGGCTGGACTATGGTAAATGTGCGTGTCGTGAGCCCTATTCCTAATTTGTTTACTTAAAAAAACATTGAAACTATCCATTCTTCTTTTCCCTCCCTTAAGTGGTTGGTCGGTGGTGATTTCCGTTCTCTGATTTATCGTTGTTGTGAATCTTTGTGGTCAACATGTACCAATATGGGAATATTTGTGATATTCAGTTTGTTTTTAGACGAGGACCTCGAGGAGCCGTTCTCCGATTCCGAGGATGATTCGCCCCGTCATCGTGAGCCGCAGAAGATGCAACTGCCCATTCCGAGAGGCCGCATTCGCACTCTCTCGGGAACAGTCCCCGTGGTGGGTACTAAGAAGATTGCGAATACGAATGTATGGTAACAAATGTTATGTTTAGGTGGGATTCTCACCTAAATGGGGTGGCCCTACGATGTGTCTGTCGTGCTTGCACTTCTTCGATCTTCCCGAAGATCTCGAGAAGTTCACTGAGTAAGAATTCTCTTCTTAGCAGTATTAAGTTTCTCCCCTTGTATATTAAGCCGGGTTTCGAGCTGAACTATAGCATCGAGACTGGTCTGAGGCAAGGGATATTATAGCGAAGTGACGCCATCTGTTTATCGATATTCATGTGACAGTCGATATTCGTACTTCCCACACTTCATGTTAATTGCGCTGCTAATATTAAATTATGGTTTAATTTCTATATTATTCTCTTGCAGTCATCTGCTGAGTGAACACCACATCGTTGTCTCAGAAATGGAATTGATCGTTGATCCCAAGAGGTTCGAATTTAATGATTTTCGACTAGATTAGCACGTTGATTGATGCTTTAGATATATCGAGCACTGGCGTCAGCGCTTTGCCAAGGAGAGCATCGACAACATCTTCCCCCGTGTGGAAGTGGACGAGCAGAACCCTCACCATGGTCAGTTGCTGTTGGTTGGAAGTCCTTTCTTCTAATGATGTGTTTCAGGGAAGACTGAGTACTACTTCGAGATGAGTGCCTCCCTTCAGGAGGACTTCCAAGTTCGTCAGCGTCTGGCGATGCGTCGTCTCGAAGAGGCTCTCGCTTGTCAACAGAGGGAACGGTGAGATATTACGCTTTGCAGTACTCATTTAAAATTCGAATTTAGCGAGGATGCGAACTTCAAGCAGCAGTGCATATTCTGTCGGTACACTGCACGTGGCAACCGATCGAAGATCATCCACCATCTCTACATGATCCATCACCTCAATCTGGGCAGTCCCGACAATCTCGTATTCGTCACGGAATACATCGACCATCTCAAGGTGAGTTAGACATTGAGTAGTAATGGAAGGTAATCGATAATTTATTCAATTGACGCGTAATATTAGTATAATACAACTTTTTATATGTTGTAGAAGAAACTGGATAAGAATGAGTGCATCTACTGTGAGAAGATCTTCGGAGACAGAAACATGCTCATGGATCACATGAGGAAGAGGAACCATCGAGAGGTGACGGTTTTTTCAAGCTAGCCCGGTAAATATTTAAAGTGGTACAGTGTTCGCATTATTTCGGTAATAGCAATGAAATGTTGAAATTGGAAACATGCAGGTGAATCCCCGCAACCACTACTACGACAAGTTCTACATCATCAACTACCTCGAGCTTGGCAAACGGTGAGTGGTTTGAATTTGCAATGTATGTTCAACTACTATTTGGATGTTTCTAGCTGGTTGGATGTGCTGGCTGAAGATTTCGAGGACACGATGCCTACTTTTGTCGACTCGGACGAGGAGGAAGAGGAGTGAGCTTTTCATTTTTATTTTATATAACAGAGGTCTTCTGAGAGATTGCATGAAATCGAGACCCCCCTTTGACAAACTGTTCAAAGTGCTTCAATCTGAATGCCCTTTTGGTGGTTGATGTACCTGATTCCTGGTCACTTTCAATTAAGTCGATGGGGCCGTAAATTCAAAACTGCCTAAAATCCGGCTCTGGAAATTTCGAAAATTCAAAAAAATCATACGTTCCTTCAAAGTTACGTGAAAAAGTAGATCAAAAAAGCAAAATGACCGCCTCGTCGAGTAGAATAATTTCCATGTTGACGATAAATCTAGAAAAAAAATGAAATACCGTAATTTACAAAAAAATATTTTGAAGGTCGAAAAAAATGCATGTCCTGAAAAAAATTATCTCTTTTACCTGTGAGATTATTTCAGATTCGAATTCTACGTCCTTTTTTACCCCGGGGAAAGTTGGTCTCGTAAAAATTGCGAACACTTTTTTTGCTTTTTTGCTGTTTACGTGCCGGATCTCGTGTTTTTTGAGAAATGTTCATGATATTTGTGATTGTACATACTGTTTGCAGCCTCCTATTGCCTCCAAATTTGGTCCAGAAATCATACTGAACAATACACACGTGTAGAAAATCAAAATATGCAAAATTGCAAAATTTTTGAAATTTCAATTTTTTCGACCATTTCGACCGAAAAAAAAACGAAATTTGAAAAATTTTGTAATTTTGCATATTTTGAAATTGGGCACGTGTATATGCTCAAATTTGACTTCTGTGCCAAATTTGGAGGCAGCAAACAGTATCTACAATCAAAAATATCGTGAGCATTTCTAAAAAAAACGAGATCCGGCACGTAAAAAGCAATAAAGCAAAAAAAGTTTGTTCGGAATTTTTACTGGACCAACTTTCCCCGGGGTAAAAAAGGACGTAGAATTCGAATCTGAAATAATCTCACAGGTAAAAGATATAATTTTTTTCAGGACATGAATTTTTTTTTCGACCTCCAAAACATTTTTTTTGTAAATTACGGTATTTCATTGTTTTTCTACAGATTTATCGTCAACATCGAAATTATTCCACTCGACGAGGCGGTCATTTTGATTTTTTGATCGACTTTTTTACGTAACTGAAGGAAAATATGATTTTTTGAACTTTCGACATTTCCAGAGCCGGATTTTAGGCAGTTTTGAATTTACGGCCCCACCGACCTAACTGAAAGATACTATGCCCCAGGCACATCAACCACCATAAGGGCATTCAGATTGAAGCACTTTGAACAGTTTGTCAAATGCCACCTGCGATCTCTCAGAAGACCTCTGATAATTGATTTGCCACACGGGTGATTTGCAACATGATTCAAGATTGTATGAGTTGTCCTCCCGCTATTTCACGTACTACTACTCATGATAGTTTAATATAAGTAAGTAGTGATGTCTTTCAGCAACTCGTGGTGTGAGTGGCAGGAGGACAACGTGGAGGATGAGACTCGAGTGCTCTGTCTGTGCTGCGAGGAGACGACTGACTGTGCACGATCTCTGCTCGAACACATGAAGGCAAGCTGCACTTTGTATTGTCCATCTGGAGATTATTAAGGAGAAGCACGGGCTCGATTTCCTCAAGGAGGTCGTCGAGAAGAAGCTGGGCACGTACGAGAGAGCCAAGATCATCAACTACATTCGCAAACAGGTCTTCTTATTTTATGTCATTACTGTATATTCTCATAGACGATACGCATGTGCGATGGTAAAAATATGAATGTAAGAAGGTTATTTTCCTATATAGACTATTTGGTACATCTATTAGGTTGAACAGAAAGTCTTTATAACCTTTTTATTTCCCTTCTTCTGACAATAAAGCGCAAGAGCGAAATCAAACGTATGCACCATTGTTATCTACGACAAATCTCCAACGTTCAGGCAACTTATGGATTCCCTCCTTATAGAACCCATCTCGGCGCGAATCAAAATATTGCTTGAGTGCGGCCTCGATCGCCCCACGGGAAGTGAAGGATCTCTGATCGAGATGACGGGTCAGATCCGAGAACAACCAATAATACGAAGGGGCCAAGTCAGGAGAATACGGTGTATGAGGGAGAACCATCCAGCCATATTTGGACAGCTCCTGCTTGACCTGCCGTGCAACATGGGGTCGGGCGTTATCGTGTTGATAGTACACTTTCTTGCCGGTCAGGGCAGATTGTGCGAATTTCTTCTTGAGATTCCGTAGTTGATTAGTGTAGACATATCCAGTAATTATCCGCTTCTCGGGTAGGAGCTCCCAGTAAATCGGGCCATCCACTCCCCACCAGGCAGAGAGCAAGATTTTCATAGGGTGAAGGTCATGCTTTGCGACGTCCTGTGGGGTCTCATTGGCATCTACCCACTGTGCCCTCCCATGGTGATTCTCAAAGCAGACCCACTTCTCGACCCATGTTATGAGACGGTCCATCCATCGATCTCCAGCGTGAAGAGTGAGTAGAGAAAGGGAATCGTCGACACGGTGGTCAAACTGGTCTTGGGTCAATTTGTGTTGTATGAAACGGCCTAGCTTCTTCTTCTTGCCAATGGAGACCAATCATTTTACGATGGTGCTTTGCAATACCCCAAGTGTGGCTGCCATGTCGCGGGTATTTGGAAAGGATCCAATTCCACTACGATCCGTAGCGCATCCAAATCCAGCTCGGGTGGCCTCCCAGACCGGTCATGATCATCCATGGAAAAGTCCCCCTTCTCGAAGAGTTGGTACCAATTGCGCATGGTCTGGTAGTGAGTGGCATATGAATCGTACACTTCAGCCAACTGACGTTCCTATTCCTTCATTGTAGTGTGAGAGAGGAATACGAATAACAGAACGTTGCGGATGTGCAAGGCCGTGGGAACGAACATCGTGGTCTTACTAGTGGCAGAATGAAAGGCGTGGAATGGGGAGTTGTTGACCACATAGTCCCTTTGTCAGGTGTTATTCACTAGAGGCGAGGGAACACCAACGGTCTCGTGCACTGAGCAGTGATCTAGCAAAACAGTTTATAAAGACTTTCTGTTCAACCTAATACAAAGTGGTAAGTTGAAGGTGCTCCTGAATAGAAATTGGATCATATTGATTTCCTTCTTTATGTTTTATTCATGAGAAAACTTAGAACATCCCACTAACATTACTAAGCAGATATTTAATGCTGGATGCACCGAATTAATTTACTGGACTCTTTCAGCCGTGTAGGGAAACTGTTTTTCTTCAGTTTGTCATACTAGTTGAATTATTTATTTATGGTTTTTAGAACTACAACTCTACGTGTTGGGTTTGCAATAAGGCGGAGTTGGGCAACTGGATGGCTGTCTACCGCCACATCGAGGAGAACCACAAGCCTGTCGTGAGTCACTCTACTTACTCACTTGCCACTTTTCAATCACATACTTAAAACAACATTTTGGTTGGAATGCTTTATGGGTTTATTATTTAGTCACTCCCCGATCGTGCGACTTGGGACACGGAGGAGGATCTAGTTCCTCTCTTCGGGAACGACCACTTCATCTGGATGCTCGAATCGATGATCGACGAGGATGCTGACAAAGGTGAGTGACGTGAGTCTGTGCAGTCATGGAATTGCCCCATTAGCAGAGAGTGGCAAGACGACTCCCACTGACACGGATGTGATCGCCAATCTGGTCGCCCAGAGTAAGATCAACACTGTGGAGGGAGTACTCGCTGAGGACATCCCCGACATCCCAGCACTCGAAGAAATTGATCAGATCTTCTAGATAGATCCTCTCCCCCCTCATGCTACCGTAATCAGCAGTGATCTACTCCTTCTGTCCCATTCTCACTCAATCCTCATAGTTTTATATCACATCGCACCCCTTCTTCTTTCGGTTTCCTCCTCTGGTTTGCTTCTTTCTTTTCTGTAGCTTTTAGTTTCCCTCTAGAAGTTGCTGCTTCGCGTTGTTTTCCATCCAGACTCAATTCAAACGATTATTGCTTCACTCGCACGCAAACTTAGGTGGGTTAGATTTCACCCTACAGACTTTCCTATCCGCCTGTGCATTAGTGATCCCCCCGCACTCCATTGTTGTTTCCATAAAGTTACCTGTTGTTGTCGTCGCTCCTTCTATAATAGTACCCTCACCCCGTCACTATTTGTAACCATTTCGTACCCCCAGAAGGTCCAGTTTGAGTTGCAACATCCTTGTGATGACCCTTTCAGTCTGTTCCTTCGCCTGACACCTTGTCACAGTTTTTGTCTGGATGGCCGATGATCGATGATCCGATAATAACATACGAACATCACTTTGCACTACCGTATCCGCCTGTTAGCTTCCTGTGTAACGTTTTTTAAGTGTTGTGTTGTACCTGATTTCAACTTCCTTTTTTTCGGAGTAATTCAGTCGATATCCGATCAGAATCTTCCTCCTGCTAGATTGTTTGTGTACCGAGACGAGACATGATCTATTATCGACTGTCAATTGCGATTCCAACATCCTTTCCCCGCCTGACATCTTGATGGGATTGTGATAGATTAAAATACGATTTATATTCTATTAATTTTTTTAATTGGAAGATTCTCCATTCTTCGCCCCATTCGACCCCATGTATCTTTCCATCCCCGGTATACCCTTACCATCCCGTTATACCCCTCCCCCACTCCCGTAGGATTCGATCGTGCATGCGCTTTATCGTGGTTTTTTCTACTGTAGTAGTTGATAATCGTGGTTTTGCTCGTCACTGATCATCCTTTTGTTGACACTCGTTTTGAGTAAAGGTTGCTGCTGAATATGTTTGTTCATCACGTGGTTGCTGTATGGTTCGGATTATTTACTTATTAATCAGTCCAAAAATTAAAAGTATGAGTGGCTATTTCTCCTCTAAATTTCGCTTGCTTGATTTCCTATAACGTTCATTCTATTGAATTCTACCGAAGGGTTGAAGCGATTAAAAATGAGGGCAAGAGAGGGATAGCACTAGGGTGGCGAGAATGGCTCAAGGATATCCGTCTTGTTTACCCCCTCTCGCGGCTCATCCTTGAGAGGGGGGTTTACAGCCTCCCTCTCGTTGGCTCGAGCCGTTTTACAACCCTGAGCCGTTTTTGGCGGCTCAAGAGTATCGGCAGTCTCTCCCCCCTGGCTGTCCCCCTTCCCTGCTCTCTCACATCCACACACTCTCTCGCGTCTCTTCCCCTGAGCCGTTTGTGAGCCGTCCGAAACGGCTCACAAATGGCTCAAGGCTCATCTATGCCAGCGGGAAGGATATCCTCTCTATCCTTTCCTGACCCTTTCTCGCTCTCTAAAAGACGACCCGTTGAGCCATTTTCGCCACCCTAGATAGCACTGTCATTTAGAACCTTTCCCTAGTCTCTTGGTTTCTAGGCAAGGGATGGGGTTCCGCCCATTTTGGAGGCAGTTTTCCATTCGGGTAAAGAGTGTATCCATTCGATCCCTCCCATGTTACTCGTGTTATTCTCTGCCCTGCTCGGATCAGGTAGAATGTAGAGGCATGAATCGCCAGTTATTTGTCTGTTCTCAGGCACGTCAATCGATGTGTGCAGTCGCAGCATCCGGAGAGAAGTGAAGGTACGAGGAGATGGGATATACTCTCCAGTTGAACATGCCGTTTAATTCCTATTTCTTTTGTTCCTACATGAGCACGATTCTGATTCAAGTGACTTTTTGAATTTCGTACTCCATCAAATCCCTGATCTCTCTACAGATCTTCTGCTTACAACTATGTTTGCAGTGGTACTACGATGAACGATGGCGGATGTGCTTCGCAACGAGAGTCGACTGCGTCCTGCGGGGAGGAATCGCCATTTCGAGTACGGTAGATTGGGAAGATATCGACATTTGAGTAATCGGAAGGAGTTAATCTTACATTGCAGGCGATACTCTCTATGCAAGTGAGGAGACGTGCACACTGACCCATATGAGTGAGTTTAAGTGCGACCCTTCATCTTTGTAGGCTTCCTTTGATCGTCCTTTTGCATAGAGTCTCGGTGGATCTCCTTTTCCCTTCGCTGCCCAAACGACAAGAGGATGGTCGTGTACTCGAGGTCGCTGGTTAATTATAACCACTTAGTATTTTGTTAATTGTAATTTAATTAGTAGTGCAGATCTAACGGCGACCTCGTTCCGTACATCTTCGACTCTCGTCAATGCAGAGCAGGACAAGGAGAAAGTGACATGTGAGAGGATTTTGCTTCTTTCGACTATCTGATCCCGTAGACGCATCGTTTGCAATTCTTATGATTTTTTTATTGAAATGGGTTCGAAAGAAAGTTCATTGAAAAAAATGGAATTGCCTGTGGACTTGGTGGTTACTGTTTACAGGTGCGACTCGGATGAGTGGTGTTTCTCTCACTCCTACTTCGGATGGTGCTGCAAACGGATTCCCTTCGAGGGAGAAGGACCAAGTGAGTGAACACTAGTCTGCCATCACTCGCTCCTTCTCAGAACACGTATTCACAAAAGATTGGATTTCTCGAAAGAAGTAATTGGGTGATGGGAAGGTTAGAAAGGGAACAGAGGTGAGGGGCTGGTCTTTCTTTTCCAAAAAGTGTGCTGCCTTTTCATCGTGAGCTCACGAATTGGCAGAGGAATGACCGTATTTTGTGATTGCATTTGATCAATGAAAGAGTGTTTTCTGAGAGAGAATTCGCTTTCCTTCTCTTAAACTTGGAAATGGCGATAAACGGTAGATGTTTACGGTCCTCCCATCTCTTTTACTGACCGTGTTATTTAGTTTCGTGATACGGTCCGCGAGTAGACAAAGGGAGTTAAATGGGAAGGAGTTGACTCGAGACGTTTCATGGCACGTAAAACGTGCTCAATAGGGTAAACTCTACAGGATTTACGATAGGCGAAGCAGATTCTTTCGAAATTAGTTACTACCTTCGCATTTGCAACATTGCGATAGAAAAGGAGGAGGGGGAGGGGAAGGAGAGGGGTTTGATTCTGAGAAGAAGTTTAATATGTCCACTATTTTAAGATGCGGGAGTCTTCCGTTTCACGGGATATGGTAAGTGACTATGGATACGGTATCGTAGAATCGTCGTGAGATAGAAGATGCAGGGGGAATCTATCACCACATCGAGCATGCTGCTGCGACTGAGATGCCCCCCTCAGAACCAATCAACTGCAATGATGATGGACCGAGGGGAATTTTAGAGGTACGGTAGAGGGGATTACTGTAGCACTGAAGGAAGGCTTTTGAGTGTAGAATCGGTCAAGGATTGACTAGATATCTTCGTGAAATCGTCTAAATAAAGTGCTATGGTAGTTTGAGTTGTAGTTGGAATGATGTGGTGGTTGTGTAAGTGTGTGCTTGAGTGGTACGGGTCATCGTCCTCCTCGATTGGATGCTTCGCCCGTCGTGCAGTGTGCACTCGTCCTGCCTTCCCTCGCACCAATCCAGAGATGACTTTCCCCTCCCATCAAGACTGCATCGACCATCACTATCGTGAGAAGATCATCGCATTCAGAAGTGTTCAGAAGAAAAGAGAATATCCAATTAATAGGGTTCCCTTGATAGAGTTGAATCCGGAATTCGAACAGTGAGGACAAAGGAGTAGTGTTATTGCATTCCTTCCAATCCCCTCATACGATGCTGCGGAAACGAATTACAATTGTTTTTTTTGAATTATATTTGAATATATTTTTGAATTTTCAATGAATAGCTAACTTCAATTTCGGCATTTTACATAATGGAATTCCAATTGTAAGCAGTAGCAAGAAACGTATGCGAGCAAATGAATGGTAGTTTTTCCCTGTTCATATTCTGAATGACCTCGTTTGCAGCCAATTACTCGTTCACGTATCACTTTAACTGTGGTACGGGAGACTCGGTGGTGACTGACTGGGAGACAGGCTCTCCTCTTGTCTTCTCCCCCCAATTGTGCCAAGGACAGGTCATTCCCCTCCATTAATTCACTTCCTCCGAATCATACTCCATCAAACAAAAGCAATTATGCTGATTATAAACTATCTCTGAATTCTGGAGTAGTTACGGTATAAATCTTTGCAGCACGACTCTGACTTCTGCAATGTGGATGAGTACTGTGCGACGTCGTCAAGAGTCGCTTCATGCTGTAGGATTGGGGGAAACGGAAAGAGTGAGAATTTGTTCAGCCCCCGAATGGCATGAAATTATTCTTTTCAATTAATTCCCTCCAGGTCATGCTCGATTCGTCATTTCTGGCAAGTCATACATCAAAATGCCCTCGAGTTTGTTCTGGAATCCCCTTCGGCAAAGGATCACCAACTAATTTCGAATTTCGTTTGTTTTCTCTGTAGTAAAGATAAATTGCACTTGTCATACTCTCGACTCATCCAGTAAGAATACTGTAACCCTCCGCAGTTAATACCTACAATTCTAAGTGTACGGGAAAAGAGTTAATATGATATATAAAGCACCCCCCCCCTTCCCCTAGAAATAGTGTGATAAGGAAATAAGAATTTAAGATAATTTCTTCATAGAAGCTTCTCTTAAAGAATCTAGGGCTCAAGAAAAACTTTTTTTACAACCACACAGCTAACTTATTGTGTTTATCAGCGATATTTCCTGTCCATCATTTGAAATGCGTACTAGAATACTCTGTTAAGCAACGTCACCACCTCGATTTTTATTGATTTTCCAATATCCATATTTTATCTTGTCTTGTGGTGACATCGTGTCATGCATCTGCTTGTTCGTAAATATGCTACTTTAAGTCATTTGTTGATTGGTGGTGGAGAGCACGTGTATTGATCATGAACATCTTTTACTCGTTTGTTTGCTTTAATTATTGCTCTGATCAAGCAGCGTACATTATTTTTCATAGAATTGTATGGTTCATGACTGTTTAGTCCTATTTTTCCCCACTTCTCTGGCTTTTTAATCCGTACCGTGAAATATGCTAAAAAGCGCAACGCGCACGTATTGATTGTTTTCGAACACTATCTAGGTGAGTATATTACAAGTGAAAAGAGCAAATTCAGAACGATATCTCTTCCATGTTTTCTCTGTGCTATACGTGTCATTATATCTAGCGCGTCTCTTATTGATTCCTTGCTTATCAGAGAACACTCAGATCTACCGTCACCTTGTTTGTCCGATTGTTTCGGAATCGGTACTATTGTGATGCTGATTTCCTCTCTTTCAGAATGAGTTGGCAGGCGACGTGTCTGCTCTTACTCGTCTCTTCTTCCCTCGCAGTGAAGAGGGAGGACTTCAAGACCTGCGACCAGTCTGCCTTCTGCAAGAGACACAGATCAATCTCTGTCTGTTATTCACTCTTTATTATACTATTACTCAAGTTATTTTGTCAATCATCGCATCTCTTGTTCTAGGGGTCGTATACGTAGCGTTGTGCGTATCTTTGATACAGAATTACACACGCTATATCCACTCTTCACTAGAGCTGGCTATCGAAAGGGCTTTATTGCATTCAATCTAGTTTATGATTGCTGTGCGGGACTCGTTCAAATGGAACTTTATTCAGAGCAGCACTGGATACCAGGTCGACTGGCCGAGCATCCAGAAAGACGCCAATCAACTTAGAGCAGTACTATTCAACGATGATACCAAGTTGGATTACTTATTGTCTTCTATTAAGACCATAGATGCCAACATTACATTAAACTTTTCTCACATTTTTAATAATTATAATACGTAATTGAATGTATGAATACGTGGTTGCAGACTCGAGCTGAGAGTGACTGGTCTTACTGAGGGAAGACTGCGCGTGCAGATCGATGAACCCAAGGAGACTGCCATCAGACAGAGGTGCTATTGGAATGAACTAAACTAGTCACGGATGGAATATTGCATGGGTAGATGGCTGTACGAACGAAGAAATGTAGAGAAGTGTAGGCGGATGACGGGGATGGGACGACTGTCGTTGTAGGTACATCCCCACGCAGGCTCTCTCGGGAGAACCTGAACAGCTCCCCTTCCACTCGGTTCAAGTGGAAAGCGAGCATGTAGAGATAGTGAATGGAGACAAGCAGGCGAAGGTTTGCCTGTTCATTAATACTCAACAGAGGTTGCGTATCCAGGCCGTCATCCATCGTTCTCCTTTTGTCGTCGATCTCTTCAATGGCAACGGAGATCTCGTGACGCAGATCAATGCTGGTGGAAAACTGAAGGTAAGAAGTTGTGATATTGGATTCTCAAAAGCTGATTTTGAAATTATCATGAAGACTGATTGATCCATCCTCGTGATATAAATTCTATTGTTGTTTATCTCTAGTCTCCTTCATTATAGATGGATGTATTCACTACTCGCGAGGATGGAGTACAGTACCCCGATGGATTCTGGGAGGAGAGATTCAAGTCCTGGACCGATTCCAAGCCATTCGGATCGAGCAGTGTCGGAGTATGAATATTTTTGTATTTTCGAAAGTAACTCCTTTGCTTCACGTGATTGAAAGAAAATAGTATTTAATCTTTGTGAGGTGGACGTCACGATGGTTGGTTTCCGTTCTGCATTCGGACTTCCCGAACACGCGGATTCGTTCGCCCTCAAGAGTACTGTCGGAGTGACCGACCCATACAGACTATTCAATCTGGATGTATTCGAGTCAGTTTGAGACGCCTCGTGAGAGCACGTGAAAGATCGCATCTTTGTGACGATCATTTAAAATGAGGGTTATACATTTATTCGAATTTTGAAACGTGTTAACACTTTATCAGTGATTATTTCCGTGTAGTTCATTATACGTAAACAATGAAAGGGAATGTAGGTGTAATGGGTATGTCATTTTGACTACTGCAGGTACGAGATAGGGAATCCGATGGCTCTCTACGTCGCTGTTCCTTATCTGATGGCACACAAGAGAGAGGCCACTGCCGGAGTACTCTGGTGAGAACCGCGTTGACTAGTCGAGCACCCTTCTCCTTCCCATGTCTCATTCAACCTTTTTTTCTATAGCCTGAGCCGGGAATTGATTCACTGCCAAATATGTGATAGAGAGTGAAACACTAACTGATATAATGATTTTTGTGGTATATATTTCATTCTCTAAATCATTATCTTTGTGTGGATTTTTTAATAGTAAATGCAAATGATGGGGGGGGGGGGGTTAAGAAAATAAGGTGTCCTGATGAGATGGAACATTTTTGTTAATTAGGGTGTTATAAGTGTCTATCTACTCACAAGTATGAGATGTATCAGGTTGAATGCAGCTGAGACTTGGATTGACACGCAGTCGACGGACAATTCGAAGGGACTCTTCAGAAAGATGTGGAACACGGTGAGTACTCCTTCTACTATCGCCCTCTTGCTTATTACTGTAGGATGAGTGCAGTGTTTTAGTTGCGCGCCGTTTTCTCGCCTCGTTATCGATTGCAAGATAAGCCTGAGGTACTGTAGGTGTATATCGAGCTTGCCGACTCGCAATAGCCTAAATATCGTGCTTTAGGCATGTCTTGTCATTGTGATTGTGCGCGAATAGAATTACTAGTAGAGAATTTTCTGAATGTTGTTGTATCTTGAGTTGTGTGATAGTGTGTGTGATGGAGTTGTTCTCAGGTAGTACCCGATGAGTCAGTCCCCAACTTCACTGCTCACTTCATGTCCGAGAGCGGCCTCGTCGACGTCTTCTTCTTCTCTGGTCTGTCTTTATTTAAATTGTTCATAATTAATTCGCCATTTTGAATCATACAAATTATATGAAGAACTTAGAAAAAATAAAATCTTAATTGCATGATACAATAATGATGTTCTTTGTTGAGAGTAGATGATTGCAGGTCCGTCTCCTCAGAAAGTGCAGAGCCAACTCGCCGTGACTACCGGAGTACGTTTTATTGTGTTTTCTTCCTATTTAATTCCGAATGAACTCAGTCATTCACACTGGGTAACAACGAATGGGTATGAATGGGTAATACTTGTGAGATAGATGCGGGAAGTGACCCCCCCCCCCCTTCAGGTGACTCCCCTCCCCCCTCTTTTCTCTCTCGGATACCATCAGTGCAGATGGAACTACAAGGATCAGGACGACGTTGCCATGGTTACTTTATACCTCTTATTTACTTATTCCCGCTGTTACAGGGCTAACAAGGGAATGTTACGCGAACTCGGTAAAATGATGGAATGTGACATGTGCATTTTTGGAGAAAATATTTGGAATGTGCTCATGGTTCAGATTGAGGTCCACTATGACACATTCCTTCATTTTACCGAGTTCGCGTACCATTCTCTTTTTAGATTCCTAGCGAAATGTGTCGTGCTAACCTCCAGTTCGCTACTGTAGGCTTTCAATTTTCCGGAGCGTATTCTCCCTTGAAAGTATCGTTTGTAGCTCAATCAGGTATGAACCGGCGGCTCGTTTTCCAGTGAACAAGCGGATTGTAGCCTGGTGGAGCGAAGATACCTTGAAGAGAGAATATACGCTGCAAAATCCGAGTTTTGGAAAATAGACGAACTCAGGGGAAGAGTGGGCATTATATATCCAACTGACTCGGGGATGTAGGGAACATTTCTCAACACTAAGATACATCAGGTGAACGATAAATTCGACGAGCACGATATTCCGATGGATGTTATCTGGCTGGATATCGAGCATACTGATGGAAAGAAGTGAGGAGAAGGAAGAAGGGGGGGGGGGTAATACACGATTGATTGGACGAAGCCTACTTCTCATATATTAATAACACATTGTAGAGAGACACATTGAGCGAGCATAAAATATGTGTGTGCAGGTACTTCACATGGCATCCCATCCACTTCAAGAACCCCAAGCAGATGATCGATGGAGTTGCTGCCAGTGTGAGTCAGAGGAACCAGGGGAGGGGGCACATCGACATCTCAATTCTGAATTAACTGTCTAGCTATGCACGATTATCCAAAACGTACTCGACACCATATTGTGTGGTGTATGTGTCCCCTGGTTGTACAATCGGCTATTGAATGGACAATCTTCACTCCTCTCGCTACTCTTCACTCTGGTACTGCAGGGTCGTAAGATGGTGACGATCATCGACCCTCATATCAAGAAGGACACGGGCTACAGAGTGTACAAGGACGCGAAGGTATGCGAGGAGGAGAGGCAATGACCAGTGCATTCCTTCCAGGACATGGAACTCTTCGTCAAACGAGCCGATAACACCACCGATTTCGAGGTTATCGATTTTCACATTACTTTAGAAATGTTGCATGTGAATAATTTAATTTATAAATTCAGGGTCATTGCTGGCCTGGCGCAAGCGAGTACCTCGATTTCTTCAACCCCAACGTAATTCAGAGTCGTTTATTTGCTTTCAATATGTTTTAGGAAAGGAATAGGCGACCAGATTGTGTGGTGCTTGCAGACTCGCGAGTACTGGATCGCCCAGTTTGCATTTGATAGGTACGAGGGATCGACTGAGCATCTCTTCACTTGGAATGATATGAACGAGCCATCGGTGAGTATTCATACTAATTATTGAACATGTTTGTAGAGGAAATTGATGTTTGTAAGTATGTAATTTACTTAAATTGTAAGCTACTCAACTAGTTCATCACTATTCAATGTAGGTTTTCTCTGGTCCTGAAGTGAGCATGGACCGCGACTCAATTCACTACGGAGGAATGGAGCACAGAGAGGTTCACAATTAAGATATTTTATTTATCGTACACCACAAGGGCGCTTCATCTGGTTCAGAGTGTTCGAGAATAAAGGAATGGATTAGGGGGGTCGATCTTCAGAATCACGTCGCACAAGAAAGAGTGTCGAGGGGAGGGAGCCTCGTGAGCGGTTGGAGTGGCATTTTGGAACTCATTCATCTGTACAATTAAAACCGTTCTGGAATAGCACGCGAAAAAATATTCCATCAAAATTCAATGATTCGTCCCGGAATAATTATTTTCGTGTGTGCAGGTGCACAACATCTACGGTATGCAGTACCACACGGCGACATTCGAGGGATTACTGGCGAGAACGGGAGGAGTGGACAGACCATTCCTTCTCTCACGGTCAGAAGGAGAATGAAGGGATAGGAAGGGGACCTCATCCAACAGCCCTTTCTCAGATCTGGATTCGTGGGTACTCAGAGATCAGCAGCCATCTGGACGGGAGACAATGCAGCTCAATGGAGTCATCTCGAGATTGCCGCCCCTATGACTCTCTCCCTCTCTGTTGCTGGCATTCCTTTCGTTGGTATGCACCTCCAATCGGACACCATATTAATGTTATTCCATGAAGATAATACTATGCATATTTCTGCATTTCGAAAGGGTATTTAGATTGTTGGAATAGTTGTAATGAATCGAGTGAAGTGGTGAAGTAGTCCACTGGCAGGGGCAGACGTGGGAGGCTTCTTCGGCAATCCCTCTGAGGAGATGCTCGTGCGATGGTATCATGTAGGAGCATGGCAGCCATTCTTCCGGTCAGTTGCATATTATGCAAGATTTATCCCGTTTCACGTGGTTCCGATAGTTACTTGAGATATAACAATATCAATTACGTGTTATTAATCAAATCAAAATGTA
This sequence comes from Pristionchus mayeri, assembly GCA_036245805.1. Taxonomy (NCBI): domain Eukaryota; kingdom Metazoa; phylum Nematoda; class Chromadorea; order Rhabditida; family Neodiplogasteridae; genus Pristionchus; species Pristionchus mayeri. The sequence goes on from BTRK01000006.1 coordinate 30,464,714, forward strand.
TCACCTCACAAGTGAGGGACGACGTTAATGAACCAAGTATTACTATTTGTATAAAATGAAATAGATAATTGCCTGTGCAGTGCCCACGCGCACATCGACACTCGTCGTCGTGAGCCATGGCTCTTCTCCCAGAAGGCAATGGAAGCAATCAGAAGGAGCATCAGAGAGAGATACGCACTACTTCCCTACTGGTAAGCTTCCAATTCATTTATTATGATTGGCATCTTTTTTTTGCATAATCATGTGGTTCCCCGGGGTTATAGTGATGGAACGAATGATTAGTGTTGTGCTCATTCACTGGTGTGTGTCAGGTACGTGCTCTTCCGTGATCACTCGGAGCATGGACTCCCTCCCATGAGACCTCTCTTCTACGAATTCCCCAAGGAGGAGAAACACTTCGAGACTCAAGATGTAAGCATAGTGAACAAGTATATTTACATGCCTTTTCTTATCACAATGGTGGAGTGACTGCGAATACTCGGAGTTACTCGATGATTGACGATGAAATGTATGGTAATAGCGTTGATTGTGCAGGCATGGATGGTGGGATCTTCTCTGCTCGTTCATCCCGTCGTCAGTGAAGGATCCACCAGTGTGACGGTCCATCTGCCAGAGAACGACGGAGACAAGGTGAGGAAGGGGAGGGAGAGGTCTCTAAACGGCTTCTGCCCATCGTTCCCTACTTCTATGCTGTTCTTTCAAGAACAGTCGGAAAAAACGGAAATGATGCGGAGGAAACAGTAGTGTGTACCATACCCAATGTGTCCTTACAAGTGCTATTTTATATCACAGTTTATTTGTAAATTATTTTACAGAGGACGGGAAATGAGAAAGTTAAATTGCAAATCACATGGGGAAGTAACGATATTTTGATTTCGGTGTTCTCTAGCAATGCTTAGTTTTAGTCGTGTGAGTGTTATCATTCTCTTCCTTGGATGCTCGTAGATCCTGGACGTTCTTGATGCTCTCATCGATGACCTTCTCTATCACTGATCTGGCCAATTGATGACATTCAGTGATATAGGAAGGGGCAGGGATTGCAGAGGGAGAAGAGGAAGAGTGAGAGAGCACCTCCTGCAACCACTCCCCTGTAGAATACTCTGATTGTCGACTGACCTTTTTCTCCCCCTCCTCTTCTCGTCCTCTTCCCTCCTCGTTTTTCTTCATCAGATCAGTTAACTCCTTCTTCTCCACCTTCTCTTTCACTGCTTTCCACATCTTCGTGAGACTAGAATGAGAGAGTGGATGAAGAGAATTGAGAGGGGAGGTACAACTATCGAATCGAGTGAGAAGTGAAGAGTCGCAGGAAATAGAGGAAATGGAACTGCGCGAGATGGGAGTAGAGGTCGATCCATGTTTCAGAAGATATCCTTTGGATTGAAGTATCATATTTGAACCACGGTGTGCGAATAGTCTTTGAAAATAAAAAAAAATGTCACGGTGAAAACTTGTACACTGGAAAAAAATGAGAAAAGTTTAAGACATGGAGGGTTTGCGTATTAATCATGTTATAGTGCGGTTTCAGTGTATCTCTGAAACCTTATAACGACATTGATAGTTGTTTTGTGGATAGGAGCGTGAAGATTCCTTTCAGCCAGCCCGTTGGTTCGACTACCACTCGGGTGCTCCTCGTGCTGCGGGTGAACACACGATAGAAGTGCCCCTGTATGAGAGTGAGACTCCAGTCTGGCAGAGGGGAGGAACCATCGTCCCCATCTGGCAGAGGGTACGCTCATTATTCATTTCTATTTCACATTATTAGTGTGCTGGAAGAATTGCATACATGAATGTCATGTAGCAATAACATGCACGAAGTTTCATCCATTTTGGGTAAGTATGACAAATCTGAAAGAGAACAAAGACCCTCAGGGCATCAAAGTCGTCTTTAGCCAATTGATGCCTGTTTAAAATCTGACCGAGTTCCGTGGACGATTTGCCCTCCCTACTTAACAGTTCCACTGAGAATACAATAATGAATAATGTGAATTGTAGATCCGTCGATCTGGTTGGTTGATGCGTCGTGATCCACTCACTCTCCTTGTCGCCCTCGCTGCAAATGGAGAAGCAGAAGTGAGTGAGAGGGAAGGCAAATGGAACCACTCGAGGGACCATTCATTGATAGTGGCGGGAGAGATCTAGTAAGCACTTCTCTCCGGAATACCTTTTCCCCGGAATTTATATGAAGTAGGACTGGAGCAATCCTAATGCTCAAACTAGATGTTGTAATAACTGGATTATTTGGAGGGAGTTGTCTACATGGACGATGCGAAGACGCACGCATACAAAGAAGGAGAGTACGTGAAGGCGAGAATGGAGTACAGGTGAGAGAAGGAAGAGGAAGAACGATAGAGTGGAGGTAGATACAGCACCACTTCCCAAAGGAGAATATTTGTTTGTTAATTTAATGAATATTCACCCTATAAAACATTAATTGGTCACATATTTGCGAATTTAAGAACGACTTCCTCTGCCTCGTCCACTTTCACTTCCAAGGCAGAGGGCAAATTTGAGGCGAAGAATTGGATTGAGAAGATCGAGGTGAGAGAGAGTGATGATGATGATGATGAGATGACACTCGAATTATTGTATGGTATAGTGATTACAATGGATAATATTTTAGTAATGATGTATCTACGATCTAATATGTATGATTCAAACTTGAATATAATCTATGAAACAATTTAGTCTCATGTTATATGATGTGCAGTTTTATATTTTGAATACCTTAGATGTGTAATTATAATGGAAGAAGGTGGTTGATTGGAGATTCGCGGTGTGCACTCCTCGCCCACTTCCGTTGTGATGAGAGTGGAGGGAGAGGAGGGACAGACACTCGCTGGATGGAAATACGATAAGAAGATGCAGGTACGATGAGAGGCACATCAATGAAAACAATCAAATCACGCATTTCAATCTATTTCAATTCAATATTCGTTGAACTGTTATCGTGTACCTCTTCAATATAGCTATGATTCGTTGAAAGTGCTTATCATCCATTCCCCCCCCCCTCCCTCTTGTCTCTCTTCTTCTCTAATCCTCTCCATTCAGACACTGACTCTTCGCAAGCCGGCAGTGCTCATCACTCGTGGCTACTCGATCGATATCTCCTTCTAGGCCATTGGCAGGGCGCGCCGTCTCTCCCACCCCCTTCATTCCACTTCTACCGTACCCTCTACAGTAGTCTCTTCCACCAACACTACAGCACCCACTGTAGATCTGCGCACTGGAATTCCCCGCATCGCCACCGTTTGATCTTTTCTGGGATAGTTTTGTTTAGGGTGATGGGTTGGGTTGTTGTTGTTTCTTTTATTTTTTAAGCGCACCTGAGCCACTTTTCACGGTTTATATAAAATAATAGTTAGTGGAGCACGAGCACTTAAAGTTAATCATCTCTCACGATCATAAAATGCTTCTCAATCTCGTTTCATCCCTGGATTCTTTAGCTCTTAAGTTATTGTCTCATGCACTCCCGTGTCGCAATCCATCATTTCACATTTTTCTCTAGATGTTCAATTGTCACTTTCTGAAGTCGTTTCGTTTCTTTCGGTAGATCATCACTCGTACATGTTTATGTTCTGGTCGTCTGGCATCCACTGTCTAATTGTGATAGGAGAGGGAAAATTGGAGAAGTATAGATGGAATCCATCTATTTTTACTGATCTAATTTTCGTCTTTTTTTAACATTATATGTTTCTCTCGTTTTAGAGTTAGTAGACATGGTAAATAAATGTATATTTTAATGGTATCGTTATAAGCGACACATATGTAAAGAAGTTTTTATCTTGGCAAGTAATACTTCCTACACGAATAATCTCGAAAGTAAGATGATAATGGAGGGGAGGGCGGTGTAGACTGCGAATGAAGACTTCATGCAATCGTAGTAGCTATCGAAGTCCGCGTACTGCATTGAGCAGAATTGAGCTGACCTGAGCGAAAATTTATTTTCTACTTTTATTTAATCAACGTTATACCTGTAGGGTTCAACCGGCATGTTGAGATCGACGAGAACCGCATTATTACTGTAATGGGACTTTGGCCAATTGTGGAATTGATCTTTGAACTCACGCGATATACTTGTAGAATAGATTGTCGTCCTCGAGCATGCGATTGATGAGATCATCAAAGTCCTGATTAAATGTATAGAAATGGAGGTTATTCTATCATAGCATCAAACCTTCGGCGTTAGCCCGGCCATCTGATATTCGAGTGTATGTGAGTAGAGGGGAGCGAATTCTGGCTGCTTCCCAGCATTGAGTCGACTGAGATCAATTGCATACGTGCTAGAATGAATAGGTTAGGGGGTGCATTGCTAGTTATCGGAAGATACGAGATACTAGAGGAGAAACGAACATGATCTCCTTGTACGCGTGTTTCTGAGTGTCGTGAGTGTCGAAGATGCGGAAGGCAGGGTTGTTTGATCCAGCCCCAGGAAGGGAAGAGAACCAAGGAGTCACCGAGGGAGCCATCAGAAGGGTCTGCACAGCTACACCCTCGTCGTCCTGGAAGAAGCAGCATGATCTTTGATCTTTGATCTGCGTGTTCCCTTACCCTCACTACATGGAAGGTATCCGTGTGGTGGTGACCGAAGATCATCCACCCGATATGGGAAGCATATCTGAATATGACGATCTTTGATCTTTCACATCCTTTCACTCACTTCTTTGTGATATCGAGGAATCTCTTGTTGTACTCTGGTCTATACCACGTGAAGTTCGGAGTTCGCTCGAATACTGGCACAAGGGAGAGTTTGAAGGGGTAATCGAACTATGGATGCCAATACCTCCGGGTGCGATATGAGTCACGATATGTACAGTGGAGAAACATGAGGGGTCGACGCAGCTGAGCATGATGAAAGAGAGAGGGGAAAGGAAAGATTGAACTCACTTGCTGGCCTGTTCCAAAGTTTCTTCCATGAATTCGAACTGACCAGCAGGATCGGATTGGTTCGCGAAGTCACCGTACGCATTATTCACACTCCAAATGTTAAATTAGTTGCCCAGTTGGGATATAGCCACTAACTTGTAATAGAGGTTTGTGTTTAGAACGAGGATTCTCGCTCCTTTGTAATCGTAGTAATAGTAGCCACCTCGTTTGAAGTACATCTGTAATTTTTTAGTGGATCTACCGATCTGTGATCTTTGTCTGACTTTTTCACATATTATAGAACGCGCATTATTTCCACTCAAATCTCTTGCTAACTCCCTTCATTTAATCTTTTTGCAGTTTTCCCTCATTCCCTTTCTCCTTTCTCTCAAGTCCGCGTCGCCTTTGCAACGCGTGGCACTAGGGAAATGAGTGTGATCACGCGCTGCGGTCGCGATGCTTTTTCGCTTTCTGCGCTTTATATTTGGCTTCCTTCTTCTTCTTTGTGTGTTTAAATTCTTCTCCTGTGCAGGATGAGTACCGAACATATTTGGATGATGAACAGCGAACTCCAACGATTTGCTTGGCATGCCTACTCTTCCGCCAGGGTACTCTTACTTTTTATATTCAAATTTCTAGTTTTGGATGTGATAATGCAATGAAAATAGTTCTGTGAATTCATTGTGAAAAGAAATTACTAAAAAGTACTAAGGGAGTGAGTATTTGATTGAATGTTCCTTTCTTGAGATGCTCCGATCTCTCCCTCGAGATACTCCGGCTGCGAAGAGACTACTCGATGCACTTAATGCAGTCACTCGACCCCATCTGAGTGTCAGGGGAAGTGCAGCTATCGATGACCTACTGGTGAGGGGATCTATGCAGTGGAATGATGAGGAGAATCAATCCAACCATGATCTGGTTTCGATTGTGTACAAGGTGTGTTGCAGACGTATCAGGGTCTGCTCGAGTCTCAGTACGAGTTGAGATTCCTCGTACGAATCATAGCGGAAGTGAACTCAGTTCTGAGGAGGGGAGACAACGAAGAGGCGGTGAGAGAGAGAGAAGAGGGAAGGAGGGTGAATGAATGGTAACTCTCTTCAGATCGCACTCCTTTCTCTCGCGAGTACTCTAGTGGCGAATATGGAGAGACTGCAAGAGAAGGTCACTTCACTTCCTGTTTCATAATCATTTATAGTTTACTCTAACTTATATTAGTGTTTGTGATTGCTTTGTTCTATCACGCGTGTCGCGTAAGGATCGAATCTTGGCACATTCGAAATGTCGAAAATTGGGAGAATTTATTTTTCGACAGTCCTTAGGGTCCCTCACAACTTTTTGGCCGAAACTCATTTTCAACGACGCCAGACGTCGTCAAAAATTTTCGAAGCCGAAAGTTGCTTACTTTGAATTGACATAATCCCGTCCAAAGTGGAGCTAGTGAGTAGTTCAAAAAACAATCGACGGAAAATTTCCAGGAGAATTGTCAAAAAGGCCAAAAAGTCAAAAAGGCGAGATCAATTTCTCATTAGTATTTTCGCTAATCGATTTAATTTATTGCGTCCTCATATGTGATCCCGTGGATCAGTGGATAGCATCTTTAACTATGAATCCGATTCTTTTTGGATGTCAGATGTTCGATTCCCCAAAGATGAACAATCTTTTGCACATTTTTAAATTGTGAAATGACCTTTTCTATAACTTTGATAATAGTTGCGTTTGTTTTCATAATACAACTCTTAAATGATTAGGAGCGAATAAGTTTGTTTCAAAAGATTGTTCAGCTTTGGGGAATCGAACATCTGACATCCAAAAAGGATTGGATTGATAGTCAAAGCTGCTATCCACTGAACCATGGGATTGCATATCAGGACGCGACGGAAACGTGTACTTGAGACGATTGCTCAGGATTGACAATTCGACCGCATCAGCTCGATATTTTCAATTGCATTTTTGAGTACTTTCTCATTTCGGTAGGTATGGTGTTCAGCATTCCATTCGATTCGTCTTATCATTCTCTAGGTAATCAGCTTAAAACATTTTCTGAGAATAAGATACAGAGCATATTCTCCTGAAAATTTGCCGTCGATTGCTTTCTTGAACTACGCACTAGCTCCACTTTGGACGGAATTATGTCTCTTCAAAGATGGAACTTCCAAAAAGCTCTTCGCTCTGTTGTGAGGGACCCTAAGGACTGTTGACACATGTAAAAAGAAGTAGGGGTCAGATTATGTGCCAACCACTCCTGGATTTTATCCAATTCTTAAGCGACACGCGTGCTATGTTCCCTGTTCTGAGAATGATGCTTTGACAGGTGATCTTCCACTACCGTAGTACAGTGCGTAGAGCGATGGAGATGGGGCAGCTGATGGTGGAAAGGAGAGAGGAATCAATGCCAACTCCCTTGCCACTTATGAGAACGGTAACACATGCGAACCGAATTACGTTGAATCTTTTAAATTATACTGATAGTTGCTTTTGAGGGTGATAAAGGCACTCCATCTGAGCACTGCATTCCATCCATGCGAACACCCAGATACAGTGAGAATATCTTTGTCGGTTAGTTGTACTATTCCAAGCGATTCTAATTTGCCTTTTTAGATGATAAACTTCCGGAATTGTTGCTTATCGATAATACAGTGAAAGTGAGTATTCCAATCAGCGTTTCGAATCTTGTTTTTTCGCTCTTATTTATGATCACTGTGCACATATCTCTTCCACTTTTCGACGGATGAGAACTGATGAGATAGAAGATGATTGAGGAAGAGCCAATGGAGTCTCTTCATCCACCAGTAACTTCCCACATGGTACTGAGGAAGAGGAAGATTATGCCTTCACTTGATTACGATGATCTACCATCGACATCGAAGAGTGAGTGAGAAAGAATAAAAGTAGTAGGACGATTGTCCTCAAATAATCGAATCTGGATTGCAGGCACTTCGAAGTCTGATGATGGATTCGGAGATGTGGAAAATGAGACCATGGAGAGTAGAGAAGGCGAGTTGGAAATATTATTTATTGCATTGATGTGACTATCCTAAATCTACTACATATCCTAATGGTTTCAATATGTGATAATTCTTGGTACTTATATTTTAGTGTAATTAGGCGATGATATGTTTTTTTTTGTTTGCAGAATAATTTGTTCATTAATCCCCTTATAATGTGTAGCTTCGCCCACTTCGTCTCATTCGGGGAATGGAATTGATTCAAATCGCACCGACGACCAGTTCGTTGCTTTCCTTCTGTTCTCATTATCTAAATATTCGATAATGTCGACATTCTGCAATACCCCCTACAACTACGAAATCGTTTATTACAGTTCCCTCGTGGGCGTGGTCTCTAAGACGTTGGCACTGGAATTGGCAGTCCCATGGGAAGGAATGGGGAAAGTGGATGAAGAGAGCAATATTGGACAGGTGGGAAGAGGAGAGAAACAAGGGAGACTGGGGAGAGAGCACTGAGTAACTGCAGCCATCGGGGAAATCGTGTCCCTTCTGCTCGCAGATTCTGATAGGGAAGAGATGGTCGATCACCAGACACGTCAAGGATGCACACAAGGATTTATGGCCAGAGTGAGTACCCCCCCCCCCCTCTCTCTCAGAGAGAGAGAGAGAGAGAGAGAGAGAGAGATGGAGACTCTATTGCCTGACCTCCAGTCCAGATAGATGGAAACATATAAAATTTTGCTTAACTCAGTTCGTATGAAAATTTAGATATTCTCTGTAACAGGAGTATTCGTTCAGATTTGCCCAGCTGAAATGCAGTGTCCCCGAGTGTGATTATCGTGCGACGAGTGCACTCACGATGAAAGGTATGCCTCACACCCAATAAATGATTCCCTACTGGGAAAATGCGAGCTATCGATCTCACCTGACGAGACCCCTCATTCGCATTTAAGAGACGGTCCACGAGAAAAGGTAAGAACCAGCTGGGGGTCCCGGATGAGCTGTTTCTAATTATTACGGAAATCGAACCAGCATACCAAATGCTGATCGCAGGTGGTGTAAGCCCACTCTAGGGCAACTTTCCGAAAAGTGGCCCTTCAGAAACTATTTTTCGACCAAAAATTTTTGGTCGAGATAAATAGCCTATCTGGTGTAGTTTCACGTGAAAATGTCGAATTTCACAGGCGGGAGTCTTGTAAAGTACTTTCGTTCCATATTTACGATATGTCAAGTGTGGATCCTTTTGTTGTTGAGATATTATTGTCAAAACACAAGGCGAAAGTGTGTCACACGACCAAATCGAACTGAGCCGATATAAGGAAAAGTAGAGCATCCCATTATGGTTTAAATAGTTTAAATGTGAAGAGCATGACTTTAAATGATAAAAACAAACAAGCTAAACACACCGAAACTAACAATAAACATTACGAAAAAGCAGACGTTTGTAAAATCGAAATATCGTTGGAGTCCCAAGTTTGAGAGGTTGCACCATAAAAAATGGTTCATAGTTTTGGCCCACATGAACATATTCCGATGTGGACCCACCTGAATAATACTTTTCTGCATTAAAATTTATGGGGTTCTCTTGGAAAAATTTTCAGAAACTTCAAAAAACCACCAAAATGAGCCGTTTTTAGAGGTTTTTCGGAGTCTTGGAGGCGAAAACGTACTTTACAAGACTCGCGACTATGAAATTCGACATTTTCACGTGAAACTACACCAGATAGGCTATTTATCTCGACAAAAAAAATTTTTGGTCGAAAAATCTGAAGGACCACTTTTCGGAAAGTTGCCCTAGAGTGGGCTTACACCACCTGCGATCAGCATTTGATATACCGAATTGACCGAATTGATTTCCACCATTTTTTGAATAAGTGCAAAAAACTGATCCGGGTAGTTCTTACGTTTTCTCGCGGATCGTCTCTTAAATCTTTGATCTTTAAGCGCACGAGAATGTCTATCATAGCGTCGAATGGAAGAAGTGGGGGAGACAAGGCTGGTTCCACCTACCCAATGGTACCATTTTATTTTACTATCAAGGATAAACTTACGAAAATAATTGTTATCATGAAATTGTGATCAGCACTCGAAAATGGTGAACGATTAGCATCATATTGAGATTGCCACTGTCCATTCTGCCCAAATGAAAGAAGAAGGCGATTGAAGAATCTCGGGGAATACAGGAAACACGTAGAGGAAAACCATTTCTGGGATGTGGCTATGAAGGTGCGGATAACTTTGATCTTTATCTTCATTTTATTTTTGCTTTTAACACTATAGTAATGCTAACCGTCGAATGTTTGTTTACTCACTGTATCGCCTGGAAACTCTTTACTGGTTGATTTTCTCAAACCCCCAAATACCAAAAAACTGCTTATTCAGCGTCGTGTCCTCGAATGTCGTGAGTGCCGTCTCTCCTACCAATACACGAATGAACTCTTCGGTCACTGGACTGTGCGTTTCACTCCTTTTATCGAAATCGCAGAGACTCGTGTTAGCAACATTGCACATAGTGTTCCAATAGTAGTAGATAGAGTCTCACGGGGTATCACTGATCGCAATTCTTTCAGCGCAGTTCGTGTTCATCGGGAGTTTCTCTCATCGACAACAACAAGCCATCGAGAATATAGATCTCTTTCATTCCTTTTTTTGAGTTAGTCAAATATTCTGACGCTTATCGATCTAATTTGCATTGCATTTACAAAAGAATAAACTCTGTTTTCCTCAAACCATTCGATGCCTCTCACTTTCCATCTTCTTCCATTCCCATCCATCTCGTTCATTCCGGGCGGTCGCCTCCCTTTCCTCTCCGTATGGCCATTGTGTAAGGGATTGCATATTCTGGTAACGTTTCTTCGAGTAACCTGCTTTGCGCTCTTATTTTCTTCAATATGATTGAGATCTGTTTTTATCATTTAACGTACCACAACGTACTGTAGTCCTACCGTACTCCTTTCTGCAGTGAGGGCGCGGACGGTTTATGCTGGACGGGTTGGTCACCATGTACGGTGTCGTGTATCCCACGGGGAGCAGCCTACTTTGCACGCCAATGGCGCAAGTGAGTGGCACTCGTACCGTAGGCTGACACACTTGCAGTGTTTACCGTATTCCTCTGAACAGGAGGATAAACTGCTCGCGCCTTCATGATAAGTACAGTTTCGCAGTGGAATTGGCTTTGATCACATCGAATGAAGGTCCTGAGAATGTGACTGCATCCTTCAGACCGTGTGAATACAAGGTAGAGTCACCACAACTGCGTCAACAAGTCTAGAATCCTTTCAGTTGCCGATATGCCAATTGCCTCCAACATTCCCTTCCGTGGACTGGAACAATCTGGTGTACATGCGCATCATCGTGCTCTCCCTTGCGAGTCTCTTCGTACTCATTCCCACGTGGGTCTATAGACACCACTCGTGCGTCAGCCAGAGAAGAGAGAGACTTCTTCTTCCAGTCTCATCGTCTGCTTCAAATACCGACGGCATGCTCATCCCTTTGTATGGCTGAATCAACACGCAGCCTCACTCAGGGATCTCACTGTATGGGTGACCCAATGCCTGCCAAGCCCCGCCCACTATCGACCACGCCCACTGCAAGTCCCGCCCATTGCAGGAAAGGAGTGAGAATGTGAAGTCGACTAAGCTCGATCTGAAGGCAGCGTTGACTCCGAATGCGTGTACGGTTCCATTGAATGGCGGTGAGATAAATGAGTGAAGGGAGAGATCAAAGATCAACTCGATCATCAGGTGTGAATACGACGACAACAACAGCGACATCGGCGGAGAGCAAAAGCAAGATCGAGGTGGGAGATCCTCTCCTGATCTACTTGTGACCAATCGAACATCGATTGATTTACGATTTCAGAGGAAAGGCAAGACTGCCAAACGAAATAATGAGTGGCCCAAGGTCGGCAAGAGGTACTGTAGCATGCGAGAGGGTAATCAATGAGTGTGTTTACAGTATAGATGCGGAGCAGCAGGCCATCATCCCTCCCCCAGTGCCCCCTCCTCTCCTTCCTCCACTGGACCAGAGGTAACGAGAGATACGGTGGAGTGATAGGCGCGGGGGCAGACGGATGAAATTGCTCCGAACAATCCTCCCAAATTCAAATGATTGAAATGGCTGGTTGATCATTTCGAAATTGGTTTACTTTGAGTGTGAGTGCCCACGAGTTCTTCCCTTCTGTCAACGTCGAAGGAGAGAAGCCGAAGAAGTGAGAGAGGAATGAAGATGAGGGTTCTCTTGCAGTGTGGTCGCCACGACTAACAATGCCACTATGGAGAGTCGAGAGAAGGCAGACAAAACACAGGACAGGTACAACCCCTTTTCAATCCACTTAAAATGAATATCAATTCACTGCAGCAGGACAAACGAGGGATCGATGGATGAATCTCCCGCAGTAGTGAGAAAGGCAAAGGGACAAGGAAATATCGAGTTGAAGAGTTTCGCCAACGAGGGGTAAGAACAGAGATCAAAGATTAAGTCAGCTCGTGCCACTATGTACTCACTTTTTAAATATGATACAGAAATGAATTCCAAATGTGCAGTCAAACTTACTTCGTTTTGAGGGCCCAGAATGACATCATTCCACAACTCGAAACTCCGCTCGTAAAGGGTGACATTGGAGCTAGAATGGAAGATGTGGTTGAGAAGAGGAAGAGATTGAAGGATGAAGGGAAGCTAGATGAGACTCAAGGAGGAACCCCCACTCCCACAACACCCAAGGAAGGATGAGATAGGCAATGAAAACACTCTACGATACTAACATCAAGATGATGAATTGATAAACTGTTCGATTTGAAAAGATTGATCAATTGAATAGCTACTTACTCGAATGCATTGGCCGGGGAGTAGTCGTGGTTTCCGAATGTGGGAAGGACGGGAGTGGAAGGGAAGGCCTTCTTGATGATTGACGTCATCTTAGAGATTCCGTTGATGACATCTGAAGAGACCAAATATCAGAGAGATCAGTTCGAAATTGTCATTGGTTGTTATCAGTTGAAAGGTTGTAAACGTGCTTAGTCCCTCGACCGACGAGAAATTAATGATGAAGAGACACGTGCTCATTCTGCACATCTCGCATTCTTTAGGGGTCACCAGCCAAGGGATTCGACTGTTCGTTTATGAGTCACTGGATGATTATTCATTTACTAAACACCGGTTATCCATCCTTAGAACAAGTATCCAGCCTCTAAATTCCGCTTTTCCTCATAAATTAATTTAACAATATTTGATTATGCATTAATACGCATCTTGACCGATTTTTTCATCTATCAATCGTCTTTTCAGTTCCTTTTTTTCGAGTATAGTCGTCAATTTGTTGAACGGTTATTTTATAGCCACCTTCTCCTTAAAACCTCCCTGATTAGCTCGTAAACGATCCCCCTCCACTCACAATTCTCATCGTATCCATCGATGTGGGGGGTGTTGTCGCCAGTCCAAAGAACGAGATCCAATTGACCATCTCCATTTGAGACTCGAACTGACTCAGAGATTGCGAAATTCACCAGACTCTGCAACGAGAAATTAAACATTATTCAGGGTATCTTATTTCATGAGCATCGTCTCGTCGAAACCATTTTTAGAAATAGATGGGTGACCTCGGGGGAATCGCACATGTAGTCTCCGTATGATCCCAGTTCCTCATTCGAATCTAGTCTCGAGGCACGAGAAGGGGGAGACACGTGGCACATTCTGCAGTTACTCCTTATTCATTCTTCCCGTTCCAGTTCAACTCACTTTTGAGGATCTCCATTTCGGTTGTAGTCGACATCCAAATGGAAATCTGAGACCTGAACTCGGACAAATAATTGTATGGATTACTTGTATAGTAATCACACCTGTAGGACGCGAAGGGTGGATACGGTAACTGCCAGCAAGAGGACGGAAACGATCGATAATTGAAGATTCGAAAGAACTTTTCGAAGCATCAGAGAGGGCTTCTCTTATTCAAAATGGGGGGAGGTCTGCAATCGAATTATGAAAGGGAAGTAGTCGGACAGTGATTGAAAGATATACGAATATCGTTGACTTGATAAGATGTTCACAAATGAAACTGTATGAGAATGATAGTTATGAATCGCGAGTGGGGGGAAATTGGGGTACGGTAGAGTGATGAAGGAAAGATAATTGAGTACGGTAGAGTGATGAGAGGTAATCCGAGTTGTCTGACGGTGTAACCTCATCTAATCAGTGATAATGAGTAGAGAGACGCCTCCTCTTCCAGTGACAAATGACACGATGGGATTACAAGGAAATTGATAAGAAGAGAGAAGGGATGGAGAATTCGGAGAGAAGAAGGAAGAGAGAAGACAGAAGAAGGAGCAGTGAATCATACTCGAAATGACTGACTAATCCATAGAAAAATGTAATACAATAAAAAATAGTCTGGTTTTAGAAATGGATTGTTTAAAAAACAATTTTGAAAATGATGATCTGATTGTGAGAGAAGTCTTGCTCAAAAGATTGAATTTGGTTTTGGTGTTATTACTTTTTGTTTACACACACAGCTGTATGCGGCATGGAGCTCAGTATTATGTGTTTCAATACGTTCGTCATTTCAGTGTCTCTTCTCAAAGTCCATCTGATCTCTCCTTCTCTCTTGACACTCTTGCACTTTTCCACGCCAATTCCGAGGTTATCCCTCGTTTTCCCTCATAAAAAGTGCCATAAACATGTTCTCTATTGATGTTCTCTTATCGGAGAAACGCCCTTCATAACTCACTCAGGGAACATACTGTATGCCGTATATACCTACTCAACCGAATGAGCTAAACTATTTAAATCGAATTTTCGTTTTTTCTCAAACAGTTTCAATCCAATTCAACTAAAATTTCGTAGGTACGATGAGATGAATATTGCGCATTTTTGAGGTATCAGTCGTTCTGATCGGTTGCGAAATGGCAAAAATCGAAAATTGAAATTTTCGGGCCACGTATGAGCTATATTCGAGTACTACATGCATGCACATTTATAAAGATTTCTATTGTTCGGCCTAGTGCCAAGGGTATCTACAAGTATGTTCACTGATTCGAAAAGTCTCTCATATAATTATCGCCTCACATAATTAGAGACCGCAGGCTCCGCCCACTTAGGAGGAGAAAGAGGCGCGTCGAAATCTGGTTCTCGAAATGACGCAGCGAATACTTATCCAAAAAAATATGGAAAAAATATTTTTGGGTACGTCTGACTAGTGTCTATAAACGACAGGTTGCCCGTCATGCATTATCTAATCAGAAATATCTTAAAAAGACCGATTTAGGGTTCATGATAGAGGAATGGAAAGGTTCCGACGACAATTCTTAACACGGGCATGGTGCGATGGATAGTTCCTGATTTTAGGCGTCGATTGACACCGAGAACGTATTTTTTGGATTTTTCCGATTAATAATTCCATTTCAAAGGTTCAAGAGCGTACGCTAATGGATCTGCAATGGGGCGGTGCTTCCTCTCTACTTTCTCGCTTGTCTCTCACCCGGCGTGTGCCGAGAGCGCGCGCTCTAGAGGACCTCTGCCTTTCCTCTCCTCCTCGAGCAAAGCGCGATGCGAAGCTATGCTCAAACTTTTGGAGAAAGCAGGCAAAGCGGGCTCCGCCCACTTCGCTCTCGTCCAGATTTCGACTCCCTTTTCGTTGTGACTCTTTCGAGGTGTTTTTGGGCCATAACTCGAGTCAAAGATACGATATCGCCAAACGGCAAAAAAATATGACCTTATTTTGCTTCAAAGTGAGCCTCACATTAGACCCACAAATGACCCTGCCAAAGCAATTCGGTCACCCACCTTGCGGTCTCTACACATAATTATCATGTTATTTCCAGTCTCGTTCTCATAATTCTGCATGTTAAAAACGTGGTACTCAACACTTTGACATGTGAGATGAACTATATCAAATATAGTTTATTCAATATTTAAGTTCATCATCGCAAGCTCGAACAACACGTAATCATAAACAAATATAGCTAAATTTCCAAATATGGTATAAATTATGATACATACTGTTGATCCCTTCCCTGGTTACATTTTGCCTCCGAAAAGGAATCCTCTGAAATGGACTGTTCTCTCACTGATGGAATCAGTGTCTTCTCACATAATTTTCTCCTTGGCCACTTCACTCGCACTCGCCTTCTTAGTTGGGGGCAGTTCCTCCTCCCTCTGACGCATCGAACTCTGCCATACCCACCATTTCGTATTTGCCAAATCATTTCAACTTTTGATGATTCATCTCTCGTCATTATCTACCAATAGAAAGAAAGCTGCTCAACTGACAGTGGAAGCAGAGTGCATTCGATATCCGACGGGATCGAGGAACTGATTTTTCATTTCTGCAATCGATGTATTTAGCAGCAGTCTCGTTCATTCTCTGTCTACCTTCCCTTCGTTGCATCGCCAATACGGGATCCATGAGGGAAAGCTGAATGTCTGAAACAAAGAGATTCAAATCTTGTATTTAGGGCAGAAATTGATTAATCTTAGAAGATCTTCAACGGGCTTTCAAGGAAATGGAAGTTAAATCAAGCGGGGTGTGCACAACCGGCACAGTTGACTCTCTGAAACTGGTGACCTCTGTGTTGTGGAGGGACGTAGAAATCGATGGCGAAGTGGCAGAAGAGAGAGGCGGGACCAATGGGACGACCAGAGGAAGAATGAAGAATCACGTGGCGATATCCTGCATGACATCATATCACATTCATACTACCCTCTCCCACTGCTATCACTCGATTGCTTATGGAAACACGAAGCAGAGACCTCTATTCATCTTATGCACTGGCAGAATTCGATGAGCAAGTTCTCCTCCCTCTGCATTGAATACTCGAAGTACCAGAAAGGCTCCCTCCGGCTTTAGAATCTGAAAGATAGGGGATAGACTACAATGCTCATCTACTAGGGAAGCGAACCCTCTCGAAGACGAAGGCTTGGTCCTGCTCGTACACGGGATTCAGGCCGTTCTTGTGCACGATCCTTGTCTTATATCTGAATAATAGTCAATTATCGATGTTCTCCTACCGTAATCCACTTGTTCCTGATTGTGTCTCTCGGTAGATCATATAGATCTACAGTGATCAGAGTGGAGGGGGCGGGTGCGAGCAGAGAGAGGAATTGACCAGCGATCACCTACAGTATCTCTTCAATCAATATCAATCGATTGGATGCATACTGTAACAGTGAGTGTCTCAGGGATGGTTGCAGGCACGTTCACATCCTGTGGATTGTACTCCAACGAGATATCACGCAGAGGCTGCGGCTTACGCACGTACCTACAACGGATAATCCCATTATTTCATTTTTTTGTTATTATTAGATATTTCAGCCAAAAGGACTGCTATAATGTAAGGATGGAATGGATGACCCGCATCCCCCATTCTCCATGAAGAGAGTCTGATTGAACTGCATTGGAAGGCCATTCGTCTGCAAGCAAAGAACGACATTCGAATGAGGAAAGAGAGCAACGAGATGATTTGAGAACACTGATCTTACAGAAACTGGAAGAGATTATTAGAAAAAAAGCCTGACCTGGAAGTTGAGTGCTGCCATCTGAGCTCCCGCCATCCAACAGAACTACAATTTATTTTTCTCTCACGATTTTTCAACTTCAGACGATATCTTAATTATCGAAAACATATCCTATGATCCTGCTTAATCATATATCACGCGTCTTCTGAGAGATTGCACGAAAACGGACCCCCTGCGGAACTAGGAGCCCCAACTTTGAGCTCGTTTTCGAACGGGTTCCTCGAAAGAACAGTGATTTTTCGACGAAAATATTTTTGTCCTCAATTGACATAAATTGACAAGAATTATCAATATGAGTGATCTTGAAGCATTTTAAGCCCAAAATGAACAAAAATGAGTTTAAAATGTTCGACCTGTCAGGCTTCGAAATCCCCGAAATGGTGAAAATACGGGCATTTTCGGTGTTTTTGGCTCAAAAGATGTACATTGTCACGCCTCCCGACCTTAGCTCTATTTTTTCTTAGACTAAATCGATATCATAGAATCCGAATCCGGTCTCAGAAGTTTCTTAAAGGGGGGGGGGGGGTCCCCGAGCCGCTAGGATTTATTTTTCGATTTAAAAATCAGTTTTTCCCGGTTTTCAACATAAAGATAACTTCGCTCGTTGTCGACGTCAACATGAAAGTTTCTGGAAATACTTTCCGGATTTTTTTGAGCACCATTCCATCCTTGTAGCTCACCTGGGAGCTGATTTATGGTAGGGCCGGGAGCAGAACCGGAAAATACCTAAAAGCCGGTTCTGAAAAAACGGCCAACGCAAAAAGTTTTCTTGTCCCCAATATACTCCAGCATAAATTTCCCGAGGATACTGCTCAAAGTTGGGACTCCTAGTTCCGGGCGGTCCTGCATCTCTCAGAAGACGCGTGATATAATCTCACCAAAGGAAGGAAATTGGAGGATGAAATTCGGATTCCACTGGGATATACTCGGACGATCTGTCTCGTGGTGTGCTTCACGAGAGCACTCAGACGATTCTGCAGGATAGCATTAAATGAAAAAAATGAAATACCAACCTCATTTCGAACCAATTTGGACATTCCCTCCTCACTCAGAGAGTGCATGATGTAGAAGTTTTTCGGCTCTGAATTAGATTTGCAATGGCAATCATAATTGGAGGTGTGTGTCCTTCTCACTCGGATTAATTAATAGAGTGATCTTTGATCTCACGTCACTCACTGTCACTTCCATCTACTTTCATCTGACTGCTTCTCTCAGCTTGGATATAATTCACGAGATCCGACAGTTCCTTTGCAATCTTCTCCACTTCTTTCTCCGGTTTCACCTCAAATGTCAAAATATAAAAGTCCCATAAAATTTACAAGATATTCATCTTCGCTATTGTTATTGCCATAATCCGAGTGAAAATCATGTACAAAGTTCGGGAATTTATAGATAGGGACCACAAAGTGGGTGGCCGAAATTATCACACAGGCCTAATTGTGTGGTTAATGTGTTCCCATGGGGCTAAATAGGATCATGCATTTTGAATTAGGTTGATATCTAATGTTTGAGCCAAGATATGGCGCAAAATGTGGGTGAATTGAGCGTAACGTGAAAGGCCCAAAAAGCGAGACGAGAGAAAGAGGGGCGGAGCCTAATTCTCCATTGTCCTTTCAATTCTCGAAACGATCGGGCAGGGCTTCGCCGAACTCTGCGGAGGAAGGAAGAGGGGCTTTCTCGTAATTAGGGTGCTCTCTAGTCGGCTTTCTCGTAATTAGGGTGCTCTCTAGTTCTCTATCGAGGATGAAAAGAGCTTCGAAATTAATTTTTGAACTAGTGATTTGGTTGCGAATGAAGCCTGTGTCCCCCTGATCTCGCTTTCGAGGGGGAAAGTGTCAGTGCCGAGTGGGCGGAGCTTGCGGTGTCTATTTATCACGGGTATCACGAGTCAGTGGAGGTAGCCGGGAACATTTCTGAAAATATTGTGCCCGATTTAGTTCTTATTATGATGTGAGAATACCATAGTGACGAGATTTCGAAAAATATAAGTCATTGGTCCTAGAACCGGGTTTTAGGAATTTTCCGGTTTCACTGCCGGCTATTCCGTATTTCAGCTCTCCATTGTGCTAGAAAGGTGGTACAGGTCTCAAAATGTTCGGAAAATTATTTCAAACAATTTGTACGTTGAAAATTTTGTTCAGTGAAGAAAAATGAAAAAGTTATGATAGAACAACTGATTTTCAAACCATTCAAAAAATGTTTTCGATATCACGCAGGAAACTTTCAGCGGATTTTCTTTGCATAATTCGAAAGAAGAAGTCAATATGTATCTTAGTAAAAAATTGCAAAAGATTTGAAGGGTATATATGTTTCGCAATTTTGGGTCAAAATGGGGCATCTCGTGAAATCACAGACATGTGTGTCAATATTAAATCTTAAAATAGTTTCAGAAATGAACAATTGACGTTTTGAGTCATTTTAGGAATGGTGAAGAACGATAGAGCTGAAAAACACAGATTTTGAGTTACTCTGAAAAATCACTTTTTTCAGAAGTGAAACTTGCTAAGTTTGACCGTCCGAAACTTAGCAATCTCAATCCTGCGATGGCAATTTGAATGGGTGATTTGAAGTAGGCTCCGATATGAGTAAGAATATGGAATATAGTCCCGATATGAATTCTACAAAGTGTTGGATATACTGCTGGAATATGCGATTTCGCGATGCTCGAAAAATACAAAATTCCAGATAACCAAGTATTTCGGAGATATTCAATCAGGTTTACACATCAAAAATATTTTTGTATGAGGAACAATTTGAAAACACTGATAAAAGCAGCATATTTCTAAAAATGAGAAAAATCAATTTTCCTCTCCGGTGCTCCCATCTGCTATTTTAAATAGTGCCCATAGTAGGAGTTATTGTTCTTTCCAGATTGTTAATCATACAAGAATATTTTTGATGCGTAAATCTGATTGAATATCTCCGAAAAACTTGGTTATTTGGAATTTTGTATTTTTCGAGCATCGCGAAATCGCATATTCCAGCAGTATATCCAATACTTTGTAGAATTCATATCGGGACTATATTCCATATTCTTACTCATATCGGAGCCTACTTCAAATCACCCATTCAAATTGCCATCGCAGGATTGAGATTGCTAAGTTTCGGACGGTCAAACTTAGCAAGTTTCACTTCCGAAAAAAGTGATTTTTCAGAGTAACTCAAAATCTGTGTTTTTCAGCTCTATCGTTCTTCACCATTCCTAAAATGACTCAAAACGTCAATTGTTCATTTCTGAAACTATTTTAAGATTTAATATTGACACACATGTCTGTGATTTCACGAGATGCCCCATTTTGACCCAAAATTGCGAAACATATATACCCTTCAAATCTTTTGCAATTTTTTACTAAGATACATATTGACTTCTTCTTTCGAATTATGCAAAGAAAATCCGCTGAAAGTTTCCTGCGTGATATCGAAAACATTTTTTGAATGGTTTGAAAATCAGTTGTTCTATCATAACTTTTTCATTTTTCTTCACTGAACAAAATTTTCAACGTACAAATTGTTTGAAATAATTTTCCGAACATTTTGAGACCTGTACCACCTTTCTAGCACAATGGAGAGCTGAAATACGGAATAGCCGGCAGTGAAACCGGAAAATTCCTAAAACCCGGTTCTAGGACCAATGACTTATATTTTTCGAAATTTCGTCACTATGGTATTCTCACATCATAGTAGGAACCAAATCGGGCACAACATTTTCAGAAATGTTCCCAAGGGGTTTATTTTTCATCCGCTGACTCGTGATATCCGTGTTATAGATATTACCTGCGATTTGATTTGTCTGCTCGTGATCTCCGACATTTTGCGTTGTGAGAGATCCTGATGAGGAATGATGATTGTCGACATATTTTGGATGATGAATCTCTTGATATTAACTGGACTAGAGAATGATCTCTCACGAGTGATCCATCGAAGGAGAGAGCAGGAGAAGAGAGTGGCTTAGGAGTCATCGGAGTAGTCTGAAGGAGGAGAGTTCATCTCATTCCCCTTCCTTCTCCTCTCACTGGATCAGTCGATGGAATGAACTTGCTTATTCTTCTTTCCTCGGGTGCTTCATCACACATGTGCAGTGCATCGTCTTCCTCTCCTGAGATCAAAGATCAATCTCTCCATCTTCTCTCTCCCACCAAGCCATGCTCTTTGCTCCTTCTTGTTCTTCAGATAATGGGCGAGTGCTCGTTGCGTGTCTTGATTGTACTCTGAGGATGGAATAGTTTGATCTTTGATCTCTTCTCTGATCTCACCCGAATAATCGGTTACACTATCCTGACTCACGAGTGATCCACCCTGCTGAAATGCAAGTCTCTGGTGAACTTTAGACGCAGATTGACGTTTTGCCTGAAGAGAGTAGATTGATTGGATGAGAGATCAAAGATCAATATCTCACCTTGATGAGGATCTTCTTTCTCAGCTTCCATGGGGATGGTAATTGCACGTTTTGTTCCAACTGATGAAATGGTCACTCAGAAGTATTTTGAGGGTAACTCACAGGATGGTCAGGCAGTGGATCCTTGAGGAGAGTCTCTCCGAAGACACTCCTCAAAGGGAAGAAATGAGGGTCTATTTGTATTGATAATGGGACGAACGTGAATATGTGTGCGATGACTCTCTGCTGCTGCATGCAACAGTGGTTCTCGATGGAGAGGACGACGGGCAGATCGGAGGTCTTGAAGGCAGAGTCCGCGATTGCCAGACACACGTCCTGCAATCAAATTGACGCCCTCTCCTATATCTAGACTTTGCTGATTTTGGAGATAACAAATAGTTCCAGATATCCATAGACCTATTGGATTGTATTCAGAATTCTTGTTGTCGAGTAGATAATGCTCAAACCAGAAGAGGGACGGAGTTCATCTTGGTCACTTCAATTGGTCCGTGGGTTATAATTGGCTGGTCGTTCGGTCCATCCCAACAATCTAATTCGATACAGCGACATCCCGCAAGCAAAACCTGCTACTGAGAGTGTATTTCTGGGAATAGATAATGGTAATAAGAGTGAAGTGCTCCTTAATTCCCCGATCCCTCTTCATTTCTTCTCATTCCACTCGCCTGTCTGTATATCTCCACATCACACGTCGTTTTCTCGTGCTGCACGGACATGAAATATTTGACGGTGTTGATCTGCGCTCCTGAAGGGAAAGAAATTAGGTGAAAATCAAATTAATCTATTTTCGAATTATCGAAACGGGGTTCATCCGAACGATCTAAAGTTACACAATATCATTTCTTTTCTGATAATATTATATAATATGTAATAATTGTAATGTATCGTATTCCCCACCGGTAGCATACGTGTTGTGGGATGAGTTGATGAAGTAGTGAGGGAGAGGATCGTGCAGAGAATCCCCATCGAAGACCAACCTGGATAGGGGATGAGCACGCATATCAATCTTCCCCTCTCTCTTATTTTCTACTCTCAAATTCAATTGCTTCGATGCCCTAATTTTCTCACCTCCGATGGTCTAGATCTGCACACTCGTCAGACAACAGAAATCGGGCAAATTCACGAAATCGGAGGCCTAAATTCGCATTTCCTTTTTCAGATGTACGCTAAAATCCGCAGACCTTTCGACTTGGCCGTACTGAATCGGGTCATTAGAGCGCTAATTTTGTAGTCGTTGGGAGGAGGATGAAGCTGCTGAAAGAGAGAGGGGATCCACAATATTTCAATATTCGGAATATCATTGTAGAGGAGCGAATGAGAGAGAGGAAAAGAGAGAGATGGGAATAAGAGAGGGAAAGTGTTCGCTCACTTCGTTGAGTCTGCAGTCGTGCTGGCGATCAGCGAGGAAATAGTGGAATTGCTTGCGAGTGAGAACACTCACTGTCTTCGAGAAGTTACCCGGATGACCACTGAGAGAAATCGATAGGGTGGAATGATATACAAAATAATTTCTATTTAAATCTGCTGAATTGATAGAGAAATATTGAAAAAAAGATTCCTTTAATATAAATCCTTCATCAAATAATGCTCACAGTTTGTCGAATAGTTCCTTGATGTCTTTCCTCTCGATGACTAGCATGTAGAGGGAGAAGTAGAAGTCCGCATGAAATGAAGCACGCGGAATTTTCTGATAAAACAATGTTTAATATTTCTTTCAGGATATTTCAGATGATGAATATCAAACTATGAAAAGGAGGAAGAGAAAATAAAGGAGATAACCTCTTCGTGATGGGCGAGATCACTCTTTAATATTTTCTTGTGCATTTCTCTCCTCTCGGTGGAATTGTGAGGACCCGGCACAAGGACGGAAACGAGACTGCGATTCTCCTTCTCTTCTCTTACTCATTCAATCCAACCAGTTTATTTTTATATTTTTACTACGTTCAACTTAAGCTTCAACTCATTATAGCTATAATAATACTTGGAAGATCACTTCTTAATGGGTACGTAATCCTCTCTCGGTACGTGGACGATGGGGGCGAGAAGCCTCTGGAGATGGAAGAGAGGACCTCAATATCTTGGACTCTCCCCCTCAACTCCCATCACAATCTTCCGATGACTAACAGTACTATAACAGGGAGGGACCCGTACCAGACACTGTTTGAATAGAGGAAAGAACGATGAGAACAAGAATGACCTCATTCTAATCGCACGATCTAATGTCGATTGGTAATGTAGATATGCCATATTTTTAAAGATCGATTTATGTTATTCCTACAGATACTGACCATGGAATTCCTTTCGTCTCTTCAACGCCAATTGAAAAATGAAATCCGACCATTTCTGGGCTATTTTGGGGTCACTTCGATGCATGAATGTGTGGAATTTAGGATGAACTGAGAAACTCTCATGGATTACTCGAAGAGTGGAGAAAGAACTTACCAAAATCAACATTGGAAACAATGGTCATGAAGAGATCCGAACCGGGCTCTTTCTCCAGTTGATGCTTAGCCAATTTGAGATTTGTTATTACTCTTTTAATCAATGTTTCAGAAAGAATGTATAGGACGATTATAGACTATATAAAAATCAACTCACAATGGAACTAGTCCGAACATCGACAATCTCATCAACGAAAACATAGCCCGTCTCCTGAAATAATCAAGAAGATATTTACTGGCTTTCAAGTTTGCATCTAGAAAGTGAAATTGTAATCAAAGTTGCCAATGTAATCAAAGTTGCCAATGTAATCAAAGTTGCCAAACTTCTGAATGTCCCCTCAATTGGTCATACTCGTCCCTAATTCATTCCCTCATCTCCACTCACAATCTCTTCCTGTTCTTTCCTTCTCCAATAGACTACGTGTCCCCCTGGATCCACGAAGATTCTCACGTAGAAGTCGCCATTCGGGAAGGATGAGTCACGACTTTTCTAGAGTAAATTATCAGTTTACGATAGCCAGAAAAGTAAATTGAGTCGTTCCTCATCTTTATTCGTATATTTCTAATATTATTCTTTCTTACCTCTGCCCATTTGAAGAAAGTTGCGCCCTTTAGAAAGTAGGCGTCAATCATCGTGGAAGAATCGTGAGTGTGATCCTTTCTCCTCCCCTTATCAATCCCCTTATCAGTGCAAATAAGCCCTCCCCTACGTGGAGAGATGGCCGAGCGGTCTAAGGCGCTGGTTTAAGGCACCAGTCTCTTCGGAGGCGTGGGTTCGAATCCCACTCTCTTCAAAATTTTATCATTTTGTAATCATGAATGACTTTATCCTTTGATCTACGTAATGATGTTGATATTGGTGGTTAGAGGGGTCGATTGCAGAGCAGTCAGGGAATGATCGTGTAGGGACTCCTCTCCGTGTGAATTCGTCCCCAATTCTTCATCGAATCCGAGAGTGAAGTGACCTACAATCAATTGAGATTTAGTTGGGAAATATTATATCTGATCTACCTCTTCATCGACCACCACAAACTGGAGCAGCAGGAATCCAGATGAGAGGAGTACGTTGAGAAGGAGCGAGAAAGCGAGAGAAGCAGGACAACTACAGAGATCAAAGATCATTCGAAGGGGAAAGAAGATGATCACTTGATGAGATATCCGGCGAGTCCTTGTAAGACCATGAGGGAGAAGGAGAAGAAGAGAGCAAGAAGAAGAAGAACTCTCGCAGGAACAACGTATTCCCTCGCACGAATACATACTGAACGGAAATATAGAGAGTGATAAAATAGATTGTTAGATGTCGCGCCCCTACCGTACACCCCCATTCCCTCTACCGTATCTCTCTCGTTCTCACCTAGGATGGCGACTCCAAGTGCGAGAATGGTGACAGCGGATGATGTTTGTGAGAGGACGAAGTCAAGAAGAGGATGAAGGAAAAGGCTGAATGAAGGGAAGGCGATAGCCACTAAATGAGTGCAGCTGACTTCCTTGTGTCGATGCACTGAGGACGACCATCTCTGACGACGAGAAACTGAAAAAAGAAGAAGTGAGGAGGAAGGGAGGAGTGACCTACCACAAGGGAATATCGATGGAAGACCTCGAGGGAGAGAAGAACCACTAGGACGACAGCAATGGCATGATTGCCTTTCATCTCTCAAAGAGAGAAATACACGAGGAACGAAGACAGTGAATACGAGGAGACCGCACGAGGGAAGAGACGACCACGAGAATGAATACTCCATCGAGGACGGTATTTCATCAGTAAATAGTTTACATATGCAAATATGTATATCTGAAGAGAGTGGGATTCGAGCCCACGTCTCCGCTGTACAAGCTCGCACTGGCACAACAGGGGTTCGGAGTATTTGAGAAAGACAGAGCACTCTGTGCTGGTTACGGTGTAGCTGCGGAATCCCTGCTTGCCCGATTCATATGATGCCAGTACGCTCTTATTTGATGTGTTTACAATATCAAGAGTACGACCCAACAACCCACAATCCCCCCCCCCCCCCACTGTGGATGATCCCTCGTGTGCGCACACTGTTTGATGAAAAAAAAATGTATAAGGCAGTACCCATGAATAAGGAGGAGAGTCGTGGTCCTCATCAGCGTTTGGAAACTGCAATGATCGTGAAGTGTACGATCGCCTATGCCTGCACAGATGAACCTCCTCGCACTCGCTCAAACTGTCGGAAGTGTCAAACCATATCATTTGTTTCTGTCATTCGTATACTTGCCTCTCCCTCTCTCTGCGCTCTCTCGAGGGAGGAATTGAGACTGAATGACGCTGTCGGATGAACACTCTTCAAGAGAGAGAGGGAGGCGCCAAGTGTTGCAGCAAAGGGGCATAAGACTACTCACAGACTTGAGTCGAGACGAGTCGAGTTCTAGGCAACACCTTTTTTGTTCTATTCCTCATTCTTTGTTCTATTCCTCTTTTTTTTCGCACATCCTTGATGCCATTAGGATGATCCGGCGCTTCAGCACAAACCGGAAAAATAAATTAACTTCGAATTAATTTTTATCTTCATTCCATAGTAGGACACGTAAACGAATCCTTCTCTGGATTATACCTAATAGTGAGATACAGGAATGTATCCAATTTAGAAATACAATCGATGGAAATGCCTAGATAGGTTGCCTTGTTCGGGAATGTGCAGAAGTTATGATGATTCATACCCTAACAAAATCAAACAAATATACCCTCACAATGTGACAATTGTTTCTATTTTTTGTGAATTGTGACTTTCATTTTCCAAATTTCTACGTTGCGGACCGAATTCCAATCATTATTCCACATCTACTGAAACACAAGTTCACGACTTCGTTAAAATTTCTGAAGTAGTTAATCTCTTATTACAAATGCATTTTCCTCAAATTTAGGATATTCTAGGTATGTATTGACTTTCAGAAATTTCAATCTTAGCTCGGGTAGAGAGCACAAAGACGTCATTCGTTCACTCGCAATTAGCAAAGAAATGTCGTTCCCTCAGTGGTCTTCTCTTCCTCTCGATTCACATCAGTTTCACCCTCTCCTCTGTTCTGAAATAATCATTCCAGATGCAGAGGAATTAAATTTCCCAGAAGAAATATCTAAAAATGGAGGAAATAGCGGTCGTTGTCTTGAGAAATACGTAGGTGCCCCCGTCCTCCTCTCACCTCTCCTTCTCAATCTCCGATTCCTTCTCCCTTCCCCTTTTCTCTATGGCATTTCACTCCTCAATCTCCATCAATTTCTAATATCTCGTCCCTCACAAGAGATCTGTCGTCCTCTCGAGTAATTCTCGTTACTCCTTCTTCCTAATCGTTCCTTCTCCATTTCTCCTCTGGTTGCAACTCCATCTCCCTTTCTCTTCCCTTCCCAATCCAACTCCTGATCCTCTTTCTTCTTCAGTCGTTGTCATCACTGCGAGAGAGTGTATGAAATGAAGAGAGAGAGAAAGACATCAATTTATTCTAGATGCTTTACTGAGATTCTCGTGCACCAGAGCACTTCAATTCAATTCGAGTCCCAGAGGTCTTCCATTTCAATCCCCACAAACTTCTCAGGCCTATTTTGAGGGTTTAGAAACATTTGAATTGTTTGCGAGTGAAGTGGAGAGCAGACTGAATCCACTTCTCATCGTTCTCTTTCACCTTCAAGATGTTTTAGAATTAGGTAGTCCAGCTCTTCCTTGTTTCTCGATCACTTCACTCTCCTCAATGGACTCTTCCTCTTTCTCTTCCTCTTCCTCTTCTCCTTCAATCTGAAGACAGAAACAAACTCGTTGGATCGCAGTCATTTGCACTGCCCGTCCATCGCAATAAAGAGATCATTCCTCTTTCTCTCCTCTCATCCCGAATCTCAGTCTTCCCCTCCCGCTCGAGTAATAATCTGGCCAATCTCTGATGTTTATTCACGACGGTAGTGCCGTTCTCAAACAATTGTTCTCCTTCTGCCCTTTCTAACTCAGTTATCTTCATTCCTCTTTGCAAGTAATTCTTCCTTCCACCTCTTTCTTCTCTTCCACACTCAATGTAACTTCCGATTCCATCTTGTTCGTTCTCGCTTCTCCTCATTTCGATCTCCGCTGAGTCATCTCATCCTTCTGCCCCCCCCCCCCGCAAACATTTTGACGTCCTCTCCAATTCTTCCTTCAGGTCTTCGACTTTTAATCGTCCGACAATCGTGAGAGAGCATGACGATAGGAGAGAGTGGCAGAGAGATAGAGGGCGACGAGAGATTGTGTAGAATGGAGAGAGTGCTTGGATTGGCGGAGTCTCTACAGTGATCAATCCCAGATGCACTAGCACTGCTCACTCCCATTCCTTCTCTCCCATCGGGTAGCCACGAAAGCAGAAGATGCAAATGTTTGTGACTATCACCCAATTCCTCCCCTCTGCCCATCTTCCATTCCATTCCTCACCATCACTTCTCCATCTTCTGTTGTGTCCATTCATCTATTTTACTAATGATGATATCTCGAATGCAACTGTGAAGATTGCAGTGCATCTCAACATTGGGAGAGTAAGCTGCACAACGAGACTATTACGCCATCTTCATCTCCTTCCAAATATGTGCTTTCAATGATTTTGAATGAATTCATTGGCACTGTGATGAAATGGAGCATAAATAAGATCATTTCTATTAATAGGGTGGAATAACTGGTCTCCTCTTTGGTTCATCTTCACTTTCGCCCACTTTCAGTCATGCGCCGTTCCTCCCACTGATTCTCTTACACAAATCAGATTCAGATGTTCCTTGGAAACTGAACGAGAGAAGAGAGAGAGAACTTCCCTGTTTCGATCACTTGCCTCTCTTCTGAGATATATTCTGGATTGGGTTAAGAGATCATCCATTCATCCTTCTTCTACCTCTTCTTCTCTCCTCTCATCGTGTTGGCGACACAGAGATGATTGATGAATTCCGGTCTCTTCAGTGTCCGTCTGCTCTTTCATCCACAATCACTCACCTTTTCCAGTCCATCCTTCTAAACTTTCCTTCTTAGATGTCTTCTGGTCTTTCCTCCATGGTGCTCGTCTCATGACCCACGAATCATCTAATCTAATTCAATCTACGAAATGAACTCTCTTCTCTTTCTCCAACCTTGAGAGGTCATTTATCAAGCTGCTTCAGTCCTTTTTCCGTCCTGGCCAGTACTCCTTCCTTTTCTGGTCTTCTCTCAGATCTCTTCTCCTACTCTAATTCTCCTCCAATTCCATCCATTTACTCGTAAGGAAACGTCGTCTCTCTGCACTTTCTCATTTGTCTCCACTTCACTTTTTATTACCTTAATCTCTCCTAATTGACAGTCTCAGATTGGGTATCTTCTCCGATCTTCCAGATGCGTCTATGATTCGAATCTGGACGCTAATTGTTTTCGGAACGCTCGCGTCCTTGGCTCAAGTTAGATTCCGTCTATTCAAATGAGTGGAATGGAACGATACCCATCAATAGTACATACATGCTAAATATGCATCCATTTCCTTGCAGATATCAGATGCGGGTGTGCGCGGAGCCCTTGTTCTCAAGAAGGGAAGACACTCTTCCATGGTGAGTAAAGCGATTACCATTCATTTCAATGACAATTAAGAATTCTGTCGAAGATTTTGAACTGACTGCCAGAAAGAAATGCATCCATCGGCCGCCATAGCTCAGTCGGTTAGAGCGTGGGTCTAATAAGCCCAAGGTCGCAGGTTCGACCCCTGCTGGCGGCAATTTTTTACTATAATATATCATTTTTATACTTTTCTAGATGGAAGACGAAGATTATCTTGACGACGAGGAAGAGACAGAGAAGGACTACAACCCAGGATCACTTAATAAAGATTCGATATTCCAGCAGGGGTAGGTCATGTCCCTTGTCTCCCTTCCAGTCTCGAACTCAAATAGGGGAAGAGTCGGATGACCTCTTTGAAGGATGCTCGCCTTTTCGGGTGCTTAGAATATGATGAGTGCATAGCTAAGGGAAAGGATCCGAAGAGAGAGGAGGAGAGGGGGGAGTGGGACGAGAGGTCGTTGTTGCAGAGAGACGAGGGACTTCCTCCAATTCCTCAGACGAATCGCCTACGACCATCGACAAGTGCCTGAGCATGTGGAGGGAGGTGAGGGGGGAAAGAGGGAGTACAACAAGTAGACAGTACTTGTAATATTGATGATTTTCTCTAAATAGTATACTAAACCTTCTTAGCAGGTCCAGTGGAAGTGAAAGTCTCCATCGTCGTGAGTAATGTTCGATCAGTCTCCGAAGTGACGATGGTGAGTGCATCTCATTCGAATCCTATTCCATACTCCTTTCAAGGATTATTCACTCGAGTTGTTCTACCGTGAGAGTTGGCGAGACCCTAGATTGCAATACAGCCCCAAACTATTCAAGAACAAGGTGGGATGTCGATATATACGGCTAGAACTGAAATTGAAGCAGTTGTCGCAAAACCAGGTCTCCCACGTGCCTGCAACACGCGTTTTTTACACCGATTCACACCCCGAGAGGAGTAAACGACACTCTAGTCCATTCATCATAAGCACTGTGTAAGAAAAATATGGCGAAACAAATTCGAACGAGCGACATCTGCGAAGCGTGAAATGAGTCCAGATAGCAAACCTTTGGGGAAGACAAAGCAAAAAAAAGTTACGCTCCCGGGTGGGTTCGAACCACCGACCTTTCGGTTAACAGCCGAACGCGCTGCCGATTGCGCCACGGAAGCGACGCAGTGTTGGCCTAAAGGATCGTTGATAACAGGGGAATAGGAACTAGGCGTGCAATGTCAATCACGATCCGCTGGAAGTGTGTGTTCAGTAGAGTTCGAGAAATGATACCACTCTCTCGACCGGTCGATCGGTGAAAGAGTGTGTAAAATGAAGAGAGAGTGGCATCGTTTCTCTCTCTCTAGTGTTCAGACTGAGTTGGCACTGCACGAGTCTTACTCCAATTTCCTGTGGCATCCCGACACCTTCGTGCCCAATGCAATCGCCTCGAAGAATCCGAGGAAGCAGAGCATCACTCATCGATCTCTCCTGAGGTGAAGGGAGGAGAGGAGAAAGATCAAAGATCAGATCCAGATTGGATCATGAGGGAAACATTCTCTACTCTCGTCGTCTCTCTCTTCTCGCCTCGTGCAGCATGGATCTCACTCTCTTTCCCTTCGATGTTCAGTTGTGCAAATTAGGAATCGAGAGTTGTGAGTGATGGTTCTTTCTCATTTGCATTCTTTTAAAAATTGGAAGAAGAAGAATAAAATTAATAAAAGAGGAAATAACATAATAATTTGCAGATGGGTACACAGCGGACAAGGTGGTGTACAAGTGGAGTCACGGAGCGAGAGAAGCACTCAAACTCCATCCAATCTCACTCCCTGACTTCCAAGTTCGTACTATTGGGAATCCAGCCATGGGAAAGTGCAAAGGAGGAATAATCGATTTGTAGATCACGGAGGCGTACGTGACGAGTCACATGGAGAGCTATGCAACAGGTTAGTGTCTGCAAGATATCCTCGTTCTCGTCGATCGGTGACATCTGAGAGGGAGCGATAGCCTTGTCTGAATGGAATAAGTGGAGAGGTAGGTGTACTTGAGGGGACTACTCTCGTCTCTACGTCTGCTTCGTCTTCTCGCGAGCTGCGGGGTAATCACTCCCAATAATCAATAACTATCGAATCCTTCTTCAGTTTCTGCTTCCTTCAGTTGATCATTCCTTCGACAGCAGTGGTCATCACTTCGTGGGTTTCCCTCTGGATGGAAAACGAAACCAGCTTCCAGGCTAGTTGTTATCATACCAACAATTAAACGCCAACCTCATTCTCAGCCTTAGTTCAATTATTTATTCAATTCAATTATTTATTCCGTTCATGGGGGAAAATCCAAGGTATCATTGTGAAAGTTCTCAACATTATTTTGGATACTTCTTGATGGAAACGAACTATGTTTAACATCCTCGAAATTCGAGAGGTGTTGTTTCCATTTTGAGAGGTGAGAGAGAGAGCATAGAAGGGAGAGAGCATCACTTGAAGAATTCATCTCCTCATATCCCGTCCTCTCTCGGGTCTGAGTTGCAAGAGAAGACTCGGAGACATTATTCACCCTCACATACTCAAACCCATTCGACTTACTCGCGAACCCTCAAGGGAGGACTTGGGAGGGAGTTGGTTCGCCACTTCTGACATTCAAAATGTTTCCTTAGTCACATTTCTACATCCTTTCGTGCGTAGTGAAACATCTGATCGAAAGAGGATTTGAACCTCGGGGGAAATCAGAAGAACCACGGAGAATGACCGATTAGGGCAATCAAGTTACTCCGGTTCCACTATTTTGGAAGAGATTCAGTGTAGGTCTTCAAGGGTGAAATTAGTCCCTCGGGATTCACGTTGCGGAAAGGAAATGAATGACAGACTCTAAGGATTGCCTGTAGATGTTTGTGTTATTGGTGATGGAGGATAGTGAAAGGGGAGAGTGGACTGCAGGACATGATCTCCATCATCCTCACAATCACTTTCCTCCTCTTCTCCTACAATGAAGTGATGCCCAGAGTGAGCTATCTCAAGGCAATGGACGTCTACTTGGGTAATCAATTATTCCCTTTTACCTACATTTCATCAATCAATTCTACGTGTTCAGTCTCAAACTGAACTTGGGGTCTAATTAATAATTCGCCTTACATTTGCACGCGATCTCTAACAGGAAGAAGAGGGAGATGATGTGACTGAAGGGAGGGAAGGAAGGGGATCTCCTTCCGTTGCAGGTACTTGCTTCTGCATTGTATTCTGCTCCCTCATCAAACTCGCCCTTGTGAAGTACATGAGACAGCGACTGAGAATTGCTAGGTGATCTACCTTTTGAAATAACTTTCTTCAGCCTTCAACAAACTGATTTACTAATCTTCTTCTATGTAGTGTCCTGTCTCAGGGTCCGCTTACAAGTCTCTTTCACTCTCTGTCCATCATCGTCTCATCCCTTTCCTTTTCCTTCTAATCCTCTACAGTAATTAACCGGAGTGATCAGAGACACGTCGATAGTAGCTGGGATGGCTCCTCTCCTCAAACTGGCGACTCACTCAGTGGGGAGACCAGTCTCGCCCCTCAGAGAATACAACACAAAGCAGAGGAGTAGAACTTCGTGAGTTCATATCTAGATACATGTATTTATACATCTTCATCGATAAGATCGACTAACTTCTCGTTCTCAGTTCGAGTGTGATCTGATACATTTCATTTTAATCGATTAGATGCTCAAGGACCCATTTTGAAGTGGCGAAAATGAGTTGCTCTTAGTCTCAGACTGTCGAATGGATCATCGCAGTTCACATCAATCCAGATTGAGAGTGGGAAGAATGGAGGACCCATGCCTGTCCCTCTCACGTGAGTTATCGAGAGAAGAGAAGGTTGATGAAATGGCAATTGAGTGAGAAGAAGAGGAATGTCCAGTTCACTCCTCAGTTCATGCATCGATTCCATTGGATTACTCAGGTTGACCGACCATTCTCAACCAAATCAAACGGAATTCTAGATGATTTTCTTCTTCGGCTTCGTCATTTTCTGTCTCTTCTACTTCCTCGTCTATCCCAATATCCACTCACAGGTCACACTTTGTTCATTCAAGGGGAGGGTTCCTAATGCATAACTGCCCTACAATTCAGAGAGCGTCCTGTTTTGTTTTGTTTTACCATTGAATTCTAAACGAAGCTGAAAGTACGAAGCATGATAGCAATGGTGTCTGAATGAATGTATTAGGTGGTGGACAAGGACTGCGATCGACTCACTGCCGAATGGTTCGCTGATCTGAATATCAATAAGAAGAAATAGCCGACTATTCTCACTCCATTCCTATTCCCACACTAACTTCATTGTTCTTTCTATCCAAAGTACGGTTATCTCCCTTGATCCGGTTTGTAAAGAAAAGAAAGAAATTGCATGATTATTCTCTTCGCATATTATTCTAATTTTCCGTTCCTGTGATCATCACTGCATGCGTATTTTTGCCCATTTCGATTTGCTCAACAAGAATAAATTGTATAAGGAAATGCACCGCAAGAAATTTGAGATGAATAAATAACACGAGAATGTTTATGAAATAATTTTTTTACAACCAGAGAAAACAATTGCCTAGATAATTAAAGATTTCTCTAAAATTTCTAAATCATTTCTTTTTCTCAACAACAATATATGAATCAATTCCCAACAGCGGGAACGTGATCAGAGTACTTGAATTCTGGCTAATGTGCACTTAGTCAATCTCGATCACTTCATTGGAGGGAGCAGGTCGCTTCTCCTCCTCCTTCTTCTTCCTCTGCTTCAATCCACTATGAGACGCCGAGTCCATTTCTCAATTCAGGCAATTCAATAAGTTGAACAAGAATTTGAAATAAGCATTGCCTATGCATAGATATCTGGATGAGAGTCTCACCGAAATCATCTTCGACGCATTCAATCTCATCGTCCTCTTCACAATTCTCACTCGGATCCTCACTTTCACTCGTCTTTGTCTGTAATTCAGATTCCCTTTAAAGTTCCAACAATCGTCAAATTATTTGCATTTGATGCGTGCCTTGGTTGATCATTGACTATGACTCTCCAGAGCCCTTTCCCTACATCTCCCCTCCCATAAATCTATCTATTTGAGAAATGACACTTCTAGTAAATGACGTAATTCTGTTTGTAGTAAGCACCTCAATTGATTCTTCTCCTTTATCTTCTTCAAAATTGGCGATGCCATTTATCCACTTCTGAATTTCTTTGACCTTCTTCTTCTGAAATATATATATCATGAATGCATCTCGGCAGTACTTTTCGCAGTGCTCACCGTCAAATTGATACTTTTCTTCCTATTTGTGACTGTTTGGATTACTCGTGGTTCATCTTCGTCCACGATCCCTTCTTTCTGCACCTCTGAAATTGCAATCGACCAGATTATGCAAATTTATAGTCGAAAACAACATCTTCGCCTCAAATGCAATTACTGCAAAAATGTTGTCGACGTATAAACTGAAACTCACCTAAAACATCAATAAATTTATATTCCTCTTCTTCATTCTCACTTTCCTCATTTTCATTCGCCAGTGCTTTTTCTGCAACAAGTCCAATTCCTCACTCTCATTATTTTCCAAACATATTACTGAAGAAATGAGATTACCCATGTCCTGAAGTTTGTCGACCACAGTATCATTCTCGCCGTCGACAGTGTCACTCACTTCCACAATATCACTGTCCTTCTCCATTTCATCGTCCTCATTTATTTCGATCGTGTTATTGTCATCATCATCAGAATCCTGTGAAAGTATTGACTATTCATTGATCAGCGGCTTATGATTGGGAGTGAAGATGCACTTGGTTGTGGTTGAGGATGAAGATGTCGCCGTCCTCTTCTTCTTCTCCTTCCATCTCCTCCTGTCATAAATTCATTACACTTCCTTCCAATCAGTTCAATGTAGAAAGAGTTACGACGAACAATCTCTCCTCATAATCAACTATTATCTACAGTACATATCTATGTACCATCTTGCGATTCTTCTTGTCATCTTGATGATTGATTGTCAACATGTATACGACAGTATATATCGCATTCGTACCTTCACATCCAACTCATCTTCATCTCCTTCTTTATCTTCGTCATCATCCAGCAATATGATACCTGATTCTCTTTCATCTTCCTCCTCTCCATGAGAGACTCGAATCTCCTTCTAAAAATGAACATAATTATTCATTACTTTTCAGAAAAAAAAGAAGCTGACTAACAAAGAGGCGTTGTCTCATTTCCTCCATTATTTCATTTGGTTCATCCCCTTTTTTGTTTTTCTGCAATAACCTCTGCATCTCCTCCAATGATTCCTGCAAAATTGATATATTTGCATATTGAGCAGTTGGTTGAGTATTTCGTGGATCGAAGTCTCTCGATAGATTCGATCACCTCATCCACTCTTGCTTTCATCTGCACATTCTCGATCAGATTCCCATATCGAAGTTTGCGCACTGCAGTCAGAATCTTGCTGCTGACGTCCAACTGAAGACGCTCTACAAATTGAGCTTCTTCCTATTTATGAGACCTTGGAAGTTATGTTTTATCAAGATTTATTTATCATCTGATTTTGAAGTTTTCCAAAAGCTGCTAACCCTCGGCCATGGGTAAGTACCACACTCAAACATGCTACCTATTACTATATACAGAAATATCGTAACGTCTGTCTGTCTGTCCCTTTGTTTGTCTGTCTGTCACACTTTTTCTTCAAATCGCTCTAATTCGCTTCAAACTCATCCTGTGTGCATGGGACCTTGACCATATAAACTCCCTTGACGAGTACTTTCAAAATTTGGTCTTTGATCTTTGTAGTTTGATCTTTGATCTTTTTCTTCAAATCGCTCTAACTCTACTTAAAATCATCGTAGAAGGATAGGACCTTGACCGTTGGCATCCCAATGGCGAGTGCTTTTAAAATATGAATCTTGATCTTTGATCTTTGATCTTCAAATCGCTCTAACTCGGCTCAAAATCATCCTACAACGCTAAGACCTTGACCGTTAGCATCCTCACGACGAGCACTTTCAGCACACCACACAACATGGTGCATTTTATCAAATCGCAGAAAACTCAAATGCACCCTGCGCACCACTCGCTACACCATCCTAGCCTGCTCTCACACCCCGCAGCGTGAGCGTTGTGAAAGGCTCGTGAAGCCGAGGGTGATTCGAAAAAGTTGGATGGGGCGAAGGCGAAGCCCCATCCCAACTTTTTCGAATTGCCCGAGGCCTCACGAGCCTTTTACAACGTTTTAAGCAGGCTTCTACTTGCATACCTTAGAACACGGTAACGTATTTATCTTCGAATTCGCAACCCATCGTTTAGAAATATAGCACATAGCTGTTGTAAAATCTGCCCAACTTGCTCTCACCCCCCGCAGCGTAAGCGTTGTGAAAGGCTCGTGAGGCCGAGGGTGATTCGGGGGGATGAGGCGAAGCTCCATCACAACTTTTTCGAATTGCCCGAGGCCTCACAAGCCTTTTGCAACGTTCTAAGCAGGCTCTCAATAGTAGCGTTCAATATTTATCCTTATCACAAAACCCCGCAAACCACGTAGCGACCGAAGGTCGCTAGTTTTGTTACCTATTTTTCAAGATCTGTCCCATAAATGGAAAATGGGAATGGATGAAGATTGAAGGGAAAGTGAATATGGTGTAGTGTTGTGATAACTCGCCTATCGCCTGTGTATCTTTCGCAGGGAATTTGACTGAAGGATCTTCACATTCAATCTTCGTCATGATCTCGATCAGCTCGTGAATTTCCATATGCCTGCAATTATAGAGTTCAAATGGGTTTGTTTTCCTTTCAATAGGTGTAAAATCTTGGATGTGCTTACACTCCTTCCTCTCTTCGATTGTAGAATCGTTCATGCGCAAATAGTTGTACGTGAGAATCGAGAGAAGGCCATTGGGGGATGTTGATGGAGAAGGTCTCCCTCTCATCTTCTTCCTCCCCCCTCTCATCTTCTTCCTCTCCCTTCTCCTCCTCTTCCATCTTCTCAATCGTTTTCTCGCACATTGCAAGCGAAGTCTTAAGTTTTTCTTCGATATAGACGAGTCTTTCCTCTTCTTTTTCATCCCATTCCATCTCTCGATCTGCCAATTCATCCAGTCTCTTCTCCAATTTCTGCAATGATTGATTATCACACGTTATACATACGATGTGGATATTTAGTCTTCCTTACTCGCTCATTTTCGCTCAATCTCGTTAACAGTAAATAGTGCAGTGATTGGTGTGGAGACGGACTTTTCTGAGAATTAAGAGTTCAGCTCTATCGAGGACAGGTTTATCTCCATTCTCCGTCTCCTTCTCTTCGATAGTCGAAACTTCGCTTATTCCATTCGAACTGCTCGCATTTTCTTCAGCCGTTCGCTGAAATAAAGATTCCATAATTCCGCGTTTTCAAGTTCTGACTATTTGACAAAAA
Source organism: Pristionchus mayeri (assembly GCA_036245805.1). Lineage (NCBI taxonomy): Eukaryota > Metazoa > Nematoda > Chromadorea > Rhabditida > Neodiplogasteridae > Pristionchus > Pristionchus mayeri. Next base: position 30,502,776 of record BTRK01000006.1, read on the forward strand.
GATGATGGATCCTCTGTTGTCTGACTCATAGCTCAACGGAATGGCAGAAAGGACATTCAGAAAAGAGGACATGTGCCGCTTAAATATGTGAACATGTCTACAATTTTGTCAGGTCGCCAACATTGTTTGAGTCAACTTCTTCGCAGTCCATTGACTGGCTGAGCCACATTGTTATTCACCTTTCCAGGAGCTCATTGATAACAGTGCTCAATGTCGCAATTTCTATATTTTACCTTTCATATCACAACATCTCCAATAGAGACCGCCTATTGCCTATATGCTCGAAAACAGTTTTTCGCACTTAGCAGTCGGATTTAGCATTATAGGAAATATTGAGCATTCTCTACTAAGGCATACATCCATCCTTCATCCAACAACCGCTCATTCACCCATCAGTGGTTGAAAATGAACGAGATAACATCAAATAGTCGATTGGCCAATTGACTAGATAGTCGACTAATAGTCGACTATTTAGTCGACTATCAGGCAATAGGCGGTCTCTAATCTCCAATTTCAAATGAGGGAATTCGGGTGAGGCCACGAGAGAACTACGTTACTTCGAGTTACTTCAGTTATCGTAATTAAATTAATATTGGAGAAATAGATTTTGGTTCGTATATGGCAGAACATAACTCCGATATACCGAAACATAATTATGATTACTCCTTTATTTGCAATAGATAAGTGGGAACCTTGTCCTTCTTCGAAGATGTGGGCCCGTCGTCGTCAGCTGGTCTCTTCAGATTCCTCCCTAGCACTTCTTCACTCCTATCCTCGATTCCCTTCGAAGTGACTGCAGATTCATGGGTGGCCACCACCGAATTCGCCATTCTTAATCGAGTAATGGAAAAAAAGAGAAAAGGAGAGGGACTCGGAATATTCACGATCGAGAACAAGAAGAGAAGAGGATACGAATCATCCAAAATATGGATTTAATATTGCAAGGAAATGTAAGAAATTTTGTTGAGATTATGAGAAGAAGAAAGCTGAGGGCAGAGATGGGTTGAGAATGGACCAAGTGAATGAACCCGGAAGCATCCGATGATATCTCGCCTCCCCTACTCTCCCTTTCCCACTCTTCTCTACCACAACTCCTCCATCGCTATACACATTTACAAGAGGATTGCCAAGGGGAGGAGGTATAATCACTGTGATAGGGGAGGAAGAATCACTCCTAATATAAAAGCTACACATCGTAATCATCAGGATATAACGAGGAACTAATTAACAACGTAGTGTTTGTAAAGAGACGCGTCGTGTTGAGAGGGCAGAGAGAGGCCATTTATAGTAATCATTGAACAAATGAAGTGTGAGTAGAAAGTGAAATGGCGCGAAACAAGTGACAATTACTCTTTTACTTTAAATTCTATCGAGATAAAAACAAATTCACCTTCTAAACTACAGAACAGCAGTACAACACGAGGTTGTGTTTAATATTGAATTATTTAACTATCGCATACTCTGAGAAGAGACATTCAAACTAAATGAGTGGGGAGAAGAGGGAGGGGAGGGGAGGAAAGATGAGGCATTTACAGGAATCAACCCTCTGGTAATGCCCCGTTCGACTAAAAATGGCGTCTACTGATTACACTGTAACACAGTAATTGGTTGGCAATTATTAGGATCGTATTAATTCTTCCACGATTGAATTTTCCTAACCGGGGCAACAAGAAATGTGCACACATGTGCATCATAGAAATACATATATGTTCTATAGAGAAAACTCATTTAACCATAAAATATGGTGATATCAGTTGGTTTTTATGAACTACAAAACGGGGTCTATTTTGTTATTTTTCCTTTTCCTTCTATTCTATTCTTTCAAATGATTAATTTTCCTGATTGTTGGGTATATTTATATTTATGTAGGTAGATTCTGAAGGTTGAAAAGTCGTGGAGGACATCCTTCTATCAGTAAGCCCTCGTCTTCTCTCCCTCCATAACTCATTTTTCATCCAAATATTGCCCATTCTGGAAGGCTTCAAATTTCCATTCTACGAACTTCGAGGAGACATCACTCAGTTTCTCCAGAAGACTTCATCCCATTCTCCTTCTGATGCAGCAGAGAATGACATCATCTCACTCTGTAGGAAAAGAAGAACGATGGGCGAAGATGAGGAGAATCAACGACGTCACTTCATTCTCTCCAAAAAAATCGAGGGAGGAATCGAAGTGGAAGTTACCTATTCACGTTTGCGTGATTCCCGAGATATCGATGACGATAACATTATGCAAGCATTTGATATTAGCCCATTAAATTATTCTTTCGAAGTTCATAATTGTTGTTCATATTTCTCCTCTGTTCCATCCTCTTCTCCTCCATCCCACTCTTCTCTTCCTTTCTCCTCTTTCCAACCGAAGGGAAGCATCATCTCTGCAACAAAATCCAAGATATACTCCTTCCATTTTAACTGATTATAGCGATGTCTGAACGTTATAAGAGTGGAACTCTGGATGATGTCCTGGTCAAAATTACATCAATGGTGGCGAAGAAAGGTAATTGAATGCCTACTCTGTAGTTGATGTTTGAAATTTCTAATGTGTACCCTCAATAATCGAATCTTCGTCTCCCATGCAAACCCACTCATCCATCGACTACACAGATCAGAGAGGTTTCATTATAATACTCTATCGTAAGTGATGGAAACTTAGGAACGAATACCGTGCAATTTCTAAAAATATCATGTCTCGTGGATTATGGTGAATTTTCATTTTTGCAACTTTTGCTTTGTTTGCATTCTTTTTTCGGGGGGGGGGGGGGGTGACAATTGCTAAAACGACAATTACTCAACTCTTCGCCGTTCGCTTGCAATTTGAAGCAACAACTTGGGAGTTGTTTCATTGTAACTATAATGCGCTCACATACATTTACATATGCAAGTCTTGTTACCAGGCGAACTTGAGTTTTACACTTCATCAACGACCAGGGGTTCATGGTCCAAAATTGTGATTTTGAGTGGGAAATCATTGTTAGATCAATACCAAATGCCATAACCAATCGATACATATGTTACATGGTTACAGTACGTACTGGGATTCTAGAATATATATTGGTTAGGGCATTTGGTCTTTATCTAACAATGATTTTGTAATCAAATTCACAATTTTGGACCATGAACCCCTATACATAGATATGGAGTAAAACTCAAGTTCGCCTGGTAACAAGACTTGTATATGCAAATGTATGGGAGCGCTTAAAGAAGGAGTGTCAGCAAAGTTAAATTGTTGACGCTGTCATAACCATGACCTAGACAATCATCCAACGATCATAGCGCGAGCTAAGAGGATAGGCAAAGGTCAATCGCATAGCTCAGTGGTAAAGCAGTCGCCGCGCAATCGGCAGGTTGCGGGTTCGAATCCCACCAGTTTTTGAAAAATCTTCTAGATATTTGAATTCCCGCACGTTCCTTCCCTTCAAGCCCTCCTTGGCATTCTGCCAACTAATGATAACTCTGTTCAAAATAGAGATAAGCATTTGAAATTTTCAGAATCTCTTATGGTTGTACAAAGGTCGGTCATGGTTATGACAACGTCAAAATTTCAACTTTGCTGACAGTCCTTCTTTAAAATCCACTCAATGCATAAGCACTCCTGAGGACAGTGTAGACTGTGCCTTAATGCTATTATGACATAAGATATCTTCTTTATAACCTCACTTTTGCTACGTCCCACACTTCGGAAGAAATGTTCTATAAGTAGCATCTCTATTAAAATTTTTAGATCGCATCGAAATTTTTATGAATGACAAGGTGGTACCGGCGTGGTGGCGTAGTGGTGTGAGGCGCCACTCGCTATACAAGGGACCTGAGTTCGATCCCCCGCCGAGGCAGCCCTCTATCCCTCCGGGGTCGGTAAATTGGCAGTGACCCAGGTCGCGAAATGTATCGTTCCCTAGAAGCACCTTGGACAGCAGGGATACGTAGTCCAAACAGTAGTCGGCCTCACCGCACTACACCACCTAGCGTAATCGTCTATCGACGACTGTAAAATCGCTTGAAGTGGCTCCAAAAAAAAGGGAGCGCCTACTGGTTACAATGAAGCAACTCCCAAGACGTTGCGCCAAATTGCAAGCGAACGGCGACGAGTTGAGCAATTGTCGTTTTAGCAATTGTCACCCCCCCCCCCCTTTTTCATACTATATTGCACTAGATCGATTGAGAACCCACTGGATAAGAGCCAAAAAAGTACCCTTCTCCAGTATTTTCGCAGAATTATTTGAGTCAGTGTGCGAATGTGCATGTTCTAAAAATACTTTTTGGTTCTCATCCGACTTAAAATCCACTCTATGCATAAGCACTCCTGAGGACAGTGTAGACTGTGCCTTAATGCTATTATGACATAAGATATCTTCTTTATAACCTCACTTTTGCTACGTCCCACACTTCGGAAGAAATGTTCTATAAGTAGCATTTCTATTAAAATTTTTAGATCGCATCGAAATTTTTATGAATGACAAGGTAAGGAAAGATGAGGAAACGGCAATCATGAAGACTGCAAAGTGTGGGGATCCATATGCTCGACCTGGTGAACACTTCCAGATAGACTACTTTCGGAGTTCCCATTCAAAAAACAGTTGTGCAGTTCTGTTCAGCATAATTTTGGTCATAGTAGAACAAAGTTTCGTACCGATCCCTCATTTCGTGCAGTAGCATGTATCACAGGCATCACGAGTCAGTGGAGGAAAAAGTCAACCCCCCGGGAACAATTTCCAACTTTTATTTTTTGATTCGGTTCATATTATGGTAGTAGCATACACTAGAGCCAACTTATCGAAAAATTTAGGTCACATGTCCCAGATCCGGTTTTTAGGAATTTTCCGGTTTTACTCCCGGCTCTACTGTATTTCAACTAATTTCGATCACCAAAAATCATATTTTGATCAGAAAAGATGAAACATGTTAGAATTGTGGTCATTTTAAAGGGTGTTCAAAAAATCAAAATTTCAGGTATTGGTTAAAAAAGGGTTCCCACGAGTCTCGCCGACAACAAAATGGCACCATGGGGTTATAGAGGGCGCTTTTCCGATCAGAAATCACTTGGTTTCAAGTTAAATAAATGCCTACAAGCTGCACAATTAATTTCTAAAGTACATTGAAAATGCAGGCAAATAAAAAATACTGTAGGCATTTAAGCCATTGATTGAGAAAACGGCCGTTGGATTCGGAAAAGACGGAATTTCGAAATGCACGCTGCGTTACACCACGTTGCTTAGCAATGGTTTTCTTCCTTATTATTGAGTTTAATGGATTTTTATTGTGAAAACATGGAATGTGCGATCCAGTTTAATGCAATTTACATAAAAATATAGTCGAATTAGGCAAATAGTGCTATGCGCAGAATTTTCGAAAACCACCGTACAGTACTCAGCATGCAGTACAGTCGTTGTGAGAGTCCATGATTCTGTTTCATGGGGAACCTTTTTTAAATGCATACTATGTTGGCATAATCAGTGATTTCTATCATTAATGGTCATAATATGATTTTTAGTTATCAAAAATAGCGAAGATTCATTGAACAATAGTCAGAATTTTACTATGTGGAATTTCGAACACCGCGATCCAGCAAATTCGAGGATACAAATTATGGAGATAGAATAGGCTGGAGAGCCAATAATTTCAGAATTTACTCTTTCGAATGATATCTATTACCTCCACTTTGCCATCGTGTATAGAGATTTGAAAATCGTTAGTTGGGTGCCCACGAAATCGGTAAATTTGGAGGGCTGGAAATCGATTTCTTTGAAGTGAGGAAATTGTGTGCTCTTTCAACGGCATCAAACGTATTCGATCGATAGAAATTGATTGAACTTGTCGTTTGGAATCACAAATCAGCGAAATGAAAAATTTTCAAAATTTGACATCTCATTTGTTCGACATTCGGAGCTACGCTGCGGAAAGGGTCCACCCTAAAAGTGCCGACTACTCATTTTTCCTATATAGGTATGGAGTTAAGCTTCCATAATCTGCAATAAAATTCACTTTGTTTGTTACTCCCCGAGATGGTATGATTTTATTTGTTTTGAAATTTCAGATTTTCATTTATATTTTTTGAACTTGACGTCCCACGATTTCACTTTCAACAGGAAAGTTATTCATCTGATTTTTCTGCATTTTTTGAGCTCAATACCACCTCTTTAGAACATCTGGAAGTTGAAATACAGTAGAGCCGGGAGTAAAACCGGAAAATTCCTAAAAACCGGATCTGGGACATGTGACCTAAATTTTTCGATAAGTTGGCTCTAGTGTATGCTACTACCATAATATGAACCGAATCAAAAAATAAAAGTTGGAAATTGTTCCCCATATGGATCCCCACACTTTGCAGTCTTCATGATTGCCGTTTCCTCATCTTTCCTTACCTTGTCATTCATAAAAATTTCGATGCGATCTAAAAATTTTAATAGAAATGCTACTTATAGAACATTTCTTCCGAAGTGTGGGACGTAGCAAAAGTGAGGTTATAAAGAAGATATCTTATGTCATAATAGCATTAAGGCACAGTCTACACTGTCCTCAGGAGTGCTTATGCATAGAGTGGATTTTAAGTCGGATGAGAACCAAAAAGTATTTTTAGAACATGCACATTCGCACACTGACTCAAATAATTCTGCGAAAATACTGGAGAAGGGTACTTTTTTGGCTCTTATCCAGTGGGTTCTCAATCGATCTAGTGCAATAGAGTATGAAAAAGGGGGGGGGTGACAATTGCTAAAACGACAATTGCTCAACTCGTCGCCGTTCGCTTGCAATTTGGCGCAACGTCTTGGGAGTTGCTTCATTGTAACCAGTAGGCGCTCCCTTTTTTTTGGAGCCACTTCAAGCGATTTTACAGTCGTCGATAGACGATTACGCTAGGTGGTGTAGTGCGGTGAGGCCGACTACTGTTTGGACTACGTATCCCTGCTGTCCAAGGTGCTTCTAGGGAACGATACATTTCGCGACCTGGGTCACTGCCAATTTACCGACCCCGGAGGGATAGAGGGCTGCCTCGGCGGGGGATCGAACTCAGGTCCCTTGTATAGCGAGTGGCGCCTCACACCACTACGCCACCACGCCGGTACCACCTTGTCATTCATAAAAATTTCGATGCGATCTAAAAATTTTAATAGAGATGCTACTTATAGAACATTTCTTCCGAAGTGTGGGACGTAGCAAAAGTGAGGTTATAAAGAAGATATCTTATGTCATAATAGCATTAAGGCACAGTCTACACTGTCCTCAGGAGTGCTTATGCATTGAGTGGATTTTAAAGAAGGACTGTCAGCAAAGTTGAAATTTTGACGTTGTCATAACCATGACCGACCTTTGTACAACCATAAGAGATTCTGAAAATTTCAAATGCTTATCTCTATTTTGAACAGAGTTATCATTAGTTGGCAGAATGCCAAGGAGGGCTTGAAGGGAAGGAACGTGCGGGAATTCAAATATCTAGAAGATTTTTCAAAAACTGGTGGGATTCGAACCCGCAACCTGCCGATTGCGCGGCGACTGCTTTACCACTGAGCTATGCGATTGACCTTTGCCTATCCTCTTAGCTCGCGCTATGATCGTTGGATGATTGTCTAGGTCATGGTTATGACAGCGTCAACAATTTAACTTTGCTGACACTCCTTCTTTAAGCGCTCCCATACATTTGCATATACAAGTCTTGTTACCAGGCGAACTTGAGCTTTTACTCCATATCGAAACTTTTACTCCATATCTATGTATAGGGGTTCATGGTCCAAAATTGTGAATTTGATTACAAAATCATTGTTAGATAAAGACCAAATGCCCTAACCAATATATATTCTAGAATCCCAGTACGTACTGTAACCATGTAACATATGTATCGATTGGTTATGGCATTTGGTATTGATCTAACAATGATTTCCCACTCAAAATCACAATTTTGGACCATGAACCCCTGGTCGTTGATGAAGTGTAAAACTCAAGTTCGCCTGGTAACAAGACTTGCATATGTAAATGTATGTGAGCGCATTATAGTTACAATGAAACAACTCCCAAGTTGTTGCTTCAAATTGCAAGCGAACGGCGAAGAGTTGAGTAATTGTCGTTTCAGCAATTGTCACCCCCCCCCCCCCCGAAAAAAGAATGCAAACAAAGCAAAAGTTGCAAAAATGAAAATTCACCATAATCCACGAGACATGATATTTTTAGAAATTGCACGGTATTCGTTCCTAAGTTTCCATCACTTACGATAGAGTATGATAATGAAACCTCTCTGATCTGTGTAGTCGATGGATGAGTGGGTTTGCATGGGAGACGAAGATTCGATTATTGAGGGTACACATTAGAAATTTCAAACATCAACTACAGAGTAGGCATTCAATTACCTTTCTTCGCCACCATTGATGTAATTTTGACCAGGACATCATCCAGAGTTCCACTCTTATAACGTTCAGACATCGCTATAATCAGTTAAAATGGAAGGAGTATATCTTGGATTTTGTTGCAGAGATGATGCTTCCCTTCGGTTGGAAAGAGGAGAAAGGAAGAGAAGAGTGGGATGGAGGAGAAGAGGATGGAACAGAGGAGAAATATGAACAACAATTATGAACTTCGAAAGAATAATTTAATGGGCTAATATCAAATGCTTGCATAATGTTATCGTCATCGATATCTCGGGAATCACGCAAACGTGAATAGGTAACTTCCACTTCGATTCCTCCCTCGATTTTTTTGGAGAGAATGAAGTGACGTCGTTGATTCTCCTCATCTTCGCCCATCGTTCTTCTTTTCCTACAGAGTGAGATGATGTCATTCTCTGCTGCATCAGAAGGAGAATGGGATGAAGTCTTCTGGAGAAACTGAGTGATGTCTCCTCGAAGTTCGTAGAATGGAAATTTGAAGCCTTCCAGAATGGGCAATATTTGGATGAAAAATGAGTTATGGAGGGAGAGAAGACGAGGGCTTACTGATAGAAGGATGTCCTCCACGACTTTTCAACCTTCAGAATCTACCTACATAAATATAAATATACCCAACAATCAGGAAAATTAATCATTTGAAAGAATAGAATAGAAGGAAAAGGAAAAATAACAAAATAGACCCCGTTTTGTAGTTCATAAAAACCAACTGATATCACCATATTTTATGGTTAAATGAGTTTTCTCTATAGAACATATATGTATTTCTATGATGCACATGTGTGCACATTTCTTGTTGCCCCGGTTAGGAAAATTCAATCGTGGAAGAATTAATACGATCCTAATAATTGCCAACCAATTACTGTGTTACAGTGTAATCAGTAGACGCCATTTTTAGTCGAACGGGGCATTACCAGAGGGTTGATTCCTGTAAATGCCTCATCTTTCCTCCCCTCCCCTCCCTCTTCTCCCCACTCATTTAGTTTGAATGTCTCTTCTCAGAGTATGCGATAGTTAAATAATTCAATATTTGTCTGTAGATGGAAGACTGGTTGGCAGGTAACTCGACTACGGTGATCCTTCCTCCACTCCTCCGATCGGTCCTTTCCCCGTATCTTCCCTTTCCTCTTCCTGGTTGTCTCGACATATCCTTCTGCTACTACATCTACATGGGAATGCTCATCGTCTTCTCAACCAATGCCATTAACATCTATGCAGGAGTCAATGGACTCGAGGTACTCTCCTCTACTCCACGCTAAGCAGTTTAGCATCTTCACATCTGGAATCATCAGTAATCCAAACCCTAGTTAGGGTTGCAAATAAAACGCATTCTACAGGAATATGATTCGCTATGAACATTCTCGCAAAATTTTTAGTCAATTGGGTTCTACGTGGGCCAGCAAACACATGGGCAGATTTCAAATTTGTTGTCAACCATGATTTCCTAGTGAGATGGGTGATTGTAATCATTGGTTGCAGGTGGGTCAGTCGATCGTCGTTGCAGCCAGTGTCCTCCTATTCAACTTCATCCAGGTATCCAAACATTTTAGTTACGTCTAGTGTTGATTTTGATTGCTTCATGGTTGGTATTATCCAAAGAAACACTCGACAGGAAGCTATGATTTCCCTTTTGATTGAGTGATTTGATCTAGTTGTACCGCATGGAGACCGAGGCATGGAATCATTCTCTCTCCATCTACATCCTCCTCCCTTTCCTGGCTACTTCCATCGCACTCTACTATTTCAATAAGTGAGCTTCACCTCTAGAATCCCTGAGTGTGGTCCCTGAAATAGACCTATGGTAGGTCGATTCTACCTTGAAACTAACAGAATCTTAAGCTACCTGGAATGAATCCTAGTCTAGGCCTATGCCGAAATCTCAGGCTCAAAGCGCGTAGATTCGCTTCTCGTTATCGCCAATCAATTTACCATATCTATCTTGCTCCTATTGGCACCCCAATCTCCAATTCTTGCGAAGTCCCCGCTTTTTTCGACCATAGGGATTGGTCAAAGTTGGAGGCATCCTTCGTGATCATAGATCGAAAAGCATGTAGATATCGACATGTCAAGAAACGTACCCTCCATTAGGAAATACATTGAATATTCTTCATCACATTATCGGCCCCGTAAAATGAATAAATACAAACGTTTCCCCGTTCTGGGAAAACGTGCCGCAGTCTCAAAATCCGATTTTCACGTTATGATTCGCGGGTACGTTTATTTTACCCGGCGATGAGCAAAAGATGAAAAATGATAGACCGTTGGATAGAGGGCGTCAAGAATAATCAGAATCTTCAGAATGCGGCACGTTTTTCTCAAAAATGAAATTCTTAAAATTTTTAAATTATTTGCTCAGCATGACTATTCGATCTATGTTCGTGATGGTATGGGAATGTTCCTCTCTTCCCTCAGATACCCTGCTCGTGTCTTCGTGGGCGACACGTACTGCTACTGGGCAGGGATGACTCTCGCAGTCGCTGCCATCCTCGGCCATTTCTCGAAGACAATGCTCCTCTTCCTCGTTCCACAGGTAGACCATCTACCCTATTCAACAACGCCCATCCACACACATTCATTTTATCAATAAAACTAGCGACCTTCGGTCGCTACGTGGTTCGCGGGGTTGTGTGATAAGGATAAATATTGAACGCTACTATTGAGAGCCTGCTTAAAACGTTGTAAAAGGCTCGTGAGGCCTCGGGCAATTCGAAAAAGTCGGGATGGGGCTTCGCCTTCGCCCCATCCCATCTTTTTCGAATCACCCTCGGCCTCACGAGCCTTTCACAACGCTTATGCTGTGGGGGTGAGAGCAGGTTAGGATGGTGTGGTGGATGGTGCACAGCGTGCATTTGAGTTTTCTGCGATTTGGTAAAATGCACCATCGTGTGTGGTGTGTTGAAAGTGCTCGTTGAGAGGATGCTAACGGTCAAGGTCGTAGCGTTGTAGGATGATTTTGAGCCGAGTTAGAGCGATTTCAAGAAAAAGATCAAAGATCAAAAATCAAAGATCAAGTTTCAAATTTTGAAAGTGCTCATCGTGGGGATGCCAACGGTCAAGGTCTTAGCGATCTACGATGATTTTGAGCCGAGTTAGAGCGATTTCAAGAAAAAGATCAAAGTTCAAAGATCAAATTTTGAAAGTGCTCACCAAGGGAATTCATATGGTCGAGGTCTTAGGCACATAGGGTGATTTGCAAGCGAATTAGAGCGATTTGAAGAAAAAGTGTGACAGACAGACAAAGGGACAGACAGACAGACAGACAGACAGACGTTACGATATTTCTGTATACAGTAATTAAAGAGTGCTCTTTCTCACATAATATCAAAGCACACTTTGATTCTTCCTTGATTATTTAGCTAGAGTATAAACAATCTTTGGCGATTTCTCACTGAATAGATTGGAGGTGCTCAACTTCCTCTACTCGATTCCCCAACTCTTCAAACTAGTTCCTTGCCCCCGTCATCGACTTCCCAAATTCGATGCGGAGAGTGATCGAGTGGGAATGAGCTATGCTGAATTCAAGGTGATCTACCATCTTTTACTTACCATATTGTATGCCACATGAGTAATATGTTAGATTTTTATTAAAAAATCTGCATATGAGTAAATTAATTTGATTTTCTTGCAGTCGGGAAGTTTGAATGCAATTGGGAGCATAATCGTGAAGGTTCTCTCCAGTCTCGGATTGCTCTTCAGAGAGGACTTCGAGAAGGATGGAGAGAAGTGAGTTGTGCATTTTGTCGTATTTGTCCCATAATTAATGCAGAGACTGATCAAGTGAGTAACACTACAATAGTTGATCAATTCAAGTGTGATTTCCCTTGCTGTTGTTGATTCATCGTATGACTCTTTAGATGGACTCGAGTGAACAACTTCACCGTCATCAATCTGGTCCTTAAATTCGTGGGTCCAATCCACGAGGAAACCCCATGGTGCCATTTTGTTGTCGGCGAGACTCGTGGGAACCCTTTTTTAACCAATACCTGAAATTTTGATTTTTTGAACACCCTTTAAAATGACCACAATTCTAACATGTTTCATCTTTTCTGATCAAAATATGATTTTTGGTGATCGAAATTAGCGGGAATTCATAGAAGATTAGTCAGAATCTTACTTTGTCGATCCAGCAAGTTCGAGGATACAAATTATGGAGATAGAATGGGCTGGAGAGCCAATAATTTCAGAATTTACTCTTTCGAATGACATCTATTACCTCCACTTTGCTACCATGTATAGAGATTTGAAAATCGTTAGTTGGGTGCCCACGAAATCGGTAAATTTGGAGGGCTGGAAATCGAATTTTTTGAAGTGAGTAAATTTTGTGCTCTTTCAACGGCATCAAACGTATTCGATCGAGAAACGTTAGAAATTAATTGAACTTGTCGTTTGGAATCACAAATCAGCTAAATGAAAAATTTTCAAAATTTGACATTTCATTTGTTCGACATTCGGAGCTACGCTGCGGAAAGGGTCCACCCTAAAAGTGCCGACTACTCATTTTTCCTATATAGGTATGGAGTTAAGCTTCCATAATCTGCAATAAAATTCACTTTGTTTGTTACTCCCCGAGATGGTATGATTTTATTTGTTCTTGAAATTTTAGATTTTCGTTTATATTTTTCGAACTTGACGTCCCACGATTTCACTTTCAACAGGAAAGTTATTCATCTGATTTTTCTGCGTTTTTTGAGCTCAATACCACCTCTTTAGAACATCTGGAAGTTGAAATACAGTAGAGCCGGGAGTAAAACCGGAAAATTCCTAAAAGATAAGTACCTCTTTACCTCTAGTACCTCTTTAGAACATCTGGAAGTTGAAATACAGTAGAGCCGGGAGTAAAACCGGAAAATTCCTAAAAGATAAGTTGGCTCTAGTTTATGCTAGTACCATAATATGAACCGAATCAGAAAAATAAAAGTTGGAAATTGTTCCCACACACATTCACTGACTCGTGATGCTTGTGTTGTATTATCGTGGCATGTATACTACTCCCATGAGCCGTCGTACCACTCCTATTCGTAGATAAGAGAGTAACCATATTCAAATTATAGATCAAAAAGTTTTAGAAGTCTGTGGCCCTTTATGACGAGATATTCCATTGTGAATCATGCGGAAATGGCATCCCCGTGAATTTATTAGATTTAAATTATTTTGAAGCATATCGTAATGCATAGTGGATTTTTCCCCTGATGGGGCATTTCTGCGTACCTTCCTTCTCTTTCATGTGATGCATCAGCATCAATTCGAAGGGCTCTTCTACTGCACGCACTGCACTCTCATCTTCATCTGGCAGGTACTCCCAACAGTCTCCATTGATGATTCCCCTACTCACACACGAGGAAAATCAATTTGAACGTGAATAGGGACGATGACATCAGAATGGCATTCTTTCCCGGATCAGTGTAACCATTGAGAGGCATTGCACGAGAAGAATATTCAAAGGTTACTTATCAAGAATCACATCATGTTTTCACTGCAGAATATTGAGGATGGCACAAACTTGAGTTTCTCTCAATCTTTCTTATGGTTCGAGAATAGTCGAATAAAACATTTATCTACACGATTATCAACTACGGCAGGCTAACAACTAACATGTGTACAGTATTCTTCGGCGAAGGGGGGGGCGCAAATTTGCAATGTTATCCGGTCTAACAACGACCCGAAAAAAACATTAACGACGTAGTAACGACGTAAATAAGTAAAGCTTATTAACACAAAACAACCACGATGACTATTTAAGTGAATGTAAGCATCTCGAAACACCACTAACTAGCAATTAGAGATAATAACTTATGGTAATCACTCGGTCTGCTTCGTCACCGAAAATTAATTAACGATGGTGTAGAACATGGACGCCAGTCCAAATCTGACGAAGAAACCAATGCATGAAAATACCACCTAAAATATTATCATTTGTTAAAGGGAAAGAGAGTGGAAGAAGTATTGTCTACCTGCAGAATGAGGAGGTAATGGGTGAGAGTTTCCTCGTGGATTGGACCCACGAATTTAAGGACCAGATTGATGACGGTGAAGTTGTTCACTCGAGTCCATCTAAAGAGTCATACGATGAATCAACAACAGCAAGGGAAATCACACTTGAATTGATCAACTATTGTAGTGTTACTCACTTGATCAGTCTCTGCATTAATTATGGGACAAATACGACAAAATGCACAACTCACTTCTCTCCATCCTTCTCGAAGTCCTCTCTGAAGAGCAATCCGAGACTGGAGAGAACCTTCACGATTATGCTCCCAATTGCATTCAAACTTCCCGACTGCAAGAAAATCAAATTAATTTACTCATATGCAGATTTTTTAATAAAAATCTAACATATTACTCATGTGGCATACAATATGGTAAGTAAAAGATGGTAGATCACCTTGAATTCAGCATAGCTCATTCCCACTCGATCACTCTCCGCCTCGAATTTGGGAAGTCGATGACGGGGGCAAGGAACTAGTTTGAAGAGTTGGGGAATCGAGTAGAGGAAGTTGAGCACCTCCAATCTATTCAGTGAGAAATCGCCAAAGATTGTTTATACTCTAGCTAAATAATCAAGGAAGAATCAAAGTGTGCTTTGATATTATGTGAGAAAGAGCACTCTTTAATTACTGTATACAGAAATATCGTAACGTCTGTCTGTCTGTCTGTCTGTCTGTCCCTTTGTCTGTCTGTCACACTTTTTCTTCAAATCGCTCTAATTCGCTTGCAAATCACCCTATGTGCCTAAGACCTCGACCATATGAATTCCCTTGGTGAGCACTTTCAAAATTTGATCTTTGAACTTTGATCTTTTTCTTGAAATCGCTCTAACTCGGCTCAAAATCATCGTAGATCGCTAAGACCTTGACCGTTGGCATCCCCACGATGAGCACTTTCAAAATTTGAAACTTGATCTTTGATTTTTGATCTTTGATCTTTTTCTTGAAATCGCTCTAACTCGGCTCAAAATCATCCTACAACGCTACGACCTTGACCGTTAGCATCCTCTCAACGAGCACTTTCAACACACCACACACGATGGTGCATTTTACCAAATCGCAGAAAACTCAAATGCACGCTGTGCACCATCCACCACACCATCCTAACCTGCTCTCACCCCCACAGCATAAGCGTTGTGAAAGGCTCGTGAGGCCGAGGGTGATTCGAAAAAGATGGGATGGGGCGAAGGCGAAGCCCCATCCCGACTTTTTCGAATTGCCCGAGGCCTCACGAGCCTTTTACAACGTTTTAAGCAGGCTCTCAATAGTAGCGTTCAATATTTATCCTTATCACACAACCCCGCGAACCACGTAGCGACCGAAGGTCGCTAGTTTTATTGATAAAATGAATGTGTGTGGATGGGCGTTGTTGAATAGGGTAGATGGTCTACCTGTGGAACGAGGAAGAGGAGCATTGTCTTCGAGAAATGGCCGAGGATGGCAGCGACTGCGAGAGTCATCCCTGCCCAGTAGCAGTACGTGTCGCCCACGAAGACACGAGCAGGGTATCTGAGGGAAGAGAGGAACATTCCCATACCATCACGAACATAGATCGAATAGTCATGCTGAGCAAATAATTTAAAAATTTTAAGAATTTCATTTTTGAGAAAAACGTGCCGCATTCTGAAGATTCTGATTATTCTTGACGCCCTCTATCCAACGGTCTATCATTTTTCATCTTTTGCTCATCGCCGGGTAAAATAAACGTACCCGCGAATCATAACGTGAAAATCGGATTTTGAGACTGCGGCACGTTTTCCCAGAACGGGGAAACGTTTGTATTTATTCATTTTACGGGGCCGATAATGTGATGAAGAATATTCAATGTATTTCCTAATGGAGGGTACGTTTCTTGACATGTCGATATCTACATGCTTTTCGATCTATGATCACGAAGGATGCCTCCAACTTTGACCAATCCCTATGGTCGAAAAAAGCGGGGACTTCGCAAGAATTGGAGATTGGGGTGCCAATAGGAGCAAGATAGATATGGTAAATTGATTGGCGATAACGAGAAGCGAATCTACGCGCTTTGAGCCTGAGATTTCGGCATAGGCCTAGACTAGGATTCATTCCAGGTAGCTTAAGATTCTGTTAGTTTCAAGGTAGAATCGACCTACCATAGGTCTATTTCAGGGACCACACTCAGGGATTCTAGAGGTGAAGCTCACTTATTGAAATAGTAGAGTGCGATGGAAGTAGCCAGGAAAGGGAGGAGGATGTAGATGGAGAGAGAATGATTCCATGCCTCGGTCTCCATGCGGTACAACTAGATCAAATCACTCAATCAAAAGGGAAATCATAGCTTCCTGTCGAGTGTTTCTTTGGATAATACCAACCATGAAGCAATCAAAATCAACACTAGACGTAACTAAAATGTTTGGATACCTGGATGAAGTTGAATAGGAGGACACTGGCTGCAACGACGATCGACTGACCCACCTGCAACCAATGATTACAATCACCCATCTCACTAGGAAATCATGGTTGACAACAAATTTGAAATCTGCCCATGTGTTTGCTGGCCCACGTAGAACCCAATTGACTAAAAATTTTGCGAGAATGTTCATAGCGAATCATATTCCTGTAGAATGCGTTTTATTTGCAACCCTAACTAGGGTTTGGATTACTGATGATTCCAGATGTGAAGATGCTAAACTGCTTAGCGTGGAGTAGAGGAGAGTACCTCGAGTCCATTGACTCCTGCATAGATGTTAATGGCATTGGTTGAGAAGACGATGAGCATTCCCATGTAGATGTAGTAGCAGAAGGATATGTCGAGACAACCAGGAAGAGGAAAGGGAAGATACGGGGAAAGGACCGATCGGAGGAGTGGAGGAAGGATCACCGTAGTCGAGTTACCTGCCAACCAGTCTTCCATCTACAGACAACTTTGATATGGTACCTGATAGGTAGTAGATCATGAGAACGGGAAGGGTCGAGAGAGTGGGGAACAACAGTTTGTGACGCCATCTGCATACAATCACTATTACAATTTTTCTATCAAATCGGAAAAAAAATAATCGATAAAAAAACAGCGACGATCTTTACACGTAAAAGGAAATTGAAGAACGAAAATATGAAAGGAGACCTGAGATCGAGCATGTCGTCTACGAATCCAAGCATCACAGCGGAAGAGATCGAGAGTTGAGCAGAGAGAAAACCGTAGAACTTCGCATGCGGGAACTCGTGTCTGAATGTACATTGTACTCATAGAGTTAGTAACAACAATAGTCAATAAAGATCAAAAGATAAAATGAAGAATGGAGAGTTGAACTGAACGTACTCAGACATTGTCCATTGAAGGAAAGGGAGAGGAAGAAAGATGGACTGGCATGTCATCCAAACAATCGCACAAATGATACCCATGGGTTCGGGGATTGGTCCAGAGTCCCTCTGTAAAATATATATTCTTTATCAATAATGAATAGAATAAGGAAGTCGGATTTTGCATATTTTCTTCATATAACAGCTAGTATATAAAAAAAGAATGCAGTAATGGACTATTCCTGAATAGCATCGCCTATAGTAGAGCTTCCATTTATTTGTGCATATCCTAACCTCATGTCAAGATTAAGAGTAAATGGGATTACGCGAATGAAGACGAGACTACTAACCTTGCAGAGATCTCGACCTGCCATGCCCCTCTGAATGAACACCGGCGTGTATTCGCGAATCAGATGGCGGCAGATGAAATATCCGAGGACACTAATGAAGGCGTTTTCGGCCAAAGTAAGCACGTCTAAGTCGACCATGATACTGAAAAATAAAGCAATGATAGCAATACATAAATTAGAAAAAATATGAAAAAGAAAGACTCGATTTAGACACTAACAACTCATAAGAGACGACGTGGAAACAGAAAACAATACTGAGATGAAGGTTTAAACTTTTTTCTTACAGTATTCTTTAATATCGGGCGCGCCATGCATATGCATACTACTTTTATGGCGCATTGCGCTCTCTTATTTTCACACACTCTTTTCACGGAACATGCCTAACTAGAGAGTGTGTAAAAATAAGAGTTAGCTGGTCAGTAAATTTGTTTAAATGTCGCGCAGCAGGCTACATGAAACTGTTCTGATATACTTGTGAGACAATGGAACACGGTGAGACAAACCCCCGGAATTGCCGGAGACGACCGGACCATTTTTAAAATATTCATCGTTCCGCTACAGTAAATTAGTTAAAACATTCCGCGCACGAAATTTAAAATATATAAAGAGTTGCCTGAATTACCGTGATATATTCAAAAATAAATGGCAAATTGTAAAGTTCACCTATTGGCAAAAGTCCAGATTGATCTCTTAAACGGAAAACCCTGACATTTTGCCCTAAATAAAGTAACAATTCGAGGGCTTGCCATTTTTGCTGCATGTTTCTTTTTTATCCCGCGCAGCGGCACGCATGTCACACCGTGCAATAATAAAACAGCTATTTTGGAAGGATCATGCTACAGTATCCTTCTTTTTTTTGCAACCAACGATTGTCCTGTTTTTGGTATGAAACATTCCTACAGACTAGAACAACTATGCGAACCTGTGTATGAGAAGCGGCACATCGAAAATCAGAAGATATAGGATTTTATATACCATTGTCAAAGTTCAGACAACGACAGCAAATTTTCGCAACAAACGATTTTTTCCTTGTTTTGAGCTTAATTTTGAATTCGAAAACTCTGTCCACATGTAAAAAAATGGAGAGCGGCATCTCAAAATAAGCAAGAAAGCAGCAAAAAACCAAACCTCTTAAAAGATTTAAATTCGCGCCAGGAGCGAGATTTTCCACGGAAAATTTGACCTTTTCCCGGAAGTGAAGTTTCATTTTCCGGTTTGGTGGTCCCTACCCGCCCCGTCCTCGTTTTAGTTTCTTGTTAAAATGGAACCTTTTTTCTTATCATTTGTTAGTTTTTCGTTTGATTAGTATACTCTATGTCATATAAGCTGTGTTTAGATATATACCATCAGGTTCACAATAACGTATACTGTGCGCCGGCTACTTACGTCTATCGGGACTTATCGGTTGCATCAGGTTGCGGTTTATTAATCCTTTTCCGAGCAATACTGATTGACATTTCCATTTAATGCATGGAATTATTATTCCCTGCTCTCAGATCCGGAAGATGGCTGTCGAAGTGGGCGATGGGGAATGGAATTTCATCCAGGAGGGTATGGCCAAGATCTCCTTCAAAGGAGAAAAGAGCTTCTTCTACAACGAGATTCAGGAGTTCAATAGGGATTTGACGTGAGAAGTTTCTTTCTTATTTTTGGTGTAATCAAAACTATTCCGTCGATCTGGATGTAATTCGTTCTTGCAGTGTCACTGTTCTTCGTCAGTTCGTGGATGATCGTATGAAGGAGCGAGAGGAGAAGAATGAGAATCCCCCTCCCGAGGCGGAACCTGCCCCGAAGAAGCAGAAGTTCCAAATCGAGGAGAAGGTGGGCTCGTTGAAAGCTTCTTACAATGTAAAAGGAGGAGTAAAGGCAAACGGGCGCCGGGTTGAAATATGTTTCAATTAGCGGAGAACTCTCTTCAAGTCGCGTGCTCTCTCGCTCGTTGCCTGAGTTTTCCCTGATTTGGCTCCCCGCCAATTACCGATAGCTCTCTCCGTAATGGAGATATCAATGTGAAACTTTCGGAGCTTCTTATCGCTGGGGAGATCTAGGCCGTGCATATGAAAGCTTCAAAAATTGAATTTTGCCTTTACTCCTCCTTTAAATGTTTCTAATTAACTTTATTGTTAGAATGTTCTGAAATGTTCGACCCAAGGTAAATTAATTGTTGTCGTTACTTAAAAAAAAATCTATTTCACAAGCCACAATGATGCAAATTTAGGACGGCTCTATTCGTATCCTCGATGCTCTTTCAGCCAGTGGACTGCGTGCCCTCCGATTCTCCCAAGAGGTGAGTTTACACTCTATTGTATTTCCCTTCTTCTGCTTTTGTACCACTTACAACATTGTAAGTATGATGCACAATCTCCCTTATCTTATCTGCTTTTGTTTCTAGTAAGTGTGGATTACGTATTACATTATGGGTGTGAGATAATATTTATGCAGGTGCCTAACGTATCATCTATCATTGCCAACGACTTCTCCGATACTGCTGGTTAGCTAATATTTTATATGCCTAATGCGGTTTATACTTTAATTTATTAATTATCCACCTTTTTAAATAATGCAATTTAAAAATAATGGTGGTCATATTGAGTGGAAGCAATAAAGAGGAACGTGAAGATGAATGGCGTAGAGGACAAGGTGGAAGCAGTTTTTGGAGATGCCGTGTAAAATTCACTCTTTTCTTTGCAGTGACATCTTAAAGTTACCCAACAACCGTCAAAATGGCCTATATTTTTATTCCTGAAACTGATAGACATAAAAGAGACTAGTAGAAATGCAATACTAATAAGATCAGAAAATCAATAATTAGTTACATAATCGACCTCAAAACATGTGTTGCGCTACCCTGATCAAGACCGATTTTCCCGCGGGGTTTGAAACATGAATATTCTGTGTGCGGTAATTAGCGTTCACAAGCCCGGTTCTATACCAATTTTATCCTCGCTTCTCCCCCGGTTGTAGAAATATATATTTCAACAGTAAAAACTTCAATATTAAGCCCACATAATCGATTAAACAATATTTAAACAAACCGCGCATTTTAAATTACGGTACTTAGTGAATGTTCATGCAAATTCGCGGTAAGGTATTGTTCAGGCGCCAATTAAAAAATTTTGCACGGTTGTTGGGTAACTTTAATCATCGTTATTCTATTTGTACTGTTCTCCTCTCCGTGCAAGGGCGAAGAGCAAAACGGTAGTGAGGTGATATTCGTGTATATGCAGGTCGACGATGATGTCTCATCGTGCGATCGACAAGAGATTCCATGCAGTAGACCTCGACCCCTACGGATCGGCCTCTCCTTTCCTCGACTCGGCCGTGCAGTGTGTGGCAGATAGAGGTAGAGGGGCGTGCTCATCTACTCTCTCTGCTCTTTTGCAGGACTGCTCATGGTCACTTGCACTGACATGGCTACATTGTGTGGCAACACTCCCGAGGCCTGCTTCAACAAGTACGACTCCATTCCCATCAGGACCAAGGCTTGCCACGAGATGGTCAGCTTATTCCTTTTTGAATATCGTGCTACCGTTATTGCCGTGCATACAGCGTTTAATGCGCATGCTAACACACATGACCTTAACCATTTTTTTCTCCGTTCAAACTTAAATATAATTCTCAGGCTCTACGTATTCTTCTCCGATCGATGGACGCGCACGCTAATCGATATACGAGATACATCGAGCCACTACTTGCCATTTCGGTCTGCATTCTTTGATCGATATTCTGGGAGAAATGTAATTAGTTACATTTCGTTTGAATTGTAGTCATTAGTATGAGAGAATACTGGGAGTGGTAGGATGAACAATGAGTGCAGGTTGATTTCTACATCCGTGTCTTCGTTCGTGTGCACACTGGAGCGAGACAAGCGAAGGACTCTGCCACGTTCGTCCTTTATACATTCATTCTAACTATTGTCGTTCTTTATCACCTTGTTCACACCAGTTGAGTGATATTGAGGTGTGTCAGAAATCGAAGAAGTTGCTAAATTATATATTCCAAACAGCATACCCTAGTTATCCTAAATCCGAAAAATAATCAAGCGGGACAATAGTGCAGCGAAAAAACTTAGAATTTCGGTTGGCCTAAATGTGATGTTTAAGGAAGTGCATTCGTGTGGTGCAATGCACGGGTTGCCAATCATTCGAGACTATTCCTATTCTGAGGAAGGTCGTGGAAGGAGTGAGTGTCAAGTATTCTGCCCCCGTTGTGTACTCCCAACTCACGGGCAATGAGGGCAAGTGAGGCTTTTACCAGTACTACGGGATTCTTATGCATTATTCACCATTGTTGATCTCCGAATCGAGAGGATGAACCATATCCTTTCTAGATGTGTGCATTGCTCGCACACTCTGCACGAGGGAGGTCCCTACTACGGTGCCCCCATCCACAACAAAAACTTCGTCAGCAGTCTCATCCACAGGTGAACACTCCATTCACTCATTCACTGTGATTCACTGTAACAGGCAGTTATTATGTATCATGTCGAACGAGTATTCACTTTTTATGATTGGGAACAGTAAATGAGAGTACGGTAATGAGTGATCGCAGACTGGAGTCGACTCCCGAGGCGGAGAGATTGGGCACTCACAAGAGACTACTGGGAGTGCTGCAATGCGTCAATGAGGTCATCACTTTGCTTCATTTATGAGGGAATTAACTGATGGGAGCAACCAACCAATGGCTGATTTTAAGCACTAAATACAATCTCCGACGTAGGATGGAGTTGCAGGAGATCGAGGCGCCCTTCTATTTCCTGCATGATCAGCTGTCGCTTGTCGTGAAGTGTACTGTACCGAAGATGATCAGTGTACGATCGGCCATCCTCCATGCTGGATATGAGGTACTGTGTCCGACGACCTTCTCGCTTCCGTCATTCCATTATTCCATCTCGTCTGGTATTCGTAGGTCTCTGGTTCTCACTGCCATCCTCGAGCAGTCAAGACAAATGCCCCTCCTGCCTTCATTTGGGAAATGTGCAGAAAACTGGTATGTGGGTGATACGGTAACGAATTAAGGGTATAAGTGTTATGCCTAAGAAAAAAGTATAACACTTCAAATCTGTGTGAATTGATGAGCTGAAAATAATTGTTTGTTCATACTATTCTCTTTAAATGGTATTTTCTAGGTAGAGGAGTCGACTACTCATAAGATTGACCCGAATTCGCCAGGAGGAATAATTCTGTCGAAGAAGAGAGAGTAAGTGACCCTCTTCCCTCAATTTATCCATTGTAAATTGTCAGAAGTGAGATCAGTTTCACTCCTCATCCCAAGGCATATCAACTACAGAAGAACGAGCAGATCGTGAGATTCCAGTGCAATAAGGTTGTTATCCACCATCTCTTAGTCTCTACAAGGTTCAAGTATTCAGGGTAAAAACTGGGGGCCAAAGGCAAAAGCGAAGGGTTCAGTTAACTCGGTGAAGGCTGGATTCCAAGTGGATGCGGATGCCATCAAGAAGGATTGATCGTATAGACTGCTGTGATTGTTGATGATTAATTGTTGAGTTTGATGGGTTTTGTTCTTCAAATTTGTTGTATGTCCGACGCGGATAAATGTTTGTTTTCATATTAGAAATCCATTTGTCAATCTTGTTTTAAACCCATTTTAACAATTTCATTTTAAAAGTGATTGTTGTTAAAAGAACATATTATTATCAAAAGAAATGTATAGTGCAATTACGAGAGCCATTCGTCTCCCCTCTGTGCACTCGCATTCGTACCTCATTCTCACTTCTGAAGCGACGTTATTCACTCGCATTCCTCTGAGATTACATCATCAAGAGAACGGGGAATTGGAAAGAACAGAAGAGAGAAGAGAAGTGATCTACCCGTAGCAGCAGGAAATTCCTCCATTCTGTAGGCTGAGAAGGGAGAGAGAGATGAGAAAGAGGAGAGGGAGAAGTCCTTTGCATACGCACTACTCCAATCTCTGCCATTCATTCAAATTATCCATTCATTCCTTTCCCTCTCTCTCGTGAGAGACGGTCCACTCTCTCTACAAATGCACTTCTCCCTTCAACCCGCCACTAATCTCAAGAAGGTTTGTCTCTTGATCTTTGATCTTTAGTCCACTTCCTTCTTTGCAGTTTCAAGATCTGCCTGCGACCTCCCAATGGATCAATAATGACTCAGTCTGCATCTACGGAGACATCATACTGTACACTCGCAACTACGTGAGTGGGGGTGAGGGATGGGAGAATGGTAGTCCGGGTAGATCACTCCTCTTCCGTGGAGGGAGGGGTGGGAGTACGGTAGTCTGGGTAGATCACTCCTCTTCCGGGGAGGGAGGGGTGGGAGTGCGGTAGTCTGGTAGATCAGATCTTCTCTTCCAGGGAATAATCGACAAGGTATCATCGGAGGCGAGGAGATCATGTGTACTCACGAAGAACGGAGATCTCATCGTGTACATGAAGGAGAAGAAAGGTGAGACTGATTTGACCTACTCTCTCCGGAATTCTTCCTCTCTTTCGATCTATTGAAATGAATGGTCAAAGGATGAGATAGGCCGCTAAAGGGACTGTGAACGTGACGAAATGAATGATTGGGGAAGAGAAGAAGGAGAAAGAGAGAGGCAGTCTATCTAGGCAAATGAGGGTGTACTATGTTCCCCCACGTGATCTATCGAAGGGAGGGTGGAGGGGGGGGGGTCTCGGAAGGAGGGAACAGTAGATCACTTGCAGGATTCGTGATCGACTTGCACTCCTCGACTGCTTTGCTGATGGCCACTGACAAGGCGAGACTGAAGAAGGACAAGACACTGATCGTGAGTGGAGGGAGAGGGGGAAGGGGGGAGGGGAGTCCTTTCAGACTCGATGCAAGATGAAGATCCGCTTCAAGTATGGTACTCTCAACGTGACTCTCTATGGGGATGAAACTGAGAAGTGGAGGAACGGAATCTATTGTGTACTCGATGGAAAGGTCAATGAATGTGAGTGATCTTTGATCTCCCTTCTGATCTTTGATCTCTCAGCCATCGTAGAGACTGTGGTTCCTTCTGCTCCAGTGATGAAGAAGGAAGAGATTCCTATGGCGGAGAAAGAGGAGGAGGAGGACGACGACGACGAAGAGGTCAATCCCCCCGATGCATCTTCCATCTACGATAACACGAGTGTCTTCGACCACTCGATGAGCAGACCCGACTATGAGACATATACCGTATCCACCAGACAGGTACGGTAGACAGAGTAGGAATACGGTATCCATGGATTGCAGACTGAACATCCGACGGAGCAGTCGATGAAGTCAGAAGTGGTCCCTCACTCGGAACTTCTCTCCGATGCCACTACTCCTCCCTATCACGAAACAGTGATTGAGGAGGAACCAACCCCGACTGCCATCTATGTACCGTATCCTCCTCTCCCTACCGTATCCTTCTCTCCCTACCATATCCTCCTCTCCCTACCGTATCCTTCTCTCCATGCCGTATCCTCCTCTCCCTACCGTATCCTCCTCTCCCTACCGTATTCCTCTCTCTATCGATTGCAGTCCTCTTCTGCTACATTCCCTCCTCATCGAACTGCCAACATTGGATTCATTCATCCTCATCCTCCTCGTAATCTCCCCGTCTTCATTCCTCCCCCGGATGTTCCTCCCTCCAAACCACCCCGTCTCAGTCTATCCGTGAGTCCATCTCTACCGTACTCCTCCCTACCGTAATCCCTTCTCAGAAGATTCCCGTTCTGGCAGTGGTTCCTTCTCCTTCTCCTCGTCCATCCAAGACTCAATCGATGGAGTCTTCTCCCAATGCCGACTGCCCCGTACGCAAGATCAACAAGGCAGAGACATTCAAGTCCGATTTCTCCAATGAGAGCAGCGAGTCCCGAATGCCTTACTATCGAGTCAGTGATCGTTGATCTCTATCGAATGATCTTTGATCTCCTCAGGGAAAAGCTCAACACGTGCAGAGATCTCCTCGTTCTACTGTTATCTCCACGGCAAGTATTGAGGTATTGTAGACTGAGAATATTGATGAGTACCGTATCCTTCCAGTTGACTCCTCGAAGTGAGAAGAAGGCCTTCTCTCGTTTCCCCATCCCTCCTGAGTTTTTCGAGGTGAGCATGATGTGATCTATCCAATCAATACTCTCTCTTCAGAAGGAGGCTCACGAGATGAATCCTCCGACTGAGATGGGCGCTCATCTCGAAGAGTGGGTTACTGTATGGGAGGGATATCGATTGATGGATGACATTGCAGCACCGTTCGTGCGTACATCAAGGAATGCTACGAGCAGACTCTGAAGGACTCGAAAGAGAAGAGTCCCCGATCGAGTGTGATGGAGAACAAGATCTCCTTCTTCGAACGAGTCACCGACGATACCGTACGCGCCAATCGATTCTCTACCGTAAGCCCCTCATCCATCTCAATCGATAACTGATTATTCAGATGCCTCGCAAGGTATCTCGCATGAATGTGACGGGTCCTGCGACGCTCCCCCGTTCGATTCCTTCCCGTGCCTCCGTCCTTGATATCGACTTCTCAAAGGAATCCGCAGTGTAACATGCAGGAGATCACCCCAATCTGTACTATTCGATGTGTTTTCTGTAAATTATATATAAATTAGTGATAAAACGTTTAAAGCCCACAGAAGCTGTTTCCGTGATAACAAAGCAACCACAAAATTAAGTGAAATCTAGCAAAAAAAGATTTTAAACTTTAATCTTTGAATTACGGAAACTGTAATTACGGAATTACGGTACTGAGATCATGTTGATTGTTAACAGCGATACAAAATGCAGCCGTAAAAACAATTCCGCAAAAAAGATTCATAAAATAAAGAACGATAAACATCGTAGAAATTTACACAAATATCAAACTCCGCCCCCAAATGGAGTCTCGGGAATCTGATCTCTCAATAGACCTTCCTAGTTAGGAATTCCTCAATTTTTTTTAATGGCATACTAATATACTATTATTTTACTGGTTCTTCTATCCAGGATCCAGGATTTATATACATTATCCTGTATAGTAACGCTATCGATTCAGGATGTCCCCGAAGCCGCCACTTGTACGACGGACAGACAACGGCCGCAACTTTGACTTCAATCAATCGGACTTCTTCAAGCCTCGGCCTGCTGTCGTCGCTCCAGTGCGCACCACTGCCTCAACGCCCTTCAATCCATTCCAAGGGTCGGTGTCAAAACGAACGCCCGATGGAAATGAGAAAGCACCAGTTGTAAATGCCGATCCACACAGGTATTTTTCAATTATATATTACTTTTAGTTAGCTGTACCAGGTTTAGTTACTACAAAAGAATGTGATTTTTGAGGTCAAAACGCAAGCATCGAGAGGATCGACCAATGCGCCGAACACAAGACAAGTCCATTGCGCCTACTGAAGATGTTTGATGCTTAATTATTTATCCATTCAAAAACCTCCTGTGAAATATATTCTTTAGATTGTGTTAAGCGATCTGAGTGATTCGGACGTGCTGGAGCCTCTCCCTTCGACTACTGGGCCAAACAAACCAAAAGTATGTGGGTCACATTTTACATGTACACCAAGGCAGTATTTAATTCTGAAAGAGGATGTAGCTTGTAACTCTTAGATTCATCGTCCATCCGGTGTCTCTTCTCCCCGTGCTCGTCCTCTCAACCACTGCGATGGAATGGCTTTCGATTTCTCCGGCGATGCCAAAGTGAAAAGCCTCCAGAGGAGTCTTGTCAATATCATCGACCCTGTTCGTTTTTTCTCTTCTTCTATTTTATAAGTAAAGTTATAGGAATTTTTTTTTTTCGTTTTTTCGCATCTTTGAGTAATGATAATGTTACAGGAAGGGAAGAAGAACCGTGCCGAATTGGAATCGTATGTCGCTAGTACTGCGACTAAGTGTGTAGAGGAGATTGACGAGAAGAAGGTTAGACTAAATCAAATACTTCATGCTAACAATAAAATAAATGTTTTGTTCAAAGTAAGTTGCGAAAGGAAGCATTTGTGGATCCGTTTATAAGAGCTACATAACTGGAAAATAGGCGGCTTTTGTAGTTCCCAACGTCTAAGAAAGGGTCGTGGAAACCTGGAGGGAGCAAGGGACTCGCCTCATTCGCAGACTTCAAGAGTGCCAGTGGAAAGCCTCTGACGAAAGACATGAAGAAAGTGGTGGATGATGTGAGTGATTCTCCCCATCATTTACTTTCTCCCTCCTCTCATCACCTTTACATGCCATATCTGTCCGTGGAGTGTTTATGAATGTGCTGGTTAGTCGAGGTAGAAGAGTATAGTGTGATGTTCTCAGGAGAGCGACAGCGCGGGCAGCACTGGATCTAATGGCACCAAGTATATGGGCAGTCGGTTAGTGATACAGAAGACTTTCATATTACTAGTATGAGAAAAAGAAAGGCCTCCTTCGGACCAGATTAACTTCCATTATTATTCATTCAAATGATGCTGTGATCGTGCCCTTCCACACAGGCCGATCCGTGCGGCGTTCAAGCCTCCGTCTCGAGGGAATAGCTTGAAGGGGCAGCAACAACCGGGGAGTATCGCCGCAGCCATGTTCGGTGAGGGAGAGGGGGAAGGGGAAGGAGACACTATGGGAGGGTGCTCAGATGCTGCAGTCGCACAGACGAAGAACGGAACGAATCCGAACGCCCTCTGCAATGATCCCTCCCTGAAACACCTAGACAACAACATCGTATCCCTCATCGAATCGGAGGTGAGCAGGGAAGGAAAGGATGGACAGGAAACGGAACAGAATTGGTTGATCTGATTTAAGAGGCAGCATTGAGAGATAATTGACTAGAATGAGTGATAGATTGCAGATCATGTCTTTGAGTGGGGAGACAACGTGGGCGGATGTGGCCGGACTGGAGGGAGCGAAGAAAGTACTCAAGGAAATCGTCGTGTGGCCATTCCTACGACCAGATATATTCAAGGTCTGACGGACACTCGTACTTGCGAAATACTCGTTTTTATTCAATTTTCCTTTTGTAAACGCTCGGTTTGAACTAAATAGTAGATTCTCATAGTAGAGATATGCGGAATGCGCACGCATCGAAAAATATGTAACAAATTTGAATATAGAAGATTATGGTTTGTCATTGCAGGGCATCCGTGCGCCGCCGAAAGGAGTTCTGCTGTTCGGTCCTCCCGGAACTGGAAAAACCATGATTGGTATGAAAGTGATAATTTTGAAGTCATTCTTACAACAATGTAGTATATTTTCATTAATCATGATATCTCTCAGTTTTCAATTTCAGGTCGATGTGTGGCATCTCAGTGCAAGGCCACGTTTTTCAACATTTCCGCCTCCTCGCTCACGTCCAAATGGGTCAGTCTCCTTATCAATTACGTTCTCTCAACATCCGAGGTTACAGTGAAATTGCTTAAGAGACCCTCCACGAGAGAACGTAACAACTGTGCAGGGGTCCACGGATGGCTAAAAAATTCGATAGCTCCCAAACTTTTTTCTGAAATGTAGACCCCTAGTGCTGATTGACGGCCGCAATAACTAAGGCTGGGGGTCGATTTTAAAAATGTTTCAGGTACCTCCCATTTTTTCGAAAAAGTCGATATCTCAGAATCACATTTCATATAGATTTTCAGGTGTCGATATCGGATTATTTCGATATCGGAATGCTAAAAAATTCGAAATAATAAAGTTTTGGTCAAAAAACGCATTTTTGACCTTTTTTGCGATTTTCATAGATTTATAAATTCGTGCGCAGATCTTCAATACGATTATTAGAATCTACACATGAAAATATATATCCTGTAAGAAAATCAGATTTTAAAAAATATTAATTTTGAGATATGAGGCCTCAAAGTTCGATTTTGGAGGCAAATTGTCAAATATTCTCTTTTGCACACGATTTTGAGAAGTCGATATTTTTGGTCTCGACGGAGCCCGAAAAAAATAGATTTTTAATTGTGTGTTTCTTATGCTCTGACGACGAGGAAATATAATGATTATGGCCAATTTAGACATAAGTGTTTTCGGCCAAGTAGAGACGTAGGCGGCAAAAATTGAGCGTTCGGGATGTAAGGATGTTTGACAAGATGCCCCCTAATTCGAACTTTGGGGCCTCATATCTCAAAAATCATCATTTTTAAAAATCTGATTTTCTTACAGGATATATATTTGGCACTGGTATAGAAGCCCGGACCACTCGCAAAGCCCCCCCCCCCCCCCCCCCCGGTGAAAAGAGTTTATCCCCGCATTGTTTTAGAAGTCCAGATCGAGGTACCCGTAGATATTAGGCTGATGCTATTAGATTCTTACCTTTAATTTTTCTTAAAACAACAAATATTCTTATTTTTAGGGATATGATAGCCTAAAGATAGGTTTTAACGATCTGTGGATACCCCTAATGCCTTCATCAGTATCCCGATCTGGTTTTTTTGGCAGTGTGGGGGCAGAGTATTCCTTTCCTGGAGGGAGGCAGGGCGGCTGCCCTGCCTCTGGAGAGGTCCTTTTAGGACTGGTCCGGGCTTCTATACCAGTGCCATATATTTTCATGTGTAGATTCTAATAATCGTATTGAAGATCTGCGCTCGAATTTATAAATCTATGAAAATCGCAAAAAAAAGGTAAAAAATGCGTTTTTTGACCAAAACTTTTTTATTTCGATTTTTTTTGCATTTCGATATCGAAATTCGGTTTCTACACGTGAAAATACACCTGAAAATCTATATGACATGTCATTCTGAGATATCGACTTTTTCGACCCCAAAAATGGGAGGTACCTGAAACATTTTTAAAATCGACCCCCAGCCTTAGTTATTGCGGCCGTCAATCAGCACTCGGGGCCTACATTTCAAGAAAAAAAAGTTTGGGAATTATCGAATTTTTAGCCATCCGTCGACCTGTGACGTTCTCTACTGGAGGGTCTCTTAAACACCTTTTTCACTAGTACTGCAAGTGTTTTTCTTGTACTGGCATGATAGTTGATTGTAAGGAACCCCCCCCCCCCCACTCTCTCTCTGCAGGTGGGAGAGGGGGAGAAGTTGGTTCGTGCTCTCTTCGCAGTGGCCCGACTCAAACTGCCATCGGTCATCTTCATAGACGAGGTGGACTCCCTTCTCTCTGCGAGGTACTCTCCATCTCGGTCCCTTCCCGGGCTACAATTACCTCACTGGGTTCAACTATTCTGTACATTGCGTGCTTAGCATCATGTATCACGCTAAATGCATAATGTTATTTTGGTGAGAAGAGTATGGGCAATGGATAATAGATTGATTGTAGAAGCGAGACTGAGCACGAGTCTTCTCGTCGGATCAAGACGGAGTTCCTCGTGCAGTTGGATGGAGTCGCCACTTGCAGAGTACGTCTCTTTTCGGGTCCTTGAAAAACGTTTATTTCAAAATCATATTCGTTATAATATTAATGAGTGTCCTTTCATTGCGTTGCCTTGTGAATTGCAAGAAAGTACGCGAACTGAACCCGTCTTGTCATTTCTCATTCCTCGAAACGCGGTGTTTTAAAAAAAGTTGCATAAATAGATTTACTTATATTTCATAGGAGTTGCATAGATTGCCCTGACTGTATTCCCAATCAGGATGAGCGATTACTCGTATTGGGGGCGACGAATCGACCATACGAATTGGATGAGGCCGCTAGGAGAAGATTCGCCAAAAGGTTTGTGCCGAGCATAGATGTGCAGGGATTGTATCGGGGGTATTGGTCAAAAATCGATCGGTAGGTCAAGACGAAGTACAATAACCAATCGATAGTACAGTACGCCCTGATAACGTATATGGATACCGTAACCCGCGAATTTCGCAAACTAACTTTATTTTGAAAAAGTCCTGGCACCGTGCCCAATCGATTGTACAGTACCCAAATCACCACCGTAACCCAGTTCCATGGGTCAAACATTTTTCTAAAAATCCTAAGACGATTATAAAATTATTCTACAGTAACGAGATATACGGTAGGATAATTAAAAATCCTACCGTATATCTCGTTGTACTATCGATTGGTTATGGCACTTAATCTTGACCTACCGATCGATTTTTGACCATGACCCCCCCCCCCCCCCCCCCCGATTGTATCGTGCACAACTATGGTGCCGAGATAGCGAAGAGAACCTGCTGGTGACCCCTTCCAATCTATGTATCCTGTAATCTTTCTGCAGACTGTACGTGGGACTGCCGGAGAGAGAGGCACGAGTATCCATCGTCAAACGATCACTCCAGGTATCGCAGAACTACCATTCAACTTACTCACACTCATTAGGGTTACTTGAGGGAGCTACATGTTTCAGTGTCGCTAAACTCAGCTTACTCTTCCTGTCTTCCTGTTGAAAATATGAGTCAGTACGCGTAAGAATCGGGCACATTTCTGAAATTGAGTTTTTGGGTTCTCGTGTATGATGATTACGATGATCATGTTTGTACACCTATATAATGGCCGCATTTGGTGTAGACGGGCGATCTATGATCAAAACGAGGTTGCCCTTCGCAAATTAATATAGTACGTATCGCAAATGCTCAGTTTCAGACACAACTTATTTTTTGGTATTTCCCATCGTTTGTTTGACTCGTTCACGAATGGGCTCATATGCAAGAGAATTGTCACGTGTTATCAAATAAAGTTCAAAAGGTGTTGATGGTGTTCTCCCTGGTTGCAGGGAGTGGATCATGCAATGGGGGAGAGCGAGTACGACGAAGTGGCTGAAATGACTGCAGGTACCTTATCAGATGGTTGGGGGGGGGGGGGGGATGGACGAGTATGGTTGACTCCTCCTACTCAGGCTACTCTGGGGCGGATATGCATCAACTGTGTCAGGAGGCAGCGATGGGTCCAGTGAGGGATGCCCTCACTGAGGACATCGAGAGTGTAGATGCAGCCTCCATTCGACCCATCGGCATTCACGATCTAAAGAGTGCAGCCAGGGTGAGCAGTCACTGTCGAAACTAGGGGAGATAATTATAATTGGGGCATGATATTCTTTAAAAAGCATTCAGTTATTGAGCATTTATTAAGCTATGAAGGATGTTGTCGTCTATGTGAAAATTTCCGTCTTCTTATAATTTGAATTAAATATAACACACGTATCACGAGCCAGTGGACG
Source organism: Pristionchus mayeri (assembly GCA_036245805.1). Taxonomy (NCBI): domain Eukaryota; kingdom Metazoa; phylum Nematoda; class Chromadorea; order Rhabditida; family Neodiplogasteridae; genus Pristionchus; species Pristionchus mayeri. The sequence goes on from BTRK01000006.1 coordinate 30,535,760, forward strand.
AGTGCGGGAACAAACCCAAAAATTTTTTGCCTGATCTTTACTGTATTTTAGTGGTAGAATACCCAGGACGGATGATGTCGAAAAAATATAGGTGATTGGTCCCAGAGCCGGCTTTTAGGAATTTTCAGGTTTTGCACCTGGCTATACTGTATATCAGCTCCCAGATGAGCTAGAAAGGTGGCTTTGAGCTCAAACTGTTCAGAAAATTATTTCCAGCAACTTTTATGTTAAAAACATTTTTGAAAAATCAAAACTGGAAAAGCTATAGAAGAAAAAACAATTTTCGAGCCAGAAAAAAATTATTTTCCATATCACGCAGGAAACTTTCAATGGATTTTTATTGCATTAAATCAAAGAACAATCATTAATACATGTAGGAAAAATATTGAAGAGAGAAAAAGCTGACGCCTTTTTCAGGATTTTCCGAACATGGTCATGTGTTAAAAAATCAGAATATTTTCATTCCAGATATCCTTAATTTACTTTTTTGTTATAAATAGAACCGATTTGAGTCGTTTCTGGGACAGGCAAGTTTGATGATGCTCAAAAAACGAGAGTTCGGCTAACTTAAAAAAATCGACTTTCACATCCTCAATTTTCCCCAAATTTGGGCATTTATAAGTGCTCACGTTGGTAAGTTCATCCAGGATCTGTATGTATTATTTGTAGTAGACTCCGACTAGATTTTATATTTATTGGAATTGGTAGATCCATGGTTTCGAATCCCTTGGATTCTTCGCTCGAAAGCCCCCTCCGACCTTTCCTCTCCTTTTTCTCTTCTCAACCCTTCCCCAACCATTCTCATCCCCCTTCGATCTCCTCCGATCTCCTGTCACACAAGTCTCCAATACGATATACATTGGACAAGCGGCCACTCCTACCGTTCACGAGGCTCCCTCCCCTCGCCACTCTCTTCTCTTTCTTGTGATTCGGAAGATCTACCCTCCCCCCCTTCCTCTTCCCTAACCCTAATTATTTTCTCGAACACTATACTTGATGAAGCGCCCTTGTGGTGTACGATAAATAAAAAAATGCCTCCACGGGAGTGTTACAAAATTTCAAAATTAGTTTTCAGCTGAAAATTTGCGAATACTGACCGGATTCCGGATTTGTGCATCTAAAATCATATTTCGGACGGCTTAATAAGAAAACATAGCCAAAATGCAATCTAGTTTGGCTAGAAAAATATTGATTTTTTCGATGTAGAATTTTTCGATTTCTTTAGAAAAGTAATGATTCGTTAACTTCTCGGCGTATTCTGACTAATACCTTATTTTCAAGATTTTTGATGCACAAATCCGCTCAACAATCACACAATTTCAGCTGAAAACTATTTTTGAAAATTTGTAACACTCCCGTGGAGGCATTTTCGAGCGAAGAATCCAAGGGATTCGAAACCATCGATCTACCAATTCCAATAAATATCAATTCTAGTCGGAGTCTACTACAAATAATACATACAAATCCTGGATGAACTTACCAACGTGAGCACTTATAAATGCCCAAATTTGGGGAAAATTGAGGATGTGAAAGTCGATTTTTTGAAAGTTAGCCGAACTCTCGTTTTTTGAGCATCATCAAACTTGCCTGTCCCAGAAACGACTCAAATCGGTTCTATTTATAACAAAAAAGTAAATTAAGGATATCTGGAATGAAAATATTCTGATTTTTTAACACATGACCATGTTCGGCGCCGAAAATCCTGAAAAAGGCGTCAGCTTTTTCTCACTTCAATATTTTTCCTACATGTATTAATAATTGTTCTTTGATTTAATGCAATAAAAATCCATAGAAAGTTTCCTGCGTGATATGGAAAATATTTTTTTCTTTCTCGAAAATTGGTTTTTCTTCTTTTCCAGCTTTTCCAGTTTTGATTTTTCAAAAATATTTTTAAAACGAAAGTTGCTGGAAATAATTTTCTGAACATTTTGAGCTCAAAGCCACCTTTCTAGCTCATCTGGGAGCTGATATACAGTATAGCCAGGTGCAAAACCGGAAATTTCCAAAAAGCCGGCTCTGGGACCAATAACCTATATTTTTCGACATCATCCGTCCTGGGTATTCTACCACTATAATATAGTAAAGATCAGGCAAAAAAGTTTGGTTTTGTTCCCGGGGAGCTAATATTTCATCCACTGACTCGCGATACACGTGATAAACAGTGAGTGCAGGTTGTGCGTGCGACCGTTGAAGAGAAGGATCTGAAGGCGTATGCTGAATGGGACAAGACCTTCGGATGTCTGTTGTAGTGGAGGGAGTAGGGAAGGATGCGGAGTACTCTACCGTCTCACACGGAATCCCCACTATGTACTGACTATCTACTCATTGATCACATATCTCGATCACATTTTATCTCCCGTTTGTCTTCTACGGGTTAATTGACAGTTTGATTTCACTTAATTATATCTGTAATATTTCTCGTCCTGTATTTATTTTTGTCTGTTGATATTTTCATTGAAATGTGTTACTAGTGAAAATAATTGCTAACTGGAATATATTCCCAACTTGATTTTATCGTTCATCGTAACGATAAATATATCTTCTGTAAAAATATGAGTTTGATGACATGTGTTCGAGGCACTGCGAGATATCTGCTGAGGGGTGGGGGATTCACTTAATACCCTTGGCATATCACTAGATGGAGTACGCGGGAGTGCCTGCTCGTCTCGCTCGTCCCAATGAGAATGGAAGTCTCCCCTTGCAGCATCCACGAGCTGCAGGTAGTCATGGGAAGACATGTCATAACATGATGCATACTCTGTCGTCGAAAAAAGAAGTTTAAAATGGCAGTACGAATCCATGGCCGAGCAAATGAAAAGAAAGTAAAACATTCCCATACACGTTTTTAGAAATCTAAATGCCTCCGTTATAAGTTTATTGACCCACTGTTCGACTATTGGTACTGATTCTAGTGATGCTAAATGGGTGCACATACTAATTGGTGTGTTCTCTCAGATGACTTTCTTGATTGCAGCGGGTGCTCTCTCTGTTCCCTCTCCTGCCATCCCTCAACTCCCTGGGAATGGAATTCGACGAGCACCTCCTCAATCCACCATCACTCCCGGAGTTAGAGTAATCAACGTACAACGATTCCCCGGTGAGACACATATATCAGGCCTCTCACGAGATAGACGGGACAAAACGGCATTTTCAGTTGACATTCAAATTTTCGAAAATCTTGTTTCTTATGGTTCCATTCATTACTTGCCTAGACTAAAACAGAAGTATCAGATTTGTATCATGCGCTACAGATGCTGCAGGCTGCTGCAAAGTTGAGAATTACATCACCGGTTATTGAGGTTTTCACAAATAAAAATGTTGATTTTTCTTCTCAAAAGTGTTTCTATGATCAAATGAACTATTTTGGCACGATTTATTCAGTATTCACTTTTACGACCCTTGCAGCAGGTCATCGTCTGATAGGTTTTTGAGGCGCCATTCGAATAGAGATTTTTTCCCAAGAGTAAGTTTTACTCAGGTTTGTAGAGCTTGAAATTCTGGTCATATTATGATTGTTGGTGATTTTATCTCTGTGGCCCTGGTACTTTCCCAGACTGTCGACTGATGGTGAGCCGTGCAGCCCGATACGAATGTTTTTTTTTTAATTTACTGAAAAAATCCCTATTCGAATGGTGCCTCAAAAACCTATCAGACGATGACCTGCTGCAAGGGTCGTAAAAGTGGTTTATATTTCCAAAATAAACCGTGCCAAAATAGTTCATTTGATCATAGAAACACTTTTGAGAACAAAAATTAACACATTTACTGGTGAAATCCTCAATATGTAACGCCATACATCTCAATTTTGCAGCAGCCTGCTGCAGCTGCGACAAACAATTTGATCAAAACAACATTGAAATACCTTCTACGGGCCTATCCCGTACTAAAAAACAGGAAAACTCGAGTATTTAAATTTTCAATGTCAACCCGTTGTCCCGATTCTCTCGTGAGAGGCCTGATATCCCCGTTTTGCTCAAATTCGTTTTGATAATATTGTATTGAATATTTGGATTGAAATGAAATAAACTCGTCTTCTAGGCGGCCCGGTGAACCAGCGTCGGATACTCTTGCCCGTCTCGCAGACTCCGCCCTCTCAGCAGCAGCCACGAGAAGGCGAGACTCCGCCCCCTCCCTCGGTCTCCCCCTCGGACACTATTCCAGCAAAGCACCAGTCGATGCAGTCTGTGGTTAGTGATGGAGAAGGAGAACAATCATGTGTTTAACATCGAATTGAAATAATCAATTGATGCGCATTCAACATATAAATGTAGGCTGTGTTGCAGTATCCGAAGAATGTGCAGCACATGCAGCATCTGCATCATCTGCAAGGTGTGACAGCAGGAGAATTGCGAAGGCCGATGCCCATTGCTGGCACTCCTGCAGGTGAAGTAGATGATGCAGCCAATCGATTGAAGTTGAATGCAGGCCGATCGATGGGGAACCCCTCCCTGCTGCAGAATCAGCAGCTGCAGCATCCGCAGCATCCACAGTCGCAGCATACTCCGAGAGGGGCGGGGCCAGTGATGGGAAGGAAGGCTTCTACGGGGACAGTGCAGCAGCAGAGAGCAGCAGTGAGGAGTGGACAGTCGCAGTGTGAGCAGGAGTCGAATTACTTATTCACTTATTTATTTACTATTATTCAATTACTTTATCTTCTAACTTGAACCTGCATTTGGCGCTGGAATTGTGACTCGAAATAGTTACTTACTGTCTAGCAGAGTTAATGTTTAAGAACGATGCATGATATGTTGGTGCACATTTCCTCAACAACGTATGAGGTCATGGTTTTCCGTGTCATTCCCTTCTAATTCCAATAGGATCATTCCTTCTTTCAGCCGCCGCGCGTACTGCAGCGAGTGGGCCGAAGTACAATCGACAGCAGATGCAGCACATACTGAGAACAACCGCGAATAGTGAGAGACGGGATGGAATGAGGGAGAGGAAGTGAGAGTGCTTTAGTGATCAATTCCATTTGTATGGTGAGAGACATGTGAACTGAACCAAGACTGATCGAATTGGAGGTTTGTTAGGAAGATTTGTTCTGTGAATGATAGTAGTCGTATTGGGAGGAACGGGGAGGGGGCAGGGGGGAGTCTCCACTCCTCATCCTCATTTCAGCTCTCGACAAGGTGCGGCAGTTGCGATCAGTGGTGCGTAGTTCGAAGATGGGAGGAAGTGATGGTCGATCCATCGTCAGTTTATTATCTCATTAGATAGTCTATTTCTACATCACTCGATCGGGCGAAATTAATAACTTGTTGTTTTCAATAAAACGAAAACCTTTAATGATGATAGGAAAAGAGAGTTTTAAATGATGATAATAAAATCGAGTTAAAAATTATGATAAGAAAAGCGAGTTAAAAGTTTCCAAAGTTAGGTTAGGTTTAGTTTCAGTAAATATTTCGACGAAGACGATTTGCAGGGAGATTTGACGAAGAGACCAATGGATGTGGCATCCGAAATGAACGAGGAAGATAAGAGGAAACTAGAGGAGAAGATTCAGACAGCTAAGGGAATACTCGAGTGAGCAAGGGGAGGAGGGGGGGGAGGAAGATTGTGAATACTGGAAATATCACTGTGATTCGTCAGTATTAGTTATGTATATATGGGTCGAAGTCATGCGTCAGAATCTCGAAGTTGGAATGGTACATTTGAGAGTGGTAAATGAAGTGGTAAGTGTGCAGATGCCTGCTCGAGTCTCTCCGGTATCTTCCCAATTCGACAGTTTCGATGTACGGGGGAAAGGAGAAGGAACTGGCGTATATCATGGATTGGGAGCAGATGAGAGAGGGGAAGGAGGAGACGATGGGAAAGGTGAGCATCTGCATAGTGTTCAGTAGTGGCCATCCATTGTTGAGACATTTTCCCACTCGCATAAATCAATTACGCACCGCCCACCATAGGTTTTTACATGTCAAATTGTGTAAAAAAGTGAGGACACTATGTGATGTTCATTTCAGTCGTTGTAAATAGTTTATGAATGGAATTGCAGGAAGTGGAACGGACGTTGACGTGCGAGGAAACACGAACGGTGCCTTTTCACTTTGGGAACAACACTTTATACTAAGAGATTACATTGCAATCTATTCTTAAATTCCTTATTTTCTCGTCCTTTGCTCATTAAAGTATTGTTTGTGTGTGGTTGAGCGAGTGTTGCTCAGGCCTTCTTCACAGCTGCCCTCGAGTGGATGAGTAAGCAGCCGATGGGGAGGAGTCTGCAGGCTATGACACTCAAGGAGGGACTCACTGTGGGCTCTACCATTTACCCTGTCTTAACCATCCCTCCATCATATACCAACTACACACCGTTCGTTTGATCTTTGATCTCTTGCAGGCGCACTCTTCCTTCGTGTTGTGTCTGACGAAGATGCAGTCGAATAAGAGACTACAGGCCCAGAGGTCAGCATTACTATTAATATACTTTTAATAAATTTTATATATTTTTTATTTTCTTATAACTGGAGAGAAAGTGGACGTATCATCCCGATGTATACTGCATTTCACTTCAGAAACCTCAAGATACGCCTGCTGAACTCTGGACCGAGAGACACAAGATTCGAGGTTAGTTTCGTTGATCTGCGCATTTCTTTTTATTACTGTATAAAGAAATATCATAACGTCTGTCTGTCCGTCCGTCTGTCTGTCACGCTTTTTCTTCAAATCGCTCTAATTCGCTTCAAACTCATCCTATGTGTTTAAAACCTTGACCATATTAAAACCCTTCACGAGTACTTTCAATTTTGATCATCCCAACTTTTTCGAATTGCCCGAGGCCTCACGAGCCTTTTACAACGTTTTAAGCAGGCTTCTACATGCATACCGTAGAACACGGTAACGTATTTATTTGCGAATTCACAACCCATCGTTTGGAAATATAACACATGACTGTTGTAAAATCTGCCCAACTTGCTCTCACCCCCCGCAGCGTAAGCGTTGTGAAAGGCTCGTGAGGCCGAGGGTGATTCGAAAAAGTTGGGATGGGGCGAAGCCCCATCCCAACTTTCTCGAATTGCCCGAGGCCTCACGAGCCTTTTACAACGTTTTAAGCAGGCTCTCAATAGTAGCGTTCAATATTTATCCTTATCACAAAACCCCGCGAACCACGTAGCGGCCGAAGGTCTAGTTTAGCGTTATAATATTAGCCCTTTTGTTTTTAAACAATTGAGTAAAGTCTTAAAAGAATAGAGAAGAGGCTTATACAGTAATACATTCCAATTTTCTGGTTCCGTTCAATTTGGGGTTCTCAGAGGTGCTGAAGCCGATAGGTATACTTATTTCGCACGTGCAGACCCCGTTATCGCCAGAATATGTTGCGTCGAAATCACAGATTTTCGGGCACTTCTTGTATAGCTGACCCCCCACCCCTTTCCCAATGGGCCAATTATCCAAGACGTGCCGAATTTCTAATATAGTCGCTCCGGGTAAAATTTGGATGAATATCGTCATCAGCATCCCTGAATCTCCCCTCAATCGAACAGATTCAGAAAATTGACATTTTGATTTTGTCATACCTCGTGAGATCAACTCGTCTTTTAGGGAATGTGTGATATATTCTATTGAATGGTCACAATTGGAAGTAATGCATGGCCTCTACCCTCTTCTCCTTCAGATGTCCATCTCCACTCCCGATCAGTCCAATCCCTCGACGACTCTCATGAGGGTGGTGGTTACGGTGAGAGAGGGAAGGGGAAATGGGATGGAAGGTCTCTCTCAGGTATGCGATGGCTGTCTCGCCCGTGCCAACTTCCTCGGCCCTAATGAACTGGTGGACACAGTGAGTGGTCACTCCTTCTCTCTCTTCCTCATAATTCGACTCGAGAGGTTGATTGCAGTGGACGGATGATCGGTCATCGTATCTGGTCTATCGTCAGATGAGTATCAATGCCACTGAAGCACTGCTGAGCACTGCCAAGGGAAGACAAATGTCGTGAGTGCAATCAAGTGGTTAGACATCATGCCACTGCAGTGAGGACAGGAAATATCCTTAGGAGATTGTGATCCCTTTCCAAAATTTATAATGCAAAGCCAAGAAAAATAGGGTACTGTAGTAGGAAAAAATAAGGGAGATTGTACACTTCCTTCCTCAGTAAAAGAGAGGGATCATGGGGGTACTTGAAAGGTGAAAGCCGTTAGTTGTTGACTGATTGGCTTGAGTGGAAAAGGAGGGTGACGGTCCCCAATGGAATATTTTCCTTTTTTAAGTGTAAGAATACGGCGTAAGCCAGTTGGGGGTATCCGGAATAGATGAACTTTGAACTCTGCCGTGGAGTGTACTCCCTTCGCTGCTTGTCCTTCCGTTCGTATGGAGTCCCTCTCCCTGAGACCCCCTCCCTCCCCTTGTTTGCCCAGTGTGACGACACTTCTAGTCACAAGCGCTTCCCTTTCTGAGATTGGGAGAGGATAGAAGGGAGGGGAGAAGGTGAGAAGCTAGCAAAGGAGGGAGACACTTGAGGGACGCAAGTCGTCCCTTATCCATTCCTGCTCCACGGAGTAGATGTTGTAATGATCTCTGTTCGAGTAGTTAATAAGTGTATCCATTCAGATATGATTGAATCTTTCGTTTGGGGTGATAGTAATGAGTCTCTGTTGCAGTCTGATGTCCTCTATCAACTCCATCTTCGCTTTCTTCCAGAACTATCCCCAGTGCATGCAGATGCCCTGCTGCGAGTGCGGGTGCGCTTCTCTTTCATTTTTAATTATTTTTTAAAACATTTTTTCTGAAAAGATATCAGAAAACGATATCACATTATATGTAAGATGTTTATCGAATACATCCATATATTATCATGTTGTGTGAATTTATTGAAAGAGCCATGCAAGTTTGAAGCGAGAAATGGGAGTGGGTAGAATATTAATGTAACCTAGAGGAAAGAAGTATTCTCTACTTGCAGCAAGAGTCTGCGCGATTTCATGCCTCCTACTCGCTTCGTCAATCTCAATCCCCTCAAGTACGCCCATCCCGACTGCTTCCAATCCGATCGATAATATCTCACATCTCCCCCTCGTTATTGACCAACTTGTTGTTTTTGTATTGTTTTAGTGTCTTTATCAACATATGTAATATTAGTAGACTATTGACACTTTCATGACATTGAAGTCGGTAGTAATCTTCCATCGAGTTTGATTCATTCTTCCATTCAGTCCCTTATTGAATCACCTGCGTGATCGCTGTTTTTCCATGTATCATGAGATTGGTCTCTGGAAGCGCACATGATATGTCACCACTGGAACATTCCCATTCGAGCTTTGATTATTACTCATCCTCGTTTTCATCTCACAGTAGTACACTCGCTAGATCATTCCTCTTGTTGATTCTGTTTCGATACCACGTAGCTTTATTCGGTTAATGATTCTTCCCGTTTCTTCCATCTATTTCCTCCCCTGTTCTGTTCCTGTAAACCGGGTGTCCGCCAATGAGAGTCACGGTGTCCATTTACAATTTGCTTTCTCATCTGTCTAACTCACCACCATTCTTTCTCCTGATCAACACTGGAAATTCTGTATGCACTCAATCGATACTCAACATTGCAACATACCATCCATCACCATCTCCTCTCAGAATACCGTATACCTCCATCATCGTAGATTTTATGAGCAAGTCGTGTTACCTTGTCACCTACTGTTTCTCTTTGCAAATTGTTGATAATGTTGACATATATCGAATAAATTCCCAAGATGCAATCTCAATCAATGCCTGCAACCAACGGTGGTCGTGAAGACATCCTTCCCCTCTATTGGGGAATACCTACACGCTCCTCTTTTTGTTTCTCTATTAGAGAGAGATTGTAAACAATTCTTTGGAAGGAGACCCCACAGACTCTTTACTGCCTTGTTTTTGTGTGCGCGAGAAAATGGAATGGATTGGCAGAAGGTCACTCGGGAACCTCCAGGTTGTCATTAGTTTGTTTCTATTGCTATGGAAACGATCTCGGATGGAAAGGGATAGTAGAAGCACAGGCCCGAGCAATACTGCCAGCGAAACCGATACGGTTCAGTGAAATAGAGTAGGCAGGAAGGATTGTGAAGAGAGAGAGAGAGAGAGAGAGGAGGGGGGGGGGCTATCACTTGTAGTGGACAGAGGAGATTAGTAACTGGAAGGGAAATAGTAGAAGAGGGAGGAGAGGGGGCCACAGGATACTCAATACATGCGGAAATTCTTTAGGAGCGGTTGATCAGGAATTTGGAAAGTGTTCTCAACACCACGAGTTCCCCTGAGGCAAGATGGGGTATCCAATGGGAGTTCTCTGCTCTCCATCCTCTTCCATTCTCCCCTGAGGCAAGATGGGGTATCCAATGGGAGTTCTCTGCTCTCCATCCTCTTCCATTCTCCCCTGAGGCAAGATGGGGTATCCAATGGGAGTTCTCTGCTCTCCATCCTCTTCCATTCTCCCCCCTGAGGCAAGATGGGGTATCCAATGGGAGTTCTCTGCTCTCCATCCTCTTCCATTCTCCCCTGACGCAAGATGGGGTATCCAATGGGAGTTCTCTGCTCTCCATCCTCTTCCATTCTCTCCTGAGGCAAGATGGGGTATCCAATGGGAGTTCTCTGCTCTCCATCCTCTTCCATTCTCCCCTGAGGCAAGATGGGGTATCCAATGGGAGTTCTCTGCTCTCCATCCTCTTCCATTCTCCCCTGAGGCAAGATGGGGTATCCAATGGGAGTTCTCTGCTCTCCATCCTCTTCCATTCTCCCCTGAGGCAAGATGGGGTATCCAATGGGAGTTCTCTGCTCTCCATCCTCTTCCATTCTCCCCCCTGAGGCAAGATGGGGTATCCAATGGGAGTTCTCTGCTCTCCATCCTCTTCCATTCTCCCCTGAGGCAAGATGGGGTATCCAATGGGAGTTCTCTGCTCTCCATCCTCTTCCATTCTCCCCCCTGAGGCAAGATGGGGTATCCAATGGGAGTTCTCTGCTCTCCATCCTCTTCCATTCTCCCCCCTGAGGCAAGATGGGGTATCCAATGGGAGTTCTCTGCTCTCCATCCTCTTCCATTCTCCCCCCTGAGGCAATATGGGGTATCCAATGGGAGTTCTCTGCTCTCCATCCTCTTCCATTCTCCCCTGACGCAAGATGGGGTATCCAATGGGAGTTCTCTGCTCTCCATCCTCTTCCATTCTCCCCTGAGGCAAGATGGGGTATCCAATGGGAGTTCTCCGCTCTCCATCCTCTTCCATTCTCCCCTGAGGCAAGATGGGGTATCCAATGGGAGTTCTCTGCTCTCCATCCTCTTCCATTCTCCCCCCTGAGGCAAGATGGGGTATCCAATGGGAGTTCTCCGCTCTCCATCCTCTTCCATTCTCCCCTGAGGCAAGATGGGGTATCCAATGGGAGTTATCTGCTCTCCATCCTCTTCCATTCTCCCCCCTGAGGCAAGATGGGGTATCCAATGGGAGTTCTCTGCTCTCCATCCTCTTCCATTCTCCCCTGAGGCAAGATGGGGTATCCAATGGGAGTTCTCTGCTCTCCATCCTCTTCCATTCTCCCCTGAGGCAAGATGGGGTATCCAATGGGAGTTCTCTGCTCTCCATCCTCTTCCATTCTCCCCTGAGGCAAGATGGGGTATCCAATGGGAGTTCTCTGCTCTCCATCCTCTTCCATTCTCCCCTGAGGCAAGATGGGGTATCCAATGGGAGTTCTCTGCTCTCCATCCTCTTCCATTCTCCCCTGAGGCAAGATGGGGTATCCAATGGGAGTTCTCTGCTCTCCATCCTCTTCCATTCTCCCCTGAGGCAAGATGGGGTATCCAATGGGAGTTCTCTGCTCTCCATCCTCTTCCATTCTCCCCCCTGAGGCAAGATGGGGTATCCAATGGGAGTTCTCTGCTCTCCATCCTCTTCCATTCTCCCCCCTGAGGCAAGATGGGGTATCCAATGGGAGTTCTCTGCTCTCCATCCTCTTCCATTCTCCCCCCTGAGGCAAGATGGGGTATCCAATGGGAGTTCTCTGCTCTCCATCCTCTTCCATTCTCCCCCGTGAGGCAAGATGGGGTATCCAATGGGAGTTCTCTGCTCTCCATCCTCTTCCATTCTCCCCCCTGAGGCAAGATGGGGTATCCAATGGGAGTTCTCTGCTCTCCATCCTCTTCCATTCTCCCCCGTGAGGCAAGATGGGGTATCCAATGGGAGTTCTCTGCTCTCCATCCTCTTCCATTCTCCCCCCTGAGGCAAGATGGGGTATCCAATGGGAGTTCTCTGCTCTCCATCCTCTTCCATTCTCCCCCCTGAGGCAAGATGGGGTATCCAATGGGAGTTCTCTGCTCTCCATCCTCTTCCATTCTCCCCCCTGAGGCAAGATGGGGTATCCAATGGGAGTTCTCTGCTCTCCATCCTCTTCCATTCTCCCCCCTGAGGCAAGATGGGGTATCCAATGGGAGTTCTCTGCTCTCCATCCTCTTCCATTCTCCCCTGACGCAAGATGGGGTATCCAATGGGAGTTCTCTGCTCTCCATCCTCTTCCATTCTCCCCCCTGAGGCAAGATGGGGTATCCAATGGGAGTTCTCTGCTCTCCATCCTCTTCCATTCTCCCCTGAGGCAAGATGGGGTATCCAATGGGAGTTCTCTGCTCTCCATCCTCTTCCATTCTCCCCCCTGAGGCAAGATGGGGTATCCAATGGGAGTTCTCTGCTCTCCATCCTCTTCCATTCTCCCCCCTGAGGCAAGATGGGGTATCCAATGGGAGTTCTCTGCTCTCCATCCTCTTCCATTCTCCCCCCTGAGGCAAGATGGGGTATCCAATGGGAGTTCTCTGCTCTCCATCCTCTTCCATTCTCCCCCCTGAGGCAAGATGGGGTATCCAATGGGAGTTCTCTGCTCTCCATCCTCTTCCATTCTCCCCCCTGAGGCAAGATGGGGTATCCAATGGGAGTTCTCTGCTCTCCATCCTCTTCCATTCTCCCCCCTGAGGCAAGATGGGGTATCCAATGGGAGTTCTCTGCTCTCCATCCTCTTCCATTCTCCCCCCTGAGGCAAGATGGGGTATCCAATGGGAGTTCTCTGCTCTCCATCCTCTTCCATTCTCCCCCCTGAGGCAAGATGGGGTATCCAATGGGAGTTCTCTGCTCTCCATCCTCTTCCATTCTCCCCCCTGAGGCAAGATGGGGTATCCAATGGGAGTTCTCTGCTCTCCATCCTCTTCTATTCTCCCCCCTGAGGCAAGATGGGGTATCCAATGGGAGTTCTCTGCTCTCCATCCTCTTCCCTTCTCCCCTGAGGCAAGATGGGGTATCCAATGGGAGTTCTCTGCTCTCCATCCTCTTCCATTCTCCCCCCTGAGGCAAGATGGGGTATCCAATGGGAGTTCTCTGCTCTCCATCCTCTTCCATTCTCCCCCCTGAGGCAAGATGGGGTATCCAATGGGAGTTCTCTGCTCTCCATCCTCTTCCATTCTCCCCCCTGAGGCAAGATGGGGTATCCAATGGGAGTTCTCTGCTCTCCATCCTCTTCCATTCTCCCCCCTGAGGCAAGATGGGGTATCCAATGGGAGTTCTCTGCTCTCCATCCTCTTCCATTCTCCCCCCTGAGGCAAGATGGGGTATCCAATGGGAGTTCTCTGCTCTCCATCCTCTTCCATTCTCCCCCCTGAGGCAAGATGAGGTATCCAATGGGAGTTCTCTGCTCTCCATCCTCTTCCATTCTCCCCCCTGAGGCAAGATGGGGTATCCAATGGGAGTTCTCTGCTCTCCATCCTCTTCCATTCTCCCCCCTGAGGCAAGATGGGGTATCCAATGGGAGTTCTCTGCTCTCCATCCTCTTCCATTCTCCCCCCTGAGGCAAGATGGGGTATCCAATGGGAGTTCTCTGCTCTCCATCCTCTTCCATTCTCCCCCCTGAGGCAAGATGGGGTATCCAATGGGAGTTCTCTGCTCTCCATCCTCTTCCATTCTCCCCCCTGAGGCAAGATGGGGTATCCAATGGGAGTTCTCTGCTCTCCATCCTCTTCCATTCTCCCCCCTGAGGCAAGATGGGGTATCCAATGGGAGTTCTCTGCTCTCCATCCTCTTCCATTCTCCCCCCTGAGGCAAGATGGGGTATCCAATGGGAGTTCTCTGCTCTCCATCCTCTTCCATTCTCCCCCCTGAGGCAAGATGGGGTATCCAATGGGAGTTCTCTGCTCTCCATCCTCTTCCATTCTCCCCCCTGAGGCAAGATGGGGTATCCAATGGGAGTTCTCTGCTCTCCATCCTCTTCCATTCTCCCCCCTGAGGCAAGATGGGGTATCCAATGGGAGTTCTCTGCTCTCCATCCTCTTCCATTCTCCCCCCTGAGGCAAGATGGGGTATCCAATGGGAGTTCTCTGCTCTCCATCCTCTTCCATTCTCCCCCCTGAGGCAAGATGGGGTATCCAATGGGAGTTCTCTGCTCTCCATCCTCTTCCATTCTCCCCCCTGAGGCAAGATGGGGTATCCAATGGGAGTTCTCTGCTCTCCATCCTCTTCCATTCTCCCCCCTGAGGCAAGATGGGGTATCCAATGGGAGTTCTCTGCTCTCCATCCTCTTCCATTCTCCCCCCTGAGGCAAGATGGGGTATCCAATGGGAGTTCTCTGCTCTCCATCCTCTTCCATTCTCCCCCCTGAGGCAAGATGGGGTATCCAATGGGAGTTCTCTGCTCTCCATCCTCTTCCATTCTCCCCCCTGAGGCAAGATGGGGTATCCAATGGGAGTTCTCTGCTCTCCATCCTCTTCCATTCTCCCCCCTGAGGCAAGATGGGGTATCCAATGGGAGTTCTCTGCTCTCCATCCTCTTCCATTCTCCCCTGAGGCAAGATGGGGTATCCAATGGGAGTTCTCTGCTCTCCATCCTCTTCCATTCTCCCCCCTGAGGCAAGATGGGGTATCCAATGGGAGTTCTCTGCTCTCCATCCTCTTCCATTCTCCCCCCTGAGGCAAGATGGGGTATCCAATGGGAGTTCTCTGCTCTCCATCCTCTTCTATTCTCCCCCCTGAGGCAAGATGGGGTATCCAATGGGAGTTCTCTGCTCTCCATCCTCTTCCATTCTCCCCCCTGAGGCAAGATGGGGTATCCAATGGGAGTTCTCTGCTCTCCATCCTCTTCCATTCTCCCCCCTGAGGCAAGATGGGGTATCCAATGGGAGTTCTCTGCTCTCCATCCTCTTCCCTTCTCCCCTGAGGCAAGATGGGGTATCCAATGGGAGTTCTCTGCTCTCCATCCTCTTCCATTCTCCCCCCTGAGGCAAGATGGGGTATCCAATGGGAGTTCTCTGCTCTCCATCCTCTTCCATTCTCCCCCCTGAGGCAAGATGGGGTATCCAATGGGAGTTCTCTGCTCTCCATCCTCTTCTATTCTCCCCCCTGAGGCAAGATGGGGTATCCAATGGGAGTTCTCTGCTCTCCATCCTCTTCCATTCTCCCCCCTGAGGCAAGATGGGGTATCCAATGGGAGTTCTCTGCTCTCCATCCTCTTCCATTCTCCCCCCTGAGGCAAGATGGGGTATCCAATGGGAGTTCTCTGCTCTCCATCCTCTTCCCTTCTCCCCTGAGGCAAGATGGGGTATCCAATGGGAGTTCTCTGCTCTCCATCCTCTTCCATTCTCCCCCCTGAGGCAAGATGGGGTATCCAATGGGAGTTCTCTGCTCTCCATCCTCTTCCATTCTCCCCCCTGAGGCAAGATGGGGTATCCAATGGGAGTTCTCTGCTCTCCATCCTCTTCCATTCTCCCCCCTGAGGCAAGATGGGGTATCCAATGGGAGTTCTCTGCTCTCCATCCTCTTCCATTCTCCCCCCTGAGGCAAGATGGGGTATCCAATGGGAGTTCTCTGCTCTCCATCCTCTTCCATTCTCCCCCCTGAGGCAAG
This sequence comes from Pristionchus mayeri, assembly GCA_036245805.1. Lineage (NCBI taxonomy): Eukaryota > Metazoa > Nematoda > Chromadorea > Rhabditida > Neodiplogasteridae > Pristionchus > Pristionchus mayeri. The sequence continues at coordinate 30,551,575 of BTRK01000006.1, forward strand.
ATGGGGTATCCAATGGGAGTTCTCTGCTCTCCATCCTCTTCCATTCTCCCCCCTGAGGCAAGATGAGGTATCCAATGGGAGTTCTCTGCTCTCCATCCTCTTCCATTCTCCCCCCTGAGGCAAGATGGGGTATCCAATGGGAGTTCTCTGCTCTCCATCCTCTTCCATTCTCCCCCCTGAGGCAAGATGGGGTATCCAATGGGAGTTCTCTGCTCTCCATCCTCTTCCATTCTCCCCCCTGAGGCAAGATGGGGTATCCAATGGGAGTTCTCTGCTCTCCATCCTCTTCCATTCTCCCCCCTGAGGCAAGATGGGGTATCCAATGGGAGTTCTCTGCTCTCCATCCTCTTCCATTCTCCCCTGAGGCAAGATGGGGTATCCAATGGGAGTTCTCTGCTCTCCATCCTCTTCCATTCTCCCCTGAGGCAAGATGGGGTATCCAATGGGAGTTCTCTGCTCTCCATCCTCTTCCATTCTCCCCCCTGAGGCAAGATGGGGTATCCAATGGGAGTTCTCTGCTCTCCATCCTCTTCCATTCTCCCCTGACGCAAGATGGGGTATCCAATGGGAGTTCTCTGCTCTCCATCCTCTTCCATTCTCCCCCCTGAGGCAAGATGGGGTATCCAATGGGAGTTCTCTGCTCTCCATCCTCTTCCATTCTCCCCTGAGGCAAGATGGGGTATCCAATGGGAGTTCTCTGCTCTCCATCCTCTTCCATTTTCCCCTGAGGCAAGATGGGGTATCCAATGGGAGTTCTCTGCTCTCCATCCTCTTCCATTCTCCCCTGAGGCAAGATGGGGTATCCAATGGGAGTTCTCTGCTCTCCATCCTCTTCCATTCTCCCCTGAGGCAAGATGGGGTATCCAATGGGAGTTCTCTGCTCTCCATCCTCTTCCATTCTCCCCCCTGAGGCAAGATGGGGTATCCAATGGGAGTTCTCTGCTCTCCATCCTCTTCCATTCTCCCCCCTGAGGCAAGATGGGGTATCCAATGGGAGTTCTCTGCTCTCCATCCTCTTCCATTCTCCCCCCTGAGGCAAGATGGGGTATCCAATGGGAGTTCTCTGCTCTCCATCCTCTTCCATTCTCCCCCCTGAGGCAAGATGGGGTATCCAATGGGAGTTCTCTGCTCTCCATCCTCTTCCCTTCTCCCCTGAGGCAAGATGGGGTATCCAATGGGAGTTCTCTGCTCTCCATCCTCTTCCATTCTCCCCCGTGAGGCAAGATGGGGTATCCAATGGGAGTTCTCTGCTCTCCATCCTCTTCCATTCTCCCCCCTGAGGCAAGATGGGGTATCCAATGGGAGTTCTCTGCTCTCCATCCTCTTCCATTCTCCCCCCTGAGGCAAGATGGGGTATCCAATGGGAGTTCTCTGCTCTCCATCCTCTTCCATTCTCCCCCCTGAGGCAAGATGGGGTATCCAATGGGAGTTCTCTGCTCTCCATCCTCTTCCATTCTCCCCCCTGAGGCAAGATGGGGTATCCAATGGGAGTTCTCTGCTCTCCATCCTCTTCCATTCTCCCCTGACGCAAGATGGGGTATCCAATGGGAGTTCTCTGCTCTCCATCCTCTTCCATTCTCCCCCCTGAGGCAAGATGGGGTATCCAATGGGAGTTCTCTGCTCTCCATCCTCTTCCATTCTCCCCTGAGGCAAGATGGGGTATCCAATGGGAGTTCTCTGCTCTCCATCCTCTTCCATTCTCCCCCCTGAGGCAAGATGGGGTATCCAATGGGAGTTCTCTGCTCTCCATCCTCTTCCATTCTCCCCCCTGAGGCAAGATGGGGTATCCAATGGGAGTTCTCTGCTCTCCATCCTCTTCCATTCTCCCCCCTGAGGCAAGATGGGGTATCCAATGGGAGTTCTCTGCTCTCCATCCTCTTCCATTCTCCCCCCTGAGGCAAGATGGGGTATCCAATGGGAGTTCTCTGCTCTCCATCCTCTTCCATTCTCCCCCCTGAGGCAAGATGGGGTATCCAATGGGAGTTCTCTGCTCTCCATCCTCTTCCATTCTCCCCCCTGAGGCAAGATGGGGTATCCAATGGGAGTTCTCTGCTCTCCATCCTCTTCCATTCTCCCCCCTGAGGCAAGATGGGGTATCCAATGGGAGTTCTCTGCTCTCCATCCTCTTCCATTCTCCCCCCTGAGGCAAGATGGGGTATCCAATGGGAGTTCTCTGCTCTCCATCCTCTTCCATTCTCCCCCCTGAGGCAAGATGGGGTATCCAATGGGAGTTCTCTGCTCTCCATCCTCTTCCATTCTCCCCCCTGAGGCAAGATGGGGTATCCAATGGGAGTTCTCTGCTCTCCATCCTCTTCCATTCTCCCCCCTGAGGCAAGATGGGGTATCCAATGGGAGTTCTCTGCTCTCCATCCTCTTCCATTCTCCCCCCTGAGGCAAGATGGGGTATCCAATGGGAGTTCTCTGCTCTCCATCCTCTTCCATTCTCCCCCCTGAGGCAAGATGGGGTATCCAATGGGAGTTCTCTGCTCTCCATCCTCTTCCCTTCTCCCCTGAGGCAAGATGGGGTATCCAATGGGAGTTCTCTGCTCTCCATCCTCTTCCATTCTCCCCCCTGAGGCAAGATGGGGTATCCAATGGGAGTTCTCTGCTCTCCATCCTCTTCCATTCTCCCCCCTGAGGCAAGATGGGGTATCCAATGGGAGTTCTCTGCTCTCCATCCTCTTCCATTCTCCCCTGAGGCAAGATGGGGTATCCAATGGGAGTTCTCTGCTCTCCATCCTCTTCCATTCTCCCCTGACGCAAGATGGGGTATCCAATGGGAGTTCTCTGCTCTCCATCCTCTTCCATTCTCCCCTGAGGCAAGATGGGGTATCCAATGGGAGTTCTCTGCTCTCCATCCTCTTCCATTCTCCCCTGAGGCAAGATGGGGTATCCAATGGGAGTTCTCTGCTCTCCATCCTCTTCCATTCTCCCCCCTGAGGCAAGATGGGGTATCCAATGGGAGTTCTCTGCTCTCCATCCTCTTCCATTCTCCCCCCTGAGGCAAGATGGGGTATCCAATGGGAGTTCTCTGCTCTCCATCCTCTTCCATTCTCCCCCCTGAGGCAAGATGGGGTATCCAATGGGAGTTCTCTGCTCTCCATCCTCTCCCATTCTCCCCCCTGAGGCAAGATGGGGTATCCAATGGGAGTTCTCTGCTCTCCATCCTCTTCCATTCTCCCCCCTGAGGCAAGATGGGGTATCCAATGGGAGTTCTCTGCTCTCCATCCTCTTCCATTCTCCCCCCTGAGGCAAGATGGGGTATCCAATGGGAGTTCTCTGCTCTCCATCCTCTTCCATTCTCCCCCCTGAGGCAAGATGGGGTATCCAATGGGAGTTCTCTGCTCTCCATCCTCTTCCATTCTCCCCCCTGAGGCAAGATGGGGTATCCAATGGGAGTTCTCTGCTCTCCATCCTCTTCCATTCTCCCCCCTGAGGCAAGATGGGGTATCCAATGGGAGTTCTCTGCTCTCCATCCTCTTCCATTCTCCCCCCTGAGGCAAGATGGGGTATCCAATGGGAGTTCTCTGCTCTCCATCCTCTTCTATTCTCCCCCCTGAGGCAAGATGGGGTATCCAATGGGAGTTCTCTGCTCTCCATCCTCTTCCATTCTCCCCCCTGAGGCAAGATGGGGTATCCAATGGGAGTTCTCTGCTCTCCATCCTCTTCCATTCTCCCCCCTGAGGCAAGATGGGGTATCCAATGGGAGTTCTCTGCTCTCCATCCTCTTCCCTTCTCCCCTGAGGCAAGATGGGGTATCCAATGGGAGTTCTCTGCTCTCCCCCCTGAGGCAAGATGGGGTATCCAATGGGAGTTCTCTGCTCTCCATCCTCTTCCATTCTCCCCCCTGAGGCAAGATGGGGTATCCAATGGGAGTTCTCTGCTCTCCATCCTCTTCTATTCTCCCCCCTGAGGCAAGATGGGGTATCCAATGGGAGTTCTCTGCTCTCCATCCTCTTCCATTCTCCCCCCTGAGGCAAGATGGGGTATCCAATGGGAGTTCTCTGCTCTCCATCCTCTTCCATTCTCCCCCCTGAGGCAAGATGGGGTATCCAATGGGAGTTCTCTGCTCTCCATCCTCTTCCATTCTCCCCCCTGAGGCAAGATGGGGTATCCAATGGGAGTTCTCTGCTCTCCATCCTCTTCCATTCTCCCCCCTGAGGCAAGATGGGGTATCCAATGGGAGTTCTCTGCTCTCCATCCTCTTCCATTCTCCCCCCTGAGGCAAGATGCGGTATCCAATGGGAGTTCTCTGCTCTCCATCCTCTTCCATTCTCCCCCCTGAGGCAAGATGGGGTATCCAATGGGAGTTCTCTGCTCTCCATCCTCTTCCCTTCTCCCCTGAGGCAAGATGGGGTATCCAATGGGAGTTCTCTGCTCTCCATCCTCTTCCATTCTCCCCCCTGAGGCAAGATGGGGTATCCAATGGGAGTTCTCTGCTCTCCATCCTCTTCCATTCTCCCCCCTGAGGCAAGATGGGGTATCCAATGGGAGTTCTCTGCTCTCCATCCTCTTCCATTCTCCCCTGACGCAAGATGGGGTATCCAATGGGAGTTCTCTGCTCTCCATCCTCTTCCATTCTCCCCTGACGCAAGATGGGGTATCCAATGGGAGTTCTCTGCTCTCCATCCTCTTCCATTCTCCCCTGAGGCAAGATGGGGTATCCAATGGGAGTTCTCTGCTCTCCATCCTCTTCCATTCTCCCCCCTGAGGCAAGATGGGGTATCCAATGGGAGTTCTCTGCTCTCCATCCTCTTCCATTCTCCCCTGAGGCAAGATGGGGTATCCAATGGGAGTTCTCTGCTCTCCATCCTCTTCCATTCTCCCCCCTGAGGCAAGATGGGGTATCCAATGGGAGTTCTCTGCTCTCCATCCTCTTCCATTCTCCCCCCTGAGGCAAGATGGGGTATCCAATGGGAGTTCTCTGCTCTCCATCCTCTTCCATTCTCCCCCCTGAGGCAAGATGGGGTATCCAATGGGAGTTCTCTGCTCTCCATCCTCTTCCATTCTCCCCTGAGGCAAGATGGGGTATCCAATGGGAGTTCTCTGCTCTCCATCCTCTTCCATTCTCCCCTGAGGCAAGATGGGGTATCCAATGGGAGTTCTCTGCTCTCCATCCTCTTCCATTCTCCCTCTCTCTTCACCTCTCCTTCTCTCTCTCTCTCGTATTTTCTCGTCTAGTTCACGATTCGCGGCATAGTCTATTTTCGCTCCCCTATTCCTCGTTTTCGTAACTAAACGGACTTTTTGAGGTATCTAGGAATCATGAGTAAGCGTTTAATGATGCGCATTCATTATTCTCCAATCTTTCCTTCTCCAAAGTATTCTTGGTGCTTTCTTGTTCCTTTTTTTCAATTTAATTCTATACATCGCAGATTATTTTCCCAGTGATTTGGCATCCGATTTCATGTTCCATTCTCTGCTGATTGTTGATTGTTGTTGGCCGTCTGATAGAGTGCATCAACAACACGTGTAATGAATGGCAGCGATTCCAGATGACAGAATTCGCATAGCACTCGCTCTCTTCCTTTCTCCCACACACTCAAGCCGAAGAGTTCTCATCTCGAGACTCGGATTATCGATCATTTGAGTAGATCATCTGACCAGCGTCCAAAGGGGGAAGATGGTGCTCGCAGCGACACTCTCCATGCTAAGGTCGGTTGAGGAAAATCTGATTTATTAGGAAATTCGAGCCTCAATACGGGTGGTCATTTTTTGTTTTGAAATGGATGTTCCTGCATCGTCTCTCTCTCTTCCCCTCTCAGATACATCGGTGGAAGTGATGATCGTGACTTCGTGGATCGTCTCCATTCCTACTTCACCTGTAATATCCTCATCGCACTCAGCATCCTCGTATCATTCAAGCAATTCGGAGGAAAACCAGTGAGATAGTTGATTGTGCATGAGTGAAGTATTAGGTTGTCCGGAAAGTCTGTGTATTTTTCAAAACTTTATTTCTTGGGAATGGGGAAAGCTTATGTTCAATTATACTTGTCCTCATTATTGGCAATATGCACCCAACGTATCTGCAATGTATGGATCCCCTCCCTTTAGAACCCGCTTGAGCGCAAATCAAAGTATTGCTTGAGAGCAGACTCGAGACTTCCATGGGAATTGAGCGACATATCTCCAAGAACATGGGCCAAGTCTGCGAAAAGCCTGTAAACCGATGGGGCAATCCTTCCATCTCCAGCCAGATCTTGCTTGACTTGAATGGAGACCTTGGGACGGGGGCCATTTTGGTGATTATATACTTTCTTGCCCTTTAGCTTTGGACGATTGACTTCCAACTTCAAATTTGGGTACTTGGTTATGTGAAGTACTTGGCCCCGGTGAATTACATGTCCTCAAGGAGTAGCACCGAGTAGATCACCCCATGAACTCCCCACCACATTGACAGCTTGTATTTATCAGTGTGAAGGCCAAGTTTGATAGCACCTTGTGGAGTCTACCCTTCTCCAACCCGCTCGGCTCTCATGTGGTTGCTATCGTAGAGGACCCACTTCTGATTCCCCGTTATGAGCCGTTCCAGCCATAGATCCCCACCTCGGAGAATGAGTAGAGTAATAAATATATCGACTCGACGGTCGTGGCTGGCTTGGATCAGATCATGGAGTATGAATCGACCGATAAAATTCCTCATCCCAAGAGATGTCAAGCCTTCTCTGGCAGTGCTATGGTGAACTCTAAGTGTAATAGTCATTTCACGGGCACTTTGAAATGGGTCAGAGGTAAAGCAGAACATTTCGGAAGTGGGTGGCACCAGGAACATACATCGTTGCTCTACTAGAGCTTGACTGAAGGAAAGGGAATGGAGACTTGTTTACTATAAAGGCCCATCACTCACTGTTATTTACTAAGAACGAGGGGGCACCAAAGTGCATTTGCGACGAGCAGTGTAAACACAAATTAATACACAAAGACTTTCCGTACAACCTGATAGGAAAAGAATAGTGTTGAAGAAGATATTCGGATTGAAGGACGAATGTGCCTTTTCCGTTCTAATGGTTTGGATACATCGCCCATTTTTTCTCTTTAATTTTGATCCGTGACGATGAATCTTCCATTTTGAGCTATATGAGTGACTATCTGATAGAATTGAGCAAATCTACCTATGAGCCGTACAGTGAAAAATAAAGTGCCGATTTTAAGATCCCCCTAGGGGCAACTTTTCACGTAGAGTTCGAAAATCGACCTTAGGAAGCCGTATCTCTGACACCTCATTTCGTGTTATGCGCTGAAGTTGAGAGGTTGGTGTTTGTATCTTTTGAACGGCGATTCCAAACCCCATAATGTATGGTAATTCTTAAAGATCTCGACGAGATAAGCATTTTCACTGTTGAAAGTGAAGGGCTAGCTCATCTTTGAAAAAAGTTACGGCCGTTTGAAATCAAAAATTTGTCGAAAAATTGCCGACCTGAAAAATTTTTTGGGGGCTGTCGTTTTTTTAATTAATCGCATTAAAACCGCCATGAAAAAGTACCCCTAATCCACAATTTTCAGCGAAAAATTCGTTCCCCTAAGATGTTTCCTGGTTCTCGCAAGATGCCGCAGTGAAGATTTCCCGATATTTCACATCAACAACATTCAACAGCAAAACATGGCATTCACTCTCATTGAGAGTCTTTTTTTTTTAGTTTATTTTTAATATATTTGAAACATTTTGAACAGTTGAAACCTTATCTAAGTGAACATCAGCTCGATTGGCAGCGTTTCAATGTGATTTGAGCCTGTGGTACTCGTTTGGCCTTTGTTTTGACAACGATATCTCTACAACCAAAAGTACTACAGTTAACAGATCTGAAATATAAAGCATATGTGAAAATATAATTAATAATAACTTGTTTCGGAACCATTCCTGTTCATTCCAAGGGCACTACGTCGGATGAGAACCATGACGTCATGCCGCCTTTGATACATCAAAGGCGGCATGACGTCATAGTTCTCATCCGACGTAGTGCCATTCCAAGTATATAGTAGTGCGTAATTTACCAATTCCGGGTTCCTGCCGCATCAATTCCTGCTCGAAGCGGGTTCAAACTTAATTTTTAAGCACTCTAATGTCAAAATTCATATACTACGAGTGAAAATGTTCCAGAAAAAATATTACAAAAGTAAAATTAAAGAAAAAATATTTTTTCACATTTTTGCCCCTGGGGTAGTGAGGGGTGAAAATGTCGAAATCATGGATACGTATGAAAACGTAATATGACGCCGTACTCCTAAGAATCGAACAAACGTTGGAACACCAATTTTTCAATAATATGGTATCCGGGGTACTTTTTCATGATGATGACGATGGTCAACTTCATTTTGCATAATTGACCTCTAATGAAGCACTATTTCACCAGTCTAAATAGCGAAATTTCCGGTGTATTTGATTTATCAGGAGTAAAACTTGCTGCAAAAATTTGAAAATTTGTTTCCCGAGGTGGTTTTTCATTCTCTACACGACGGAATGGTTAACAACCCCGTTTGCAAGTTCCTTCATTGGTGTTCGGATTTTATTTATGGCTAAAACTCAAAACTAGAAGCCGGCATTGTTTGTGCATGTAAAGTAACTAGTGCCTAGGCCGTAATCCGATTTTTGTGCAATTTGAAGTATGGGATTTTTACTTATGCCCATTATAGTTTTCCGATTTCCAAAACTACTCATCTCTCACTATCTAGTCAGCGAACAAGAGAGCACACTTGTTCACCCATTCTCGTATCACTGATAGCTCAATTGGTAGTACGTTGGGCTGTCACCCACCGACTCGCGGGTTCGATCCTCGCCGCTGTGCAAGTTTTGCAATATTTTTATCAAGTTTCTAACAGCCGTTGCCAAGATAGATCTCAACTCAATTTTCATCAACAATGCTTAGACACAATAGTTCATCTTTTGTTATTAACGATATGTTTGCTTTCTGTCTATAAGATAAAAATTTATTCAAATTATATCGTCTTTACTTTTCAATTATTTACTCTTTCACCAAAACACTCGTTAGAAATAAATTGAGGGATTGAAAAATTGCAAAACTATTGCAAAACTTGAGCAGAGGCGGGGATCGAACCCGCGACTCGCTGAGTGATAGCCCAACGCACTACCAATTGAGCTATCAGTGATACGAGAGTAGGTGAACAAGTGTGCTCTCTTGTTCGCTGACTAGATAGTGAGAGATGAGTAGTTTTGGAAATCGGAACACTAAAATGGGCATAAGTCTCATAAATCCCATACTTCAAATTGCACAAAAATCGGATTACGGCCTAGGCAATAGATAGTTTACATGCACACACAATGCCGGCTTCTAGTTTTGAGTTTTAGCCATAAATAAAATCCGAACACCAATGAAGGAACTTGCAAACGGGGTTGTTCACCATTCCATCGTGTAGAGAATGAAAAACCACCTCGGGAAACAAATTTCCAAATTTTTGTAGCAAGTTTTACCCCTGATAAATAAAATAAACCGGAAATTTCGCTATTTCGACGGGTGAAATAGTGCTTCATTAGAGGTCAATTATGCAAAATGAAGTTGACCATCGTCATCAGCATGAAAAAGTACCCCGGATACCATATTATTGAAAAATTGGTGTTCCAGATCCTCCCTGAATTGTCTGACCCTTACAAATACTGCGTCATATCTTGGTGTATGTTCACTCGTAGAATACGAATTTTGACATTAGCACGCTTAAAAATTAAGTTTGAGCCCGCTTCGAGCAGGAATTGATGAGGCAGGAACCCGGAATTGGTAAATTACGCACTACAATATACTTGGAATGGACAGGAATGATTCCGAAACAAATTATTATTAATTATAATATCACATATGCTTTATATTTCAGATCTGTTAACTGTAGTACTTTTGGTTGTAGAGATATCGTTGTCAAAACAAAGTCCAAACGTGTACCACAGGCTCAAATCACATTGAAACGCTGCCAATCGAGCTGATGTTCACTTAGATAAGGTTTCAACTGTTCAAAATGTTTCAAATATATTAAAAATAAATTAAAAACATCAATGACTCTCAATGAGAGTGAATGCCATGTTTTGCTGTTGAATGTTGTTGATGTGAAATATCGGGAAATCTGCACTGCGGCATCTTGCGAGAACCAGGAAACATCTTAGGGGAACGATTTTTTCGCTGAAAATTTGGTAATGGGGGTACTTTTTCATGGCGGCTTTAATGCGATTAATTAAAAAACGACAGCCCCCAAAAAATTTTTCAGGTCGGCAATTTTTCGACAAATTTTTGATTTCAAACGGCCGTAACTTTTTTCAAAGATGAGCTAGCCCTTCACTTTCAACAGTGAAAATGCTTATCTCGTCGAGATCTTTAAGAATTACCATACATTATGGGGTTTGGAATCGCCGTTCAAAAGATACAAAAACCGACCTCTCAACTTCAGCGCATAACACGAAATGAGGTGTCAGAGATACGGCATCCTAAGGTCAATTTTCGAACTCTACGTGAAAAGTTACCCCTAGGGGGATCTTAAAATCGGCACCTTATTTTTCACTGTACGGCCTCTGCTCAGTTCTCTCAGATAGTCACTCATATGTAAGTAGATGATGGAGTTTGAGAACAGTGGTCGAAAAGTAGGTCCAAAATGACATAACGTGCCCGGTTTTTGGAGTTCGGATCAGTGTAAAAGTAGAAAACGTACCCATTTTTTAGTATTGTTTCTTTAAAACGTACCCATTTTCAACGGTTTCATATTAAATTTTAGAAACGTGACCACTTTTTACAATTTTTGTGACCTACCCTTTCGACCACTGTTTGAGAAGAGGCAGAGTGTAAATGTGTTGGTGTGCAGGTGGAGTGCCTCGTGCCGGACATGTTCTCTTCCGCATGGGAACAATACGCAGAGAACTACTGCTGGGCACAGGACACTTACTTCGTCCCCGAGGGGAGACACGTCGCCGGAATGGAGGACAGGGAGAAGAGAGTGAGGTGAGAGAGAGAGAGGAGAACACTCTCCAGTTGTACTCCTCGTCTATACTGCAAGTGAGATGCCATTATGGCTTCGAGTTGGCATGGACAGTCTTAAATGGTGTATATTAATTCTTCTATGTAATATCATAAATCTGATTGGTGATGGTTGAATGGGCAGTTTTGTCTCCCTAGACGCATCTCGTACTACCAATGGGTGCCGTTCTTCCTTCTGATGGAGGCAGCTTGCTTCCGTCTCCCTTCTCTCCTCTGGCAGTATTTGAGTGGACACTCAGGTGAGCAATCAAGAATCCTCATATTTATTTCACAGATCTTGCGGTAAAAACCTTGTGTTCTGGCCTCATCAGCACACTTGTTAGAATAAGTATTGTTGAGGGATCAAGATCACGGAGATCGTGAAGCTGTCCTCTGATCCGAACAATATCAAGCCAGATATCAAACGGGCGAACATCAAGAGCCTCACCATGCATCTGCAGGTCACAATTGAGGCTTTTCTTGTAGAAGTGACTAGCATGAGATTGTCATATTTCTCATAGATTGCAATTCGAGTTTATATAATTTCTTTGTGTAGTTTGTGATTGAACTTGTGAGAAATCTACTAAATAATTACCTGCAGGGTGCCCTCCGCTTTCACAAAAGACTGCAAAAGAAGCAGATAAAGCCTCATAAGTGAGTTCATTCTATCATTTTTCAATTTAATTTTTAAATTGATAAATTTAAAAATGAAATTGAAAGTTATATTGATTTTTAATTTTGCTATTATCTGAATTTTGCTAATTATTCGTATTTTGAAGATTTTAGAATAGTATGGAAAGACAAAGGAATTTTGAGCTTTTTTTATCTCGAAATACATATCGGTACGGTTTTATGTGTCTTCATTCAATCCAGAGTTATTAACTTAATTCGCTTCTTTGGCCTCTCAGATGGGGACCTGAAATATAGTATGAATGGGTGAATGTAATGCTTGTCACATACGGTGTCTCCCCTTCGATCTCCTTCTGCTGCTGGTTCTTTCCGAAGAAGTTGAGGAGTGAATTAGTCTTGGGTGTCTTCGGAGTGGGCGGGGCTGGGGAGGATTGGAGAGGGGCGTTGGATGATTGTCTCTTCGTCGGCGCTTTCTTCTTCTTCTCTGGAGTAGCTTCGAAGGAAGGGATGGGGGACACTTTGAGTCCCCATTGGTCGAAGGATAGTCTGAGGAAGGAGCAGTATCCCTCCATGGAAGTGACTGCCACTAGACTCCCATCTCTGCTCCATGAGGCATCAGTCAGTTTGAGATAGTGCACATCGGCGACGTAAGCAATGGGGGAGGAATGCTGAGAGTCGTAGAAGATGAGTGCCTGATCGGTGAGGGCCAACCAGACTACGCGATGGGGCAACCTCAATCAAGAGTTAGTCTATTCTTATGGGAGGAGTATGGGTACCCGCTGTAGTTCTCCGTCGAGTTTTCATCGAGAGCCATCAGGACGGGGCACATCTTCACGAGGAAAGTGGCTTTGGAAAATGGAAGAATCCACGACGGCTTCCCACTGTCATTATTGCGAGGAGTTATAAAAGGCGAATACAAACCTAGTAACGGCATCTCTTCTCTTGAAGACGTAACACCCGTAGAAATTCTTGTCTCGGGATTCAATGTGCGCACCTGTGAACAGTTAAGTACAAGTTGAGATTAATGTCAAAGGAAAGATTATGGATCAGACATATATCTCTATTTAAAAGATTAAGGTCCTATACTTCACATACTCTGTTCGACTAGAGATCGCTAAGTTGAGAAAGTCACGCATTGCTGTAAAGAAAATATGCTTACAAGGAACGACGAGGAGTTGGCCACAAGGGGAGAAAGATGGAAGACGTTTGAATGACATCATCTGATCGTCGTAGAACAACTTAGTTTTCTGGAAGAGGGGCAATTAAAGGAGATATCACTTCGGGAAAGGCTCATATCTTTAGTTGAAACGTTCTATGCTTAGCCTTACAACTACTAGCTTCCGATCCCGCTTTTAATTAGATTTTTTGCCGATTTTGGAATTTCTTAATTTATGCATTCCGGTCGTTTTCATGATCTCTAGTACAACCGAAAGCTTTTAAAATTTGGAATCTAATGTGCTTTTTTCATATGAATTTCATTGTTCCATTACCGAAATGTCGATTGTCGAATTTCCCCCTCCCCAATTAATGGACTGCTAATAATCAGAGAAGAGAGAGAACTCGCCTTTGCATCTGTGATGTGCGATGCGAAAGAGAGGGAAGGGAAATCGAATGATTGAATCATTTGAAGTTTCGTTCCCTTGACTGCATCGATCACTTCCATCCTTCGATCCGTAGACTGGGTGATCAGATACCTTCCGAGAGGATCCCATGTTATCCCGTTGGGGAACTCTCGCAGATTGAATACACTCAGCACGCGCTTTCCTGAAATGGAGTAGATGAGCGTAGGAATTTGAGTGGGAGGAGTGACCATTAGTGGCATCGTGAACGAGCAGATTGTTGTCCCTCCCAATGCTCGCCAATCGGGTTCCATTGGGCTGCCACGCTACACAAGTCACGTCACTATCGTGACGAATAGCTTTCAGTTTCACCCAATGTTCCTGCGAACGTTGATTGATGAGACTGAGGAGTAGGTGAGATCAAACCTTATTGGGTGGCAGGTCTGCATTTTCCTTAGACTCAAGGCTTTCCTCAGAATCAGGAACTTTGTCAGTTAGCCTCCAGATAATCAACAGACCCTCACTATCTCCAGATGCCAAATACCGCTCTGTAGATATTGATAACCACGTGTACAGAGACATTCAACGCACCATCATTGATAGAATGAAATTGAATAGTATTGATCGAGTTGTGATGACCGACGATATTCGAGATGAAGTTGACTGTGGAAGTGGCATCCTTCTCCTCCTTGAATGTAATTTCCCATATTCGAATCTGCAAGGAGAAGGAAATGAGAATCCCTTCTTCATTTACTGCACTCCTACCTCTTTCTCCATGCTGCATGTAGCAATACGATAGCGACCTCGCCCAATATCATGTTCATCGATGTCAATAGATAATAAACTTGCTCTATTGTGCCAGGATATCTGTGGCAAGAAAAGCTCCATTTCGCAGAGTACCTGCGTAATTCGTAAAATAACTGCCGCAAATAGCAAATATCAAGATAATATATGCGAGATGAATGATAAGGCTTTTATCTCTTAAAACGTATAATGTAGCCAAGCAAAAAAATATGAAAATTTAAGTATCTCCTGTTTTGGATGTATAAGCCTTACATGCTCCTCAATTTCCCGCCAAAACTATTTGTGCGCCAGCCGCGTTGTAGTGTGTACTCTCTATTCTCCCCTTTCTCTTGGAGTGCAGACGGTTATTTTCATAATGTCTAATATAAAGAAAATTATTTGATATGTTGAAAATATTGATGTGTACAAATACGTTAAAAATTTAATATCTTTTGCATCAAGTCAATTGAAGATGGATAGAAATGAAGTGCATTGTGCTTCACTTCTACGGAGAATATTCTCACAAATTTACATTGAATAAACGGACTTGCTTATACTTTTTTTATATTTTATTTCGGAGAGAAACGCCAGTATTATACACATTGATCAGCCCCTCTTCCAGATTCTTCTGGCTATGCAATCTTCCGTATTCGGCCTTCTTCGTCACTTCGATGTACATCACGACGAAGCTCTTCTATCTCATCAACGTCGTCCTCCAATTGATGCTCATGAACAAGTGAGCAAGTGATTCACTTCGTGTACTACATTATTTAATTTATTCCAGTTGAGGAAATTTTAAATTAGGAAGTAACTATACCATACCTTCAGGCTACTAGATCCATAAGCATATCCCTAGCCCTAAGGGAAGCATCAACCTCAACATCTTAGCAATTTCACCTTTATACATTTCGTTACTAAAACAAGGGCTTCTATAGTAGTGCATCGACAGATGCAAAAAAGCAAATCTGAAAAAGAAAAAAAAGAATGTTTCGGGAAAATACTTTAGTTACACTCTGATCGCATCAAGTTGTAGATTTCTGGAGACCGATCGATATTCGTGGTACGGCTTCGGAGCACTGATCGATCTGATGAGGGGATCGACATGGAAGACATCCGGAGTATTTCCAAGGGTGGGAAGACATTGTGATCATCGAAGATTCGTTCAGATTTATTGATTATCGTCAAACATATGGGAAATCAAGGTATTCTCTCTGATTGTGAGACTGCTTGAGGAATGATGGCGAAGTCTCTTCTCTTCCCTCAGGTTTCCCTGTGTGACTTCGACGTGCGAGTGATGGGAAACGTGCAAGAACACACCATCCAATGCGTCCTCGTCATCAACATCTTCAATGAGAAGATATTCATCTTCCTCTGGTTCTGGTCAGTTATCTCCATTCTCTGCCCTCCACTTCATCTTCTGCTGCACTAATTGGCCACTTAGTGCCTTACAGCTGATCGCAAACTGTGAAGAACAAAGAGTTGCATTTATGATGTACTTTCAATTTATTTATCGCGACTACTTTCACTATAAATTTTAGTAAATATATTATTTGCAGTAGTTCTGTACATATCTGTAATGACTTGGCAATATTGGAGGTTCATGGGTCTGTTCCTGTTCACGGCGGGCTCTCTCCTCTATTGGCTCTTCGTCTCTGTCCTCCCCTTTCCTGCGAAGAGATTCGTGAGCAGACATCTCGAGATGAGCGAGATGCCATTCAATGCAGAAAGTGAGTGGGAAGGAGGAGAAGGAGGGGGGGGGGGAGATCAGTTGACTAGATGGAAGTGAATGTAGGAAGAGGTATGACAGCAATGTGCAATAGGTACATAGATGAGGTTCTTATATGCGAAGTAGGCAAACTTTAGATATCCATTTTTATAAACCATTGTTTCATTTGGGCATATTCACCCTCGACTTCTTTGTTGTTGTTTTTTTATACATCTCGAATAACTGAAAATACATTTGAACATGATATTTTGAGAGCCTCCTTTTTATTCATTGCGTTACAGCGAAAAAGTTTTATTGACAGTTATTTAAAAAATAACAGAATGTGAATATAGTTACTTCAATTATTGGGTAGGAACTTCTGACCGAAGTCAATTCTTAAAGGGTAGGTATTTTTGTGCGAAGTCTAAGGCTAAACACTTCTGTGCGAAGTCTAGGGGCTACCACTTCTCCGCAGTCTTTTTTCTTCTGCGATGATAATTCATGAGAACTGTCTGAATGAATTATATTTATATAGTTGCAAATGATTTTGTAGTAAAATTACCTTTAACGCAGCTGCATCTTACTTTGTATGACCTTTTAATTAAGACGTTTGAGATGATGTAGGCATCTTAAATAATTTTACATAAATAATATGAATAACTATTAGAGTGAACAAATAAGAAAGCACATAATAGAAGATACTGAACGTAATGGGAGGAAGGAAAATAGCACTTATTGCCCTGAACGCGTAACCGCAACGCGTTCAGTTGGTCGTGGTCTAAATTTCTCCCATCTGAAGAGCTGTAGAAAATAATTGATGCATTGTCAGATGCTGATACGGAGAAGGAAGTGGATAAATTCATTTCGTCGTATCTCAGATCCGACGGAGTTTTCGTCCTCAGAATGATCACCATGCAGGTATTCGCACGTTGTGGGAATTGGATGTTGAATGACTCACCAGAAGTAATTCCTTCTTTCGATCTCATCGGGTTTTCTTCATTACCTCCGAGTGTTGTGCACGATGCTCTCAATAATTTATGCTGGCCAACGATTTCTTTTGTCTCTAGTGTCAATGGGAGGAGAGTAATCCCTTTCAGTCGGGAGTTATTTTCGGGACCGATCTGACTGTCTCACTATGGAAATCATACTTCGGAGAGACGATCAAGAGGAGCAATTCATTCTCAAACCTCCAAACAAGGTCATCTCGAGTCACTCTTTGATAGCATAGGAAAAAAGTATATGTGATGTATCCTTGCTTTAAATGATAAAAAGTATTAGGATAGCGTATTAAAGGAAAGAGGCGCCGCTGTGGATCGATGGCGATGATTTCAACAAGTATGAGGGTAATGGAGGTACGCTCTACTATCCTTGAGAACATTCGAAATCTCATATCGAGATTTCCATTGTTGCAAATAGTGGAATTCTTACTTTATTTTTCTGCTGG
This sequence comes from Pristionchus mayeri, assembly GCA_036245805.1. Taxonomy (NCBI): domain Eukaryota; kingdom Metazoa; phylum Nematoda; class Chromadorea; order Rhabditida; family Neodiplogasteridae; genus Pristionchus; species Pristionchus mayeri. The sequence goes on from BTRK01000006.1 coordinate 30,568,642, forward strand.
TCATCTTCATAATATGTTTAGGTGGATGGGACAAATCTCGTCAGGGAAGTGTTGACCTTCCCTACAAACTTCCCTCTTGGCAAGTGAAGCAGAATGAGGATAACGAGTTGAGGATGAGAGGAGGAAGAGGAGGTATCCAGGAAGGGGAGATACAATCGTGCAATTATTCATTTGGTTGTAGACGTAACTGGAGGGAGTGTGACTGCATCTCCGAAGATGCCTCCCCGTGTTCCCTTGAGAGATGGAACAGCGGGAGAGAGGATCAAGCTCATTCCCCCACCCGCTCCCCCGCCCGAGTCAGTCATCATTCTATTCACTTTCTGCGTCTTTGAAAAAAAATGTCTTATTGCTTCCAAAGTTTTGCTCCTGTAAGTGTCGTTGGGCAGTAAATGAGTTTGAGTTTCGACTTTACCGGTATACTGTTAAGTTTTAAATAGTTGTAGATGTGGAAGTTGTATATTTCTTAATAGTCTAGTGAGATGTTTCTTTCCAGTTTCATGCGTCACGTCGCATTGATAAAAGGAGCGGGTGATCTGGACGACCCGAACGAGACATCCATTGTGAGGTCTGTGCAAAGCTCGCCCTCGAAACGGACAAGCAGGCCATTTCTCCATTGATCATTAAATAGGTCATTCGGTGATTCGAGTGCCATCGCACTCTTGTAATAGCTCTAGAAGAGTATTTTCATATGTTGTAAGTTTCCAGTTCGTAGTGATTAGTTCGCACTTACTTGCACCCGTTTACAAGTCCGGTTCAATTATAACCAGATAATTAACTTTTCGTAGGAATGTATTTTCGGTTTCTCTCGTTTCAACATAATTCCATGCATAATAACTCCTCATACTAATTGTTCAAATAATTTTTATATTTTTTTGACAATCGTTATAATGGAATTGTAATAACTGTCCACATTTCCCTCTTTCGACGCATAATCACTCATTGTATCCCGGATAGCATTTGGTTATGTTACGCCAATCATTCAACAAAATCAGCCATTGTGTGCATATTTGCAATCTCAGATTCACCTACCGTAATCACAGACACTGCTACATTATGACTCTACCTCCGCTCAATTGTGTCGTCCCCAATTTCTCTCTCTGTAAGCTTTAACCTTGATTATTGTGCCGATTCTCCCAGATAACAGAAGTGCTTTATCGATTTCTCATCACATTCATATGTGATAAACAGTTAGTTCATAAATGGATACCAATGAGAAGTGGACGGAGGATTAGGGTTGTGATATCACCAGTTTCCCACGCTGTTCAACTCGAGGGAGGTGTTGGTGAAGGTGAGGTTGTGATCGCCCAGTTCTCAATGATCGAATTGTGACAATAAGAACACCGTCGAAAGAAAAAATATACCCTGAACATTAAGAAGAGAGTGAAATTGCGATGAAAAAATGATGATAACTTTCGTTGGATACTCACTGCCTTGTAATACGAATGCGGTCTGGTTATCAGCCAGATGGAGAACTCCCTCTCCCGTTGGTTTGAGATGGCCTCCCTCCTTGAGAAGGGCCATCTCACGCTGATCTACTGCTGCAACCAAGGCATCTCTCCCTTCCCTTCCCTTCTCTCGAGAGGAACTCACCTGTCTTCTTTATATTCTCGACGAACTCAGTGTAGTTGAAGTCACCGAGATCGATTGCCTGTGTGACGAGAAGAGAAGAGAGGATGAGACTGACTGAGATTGAATTGAGGAAGTGAATGAGATTGGAGAAGGAAGGGCTTACGAAGTGTGAACTGTGAAGCATTCATTTCGTGTTGGTGAAGTAGAGAGGAATGGGATTCGATGGGGGTTCATCCCCCTCTCAAAACCCCCTGACAAATCGAGATTAGCGGGCACGCGATAGATGGGAGATTATAGTTGGATCAAGTGAGGGAAGGGTTGACAAGTGATTGGACTGATGATATGAGAACATTCCCTCCAATTATCTTGGTAAAAGATCCATTGTGACCTGTGACAATGAATTGATTGGATGTGTCCCTCTCCCTTCCTTTCCCTTCTCATTTCTCCCTCGATCCTTCGTCCTGCTAGGTTGACTCCTTGAAGCGGGCAATGCCCAAGCCCAGCAACTACTGGTCCAAGGTCTGTCTCAGTTATGAATCATCTTCTGCTTGGAACTGATAGTGTCTTGACACGTTTCTAGATAGGGCTCGGTGATTTTGTTTGGACAGATCCCTGCAGCAACATAGGATAGCCAGGATATTAAAAGATGCAAGGTTACTTGAGAATCGTCGGGTGGGAGGTAATAACCACCATGGAGGAAGTCAAGGAGCAGGAGGGAACCATCACAACGGAGAGAAGGGAGGAGGGCGAGAGCTGGCGAGTGATCTTTGATCTTACTTGCCCGCAAACTCGATTTCCTAGATTTGATTTCATTGTAATGATGATGTTTGAGCAGTCAGTAAATCAAGCATCATAACAAAAATGGTATTGAGTAATTTTTTGAGGTGAATCACCCCTCAAATCATGGTACTAATCACCCGAGTGGAAGGGAGGGAGGAGGAGGGGGAAACACCAACCAGCAAGGAACTGCTCAGAATAAGAAAGTGAGAAGGAGGAGGGAAAATTATTGCAGACTCCAATTTCCACGTCCATCGAATACAGTTGGAATAAGCGATGATATGGACAGGGCCATTCTCTCTATCATTCTTCTAATTGCTCCTTCTCAGTCCACTCCCTGTGTTCGTTCTCGTTCTGAACTCCGTCGCATCCTTCATGATAAACTGGAATGGAATGAGAAGACGGCAGCTCTCGATCTCACTCTCCTCGTATGCGCCGATGAGAGAGATCCTGCCGAGGCTGAGGTATTCCCCATGAATACTCGACGAGAGTCTCTCTCCCTCTCAGTTGATCGTCGTCTCCTCTGGTTGCCTCGCTACTACTACTCGCTACGTCAGATCCGATATTGTTGAGGCGCAGCGTAGGAAGGAGAAGGAGGTACGAGCGAGGGAGAGAGATATGGTAGAGAGGGCACGGTAGGAGATGAGTACGGTAGCAGAGGAATACGGCACCTCGATATTGCAGGTTACGGATGCTTCGAAGATCGAGATGAAACGAGAGAAACGCCAAAAGACCGAGGAGAAACGTAACTGCGAAGGTTAAGTTTGGATGCACATTAATTGGAGGGATGATGTTGTCAGACTGTTCTGCTCCTTCTAAAGATGTCTCTCTCGCTCTTCCTACCGGGGAAGAATTATTCAGATTCGATCCCAGCTCCAAGACTCACAAGTGCAAGGTACGCAAGGAATGTTACATACAATTATTTATTTATTTAACATTCGCTAAATGGAAAAACAAATCTCGTTCACCTACGAACTATCTAGGTACTCAACCAGATCGCTCGTTCGGTGCAGAAAGCGTGGTGTGGACTACTGTTCGTCCCTGCTTACCAGCTGGGACAGGTATGCTAAGTTCAAAGACCAACCAAGATATGCACTGTGTGATTGAAATAGAAAATAGAGGTTAACGTCGACTGCTCCCCAATACCTCCTTGTTCCTTCCCTTTCGCATATCATCTGTTCTCAACCACATGTAGATCACAAGAGAGATGAAGGATGAATTCTTCCTTCAGGCGACGGCCTTCATTCGTGCTCTCAACCCGAAGCCCGACTGTGAGTGACGTCATTCCACGACGAAGAATGATGATTGACGTTCTCAGCTTCTCATTACGTGGATGGGTACATCTCTCGTCTGTGCTGTCTCGAAGATCTCCTGTGGGCACTCCGATCAGCCAGAGGACTACACAATGTGGTCAGTCCCCCTTGGAGGGGAAGAGTGATCGATCCATTCGAGGAACCTCCCCTTGCTTACTCCATCTGGCATTCCATGAGAGAGGAGGATATGGCACAGCTCAGTGAATACTCAGAGTTGACATGGTCAGCCACTGCCGTACTTCTCCCCCTTTCAATCGACAACTGATTATATTCTTTCCAGCACCTGCGTGATCGCGACTCTGCAAGAGAGGGCGCAGGTTTATATATACATTTTCATTTGTTTTTACATGATTATGTCTGGAATCAGCATTTTCCTCTTAACGAAAGATGAATTAAATGAGAAATGACTGTAGATGGAAATAGTATGTTGAGAGTCCTCCGTCTCTCCTCGATGGGAGTGAACTGTGGCCAAGTGTCGTCGTCCCTAACAGGAACTGTACGTCTTCCCTCTCTCCTTCCCTTCCCTAGTCACTTCTTCATCTCTCCATTCCAGGTCTTCCTCCTCGTCTTCCATGGCCGATTTCCCCTCAAGATCCTCTCGACGAGATGTACAACGAAGATCTCTGAAGATCATTTCCTCCTTCCCCTTCCCATTTCCTAATTCTGATAATTAATCTCTCGCACTCACCGCACATTAGACATTTCTCTCCGTGCATAAAGTAAGATGATTTCATATCTTCCTTCTTTCATTGCCGTTTAGTTTTACGTACGAGGATCCGAGTATAATCGCACAAATTCGAAAATATTGTTTCGAGATAAATATAAAAATAAATGGAATTGCACACCATTTTTGCGTAATGGAAGATATCATAATATTTCTGAGAAAACTGTACCTAGTCAGAATATTGTTTTCCGATAAATATTTATCATAACAAAACACGTTTTGTCGCATTGATAAATTTTTTAAAAATAATTTTTTTACGTGCTCCAATGAAACAATACGTGTACTCCTTACAAAAACAAAAGGAGACACAAAGGTCTCAGACTCATTTACTCAGACTCGATTAGATGACCCGAGAAGTGGCCCCTTCTCTTCCCTTCTTTCTCTCACTCACGAGAGATCATCCAAACTGAGAGATTCGCTGCTTCATTGGACTCCTAAAGAGCAAAAGTGGAGCAAATACAAAGAGGATAAAAGTAAATTGAGAGTCATGAAAATCCTTCCCTCTCTTCTTCCTTTCTGTAACAGCATTGGATTTCATTGAAAGGGTGGCGATCCTCTGGTGTCCGACCCTTCCCCTTCCCCTTCTCGGTCTCACTCCTCCTCTTCCTCCTCCTCCTCCCACTCTTCTGCCTCCCCCCATCTGACTCGCCCATTCTCAAAATGGCAAACGTTTGTTATCCTTACTTTCCAATCTTCTAAATTGAGTCTTTGTCTCTCCTTTGCTATTTTATCGGCACAACAATTGCTCCGCAACTAATACGTTACTCATATGTGTGATTTGAGATTAAATGTTTTTGAATTTCAGATGAATTCAACTCTTTTTGAGATCTCCGATTTGATCATTGGGAATTTTCTCATGGCCTTCATAGCCGTAACAATTCCCGTCAACATTTTAGTGAGATTCTGAGGTGTTCCATAACTAATGAATTATTGTTGAGGTTACGACGATCCTCTACCAAAACAGGAAGCATCACTCGATGAATAACGTCTACTTCCAAATCTACAGCGTACGCTACTTTCAACATCACTTCTGTAGTTACACATTAGACAGTTCTCCTTTGCGCAACAGTACAAGGATCTTCCATAGAGGAATTCGCATGGTCTCATCTTGTACTCATTCACTCGCAGGTTGGAAGTTGTCTCGATCTGATTGCAATGGTGAATAACTACTGTGGGAGTATCTTCCCTGCCCGTGGCTGGCTCCTCCATTTCTACTTGGAATCTACTCTCCCTCCCAAGGTTAAACTCGACCAGAAGGAGCTCAAATTACACTTCTCCCAGATTTTTCTGATTCTCGCATGGGGAATTCGATTCGGACAAGAATTCACTTCCTTCCTCATATCGATCAATCGAGCGAGTGCTGTTGCATTCCCACTCAAATACGACCATGTACGAGATCATTTATACGGGATTAATGGATATACAATTGGGAATGAACGAGATAAGAGATCATATGAAAGGAATGTGATCGGAGTAGCAAGTGAGATGGAGAGAAAGACGAATGGTCTCCATTTAGTTATAGTGGATGGCTTACTCAGATCTGGAATTCATACTCGCGTATCATCTGCATTCTCATCCAAATCATTCCTGCAATCATCACTGGATCCATCGTCGCAATGGCTGAGATTCACTGGGAGAAGAAAGGAGGAAACTGGTACATACAGGTACCATCTGTACTCTTTTATATTCATTGTTTAATAACTAAGCAGTATTAATTAGAAGAGAATTCGAATCCGTTGGTGATAGTTTCTCCTTGAGTTCTCCTCCCGTTCCTTCCGTTCTTCTCTCTTCACATATGCTTTCCTCTCTCAAACTTCCATCGTCATCGCCATCTTCTTCTGCTATGCAGTTCTCATTTACTTCTTCAAGGCTCGATTCAGAGTGGTGAGTCACTCTTTCCATTCAAGGAGAGGTATATTCATGGGAAGAGATCTGCCAATTGTCCATTATTGGTAACTGACTGTGAAACGTTTCGAAAATTCGAAGGGGATCTCGTTCAGTTTTGGAATAATAATGGGCTTTCTTGAATACTCAATTGGCTTTCGATCTGGGAATAATTGGGGAAGGGCGACTCGAATAATGAAATGGGAGTCAGCTGTCGGAGGCAGCTCGAGAAAGGAACAATCAGGAACAACAATTGATATACATATCACTCATCGTCTGTTCCATGGAGGTGAGTATGAGGAGGAGGGAGAGAGGGAAGAAGAGAGAGAGAAGGATGTTCAATTGCAGTTCGTCAACTTCTTCTTCTTCCTCTACTTCTTCGTAATCGACAGAAAGGTGTCTTCTCCTTCCTCAGATCCCTTCATCCATCTTTCCTTGCAGATAGAGACGCGAGTCTTCTACTTCTTCTACAATGCTTTAAATGATATCTACTCGGCGACTCCTCCCTATCTCCTTATTCTCTTCTGTACTCCAGTGAGGGAACGAGTGATGGTACTGCTCAGACTAAGGAGTCGTCGACTAAAGACTGAGCTACTTTCCACATTTTGAAGTTCATAAAATATTCATATTCCGTATTCTGCTTTCAACCCATTCGAATACAAAAGTATATACAAAATTGAAGATAAAACTCTAAATTGACTATTCAAATGTTCCTCATTGTACGCCGTTACAACGCAACAATTATAGCTAGTCTTGAAACTCTGATTTATCGGCGATATTCTGATATAAGAAACGCAGAGTTTTGTAATGTTTAGTAATGACAATTTCGAAGTAGATGCGATTAGCTTGTGTGATTCATGCCCAGGATACAGTAGAGGGGGCAGGAGGAGAGGGGTCAGACGACGCCTTTGCCAGTCCACTCGTAGGGCTCGCGGTGCATCTTGCCAGAAGGAAGGGCACGGCTGTAGCTGCAATTCATTCCAATTACAACCCATCCGATCAATTGAGAAATCATTTGATTTCCCTTAGGTATTATTAGCAGGATCTCTTCTCTTTCCCATCTCTTCCTTTCTCTTTACCTCGTGCAGTACTTGGGATGGGGGAGTAATTGGACTCTTCCCTTCTCCTCATCTCCTTCCGTCTTCATCTCCCCCGTCTTCTCTGCAATTCCAACCTTCTTCATTCATTCTAATCCTTTACGATAAATGCATTAAAGTTTTTTAAAAATATTGATTGTATAAAGTAGAAGTAGCTCGATTGGTTGATCTTTGATCTCTGGTCACCTTCCCCTGCTTCAGTCTTCGTCGTGTCAGTGTCCGTCTTCGATTCAGGCTCTAAAGAAGTAGAAGTGGGATGGAAGATGGCATCACAAGTCCTTCCCTCATCCCTTCCCTCGTCCCTTCCCTCGTCCCTTCTCACTCACCGGCAGTGTTGATCATCGATCGGATTGTGTTGGCGAAGAGCATTTTGTGGGTGAAGAACACCTTGTCCCGCCCCCTCAGAGTCTCCATTGGAGCGTACTCGTCGAATTGGAACCTACGAATCGTACGATGGGTAGATCAAAGATCACTCTGTCTCACTCACTGAATACTGGGTAGGACGGGCAGTTCGATTTTCCCATTTTTCACATCCACAATCACTTCTGCATTCAGTGGTAGATCATCCCGGGTGATCTCATTCTGAAGAAATCAAAGATTATCCAGAGTAGAAAGAGAGTTCTGCCTTCTCCTCCTGAGTAATCCTTCCCGCTCTCATCCAGAATGGTCGTCCATTCACGAATATCTCGTTGTTCCTTTCCCCTCTTCGACGTCCATTCACGAATGGCTCAATTTGCCATTCATTCTCTATTCTACACCTCACTCTCATCTCTATCATTATTGTATGAGCTGATCTTTTCGATGGTCTTTCTATGGGGAATACAGATTTTTCTCATGCTCACTCTTTTGCTGGTCTTCGACCCCGATTTACCCTTCTTGTTCTTCTTCTCCTTTCCAAGATCAGGGAAGATCTCAAATTGATCGTTGATCTTCTCTCACTTCCCTCCTCACCTTATCAGCTTCCTTGCTTCCAATCTTCTTCTTTTCCATCTCCGACTTCTCACTCTTCGTGCTCCTTTCACTTCTCTCGGAGGGACTTCCGGGGGTCTCCACTAGTTTGTCGGCACTCAGAGCCCCTGCCATCGTAGGGAATGCATCCTCACTCTCACGAAGCTGCATCGATTCAGAATTCTGAACGCGATGATGTATTCATCTTCGTGTCTTTTCATATCGAGCCTGTTTGAGTCGTCTCTCCTTCCTCTGCTGAACTCTCTCCATGAAGTTGTTCAGTGATCGCTCCTGAGCTTCTGCATTTTATAGAGAGGGAAGAATCAAGGAACCTTGATAGGACGAGAGACGAAGTTGGAGAATTTCTCGGTGAGACTCGAAGAAGCACGACGGATTTGACGAGCTGAGAGGAGAGGAGAGGGAGGAGGGAAGAAGGAGGAGGAAGATACCAGAGGGAGGATCAACTCACAGCTGGCGATCGCTGCATTCTTCATTCGACGACGCATCGAGGTGCGACTGAAGGGGATCATCGATGCAATTTCCCCTTCCCATCTACGATGACTACAGCAACCCTCTCTCTTACTCCTTGGGCGTCTTCTTCACTCCACTTTGTTTTTTCTCTGCCTCACTGAGTGTGATTGTCCTCTTCTCTCCCTCACTCGCCGCTGTTTTGTTACCATCGACATCCGTCGATTTATCGTTCGTCTCAATAAGAGTATGTATCAGGTTGTACGGAAAGTCTTTGTGTATTAATTTGTGTTTACACTGCTCGTCGCAAATGCACTTTGGTGTCCCCTCGTTCTTAGTGAATAACAGTCAGTGATGGGCCTTTATAGTAAACAAGTATCCATTCCCTTTCCTTCAGTCAAGCTCTAGTAGAGCAACGATGTATGTTCCTGGTGCCACCCACTTCCGAAATGTTCTGCTTTACCTCTGTCTATTCTACACCACGATGAAGGATTGGGAAACCCTACTGAGGAATGTTTATCACACAGATGCCCCATCTACAACGCCTCCAGGAATTGGATCCATCGCCTCGAAGAAGACGATTTTTCCCTCAATGATCATGACCTATCTGGGAGACCTCGTTAGTTGTATTTGGAAACGTTGATGAAAGCTGTTGAAACGGACCCATTTCAAAGTGCCCGTGAAATGACTATTACACTTAGAGTTCACCATAGCACTGCCAGAGAAGGCTTGACATCTCTTGAGATGAGGAATTTTATCGGTCGATTCATACTCCATGATCTGATCCAAGCCAGCCACGACCGTCGAGTCGATATATTTATTACTCAACTCATTCTCCGAGGTGGGGATCTATGGCTGGAACGGCTCATAACGGGGAATCAGAAGTGGGTCCTCTACGATAGCAACCACATGAGAGACGAGCGGGTTGGAGAAGGGTAGACTCCACAAGGTGCTATCAAACTTGGCCTTAACACTGATAAATACAAGCTGTCAATGTGGTGGAGAGTTCATGGGGTGATCTACTCGGTGCTACTCCCTGAGGACATGTAATTCACCGGGGCCAAGTACTTCAGATAACAACCAAATTTGAAGTTGGAAGTCAATCAACCAAAGCTAAAGGGCAAGAAAGTATATAATCACCAAAATGGCCCCCGTCCCAAGGTCTCCATTCAAGTCAAGCAAGATCTGGCTGGACATGGAAGGATGGTTCTCCCTCACCCCGCGTATTTTCCTGACATGGCCCCATCGGTTTAACAGAGGTCTTCTGAGAGAACGCATGTACCGGGATACAAAATATTCAAACTGCTTCAATCCAATTGATACTATGAGGGTTTATGCTCCCAAAGTCAAGGACTTTGGAGTTCGAGTTTCGAAGCCGCAAAATAGAAATTACCTAAATGCCGGCTCTGGATATTTCAAAAATTCAAAATGCTGTAATATCGTTAAAAGTGAAGCAAAAATGTCGTTCAAAATTTCAAATTATCCCTCTCGGCGAGCTGAACAACTTTACTGTTGAACACATTACTCAACGAAAACTTTGAAATGGAGTAAAGTGAGAAAATCGAATTTTCATAAAAAAATTGTGTAAAAAGACGATCTGATGAAAAAAAAAAGCCATGTGGAAATGAGATATCTTCAGATTCGAAATCTACGTGCTTTTTTACTCCTGCAAATCTGTTTAAACGAAAAATTTAAAGATTAGTCATTGCGTTTTTAAGCTCGAAAACCTTCAGATTGCAGTATTTTTTACAATTTCTGAAAATTCGAAGCCTGATAAATCGGTCGTATTGGGTTCCAATGTTATCATTTTCAGGTTCAAACGACTCAGTATCACTATAATTTATAAATCTAGTCGATTTATATGTATTGAAGCGAGAAAAAAATTCCGCCGAACAATCACTATTTATTCGAGGTTTATGAGATTTTTAGACGAAATTTTTTTCTCTTCAATACAAATAAATCGACTAGATTTATAAATTATAGTGATACTGAGTCGTTTGAACCTGAAAATGATAGCATTGGAACCCAATACGATCGATTTATCAGGCTTCGAATTTTCAGAAATTTTAAAAATACTGCAATCTGAAGGTTTTCGAGCTTAAAAACGCAATGAACTATATATTTCAATTTTTCGTTTAAATAGATTTCCCGGAGTAAAAAAGCATAGATTCCGAATCTGAAGATATCTCATTTCCACATGGAACTTTTTTTTTCAAGAAGGCCGTCTTTTTACACAATTTTTTTTATGAAAATTCGAGTTTCTCACTTTACTCCATTTCACAGTTTTCGTTCAGTAATATGTTCAACAGCAAAGTTTTTTAGCTCGCCTAGAGGGATACTTTGGAATTTTGAACGACATTTTTGCTTCACTTTTAACGATATTACAGCATTTTGAATTTTTGAAATATCCAGAGCCGCATTTAGGTAATTTCTATTTTGCGGCTTCGAAACTCGAACTCCAAAGTCCTTGACCTTGGGAGCATCAATCCTCATAGTATCAATTGGATTGAAGTACTTTGAATATTTTGTATCCCTGGTATCTGATTTCATGCAATCTCTCTGAAGACCTATGTTTAGACTCCGCAAGCTCCGCCCACTCGGCTCGGACACTTTACCCCGCAAAAGCGAGACAAGAGGAGCACAGTCTTCATTCGCAACCAAATCGCTCGATCAAAAAAGAATTTGGAAGCTATTTTCATCCTCTTTCGAATGAGCCTCAGTGACCCTGTAAAATCCATCTCTAAGTAGGTCAGCATACAAGTTTTATAGAGCGAATTAGCCAAGAAACCTATAAAACTCGTATGCTGACCTACTCAGAAAAGGAATTTCCAGGGTCACGGAAGCTCATTCGAAAGAGGATGAAAAGAGCTTCCAAATTCAATTTTGAACGAGCGATTTGGTTGGGAATGAAGATTGTGTTTCTTCGAATTCGAAGCGCGCATGGCTGGCAACTCTTTCTGCGTTTTCTCATCCCTCTCCCTCCCCTCCCTCCACCCGTCTCTCACCCGGCGTGACTAGAGAGCACTCAAAATATAAGAAAGCCTCATTTCTTGCTCTGCAGACTTCGGCGAAGCCCTACCCGATCGTTTCGAGAATTGAAAAGACAATGGAGAAATAGGCTCCGCCCCTCTTTCTCTCGTTTCGCTTTTTGGGCCTTTCACGTTATGATCAATTTAACCACATTTTGGGGCATAACTTGGCTCAAACATTAGATATCAACCTAATTCAAAATGAATGGTCCTATTTAGCTCCATACGAACACATTAACAACACAATTAGATCTGTGTGACGATTTCGGGTAACCGCCTTGTGGTCCCTACCTATGTTAAGGCTTTTCGCAGACTTGGCCCATGTTCTTGGAGATATGTCGTTCAATTCCCATCGAGTCTGCTCTCAAGCAATACTTTGATTTGCGCTCAAGCGGGTTCTAAAGGGAGGGGATCCATACATTGCCGATACGTTGGGTACATATTGCCAATAATGAGGACAAGTATAATTGAACATAAGCTTTCCCCATTCCCAAGAAATAAAGTTTTGAAAAATACACAAAGACTTTCTGGACAACCTAATAGATGAGTGTATATCCCTGTGTGAATATGATATCAGTTTTGATGATATGGATGAGTAAATTTCAGACGAAGAAGCAAACTAAATTGACTAACTCGGTCGCATCGTTTTTCAAATGACAATGAAAGAAAAAATGACTTTTCCCCGCCTTACCTGCTCAGCAGACTTTCCCCCTGTCTTGGGTGTGGTGGGAGGGAGGGGAGGAGGTCGTTCTTCTTGGCTGCTCCTTCCCCTCCGAGTGACCTTCTCAGCAGACGAAGTACGAGAACGCTTGTTGTTCGGCTTTTCCTAAACTCATCTTCGATTACAATATCAGTGTCCTGTCTCACCTTGCTCAATCGCTTGTTGGGTGATTCCTTGGATCCCCTCAACTTCTCCTTCGATCCCTTTGCTTTGGGTGATTCCCTTGATCCTCTCAACTTCTCCTTTGATCCCTTCGTCTCCTGAATCATCTAATGGGAATTTAACAAAGATCACCACAAGACTACCGTACCCCAGACTTCGAGGTTGATCGTTTCTCTTTGGATCCGATAACGATTTCTTTGCTCCTGGGGATTTCCCTTGATCTATGGGGAAGTTCCTTCGACTTGTTCGTAGACACGGATTGGGGAGAGGGAGGAACTGCCCTCTTCACTGGGATTGAAGGGGAGACAGGAGGGGGGAGGGGGCGAGGAGGAGCAGGAGGAGGACGATCGGAAGAGGAATCAGGAGGCTGCAAGGATCGAATGATTGATGAGGGGATAGAAAAGGTGCATGAAACCTCCTTCTTCGGTGGTTCGGAACGGCGAAAACGGAAGAATCTGAATATTCTTTCCATACACACCGACCACTCCGAAAGGAGTGAGACGGATGGAGTGAGGAGAGGAATTACATAGAGGAGAACCAAGATATTGAATGGAGATCCAATGCATTTGCAAGTAAGTACGAGAATGCATTTCAGAGGTACTCGATTGTCGTCTTTTGTTAACATTCGACAAATGACTTTCAATATTGAAGCTGTCGTTCATTTTCTGACTGTTTTTCGTATTCTGAAGATCAAAAAATTGTTGAAAAATAAATATTGATTGGAGCGAATGCAACACGGTATTCACAATATGCACAGAGATCATGACTGGATGCTTCTTCTCCTCCCTTCAGATGGCCTTGAGTCTCCTCTTGAGTGCAGCTGCACTGTACAATCTCTGGAGGAAAGCAGCAGCTCTTGCTCTCATCCTTCCGAGTGAATACTCGTATCCCGCACCAGGAGGCAACTCCCCTTCCGAGATTATCTCAACAATTATCATATTTTCGATATGATTGATGATCACTTCCTTCCATCGTATTCCGCACTTTCTAATACCATCCTAGTCTAGTTATTAATCTTTTCAAATAAATAAGTCGTACCAGACCGCTGGGCTCTGCGTAAGATTCCTTTGGTAACTTATTCTTCTGCGTTGCCTAAATGATTTGGAATATTATTTGTTTGTTTTAAATGTGACAATATTTTTTCACAATCAGCAATAATTTTTAGGGATGGCAACGGTGTTTACGAATGAGCAAAACAATTCACAGAATGGTACACAACTGAAAGCTATGCCTGCCCCATTCCGACTTTTCACTTTAGTTTTGTAAAAAAATATTTAATTAATTAGAAAAACATTAACGAATGACGAGCAAAAGGCCGACGCTTTCAGTCCAAGTTGAGCACATCGCAAGTCACGTATTTTACTAAAATTATCGCAAACTGAAATTCGGTTGCGTTGTAAAACTTTATGAACGAGGTTCAATAATTTTTTTCTCATGTTAACGGTACTCCGACAGCAATAAAACATCGCTTAAAAATGGAAAAAAAAAGTTTAATTTTGGTAGAACTTCAGAATCAGTTGGTTACGATAGCGGGAACTTTAAAATTCATTTCCACACAGGGCGACATTAGTATATTTCTGGTTTTTTTGCAGAGCATGCGTGATGGGATGATGGACCAAATATCACAAAATCTCGAACATACTAATGTCGCCCTTGAAGAAAACGAAAAAAAGACATTTTCACAACGGTAAAATGCTCAACTTTGACGGCCTCATTCTCTAATATTATATATTTTTATTTATTTTTATTGTGAAAACAATTTTTTGTGATTGATAATCTACCAAAACTGAGAAAATGAAGCTTCAACACTTAAAGAAGGAGTGTCAGCAAAATGGAACTTTTCACGCTAACATAACCATGACCTAGCTTTGCACAACCAAAAGAGATTCTGAAAATTTCACTATCATATCTCTATTTTGAACCGAGTTATCATTAGTTGGCAGGGTGCCAAGGAGGGCTTGTAGGGAAGGGATGTGCGGGAATTCAAATATCTTGAAGATCTATCAAAACATTGGTGGGAATCGAACCCGCAACCTATCGATCACATGGCAGCTGCTCTACCACTGAGCTATCAACCGATGGTTATCTACCCTCCTAGCTCTCGCTATGATCTTTGGAGGGTGAGCTAGGTCATGGTGAGGACAGCGACAAAAGTTTAACTTTGCTGGCACTCCTTCTTTAATTCTGAAAACACGTATATTTTCGATTACACCGTGCTTCTCCAGTTCTGCAACATGTCCTGTCTTCTCATGTTTGGTGTTTTTTTCATTATGTGTTGATATTCATTCCAATCAATAAAATAGTTCAAATATCACATTAAATATTTTTAAAAAATGTTTTAAAATATTGAAAGAATTTGGCTTGAAAAGTACGGTAGTTTGAAAGCAAAAGCGTCGGAAGGAGGCAACCAATATTCCGTACTTAAAAATTCGGGCTGCCGTCCCTAATAATTTTTTTGCTTCGTGAATATATTAAAGCACCCGAAACCACGGAAAATCCCGCGCGGAAATCCCTTGGCAATGATGAGAACACTGTATGTAAATCGGACAGCGCGAGAGAGGAGGCGAGAGCGGCAGACGGCATGGGTACGCCCGCTCCTCTCCTCTTTCCTTCCCTTCCTCTGTGTTCTCTGACCATTTACATAGACCGCTTCCCTGAATCTACCTGATTTTCAAACTATCTTGATTGTCCTTTAGCCCTGTAGAAACTTCAAACGCGCGTATCTCGACTCAAAGTTGAGCTAGAGACTTCAAATTTCGGATTTGGATTATGGTTCAAGGATCCTATCTGTACATGCCTACGTTATCCTCATATAATCTAAGGGGTTTATCCTGCTTTAAACGAGTTTCCATCTAGTTTCGGTATAGTTCTCGCCTTCTCCAGATCCTCTTTGGTGACGTATCCCAGCAGAGGATCGGGTTCCTCTGGCAGAAGGAGGGGCCCGATTCCATCTATCTTATTGCCAGTGTATCTCGTCCATGATTCTGGTTGAGATGTCGTCGATGAGAGTAAGTCGTACTCATCTGCAATAAATTCATTCTTCCTAAATAATAATAGGCCATAGTTCCTTGACTCCCCTCAATGTGAAATGCTCTAATGTTGAACTTCCGTGACCTTTTCAACCGATGTTCACGTAGACTGATATTTCACCTCATCAATCCTAGTTTACTTTATTCAGGAGAATACACTAATATATTTTATTTTCTTGGATTAATTCTCACTTGGTCTATTGATGTATGGAGGGGATGACGAGTATTCTCTCGAGGATTCGTCGACATCAGGAACCGCCGGTCTATGGATTCCATCCAACCACTCGGGTGACTTGGGAGGACCCTCCTCATTCCTTCGTCCTGATTGGAATGATGGAGGGATTAGACCATACTTGGTATGAGAGGTGGGAATGTATTGGTGTGGGGAGGGACGGGAAGGGGTCGGATATGGACGGGCACTGTAGGAATCGTAAGGGGCGGGGATAGAAGAAGGATAACTGCTGGGATAGTAGGAAGTCGTGGTTTCGTATGATGGAGGAGATGAATGATAA
The DNA here is from genome assembly GCA_036245805.1 of Pristionchus mayeri. Classification (NCBI taxonomy): domain Eukaryota; kingdom Metazoa; phylum Nematoda; class Chromadorea; order Rhabditida; family Neodiplogasteridae; genus Pristionchus; species Pristionchus mayeri. The sequence continues at coordinate 30,584,875 of BTRK01000006.1, forward strand.
GAGGGAATGGGATAGGAGGGATGAATTCTCGTTGATTCGTATGGTGGTGGTTCTGTGTAAGAGGAGGATGGATACGATGGATCGTAAGCGGGAGTCGTCACTGGATACGAGGGGGGAAGGGTGGAGTAGGAGGGGGAAGGATAGGATGGATAGTAATCGGATCTTGTTGTTGTTGTGTAGATGGGTGGGGGAGTAGGATAAGTTACTCTGGTGGTTGAATGGGTGGTGGAAGTGGTAGATGGAGTGGGATATCTGTGAGTGTATGAGGGAGGAGGAGTGGGATAAGTCCGTGTCGTCGTCGTTCGAGTAGAATCCGAAGGAGGAGGAGTGGGGTAGGTGAATCTCCTTGTCGTCGTTGCCTTCGTAGTGGGCGGGGATTCAGTGGGATACGTGAGTGGTTCAGAGGGACGAGATCGCGGAAGGGATGTCGTCACTCTTCTCGTAGAAGTTCTCGTTGAAGGAGTTGCTGGAAATCATAGAAATAATCAATATCTGATTTGCAGTGAATCTTCCTCTAAACTGTTGCATATCATTCTGCTATGAACTGACTAGTAGTGGTTGTTCTCCTCGTGGTTGGTCCTCCACTGTTGATGACCACAGGAGGATCCCATGGTTCGATGGGAGGGAGAGTGAATGTGAGGGTCGTCAACCAGGGATGAGTTGTAGTTTCCACTGCTACTTGTGACGGAGGAGTGGGATGGGTTTCTGAGAATAAAACAATTATGGCATTTTCAAACTTGTCATGATTCACGCTAGTTGATCAGTTCTTTTTCCTTGATGAAACAACCAAAACGAACTCATACGATGTGTAGTGCCGGTGTGATATGCATCCCTACGAGGGGTGGTGGTGCGAGGGAGAAAAGACGAATTGGGTTGATCCCTCTCTTTATCTGGTATCACCGGGTACCGGGGATCATCTTCCAATCTAAGTGAAGGGTGCGCAGGATTGATGGTGAAAGAGTGCTTCGTTGATGGTCTTGTGTGCATTGTCCCATGTTCCGTAGGTAGTGAGTAGTGGGATTCATCTCGTTCTGGTGTGATAGTAGACGAAGGATCATAGTGGGGGACTGTTCGAAAGGAGTCCATTCCTTCTCTTATTTCTGGGTATTGAGTCCCTCGATGAGGAAGGATGATTGAAGTGCGAGGATCCGGTCGTGGATAGATGATCCTATCCTCATACTCCATCGGATCTCGAGGCCATTCTCTCGATGGGAATGACTTTTGATCTGGAGATGAGGTTGGAATGGGGGAATTGAATGGTGATTGATGAGGATATTCCGTCTCTTCATACAGTGGCATTGCATTGTGAGGCCATGCACGTGGAGGGAATGAAGATTGAAGAGGAGGGAGGGTCGAGGGACCAGGATGTTCACTTCTGGAAGTGGTTGCAGTGGGATGGATGTCTCCTCTTCCCATGGTTGTGATTCCTGGTTTGAGTGGATCGATGAATGGATGCGTTGTAGTATCAAGGTCAATGGGAAAGAAGGAGAAGAGACTCGTCGTGGTCCTCTCAAAGTGCGAATTCGTGGTGGTGCCCACTCGTGGATGCACATCAATCGTGGTAGTGAAAAGACCAGGAAGGAGTGGGACTGAAATGCTATCGAACAACTCAACTCGTGAGAAGCAAGAACTAATACGTGCTTACAATTTTGAATGATGAACGAGCAGGTTTCCTCTACTCTGAATGATTCCAAACAGAGGAAGGAGAAAAAAGTGTACTCTCGGTACCTTCTCGATACTTGAGTAATAAAGTGAGTGAATGAATAATATGCGCACTCGTGGTCTTCTTCCATCCTCTCTCTGTTATCTCTGGAGGATCCCATTCATCCACCGGAGGAAGTGTGAGAATGAGAGTGGTGAGAGAGGGTCGAGTATTCGTGTCGATGCTCTCTCTTACTGGTGGGGGAGTGGGTTCTGTGAGTGAGTGGTTGGGACAAGCAACTTCCTTTCCCATTCGTTACCGTATCGTGGATCCACAGTCGTGGTAGTGTGATATCCAAGTGGTGGAGGGTACACTGTTCCACCATCCTCGAAACCAGGGATGGGTGGCCAGGCACCGGGAGGGAAGGAGGTTCGGGTGCTTGGTTCGGTCGTGGTTTCTGATTGAGGATGGAATGGAGTGGTGAGCACGGGGTTTGGTGGCTGTCGCTCTGCAAATAAACTCATACTCAAGGCAACTAAAAATTGAAACTCTCAACGAACTGAAAATAGCTGATCGATCAAACGAAGTGGAAACCAAGGAGGAAGAAAATGAGTGAGTGCAATGTTTGCATAATATGAATCAGTGAAGAACAAGGGAGGATAAAGGATAGGTAGCAGTTCACTATTTTCTCGATTCTTTCATATCTAGTATGCAATTTTGAAGTGCAGGGAAACTTCAAAGCAGTATGCCAAGTATTCGAGGAAAGAAGAGCAGGCTGATCTTTGAACTCTATCTTACTCGTCGTAGTCGTCGTTGACGTCGTAGTCGGAATCTTTGTCATCGTTGTTGTGGTTGTTTCAGTTCTCGCTGTAGTTCTCCTTGTAGTGGTGGTAGTTGTTCTCGGAGTAGTTGCAGTAGTAGCTGGAATTGATTCTTTCATGTTGAAAGGAGTGGGAGGAAGTAACTGGTAGTCGTAGTCTTCCTCGTGAAGACTCCCTTCGGTGGTTGGGGAGGGAAGACGTACACTATCTGCAATTCACGATTCACAGTCATTTCCTCCTCATTACAATCTGAATAATCAGTTCTGAAAGAAAAATTTTTGTCGTTGACCTATGTCATTTGTAGTGTATCGATCAAGTAGGGTCTGGCGAATAGGAAAAAAAAGAGATAAAAAATAAATCTTTCAGCAAAAAAACAAAGCAGGGCACAGTCACCCCCGATTATATTCGAATCATATGCACACGCCTTCCCACTAATCCCCCCTCTTCCTCATCCACCTCAATCTCTCTCTCCCTCTCAGTCGTCGTCGTAGATGGGGGCGTCGTCGTCGTGGTGGTGGTCGTTCTCCTCGTCGTCGTAGTCGTCGTTGTCTTCGGGGTCGTGATCACGAGTGGAGCAGGCGGAACTCTGAAGAGAACGATTCACTCTTGGCTTGGCTTCATTCTTTCTTTCACTTATTACTGGAAAATTCACTAAGCAATTCGAGTTTCAAAATTTTTGCCGAATGATGCGAACGCTTAATGACGAATGAATAAGGGAGGGAACGGACTGTGTCTGGGGAGTCGTCGGATCGAGAGGAGGGGGAGGAAGCACCGTTGTTGTTGTCGTCTCTCTGAATATCACTCGGATCACTTGAGAAATCACACTAACTCCTTCATTCAAAAGTGCTTTGTGTGATACTGGAGCACAAAACAAGCGTGTATGAACTTCAAATAGAGCGGTGCATTCGATAAGTGGCTTTAATTAGTGTGTTTTGCACGTACTTTCGTGTGGTGTAGTGGGGATCGGGCAGTGGAAGGAGTGGTCGGAAGGGTACGAGAGGTGCAAAGTGAGGAGGGTCGGGACGGGGAAGGGGAGGAGTCGGGAGGGATTCTCGAGGGCTGAGGAACACATCAACAGTATCTCGGAAGATTAATCAATATAAATACGGGAAGAGAACTTACGGTGGAGTCCAATAGGTTACTGTCGTTGTTGTTCTGCAAGATGCATACAGGATACGATACATGTTTCCAGAAAACGAAAGCAACTCACGTTGTTGGTCGAGGAGTGACGAAGAGGGGAACCTTAACAAGTGTATCACTGATATTCTAAATTCCCACATGTAAATTCGCAAAAATACAAAAAGGAGTATTAGAAGAAAGTCATACCCTAGTGAATCCGACGATCCTGGGTGGTGCATAGTACCACTCCGTCCGTACCCTCGGTACCCAATGTGGTTGGGGGAATCCCAATGGGGGCGGGATCACTGACTGCTGCACGGGCTGCTGAGGAGGAACTTGCTGCAGCTGCTGCTGAGGAATCCGAGGGTCGGAAGGGGGAATTGGTTGAGGAGGGGGAGGGAATCGGGGGTCGATCTCGTGATACTCAGGATGAGTTGGAGGAGGAGAAGGGAAAGTGGGAATGGAAGACTGCGGATGAAGAGGATCGAAGGGAAATCCAGAGGGATGTTCGGAGTATGGGGATTGAGGTTGAAGAGGAGGAGGAGTCTCGTGATACCCAGGGAATGAGGGATTACTTGGGAATTCCTTGTAGCCGGGTATTGAAGGATTGGGAAATGTCGGGCTGGGCGGGATTTCATGGTACGATGGATTGGGTGGATACTCATGATATCCCGGAAAGGAAGGATTTGAGGGGTTCTCATGATATCCTGGGAAGGATGGGAATGGATTCTCATGGTAGGCTGGAACTTGAGGATTTGAGGGTGGCTGCTGATGCTGGTTGTAACCAGGGAAGGAAGGATGGGGAGGCAACCAAATGGGAGTGAGGGGATGATTAGGAGATGGAGGAACTCCCGTCTCAATCAGGGATGGATCACATGGAACAAGAGGGCAGTGGGAGGGATCGGAACACTGACGAGAAGGGCACAGAGGACCCTTGTATCCACCTCCACCCGGTTGTTGGTTTGGAAAACTTGGATTGGATGGACTCGGATAGTTGGGTCCTGGCAGACTCGGATATCCGGGTACTTCGGGGTTTGGGTAGCCAGGACCAGTTGGATCGGGGTAGCTAGATCCACTTTGGGTTGGAGATTGGACGTAGGTGGGGGAGGATTGGGGTGCGGTCTCGTATCCTCTCTTTGGAATGATGACGATTGTGTCGGCAGTGGGAGAGAAGGCTGAACAGCTTCAGTTCGACAATTAAAAGGGGAAAGGACAAATTGGATATCAACGAGGAAATTCTCGCACGAAATCTTCTCACCCACACTCTTCTTTAGCAGTTCCCCATTCCTTTGCAACTCATGGAACGAGTTTTGTCCAGAAAAACCTTAAATAATGATTTACAAAATTGTTCAAATACATATTAATATTGAAAATTGATGAGAATACTATCGAACAGATGATTTGAAAGATGTTTTTAAAAAAATATAAACCTCAAATAAAGTATGTCCTTTGCAAAGTGGCAAACCATTCGAATCCTTGAAGGTTGGTTCGAGAGGAGGGAGAATGGCCTCTTGCTCGATGAAATCTCCTTGAGAAGAGAAGGGGGAGGGAGGAGCAGAGGGAACTTCCCGTTTTGAAGAATCGGAAGACAAGGAAAAGATCCTGATGATGGATTAAGTAGTTTTCCGTGGCTTTTTTCCTGTCATAGATACTGAATAAAGTAAGAATTGAACAAACCGACTGATGAGACTGTCGAGACTTTCGTTTTCATTCACTGTGTATGCTACGATCTAAAATAGTTAATTTGGTTATTCATCATTTCAATGAATAATAAACACTTGATGCCTACCTCAGGCTGACTCTGAGTATGCACTCTTCCATCAGGGAGAAGGACGGAGACTGATTTGACGAGGGGAGGAACACCAGATGGAGAATCTACGATGTATGTCGACCCTGAGAATGAAGAGGACAATCTTTACCCCGTGGTACCTCGTTCACTAATATCTACTTTGGAACTTCACTGATAAATCACGGGTTTTTATTATACATTAACGGCGATGAATGGTATGTGGTAATAACTGAATGGATGTGTACGAGTGTTCATTATGCATATCGTACGTGATGGAAATTTAGGAACGTATACCGTGCAATTTCCAAAAATATCATGTTTCGTGGATTATGGTGAATTTTTATTTTTACGAGTTTTGCTTTTTTGCGTTCTTTTTTTCATATGCGTTTTCATAAAACGGATGGGTTTTTACACGGAAATATGGCTCGAAATGCAATAAAAGCTCGCGAAAATTATGCAATATTGACGAAATAGCCATAACCGGGTTTTAGCACTATTTCGTCAATATTTCATGGTTTTTTCACGAGCATTTATAGCATTTCTAGCCAAATTTCCGTGTAAAAACCCATCCGTTTTATGAAAACGCATATTAAAAAAAGAATGCAAAAAAGCAAAAGTCGTAAAAATAAAAATTCACCAGAATCCACGAAATGATATTTTTGGAAATTGCACGGTATACGTTCCTAAATTTCCATCGCGTACGATACTATCTCAGTGGAAAAGCGTAAATCTATTCTGGAGATCAATTACGAAGACAGATGGGACCAGTTGACTAGATCTTCGCTTTTATTTCTCTCTTTCTCTTATTTTTTGTGTACCCCTTCTCTCCACTTACTCTTTCACGTTTAATCATCGGTATGAGGAGAATCTTATTCTGTAACACCATACATTATATACTGTATCGCATCTCGTTGCGCATTCGAGCGTAGATAAAATATATATAATTCCAACTGACCGGGAGGCACGACGAGAGGCTGTTGTGTCGTCGCGAGCAGAGGGAGGAGGAGGAGGAGGGCGTGGGAGCCCATGGGGCTGAGAAGGAAGGGAGACTGATGCCTATTGGAGAGGGAAAGGTATCTTTTCTAGAAAACAATCGTGGAACAAATAGAGAAACGTATGGAATGATAACATTGATCTATTGATCAAAACCATTATTTTGTTGAAAGATATGATAGAGTAATTTCATCTCTACAAGAAATCAACTGCTTTTGAAATTTCGAATGAGCATAATGAGAAAATACTCGCGTAAGTTGGAAAAGTGTGTAGAAAAGGAAGAAAGTATGGAAGAGAAGAGATAAGGCAGTGATTGGAGAGATTGAGGAGGGAGCAGCGAGGATGCAACCTGGAGGTCAAAGGGGAGAAAGAACTCGTCCCCTGCCAAGAACAGGGGGAAGTGGCCTTTCACTCCCAATCTATAATAAGGAGGATCATACTAATCAAGTGTGAAATTACGAGATGCTAATTAGCGATGTGAAAACTCCAATAGAAGGAACATGAAGTGATTAGAGACGAAGTTGAGACTTCAATCGAATTTCCAATGGATCTCCAGATATTCTTCAGGTCTATGAATCTTCTGATATATTCTATTTTCCGAATGGTATCTCTTATTGCCTCCCTGACAAGCGATGCTGTGATTGAGTCATCCCGTTTCTTTCCATCGATGTTGCTTTTGTTACTTTTCTAAAAATGATTGGTACATGGCACAATACACCCATTCGAGGTCGTCCGTTCATTCTCTTCTTCCCTCACTCAGTCAGTGTAGATATCTCACTTTCCTCGAACCCTAATCTAATCCCTCGGATATACACCATTTCCTCATCCATCAATCGTAACCCGTAGAAAGGCTTTGAAATGACCGGAGATTGTTCTCTTTCCTCAGACACAAAACGATCATCGAGCCAAAATGAGCGCGCAGACTGACAAATGGTCAAGGAAATCATGACTAAACGAGTCCTCTCCCCTCTCTTCCTGCTCTCTCGCTGCTTCTCTGTCTGAGGGCAAGGAAGAGAAGGGAAGGGGGAGAGGGAGGGGGGAGGGGGGGAGGTATCCGGAGGTACTCCGTCCACGGCCCATTGCCTGCTTCCCCTTTGCAGGTGTCCCACATCAGAGCACGCACTTTTCACTTTCCCCAATTCAGAGAGGCTTTGCCCTTTCGATGCCCTTCTGATTGCGGAACCACTCCCTGTTCATAAGAATCTCATTGCCAATCTCATTCACTGAAACTGCACAACTAACGTATTATAGTGATTTCATATGTGCATTACACCAAATGCAGTATGCTTTACATCATCAAATCCCCAAAAAGCCACCCCTATTACAACAACATTCCCGTCCTAATAATCTCCAGAGTGCTGTACCAGCGTGCACTATCGATATTCCCATATCTACCGTACCTTTGCAGTATGCGATTACTGTGGTCGGTTCTCTTACTATTCGACGTGAGTATCTTTTCTCTCTCTGTAATGGAGAGCTACGAGAGGCATCTCAACTCCCTCTCTCCTCCTTCTCTCATCAAATCTAGAGGACCCATCAGAGTAAAGAGGTCAGCTTTCACATTCGTTTCTTCCAATTTCACTTCGAGAAAATGGTAAAAATAAATAAATGAAATTGAGGTACAAATGCGTGGAGGAGTACGTAGATCTTCCCGTTTCTTCAACTTCGAAATCTCTCTCTCTCTTCTCTCGTCCTCTTCCACCACTCAGTCACAACACTCACGACACGAATGATGATGAAGAGATGCAAAGGGTGGAAGCTGATCACGATGGAATCACCAACGAGCACTCGTATGCCCCCCCCCCCCATCTATATTCGAATCATATGCACACGCCTTCCCACTAATCCCCCCTCTTCCTCATCCACCTCAATCTCTCTCTCCCTCTCAGTCGTCGTCGTAGATGGGGGCGTCGTCGTCGTGGTGGTGGTCGTTCTCCTCGTCGTCGTAGTCGTCGTTGTCTTCGGGGTCGTGATCACGAGTGGAGCAGGCGGAACTCTGAAGAGAACGATTCACTCTTGGCTTGGCTTCATTCTTTCTTTCACTTATTACTGGAAAATTCACTAAGCAATTCGAGTTTCAAAATTTTTGCCGAATGATGCGAACGCTTAATGACGAATGAATAAGGGAGGGAACGGACTGTGTCTGGGGAGTCGTCGGATCGAGAGGAGGGGGAGGAAGCACCGTTGTTGTTGTCGTCTCTCTGAATATCACTCGGATCACTTGAGAAATCACACTAACTCCTTCATTCAAAAGTGCTTTGTGTGATACTGGAGCACAAAACAAGCGTGTATGAACTTCAAATAGAGCGGTGCATTCGATAAGTGGCTTTAATTAGTGTGTTTTGCACGTACTTTCGTGTGGTGTAGTGGGGATCGGGCAGTGGAAGGAGTGGTCGGAAGGGTACGAGAGGTGCAAAGTGAGGAGGGTCGGGACGGGGAAGGGGAGGAGTCGGGAGGGATTCTCGAGGGCTGAGGAACACATCAACAGTATCTCGGAAGATTAATCAATATAAATACGGGAAGAGAACTTACGGTGGAGTCCAATAGGTTACTGTCGTTGTTGTTCTGCAAGATGCATACAGGATACGATACATGTTTCCAGAAAACGAAAGCAACTCACGTTGTTGGTCGAGGAGTGACGAAGAGGGGAACCTTAACAAGTGTATCACTGATATTCTAAATTCCCACATGTAAATTCGCAAAAATACAAAAAGGAGTATTAGAAGAAAGTCATACCCTAGTGAATCCGACGATCCTGGGTGGTGCATAGTACCACTCCGTCCGTACCCTCGGTACCCAATGTGGTTGGGGGAATCCCAATGGGGGCGGGATCACTGACTGCTGCACGGGCTGCTGAGGAGGAACTTGCTGCAGCTGCTGCTGAGGAATCCGAGGGTCGGAAGGGGGAATTGGTTGAGGAGGGGGAGGGAATCGGGGGTCGATCTCGTGATACTCAGGATGAGTTGGAGGAGGAGAAGGGAAAGTGGGAATGGAAGACTGCGGATGAAGAGGATCGAAGGGAAATCCAGAGGGATGTTCGGAGTATGGGGATTGAGGTTGAAGAGGAGGAGGAGTCTCGTGATACCCAGGGAATGAGGGATTACTTGGGAATTCCTTGTAGCCGGGTATTGAAGGATTGGGAAATGTCGGGCTGGGCGGGATTTCATGGTACGATGGATTGGGTGGATACTCATGATATCCCGGAAAGGAAGGATTTGAGGGGTTCTCATGATATCCTGGGAAGGATGGGAATGGATTCTCATGGTAGGCTGGAACTTGAGGATTTGAGGGTGGCTGCTGATGCTGGTTGTAACCAGGGAAGGAAGGATGGGGAGGCAACCAAATGGGAGTGAGGGGATGATTAGGAGATGGAGGAACTCCCGTCTCAATCAGGGATGGATCACATGGAACAAGAGGGCAGTGGGAGGGATCGGAACACTGACGAGAAGGGCACAGAGGACCCTTGTATCCACCTCCACCCGGTTGTTGGTTTGGAAAACTTGGATTGGATGGACTCGGATAGTTGGGTCCTGGCAGACTCGGATATCCGGGTACTTCGGGGTTTGGGTAGCCAGGACCAGTTGGATCGGGGTAGCTAGATCCACTTTGGGTTGGAGATTGGACGTAGGTGGGGGAGGATTGGGGTGCGGTCTCGTATCCTCTCTTTGGAATGATGACGATTGTGTCGGCAGTGGGAGAGAAGGCTGAACAGCTTCAGTTCGACAATTAAAAGGGGAAAGGACAAATTGGATATCAACGAGGAAATTCTCGCACGAAATCTTCTCACCCACACTCTTCTTTAGCAGTTCCCCATTCCTTTGCAACTCATGGAACGAGTTTTGTCCAGAAAAACCTTAAATAATGATTTACAAAATTGTTCAAATACATATTAATATTGAAAATTGATGAGAATACTATCGAACAGATGATTTGAAAGATGTTTTTAAAAAAATATAAACCTCAAATAAAGTATGTCCTTTGCAAAGTGGCAAACCATTCGAATCCTTGAAGGTTGGTTCGAGAGGAGGGAGAATGGCCTCTTGCTCGATGAAATCTCCTTGAGAAGAGAAGGGGGAGGGAGGAGCAGAGGGAACTTCCCGTTTTGAAGAATCGGAAGACAAGGAAAAGATCCTGATGATGGATTAAGTAGTTTTCCGTGGCTTTTTTCCTGTCATAGATACTGAATAAAGTAAGAATTGAACAAACCGACTGATGAGACTGTCGAGACTTTCGTTTTCATTCACTGTGTATGCTACGATCTAAAATAGTTAATTTGGTTATTCATCATTTCAATGAATAATAAACACTTGATGCCTACCTCAGGCTGACTCTGAGTATGCACTCTTCCATCAGGGAGAAGGACGGAGACTGATTTGACGAGGGGAGGAACACCAGATGGAGAATCTACGATGTATGTCGACCCTGAGAATGAAGAGGACAATCTTTACCCCGTGGTACCTCGTTCACTAATATCTACTTTGGAACTTCACTGATAAATCACGGGTTTTTATTATACATTAACGGCGATGAATGGTATGTGGTAATAACTGAATGGATGTGTACGAGTGTTCATTATGCATATCGTACGTGATGGAAATTTAGGAACGTATACCGTGCAATTTCCAAAAATATCATGTTTCGTGGATTATGGTGAATTTTTATTTTTACGAGTTTTGCTTTTTTGCGTTCTTTTTTTCATATGCGTTTTCATAAAACGGATGGGTTTTTACACGGAAATATGGCTCGAAATGCAATAAAAGCTCGCGAAAATTATGCAATATTGACGAAATAGCCATAACCGGGTTTTAGCACTATTTCGTCAATATTTCATGGTTTTTTCACGAGCATTTATAGCATTTCTAGCCAAATTTCCGTGTAAAAACCCATCCGTTTTATGAAAACGCATATTAAAAAAAGAATGCAAAAAAGCAAAAGTCGTAAAAATAAAAATTCACCAGAATCCACGAAATGATATTTTTGGAAATTGCACGGTATACGTTCCTAAATTTCCATCGCGTACGATACTATCTCAGTGGAAAAGCGTAAATCTATTCTGGAGATCAATTACGAAGACAGATGGGACCAGTTGACTAGATCTTCGCTTTTATTTCTCTCTTTCTCTTATTTTTTGTGTACCCCTTCTCTCCACTTACTCTTTCACGTTTAATCATCGGTATGAGGAGAATCTTATTCTGTAACACCATACATTATATACTGTATCGCATCTCGTTGCGCATTCGAGCGTAGATAAAATATATATAATTCCAACTGACCGGGAGGCACGACGAGAGGCTGTTGTGTCGTCGCGAGCAGAGGGAGGAGGAGGAGGAGGGCGTGGGAGCCCATGGGGCTGAGAAGGAAGGGAGACTGATGCCTATTGGAGAGGGAAAGGTATCTTTTCTAGAAAACAATCGTGGAACAAATAGAGAAACGTATGGAATGATAACATTGATCTATTGATCAAAACCATTATTTTGTTGAAAGATATGATAGAGTAATTTCATCTCTACAAGAAATCAACTGCTTTTGAAATTTCGAATGAGCATAATGAGAAAATACTCGCGTAAGTTGGAAAAGTGTGTAGAAAAGGAAGAAAGTATGGAAGAGAAGAGATAAGGCAGTGATTGGAGAGATTGAGGAGGGAGCAGCGAGGATGCAACCTGGAGGTCAAAGGGGAGAAAGAACTCGTCCCCTGCCAAGAACAGGGGGAAGTGGCCTTTCACTCCCAATCTATAATAAGGAGGATCATACTAATCAAGTGTGAAATTACGAGATGCTAATTAGCGATGTGAAAACTCCAATAGAAGGAACATGAAGTGATTAGAGACGAAGTTGAGACTTCAATCGAATTTCCAATGGATCTCCAGATATTCTTCAGGTCTATGAATCTTCTGATATATTCTATTTTCCGAATGGTATCTCTTATTGCCTCCCTGACAAGCGATGCTGTGATTGAGTCATCCCGTTTCTTTCCATCGATGTTGCTTTTGTTACTTTTCTAAAAATGATTGGTACATGGCACAATACACCCATTCGAGGTCGTCCGTTCATTCTCTTCTTCCCTCACTCAGTCAGTGTAGATATCTCACTTTCCTCGAACCCTAATCTAATCCCTCGGATATACACCATTTCCTCATCCATCAATCGTAACCCGTAGAAAGGCTTTGAAATGACCGGAGATTGTTCTCTTTCCTCAGACACAAAACGATCATCGAGCCAAAATGAGCGCGCAGACTGACAAATGGTCAAGGAAATCATGACTAAACGAGTCCTCTCCCCTCTCTTCCTGCTCTCTCGCTGCTTCTCTGTCTGAGGGCAAGGAAGAGAAGGGAAGGGGGAGAGGGAGGGGGGAGGGGGGGAGGTATCCGGAGGTACTCCGTCCACGGCCCATTGCCTGCTTCCCCTTTGCAGGTGTCCCACATCAGAGCACGCACTTTTCACTTTCCCCAATTCAGAGAGGCTTTGCCCTTTCGATGCCCTTCTGATTGCGGAACCACTCCCTGTTCATAAGAATCTCATTGCCAATCTCATTCACTGAAACTGCACAACTAACGTATTATAGTGATTTCATATGTGCATTACACCAAATGCAGTATGCTTTACATCATCAAATCCCCAAAAAGCCACCCCTATTACAACAACATTCCCGTCCTAATAATCTCCAGAGTGCTGTACCAGCGTGCACTATCGATATTCCCATATCTACCGTACCTTTGCAGTATGCGATTACTGTGGTCGGTTCTCTTACTATTCGACGTGAGTATCTTTTCTCTCTCTGTAATGGAGAGCTACGAGAGGCATCTCAACTCCCTCTCTCCTCCTTCTCTCATCAAATCTAGAGGACCCATCAGAGTAAAGAGGTCAGCTTTCACATTCGTTTCTTCCAATTTCACTTCGAGAAAATGGTAAAAATAAATAAATGAAATTGAGGTACAAATGCGTGGAGGAGTACGTAGATCTTCCCGTTTCTTCAACTTCGAAATCTCTCTCTCTCTTCTCTCGTCCTCTTCCACCACTCAGTCACAACACTCACGACACGAATGATGATGAAGAGATGCAAAGGGTGGAAGCTGATCACGATGGAATCACCAACGAGCACTCGTATGCCCCCCCCCCCCCATCTAATATTGTCTACTTCCCATTCATTCAATCTCATGTTCTCCCCCTTCTCCTCCTCTGCTGCAGGTTCTCCCTCGACTCCGCCCATTCTCGATTCTCTCGTCCGATTGCAGCTGCAGCTCCCATTCGGTAGGAGATGCAGCTGTTGCAGCAGCATGGACCAATCCTCTCCTTGCAGTGATCCCTTCTCGCAACCTCCTCCCACTCAGCCTAATCCACCCAGGTATTTAGAGAAGAGCACATATTGAGTGTGTGATTGAATCTCTTGAGTCCTCCTCCTTTCTCCCCGCAGTACCTTCCCCACTCATACGCCATTTCGAGGTACTTTCCATTCAATAATACAGTCGATCTCGAATCTACAAGACAATGAAGAGAAATAATTCTCAGAAATAGTTATATCTCAGTTCTCCGTTCATTCAACTACCGCCTCCAAACACGATTGCATCCTCGAGACCCGTCAACCAGATACGGTAACTATCGATTGCAGAATTTTGAATTCTTCCAATTATAAGTATAATTTTCCAAATTGCAGTGTTCCTGCTTCTTCTTCCGTTCGTGACTCCGCCCCTCACGCCCGACCCGTGCAGCAGCTGCAGCAGTCACAGCTGCTGCACTCGGGAGGTCGCAGTGTGGACGATGACTTCCCTCTCGACGACGTCCCGAGAAGCGAATCGTGAGTTCACTCCCAACTATTCGATTGAGTGTCCCTCCAGTGTCTCTCCATCGTCTGCCCTCTCTGCCACTGAATCTGCAGCTGCTGCAGTCGACAGCAGACTCTCCTTCTTCTCGATCTCGCCCACTCCTCTCCCTCCACTCCCCCATTTCGGAGTCGCCCCCATGTTCACGATTAGCAGAGATGCGGATGAGAAGAAGACAGGTACCATCTCACCCTGTGCATTGTCTCCATCTTAATACATAGATGATCATTCGTTCCTTCAGATATCCCTCCCGACCCTCGTCAGTCTGACATCGAGGACATCTCTGTCGTTCCCCTCAACCCGATCAATCCAGCCAGAGGGCCTAAGGCTATTATGCGGAACGCTTCCGGAAAGGTCCTCTCTAGGGTATCCCGGAACGGTGCCCGCCTGTGTCAGCCACATTTAGCCACATTTTCCTCCTGTCTTTCAGCATCTTCTAAACTATGATATCTTTAATCCCCCCCTTCTCTCGTTGGAAAGGGGAGATATATTGAATTATTTGAAAATTGTGGGAAATTGAGAGGAAGGCGATATAAACACCCATAATAAGTCTGAAGAGTTCCAATAGCAGAAGGAGCATCGATTGACGTCGAACGAGGCTGAGGAAGTGGAATCTCCTCGCGAATTCCCCTCGTACAAAGGGAAGGAATTCAGGCCATTCAACAGGAATTCAACAGTCAGTCCATCATCTTTCTTCTTCACATAATTGCTTACCCTTTGATTTTTCAGAGACCAACCTTCAAATCCATAGAACCATCCGAGAAAATGTGGACGTATTCTTCGTGGAAGGCAGAGGTTTCCTACATTACATATCACGATGGCCATCAATTGATTCAGGAAGTTTGACCGACGTCAATTCTCTATTCCCCGCCAATTTCTCTTCGTGTCAGAGCATGCAATCGCTATCAAAAATATTATTTATTCAACAAAATTATTTGACGACAAATCGTGTAATAATCAAAAGAAGGAGGTGCGATAAATGAGTCAATAATTTGTGCGGTGTGATGAGGAGGAAAGTATGGAATCCTGTCTTCTAACCGAGAAAATGGTTTGACAAATACGAAAATTAGACTACTGACTGAGTCAAATCCAAAAAAAGAATAAATAAGAGAAGTGCATCTAAAGAAGGGTTTCCTAACAAGAGAATGAACATCAAGGGGTGGCAAAATGATTAGATCACGAATACATATGTTTATAGGACTCCGGAATATCTCTAATAGTATTGATTACAACGAGGATTTGTTTACATCTGTAAGTGAGATAAAGATATATCAATGAAAGGCTGAGAAGCAATTCAGACTAAAGTATTTCTCAGTGCCTGAATTCAATAAATAACTACGATGGAGACATCGACTTATAACGTCCTACTACTAAAGAAGGGGAGATTAGAGGGAGTACGGAAAGTGAGATAGTGGCACGATTGCACTTTACTTCTTGCCCCAGAACCCGCCCAGGAATCCAGTGACCTTGCTGGCCAGTCCATCGTCCTGTGCAGTGGTCGATGACTGGACTGCAGCTGCAGCTCCGCCCTTCTTGCCGGATGACTTCCCAGAGGGAGTGGAGGAGTCCTGTGGAGAGACAACCACTTCAGTCCCAACTGTTACCCTTCTATCCAATCCATTGCAAATCAAACAAAATATTTAGTGAATGAGAATGATGATCGAATCCGAGTCTCCACTCCTTTCCTCTCTTCCCTCTCCATTCTCAATAGTCCCTCATTCCCACCTTCTTCTCATCCTTGTCGAGTGCTGCCAGTCTCTCCGTCAGATCAGGCATTCGAATGTATGATTCAGCCAGATCGAAGAACATCGGTTTCACGGGCATGGGAAGGAGAGCGGGAGGGAGATTGGCGATGGGGATGAGGGAAGATCTGCCATTTCAATTATCAAATCAAATATATCACGGCAAAACATTCATAAATATTTTTAACTCGCCATCCTTTTTAATTTAGTCATTTTGACACTCGTTATTTATAAGTATCAGGTTGTAACAAAAGTTTTGCACGATTTTCAAATTTTCGTCTATGCCATACCCTGTCCTTTATTTTCAAAATCAATTAATAGTGTTACCTATATTTATTGAGTGCTTGCATACTCTTTCTATCACACATTAGTAGTAACCAATCCATTCGATTTTGTGGTCACATTTTAAAGTCAAAGTTGCTGCAGTTGGAAACTGAACTTCATAATTTTTGGTTCTGCATTCTATGGACAACTGAGACAGAGCACATATCTCGGTATATTTGGAAAGAGTGATGAACAGGGATCATAATGCAATATTGAAATGGGAATTATCACAAATGGGGTTCCAGAAACACAGGTCATTTTTAATCTCGCGTCAAAAGGGGCTTGGTCAGAATCAGTTGCCTTTACCGCACAGCCGTAGCCATATGCATTTCAATCTAAAATACATTAAAACGTTACGTTCCCTCCACGGGTAGCTCAAACATATTTTTGTGTGAACATGTAATGATTCGTTTTAATAATACAATTTAGTAAACCCAGATACCGAGATGCGGACATCGAAATTGACATTTCCGTCGAAGCCATGTTTCCAGTATACATAGAAGCTCAGATTTGGTGTGGTTAACTACACAAGCTACTCTTACTCTACCACTTCTTGGCTTGGCCGAGTCAGGGTGTAGCTTCCTTTTGAGGAGATTGACTCGAACAAAAAGTACACCGACTTTCAAGATTTTGGCAGTGATGACCATGATTCGTAATTTTTAAAAATATCGATTTTCTAGAAGTAGAAAAGTACATGCTCCAAAATTTCTTTACAATATAAAACATAATAGTGGTAGATGACAATGCACTATTCATTAAGCCAGTATGTTCGATTCTCGAATCAAAATCAACGATCCTTTGATCAATGATCACTCGCTAACGACCGACTTCAATAATCTGTAAATCGTGCTACACTGAAGCAACCATTAGATCCCATATAGTTTTTGAAAGTACAACAAAGGGGCTTCTCACTCCACGATGTGAGATTATACAACGATTTTCTCTTTTAGAATATGAGCACGACAAACAAATGTGCGTGCATCACGAATATTTAACTTTTGGCAAAACCTGGTTTTCTCGAAGTCCCCGAACGCGGGTTATGATTCGAAGTTGTGAATATAATGAACAAGTATTCCCCAAATATATGATATCCAATCAGATCGTGACTATTCAAGTGAAGTATTTTAGGCAAAACTTTTGTTAAAACCTAATACAAGGGAAGGTGCACTGACCCCTCCTCGTCCTTCTTCTTCTTTCCTCCTCCTGTACTAGTTCCTCTACTCGCAACTGCTCTCAACTGATGCCACGAACGCCACTCCTCCAGAGTATCACACAACGGCTGCAATACACTAGTATATTACATTCACATGAAAAAGGACCCTTAACCTTTTAAACGATGATATTATGGATCAAGATAAGAGTGTTGCCTACTCTGTCATCGATCTCCTCTGCCTTCTTCTCTTCTCCTTGTATTCCTCTGGCAGCAGCAGCCAGTCTCTCTGCCTTCGCACTCACCAATGCCCTCTCGATATCAGAACGGAGAGAAGACAGACAAGACTGCAACACACACCTTTTTGCAAATGACCCCTCTGGATTCTAACTTCACACGTGACTACGAGATGGCAGTTGACTGCAGTGACTACTTGCAAGGGCTAATTCGTGGTAACTGACTGCATTCTCGATGATGAACTTGTTTCCCTTGGCAGTCTTCATCTCCTTCTCAGTCTTAGTGACTCTCTCGAGTGCTCTCTCCCAGAGTGCAGCTGCCTCTGAGTATCGACCGAGGGAGGAGTATGCACACGCCATGTAGTGACAACTGAATCAGCCACATCCATCACCACCTACCTTCCTTGTCTACTCTAAGCATGATTTATGGAAACAATCTTGTCTAGTTCCTACATTTTTCGCATATCATCTTTATAGATAATTTCGAAAGTATGTTTTAATGCATTTGTTTCAACTATTACAAAAACAACAGTCATGTATGTTGTTGTGTTCGCTCCACAACACCAATTGCAATCAGACAATGAAGTGTTCACTCACCGGAATGTCTTGTAGTACTCGATCCTTGTTCCGTATCCAGATTGCAGCTCCTTGTTCTCTGATCCCTCCACTTCAGTAACCTGACACAACATTGGACAGTTATTAATAGGAATAATTCACAAGAGCACACCTATTTATTAGGTTGTAACATAAGTTTTGTCGCATTTCGGAGGTTCACAATATTTCCATGAAGGATACTTCTCAAACATTCCCAATGCCTGACCTCCTAGCATATGTTTGGGGTGTACATGCACATTCAAACCATATGGTAGAGCTGAACCGCCCACGCTGGCTATGTGAAAAATATTAATATGAACTGATTTAAATTTGGTGCAGATTTTATTAATTCGTTTGATCGGGTGCTAGTTCGCAGAGATGAACAATTAACCAAACTTCGACAGCATGGTGATATGCCCCGTCAATGCTCTTTCAAAATATGTACCAGATATGGTGCTATGTTAAGCGGAACAAAAGATATACTTCACTGAGTGTAAGGTTAGCCGCTGATTCGTAGCCAACTTGACCAACTCTTCTGAATCCAGAATTACAATAACAGTGCGTAACATAAGTGCGTTCCAATGACCACTCATGGAGGTATAATTTTTAATTAAACGCGTGAGAGAAAGAACACTCTACTTGTGGGAAATTTGAATTTTCATTAATTCAATTCGCGCACAATTTTACCAAAAAATCCAAGTTTAGGTGTTTCGAATTAAAGATTGTCATTCAAAAGCTATTTATTTCCAAAATTATCCCAAGTAGATATTGGTAAGGGTAGGGTTGATGGTTCGAATGGACACAATAAATCAGATATTGAACGTGTGTGTGAGGTAGGAATATGAACAAAGTGCCAATTTCAGTAGTTTCATTTACATGCCATCGTTCCGAATGGAGCCACTTATCTCAACAGAACCCAGTCTACCCCAAACTTTGTCTGTATATTGACCACTTTGGGTGAACTATATTCCACCACTATTTGGATCTCGATATCTATTGAGAAGAAAATTCGTCTTGCGAAAGTTTTCGCGACCGTCACCTACCATCCACATTATAAATCTCGTCTACATTTCTAGAACGATTTTCGTTTGTCATTATCCGTGAGTGGTTCAAAATTATGCCCTTATGTAGTACTTTACGCAAATCACACTAATCGGCATACTTTCTCCTTTTCAAGAAGAGCTGATGCGTGAAAATGATTTTTAATCCTGATCTCAGTTCAACTTTGTCTGACTAATGTGCCTCCTCAACTGCCTTGACAGCGCTGAAGTAAAGCGCGTAAGAAAGGGTACGAAGGCCCTCACTGATAATGAATAACGAAATCGAGATTAAATTAATTCGAAGAATTTCTGAGGTTAGAATGCATAAGAGATTGGACGCGACAAAACTTATGTTACAACCTGATACAAGACAAATTGGGATAAAATGATAGTTATATAGCTGATGGAAGGCCCATTCCTCCTCACCTCCTTGAGTATCTCGATCACCGAATCGTAGAGACGGAGCAGATCCTGCGGCTTGTGCTTCTTCTCCTGTCTGCAGAGACAACGAAATGTGTTCTATTCTTGCTACTATCATGACCCAGTCCAACTGTTTGATAGATTGAGGGTGATAATCATTCCATAAGTCCTCCTTCCCTCTTCCCGTCTTCTCACTTGGTGTTCTCGATGATGGCGAGATATCTCTGAGCAGTCCTCGATAGTCTCACGAAGTCGAGGTATCCCCTCAGACGGGCTGCCTCCGCCGTGTCCAGACCTGATGAAATAACACTCATTGCAAGTATTATTGTCTCCAGATGGTTGTAGATTTGATGGCTCCGCGAAAATGGACAATGCATAATAAGCACAAGAAGAAGGACTCCCTCCCCCCCTCTCAATCGTCTTTCAACCCCTCACCAGTTGCTCCCTCTGCCACTTTCCTCTTCTGTGCTTCGTTGAGTTTCTCGATGACATCTCGAGTGTCTCCAATCTGCTTCTCCAGCAGGGCCATCTACACATCATTTTGTTTTGATCCGCCATTCTCGGAATCGAGTAATTACTCAAACCGTGGGGAAATATCTTCCACGACGCTTCATATTCACCCATAACTTCGGGTATAATTTAGCTGACTAAATTATAGTAAAGAAGTGTTTTGTCCCACCTTCTCCTTCGGTTCCTTGCACTCTGCCAGTTCCTTGTCCGTCTGCGTCCATGCCACTATGATGGCACGCACCTGAGAGAGCGACCTATTTCATTCTCACTAGTCATTGTTTTTTTTATCGTAGACAGCCGAATTTGATATTAATTTAAAATTAAAGTCAGTGATATGTAGTTGGTCCTTCCAACAAACCGTCATATCTCACCTTCTCATCTCCAGCAGGTGCAGTCACTCCCGCCCATTCGATGGGGATCGAATCATCCGTCTTAGCCTTCAGACGCATCTCAGCTATCAGATGCTGCAATTACCACTACATACTCCTTTCCAAATAATCCACCATTAGAAGCAAGGGCGCGAATAGAAAGAGTAGCCATGACAGGTCTTCCCGTACATCGATGGAGTCGCTGTCCGTGCCCATCTCCTCCTTCAGTTTCATCAGCTCGCTCATGCTCGCCTTGGGGGCTTCAGTGGAATTGAACTCGCAGAGACGAAGCTGCGGCTGGATCTCGCGGCATCTCAAGGGAAACGCCAGTTTATGTGGATAAGAGTAAAACGAACTACTAATTTATATTCATCTCGACGCCACAACTTTATCACTAAATAGAAAAAATGGCTAAGTATTTGAATGTAATTATGTAATTATCATATCTTAAGCACTAACAAGCGGATACAGTTAGGAAAAGAGAGTGAATTTTCTTATCAACATGAATGGATAATCTCACTTGGAAGTGTATAGATTGGCGAGTACAGTGTTGGGAGTGGCCTCGGTCAATCTCTCGTAGAGGACCTTTGCTGCCGCCAGATTCTCCGATGCTGACGACCACTCCCTCAAACAATCACGCATTACATTATTTTCCAATATTTGAAAAAATAGGATAAAAGACAAAACAATTCGAGCCTTCACAACACCGTTATCATATTAGGAAAGTATTAATTAAAACAAATAAATAATGTTAACCTGAGCTCGAAGGCGACAATTCCCTTGAGCCAGAGTGAATACGCCTGGCATTCCAATTTAGTAGGGGCATCGCACTAAAAAGGTTCGAGAGTATTAATTATACATACAGAACAATTCCGGTTTTGGCATAAATGTGAATGGGTGTCAATAGATGGACCTACTCTGGGTGAAGCCTTCACGAGATTCTCCAGTGTCGCCACGTGCTGCACTGCCTGCCATATTAATATTCGAATATGCAAGAAAACAACGTCGAAACCTCAAATACTGAAACGCAATAGTATCAAATCTTGTACTTTCACAACTACCTAACTTTTCTTCTAAAGTAAACAAAAGAAGTGTTCGCCTTCTCCCCACTGGTAACTGGCCTTCTTGAGTGAGTTCCTCATGGCATGTCTCTGTCTGCTGGTGGGATTGTCCTCCAGTGCAGTCTTGCAGTTCATCGCCTGCGCCCATCTCCGTTCCACCTCGAACAGAGGCAACTGCACATACCTGCAAACACCCATTTAGACTCCAGTTCATTCAATTAGCATATTCAATAGAAATTGAACTTATAACTGACGTATGCAAACGACTTATAATTTTCCTTGAAAGCAACAATCATGCGAAATATATTAGTTGATGAAATTGATTGACACATTCCAGCAATATACAGAATAGAATTCTGAATAGAATGAACAGAATTCTATAAACAGAATAGAGCTATAAGAAACATCAATGACATCGTTCCAAATGTACTATAGAATTATGAAATTTTGGAAAGCAGTAAGTAAAATTTGGCTCGATAACCCAAAATGTTTGTGAAGTTAATCTTACTCTTCTCAATTTTGTGTTTAGGTATGTAATCAGCTACTTAGCAATGATTTCTAGTCCGTGTAAATCAGTCAGTCGTACCTCATATCTCCGAATGTCTCTACAGTGACTGGCTTCTTCGCGAACTTCGCCTTGTGTCTCTTCATGCATTTGTGCGTGTTCGTCACTTTGAGTGCCGATCGAACGCGTCTCAGCTTATCCGCGCAGTAAACCCTAAAGATTCCCTAGATTTTATGGGAATAAGGCGGGAAAAATATAAGCGATCTCGTACAGAATCGCTATTGACGACATCGAAAAAGCCGATCTGGATCCGATTTTTCATTCGCAAATGTATCCTAACCAAAACGGGATTAATGGGACAGCTAAAGGACGACATACCTGTATCTGTTGTAGTCACCATGACGGAGACCGTGTTGCTGCTGCGCCTCCTTCACCAGCTGAAGGATGGAGATGGTGGGGAATGGTTCGGGAGGGGGTGCCTCGTCCAGCGCAGTCACGTCCTTCATCTCCACGTCCTCGATCGTCATTCTGCACACAATTTGACTAATATGATTTAAGAATAGAACAAAAATACAACATACAAAATAGTGATGTCGGCCAAATGTCGAGTGCGTGCATCGGGTGATTTCTGTGTTAGTGCTGTTCAGTATGTGCGGTATACGGTAGTTCTCGTTCACGATTCGTAAACTGACTTTATTTATGCTCGCATCTCGTAATTTTCCTTGAAATTATCACACATGTTACAATACTCGTATCAATTAACTCTGTCCATTAAATCGTCTCAAGTGTTTCTCAATATAATTCTCGTGCTTCTCGTCGAGTCCCTCATTAATTCGTCGTAAGTGGGCAGTGGAGATGCACAGATGGACAGACGATGTTCCAGAGATTGATATTCTGAACAGAACTATTTCGATAATGAGATCACCCTTATTGGATCAATGATTATTCATATCTAGAATGTGTCTCTACAGTAATCCATCTTACCAGGAGGAGGAATGGAAGGGATCATGACAATCTGCGGAGGGACGTTCGAATCGTGGTTATCGCAAACTGAATGATGAAATGATAATTCAATTGTTGTTTATTAATATGTAACCTCTAGCAGCATTTGCCATGGCCTCTTTCTTGGGACTGATATAGATATCGTGAGGCTCCGTCTCATTCGCCAGCCTCGTCGATACAGTCTGCGATCGATCCGTGTGTACAGTAATCTCGCGGATACGGTATCTATCCTCTAGTCAATAATTGTAATGGTAGATACCAGTGGATCGGGGGTGGAAGTATATCGATAGAGAAGGACGAGAACGTAGAGAAGGACGGCAATCATTGCAATGAGGAAGATGACAGAACAGACAAGGAAGATGTTCACTTCTGACTTCAACTGAGATACTGTTAGACTACGGTAGTGGATACGGTACTTCACCATCATCGGTCTGAAGGAGGAGACGACGGGAGGCTGGAAGACGTACATACCGTATACTGCAAGTGTCGATTGGTGATCTGTCTTGAGGTCTTCTTCTTATATCTCTTATTCCTCCCCTTTCTGCTGACGTCTGAAGTAGCTTGGGTGGGATCGGGCTGGATAGTCTTCCACAGCTTTCCCTCGTCCCTTCACCTCCCCTTCTCTTCCCTCCCTCTTCCCCCTTGTCTCCTCCTCCTCCTCCCCTCCTCCCCTCTCCCTTTCCTTAACTGAGACGAGATCCTTCTTATCCTGAATCCTCACAGCTCCTCTCATCTTGTCGTCAGCACTATTTATGGTTCCCGATCCTCCGAAAAAAGAAGGGGGAGAGATCCCTACCACGTGAACTGTCTTACTACGGGGTTCGTTTAGCCAATCATGACTACAGAATGCCCCTCTCATTCAGATCACTTACTTATGCAGCATAAGTTATGGTGACACCGAGATGGTGATTCAGAGAATTCGGAGAATATCGAACGACGATTAGAACCTTCGAATCTCAGATGTCTATACTTCGAATATTGGGAAAGGATGACAGAGGTATGTAGAAGATGCGTTTGAACGGGAGTTCGAGTGACCTTCTCTCCACTTCTCTTCTCGATTCCCTTAGATGGTGAGGTAAGGAAGCCAGCTAAGCCGTCTCCTCCTTCCGAACCAGTCGAATCCCCGTGATAAAGAAGTGTTTGCTTGTCCTCTTTAGAGCACCCCACAGGGGGATTCATGTGTCGCTTCTCTGCCTCTAGAAGGGAGGTGGGGAGAGGGGTGGGGGGGGGGAGGGGGGAGGGGGGAGGGAAGGGAAGGGAAGGGGAGGTGGTGAGAGTGGAGGGGAGAGGCGGGAGGAGGGGACAGTACACATACATTTACATCCCGAGTCAACTCGTCCCTCCATTTCCCTCCCTTGACCTCGGTAAATCAGCAACTTTTCATTGCTTGTTGCGCATTTCTGACTGTGTGAGCACTTGAGAAGAGCTATTCCAGCCCATTTTATTTCAATCCAACCTTCATTTTGTTCGACTGATTCTAACCCATCTCTACTCTACCCCATGAGAATCTCCTCAACTGAATCGTCGATTATGTAAATGGTCGATCAATTCGTGGTCACTTCTGCATCGCCCCTTCGTCATTTCCCTCCCTCTCTCATTCCACTTGACCTTTCCCCTCTCGATGTCATCGTCGACGATATTCACTTCTCATACTCAAATGGTTCTCTTGATCTACCCAATCGATCAAGTTCTGCTAATCGAACCAAATCCGTTTCTCACTCATTCTTTCTCCTTCTCTCCTCCTCTCCAATCCTTCAGTTCTCTCACTCCACTGCAAACACAAACTTTTCTACCCTTCCGTGTTATTGGACTCCTCCTGTATGAACACGGCTCCCTAACTGATTCGTCCTTCGGCAGGCTCACTTCCATTGGGGGATAATCACTGAGCAGTGTTCCTTTCTCAATCGGGCCGTTTCACCTACTCTTATCACTCTGGATGGCGTAGATTATGTTGCGAGACGCATTCCAAATACTCTTTTTTTCTTTTTCCTTCTCCCATTTCTCTCTCTCTCTCTCTCTCTCTCTTCTCTCTCTCTTTCTCTAGATTCTCTTGGACAATTCGATCTCTCGTCTTTCTCATTCGATAAGACTTATCATGGTCTCTCTCTCATCGTCTCCATCTCATTTCTTATTTCAAATTTACGAGATTCAAACGTCAAAAACCCGTTCGACAGTCCAATCAAATCTCTACTGTCCCACATCCTCGATAATCCCAATTAGCCCTCAGGGACTCGAGTGTTTTTCCACTCTCTCATGCCCATTCAATCGATAAGCACGGTAACTGGAACAATCCTTTACTATTGGTAATTCACACTCTTAAAATGAAAGCTATCCATTCAAAGGCTGCTAATCTATCTCGTGATATTTCTTTCGAATGATTTCGTGACGATCCTCTTCTACCTCTTCCTATTTCCCCATGCAGAATGCCCATGCTTTCAGTGATTTCCTCCTTGATATCCTCTCCTCCCTAAGTCTTCCCTCCTCTCTTCGATCTGGTTCTCTCCACTCTTCTTTCTCCTTGCCCTTCCTTCATCCTCGTTGCAATTAGCCCGATTCCCCCTCTCTCTCAACCTTTTGAATGGTCTGCCAATGGGGATCCCGCTGCTCTCTTCCTCCCTTTCATTCCACACTCTCATACTCACTCTTTTCCAAAATGTATCAGACATTACTAATCATTATGTGATCATCGCAATCGACCTTCGTAGATCAAATTCAATCAAATACAGCACTCTGAATTCTACAATTCGGATCAATCGATAATCATCGTGGATGATGGATACGGGTCGATTGAAGCTGGTCGTGGTGGGAGACTCTTACGTAGGAAAGACGAGGCGAGTAACATCCTCTATCCATTTACGAAATTATTGTAATTTTAGTCGTCGAATCATTGATATCTTGCTTGTGTTCTTCCGTTTCATTACTTACCATTCATTGACTGGAGAGGAAGAGGGAAGACCGCTCTGTGCGACGAGGAATGAGAGGGTGGGGAAAGTTTTCCGGAAGACCAGTCCCGTAAAACTTGCTATGGTGAAAATCAAGTCAAAATTTCATGTAAATGCATCTAGCCGTATCCTATTACCATATTTAAACCATTTCTTCACAAAATGACTTAAAATAAGCTCTAAAAACGCTCTAAAACAGCATTTTTCTTGGCCCTACTCTTCCGGAAGACTTTGCACTTTCCCTCCCTCTTCCTCATTCCTCGCTCTCTCCCTCGAAAGAGCGGCAGAGTCTTCCTCTTCCTCTTCCTCTCCGCACTCTACTTCGGATCCTTTGAATCTTTTTCGATGAAATATCCTACTATCAAAAGACGACAAAAACACAGAATACACGTAATCCACTTACATACCAGCCTCGAGTGTCTATTGTAGTTGAATTAGTGTTGTTTCGAGTACAACTGCTGCATGTCAGTGCTCTAGAAAGAAGTGCAAAATTCAATTTGATTTCGCATCATTCTCCTTACCCACTGAGACCTTCCTGCAAGTGCATATTGGGCAGTTTGGGTGGTGCATCCACAATTTACATAAGAACTCTTCAAATAATTAGGTGAATGAAGTCTCTCATAATGCCATCTGCAGTCTTCTGTTCGCGTACACGCAGAAGTCCTTCTCTGCCCACTACAACACGACAGTCTTCGACAACTGGGCAATCAACATCACCATCCAGCATAGGAAGTACATCGTCAATCTATTCGACACTGCCGGACAAGTTAGTTCCCTCCCCCTCTTCCTGCTTTTTATTATGTTCTCACTCGGAGTAGCAACTGGGTGTGATTGAGTAGTTGACCAGTGTATCGAAGGGTGAATCCCCCTCAGAAGACTCCATCGAGTCATCCCTCCAAACCCTCTTCTGATTGCTGATCGCATCCGATGGCACTGTTCCATTCTTTCTTTCTCTCTCCGTCTCCTATAATCCCATACTCTCTCCCTCTCCGGATCATTCTCTCCATTTGCCCTCTAGGGAGTATTTGCACTCTGCTTACGAGAGTGAGAGAGTGCATGAAAAGAAGAGAGTGGAAGAGAAAGAGAGAAGTGATAGTGAATCAGATGAGGAAATGGAGAAGGGAGGAGACTGACAAGGGAATCGAGAGGGAAGGTCTTTATCATCACAATGGGAAATGGTATCATACTTTGACATTAAAGAAGGAGTAACACGAAAAATTACTTCAATTATCAATTATGTGTATCTAATAGAAGCCGGCAGCCCGATAATGAATCACTTTATCCGAAGTTTCACAGACAGCTCTGAGGCTATTTACATACGCGCAAAGTTCATTGACAGCGCAGGGATGTGGTTATTCCGCTTATGTTTCACTTGCTCTACATAATTTTCACCTCGTTCATGGGGTAATTTGGCTACAGTTTCCCATTGCGAGCGCAATATCTTCGTGGTGGGACTCCCTAGCATCCATTCGTGTTACCCCTTCTTCAACATCCATTCAGATACCAACTTAACCTAATTATAAATTTCTAAAAGTGAAGTGTAAGCAATAATTTGAGGAAGACTACTCTCATCTTCGTACTCTCTCTTATCCATCGACTGACGTCTTCCTCCTCTGTTTCTCACTCGTAGACAGGAAATCACTCGGTATGCCACTCTTCCTCCTAATCTCGAATCTATTTTATTCCGCTGTTCACAAATTGAAATGATAGAAGTTGTTCATAAGGGACAGGAAATAATAGTCAATTGTAGACGCGTGTCAGATGGTGTGGATGCCTGAGATTCGGAAGTACGCCCAAGATAAAGTGAGACCCTTTCCCGCTGCTTGTGCTCATCTTCAAATGCGATCCTCCGTTCTTCATCATTCCATTGGTCATTGCAGATCCCTGTGATTCTCGTTGGCACCAAATCAGATATGCTCGAAAAAGCCGACCCATCGACTACAGTTTCTCACGAAGAGGCGCGGCGCACTGCTCAAAAGGTAACGAGAACTGAAGTTTTTCAAGAAAAATCCCAAATTATTTAGCTCGGGTGCACAAAATATATAGCTTGTTCGTCACTAACTCATCTGGGACTAAAACAGGTACGATATTAGAATTTTTAAAATGAGTTTAAGTATAAAATAGGAAAGAAGGGAGAAATGGATGGTGGAAGCAGGTATTCGACGATGCTCTTCTCGCTGCAGTGGGACTACTCGAAACACAGACAGACGAAGCAAAGCCCTGCTGTACCATCCTATGATCTTCCCCTCCATTCTAGTCACTTTCTTCCTCCCTCTCCCCTCTTTTCTTCATTTCCTTTCGCCAAAGCTTCCCTTTTCCCAATGATTCGTGCTATTGTAAATACTGCACTACTACAGATCACACCGAATACGGGTTACGATTAATAACATATTTATTACCCACAGTAAACGTATTCTCACGAAGAAACGTAATGAATGCTAAAATATGTATCATGAGCGTTTTGAGATAAAAGTTAGTTACGATCTATCAGTAATACACAATTCCTTGATCACAACATAAACATCCTTAAATAATATTTATTCCGAATAATAAATTGGAATTCGTTGGGTAATAGATTGAAATGGCCACTGAAAGAGGAGGGATCTTGTTCGCCATTGGATGACTCGGAGGAGAAAGAGAGATTAGCACTCTCTCATTCTCCCCCTCTCTCGTAGATGAGAAGGAGAGAGAGGATGGGAGAAGGAGAGAGAAGAGAGACAACCCTGCGAGGAATAAGAAGTAACAAATATCATGGGGAATCACCCGAAGGAGGGAAAGAGGTCGATGGGATAGCGCTGTGAGGGAGGGAAGGGATGCCATCCAATTCTTATTCGTGAGATCGGTGTTACCGGAGTGGCAAAAGGGCAAATTTGTTCACAATCGAGAGAATGAAGAAACCCGTTGAAGGATGCAACAAAATGCCAAAATAACAATCAACTACGAGGAGAAACAAGATAAGTTATGATTGAATATGAGCCGGAGGTATGTACAATTAAATAGGAGGAGGAAGTGATCATCCATTGCTGGAATGATCGGGGGAGACACTCTCCTCATCGAATACTTCTTCGCACGCAAGAGATGCAAGAGTCGCCGATGGAGGAGGAGTGTCGCTGCAAGTTGACTACTTAGGTGATATAACATCAGCCGATACTCCCGATTGAATTAAGCACTTGGAAATACTCGGTTTGATGCTAATCGGTCGTTGTATCTTCTTAGGAGTGAATAGAGTGGTCACCATTCTCCGGAGGGAGTCTTGTAGCAGCCAGCTGCACTCTCAGATGCCGTCCTCGTGGGGGTGGAAGTGTGTGAGAGACGGAGACGGAAGGACGAACACTCCCTCAATGGGGAGGATCAACTACTATTAATCATTATACCATCTACCAACATTGTAATTATTGAAGAGAGTGAATCTTTAAGTATTGTAATAATGTCTTCTCAGTGAATTCTTGGTCTGCTCAACCTGGCTGATTTGCTTCCTTCGTGGGGAGATCGTGGTAGATGTTCAGGGGACTGAGACAACGTCGAAGAAGTTCGATACCGAGAGGACCTGCAAGAATACTCCATTTAATTCTATCTTGGAGAATCAACGGACCGAACACTGCCGAATATCTTGCGGAAACTGGCGTTGTACGAATTACGAGCAGAGAACCAATCGGAGATCCCGCGAGAAGAATCCTTCCCATTCTCTGCAATTTATTGTATTCCACCCAGGAGGAAGTGCCATCATACGACATCGCTCTTCCAATTCCGACGACGTCATCGATATTCCTCACCTGACTTACTGTCGACACTTCCCTTGTCACTGCTCTTCCTCCGACATTCTGCCACTACGTTGTCTCTGCGAGCAAAAGAGATTCGAAGCTACAGCCTCCACCTATCAGTTATCTAATCTGGGCCTATACCATTCTTTCACACCGTCGAACGAGAATTGGGTGGTGTGAAGGTTGCTCGTCCCTTCTCTTCTCTTCCTCACCTGCAACTGTCATGGACAGCGAGTCCGCAATCGACGCATCGATGACCGTGACGGAAGAATCCCCAGAGCTGCAGAGATAATCATCGTCCTCCTTTCGTGGTAGAAGACTCTGACCACTTTGGTGCAGTTTCCACAAGTGGTGGGGGCAATGAACGAAGACTCCTGGAAGTTGTGCTTGAACTCCGCCCGCAAATCGGAGCATTTGTTCATCCGCATGAAGTACTCGTTCATCTCCACTCGCGAGATCTGGCCATCCCTCAAAGTGATCTTTGATCTCTCTGCTAATATCTACTCTGGATAATGGCATCACTTCTCAATATCTTCGTGTGTTCTCCCTCTCGTACCTGTCGACGTCAATGGTTCCGAATGGGTCGATGAATGGGAAGTTGCCTGCTATCTGGCGGAACTCCGATTGGCTGATGTAGTTGTCCTGGAAGTGTTCCCCTTCTCTCCCTTCCCTCGTCTCTCCTCACTTTATCGTGATCGTAGTGTTTGAATACAGCGTCGACCATGGCAGCGATGTGCTTCTCCACTGTTTCTCTGTCGGGCACTGCAGAGACTCCCGAGGCCCAGTCTGCGAAGACGATCGACTTAGACGAGGGCTCGAACTGAAAAGAGCAGAGAGTCAGGATACGGGAATGAAGGAATAGAATGTGTTATTCTGAACCAGCCGATCGCGCGCGCAATCAACTGGCGTGTTCCTTGATTTTTTCTAACGGCTCGTCTTATGTTTTCGGATGCAAAATCTTTCTCACTCCTCTCTCACACTCCCTTACTTTACATATCTCCTTCCCTCTCCCTACCTCTCTCTCGCGCTCTCTCTCCCATTTCTCTCATTCTCCCCCTCCCCCTATTTCTGCAACTCTCTCTCTATCTCTCTTTCGCTCTCCCTCTCTACCCCTCTCTCTCACACTCTCTCTTCCTCACCTTCTAACCTTTCCCTCTCCCCCTCCCTCTCCCTCTCCTTCTCCCTTTCCCTCTTCCTCCCTCAACCTACCTCTTCCCGCGCAATCTCCCTCTTCCAATCCCTATCCTTCTCCCTCGCTCTCCGTCCCTCTCTCCCTCATCCTCTAACTTCTCCCTCTCCCTCTCCCTCTCCTAACCAATCTCGCGTTTGTTCTCTCTATCTCTCTCAACCCTCTCTCCCTATCTCCCTCCCTCTCCCTCTCTCCCTCTCTCCTGCTCGCCGACTTTCTCTCTCTCTTCCTCTCTCCCCTTCTCCCTCCCTCTCTCTCCTTCTCTCTCCCTCTCTCTCCTTCTCACTCCCTCTCTCCGTCTCTCTCTCCCTCTCTCTTCTTCTCTCTCCCTCTCTCTCCTTCTCACTCCCTCTCTCCGTCTCTCTCTCCCTCTCTCTTCTTCTCTCTCCCACTCTCCCTCCCTCTCTCTCACCCACTTTCCCTCTTTCTCTCTCCCTCTCGCCCCTCGCCCCACTCGCTCCCCTATATCTGTCTCCCTTCATCTCCCTCTCTCCCTCTCTCCTGCTCGCCAACTTTCTCTCTCTCTTCCTCTCTCCCCTTCTCTCCCCTTCGCTCCCCTCTATCTCTATCTCTCCTTCTACTTTCTCTCCCTCTTTCTCCTTCTCACTCCCTCTCTCCGTCTCTCTCTCCCTCTCTCTTCTTCTCTCTCCCACTCTCCCTCCCTCTCTCTCACCCACTTTCCCTCTTTCTCTCTCCCTCTCGCCCCTCGCCCCACTCGCTCCCCTATATCTGTCTCCCTTCATCTCCCTCTCTCCCTCTCTCCTGCTCGCCAACTTTCTCTCTCTCTTCCTCTCTCCCCTTCTCTCCCCTTCGCTCCCCTCTATCTCTATCTCTCCTTCTACTTTCTCTCCCTCTTTCTCCTTCTCACTCCCTCTCTCCGTCTCTCTCTCCCTCTCTCTTCTTCTCTCTCCCACTCTCCCTCCCTCTCTCTCACCCACTTTCCCTCTTTCTCTCTCCCACTCGCTCCCCTATATCTGTCTCCCTTCATCTCCCTCTCTCCCTCTCTCCTGCTCGCCAACTTTCTCTCTCTCTTCCTCTCTCCCCTTCTCTCCCCTTCGCTCCCCTCTATCTCTATCTCTCCTTCTACTTTCTCTCCCTCTTTCTCCCTCTCTTCCTCTCTATCTCTCCCCCTCTATTTTTCTCCTCTCTCCCTATCTCCCCTTCTCCCTCCCTCTCTCTCCTTCTCTCTCCCTCTCTCTCCTTCTCTCTCCCTATCTCCGTCTCTCTCTCCCTCTCTCTTCTTCTCTCTCCCACTCTCCCTCCCTCTCTCTCACCCACTTTCCCTCTTTCTCTCACCCTCTCGCCCTCCCTCTCTCTCACCACCTCTCTCCCTCTCACTCCTTCTCTCTCTCTATCCCTCTCTCCTACTCTTCCTCTTTCTATCGCTCCCTCTCTCCCTCCCTGTCTCTCTTCTTCTCTCTCTCTCTATCCCTCTCTCTCCTTCTCTCTTCCTCTCTCACCCTCTCGCCCTCCCTCTCTCTCACCACCTCTCTCCCTCTCACTCCTTCTCTCTCTCTATCCCTCTCTCCTACTCTTCCTCTTTCTATCGCTCCCTCTCTCCCTCCCTCTATCTCTTCTTCTCTCTCTCCCTCTCTCCCTCTCCCCCCTCACCCTCTCTCCCCCTCTCCCCCTCGCTCCCATCCATCTACCTCTCCCTCTATATTTCTACATCTATCTCGCTCTCCCTCTCTCCCTCTTTTCCTCCCCATCTCTCCTTCCCTCTCTCTCACCACCTCTCTCCTTCTCTCCCCTCTCTCCCTCAATCCCTCTCTCCTACTCTTCCTCTTTCTCTCGCTCCCTCTCTCCATCCCTGTCTCTCACCCTCTATCTCTCTCTCAATCTCTCCCTGGCTACTTCCCCCATCTCCTACTATCTCTCTCGTTTGTGAATGTTCTTCAACATGCTAGAAGGTTTAGAACATTTTCGAACTTTCTGGAAAATTCTAGAAGCTTTGGAGCATTTTCGAACTTTCTGGAACATTCTAGAAGCTTTGGAACATTTTCGAACTTTCTGGAACATTCTAGAAGCTTTGGAACATTTTCGAACTTTCTGGAACATTTTCGAACTTTCTGGAACATTCTGGAAGCTTTGAAACATTTTCGAACATTCTGGAACATTCTAGAACCTTTGGCTCATATCAAATTATTGATTGGTATACTGTCATTCAAAGATCAAAGATCAAAATCATAAATCTGACCCATGGAATAATAGGCGACCCGTGGCTAATTATCGATTGGTATACGGTAGTTGACCTAATGCTAATTATTGATTGCTATACGGTAATTCAAAGATCAAAGGTCAAAATCATAAATCTGACCCACGGAATAATGGTTGACCCATGGCTAATTATCGATTGACATACGGTAGTTGACCCAATGCTAATTATTGATTGCTATACGGTAATTCAAAGATCAAAGGTCAAAATCATAAATCTGACCCACGGAATAATAGGTGACCCTTTTCTAATTATCGATTGACATACGGTAGTTGACCCAATGCTAATTATTGATTGCTATACGGTAATTCAAAGATCAAAGGTCAAAATCATAAATCTGACCCACGGAATAATGGTTGACCCATGGCTAATTATCGATTGGTATACGGTAGTTAACCCTATGCTAATTATTGATTGGTATACGGTAGTGGACCGATGCCCTTCTAAGTTCATCCACCCCTCCCCTCCCTATTTCGCAATCCGGACAGACGGACAGACGGACAGACGGACACAGCGCTTTATATATAGGTATTGATAGTGATCGATCTTTATGTCGATTATCATCTCCCTGCACCTAAATCGACTTTGTTGTTAACAATTTGTTGTTTTTAAAAAGAAACACAATATTCTATGGGAGGGGCGAGAGGTGAGAAAGTGTTGAGAAAGATTGGGCTTTCCTAGTCCGACAAATAATTTGGTATGAAAGATTTCCGGTTCCCTTCCAAACGCGAATGTGTGAATTCATTTTTGGTGGTAATTAATGTATAAATAATTACAGTGAGAAGTGTCCTCGGCTCTCTCCGCAACGAGAGTTGGTACATGTCATCATCGTTATATCGAATATCAAGAGAGACCTGAGGAGATAGAGAGGCATTATCATCATTTCACTCAAGGAAGATTCTCACTTTGAGTGTGTTGATCAGATCGGCATTGGGTTCAGGCAGTTGATTCCTAGTGGAAGAAGCGTGAGTGAAGAGCATGAAGTGAGAGAAAGTCGAGGCCAATTGGTGCAACTTCTTCCTGCATCAACGTCCTTCAGACTTTATTTGTGATTAAAAAGAGAAGAATGACATCGATTAAATTGTATGATGAAGGGGAGAAGGGAGGACTCACTTGGATATTCTTCCGCTCTTCTCGAAGTCCAATCCCACTGAGGCAGCTATCAAATCCTTCAGATGGACTCCCCTGAATCATTCTCCTTGCATTGGAATGGGAAGGTCTCTCACATGATAGGTATGTGCAGTTTCTTCTTGCAGTCTTCCAATGCTTTCCTGTACTGGGCGTAGTTCGATTGCATCGAGAGAAGAGTAGACAGGGACGATAGATCCTGCATCGATTATTCAGAAGAGTAAGACTACTATTAGTCGTTTCTTCTCACGTATTCATTTCGTTTTCCCTCCTCACCTTCTTTATATCACTGGCCAATATGGCGTGAGTCTTCCCCAGTCTGGCAATATTCGAGTGTGTCACTCCTCCAATCACTGCCATCAGGGTGTTGTAGTTGTGCTGCTTCTTCAGACACTGTAATCTAGTTTGTGGTAGTTGAACTAACGCGCGCTGCTCTACTCTAAACAGGGAACCTCCCTCCCGAAAAAAATAAAAATAAAAATAGGAAAAAAGAACAATACAAATCAAGTAAAAAATGTAGTCTGACCTTGCCAACTTTGACGAATTTGGTTACTATTTCAGCTCTTTCGTTGGGTGTCGGTTTGGAAAGGACCATGCATTGGACCCAGTTGGAGAGATTCTGCCAATCATCACATTACCATCGTCATTCCTTCATCTCTCACATTGAATATGGTGATCGATCGTTCGAGTACTGGAGCCTCTCTCAGTTTTCCCTCCCTCACATACTTCTTCAACTCGGCAATCTTAAATATCGATTATTGCTTTTTTGTTAGGTTATTCCGTAATTTGATCATACCGTAATCCTTGAAAGAATCTTGAAATCGATGTGTGTCAATGAATTGGAGAGATCTTCGGGACTCCATTGATCGAAGGATAGGGAAACCTAGTAAGATCAAAGATCAGATGGAGAGATCAGAGATCAAAGGTCGTACCTGTTTGGACACGGGATGCCTCACTGACAACGCTCGCATCCATGCATAAGAAGGCCTATAATGAGATGGCTCCATTTAATTTATATTCTTATTGAGCATCACTATCTATAAACATTACGAGTATGGATAAATAATATAATCATTTGCATAAAAAGAAGTATTCTACTTTTATTCGTGCACTCATCAAGGATTTACGTTTAAAAAAAATTATGGGTGAGATGTATGACAAACCAACTAGATAGGCATGTACACCGTCAAATTCCGCACATCCCGAATATTAGCACCATTTAGAATAATAGATTAATAAATCAATTTTTTCTTTGGCTTTGCTCAATTATATCACATAAACTTTCAAATGTCAAGGTGTTTCATCAATCATACGTAAACTCTCATTCATTCGACTGTACCTACACTTGGGTAGACTGAGAAAACAGGTGATTTGCCTATCTAAAACCAGTTAGAGTGGCTAACGAAAATGCGATTTCTATTGCAGCTGCGTAATTCCATTTTGTACTCTCACTGCTCTCGCACTCACAATTGGCTGCAGTCGAGGGTGTTCACTATGTCGTCGTCCTCTCCTGCTGCTGCAGCTGCTGCACGCAGAGAATTCACTCGGCTGCAAGGAAGTCACTCTTAGCAGGCACTCCCTATCCATTTCATGCGCAGATAATAGGAGGAAGCCAATACGAGAACTAGTGTAAGGTGAATGTACCATTCTAGATCAGGTTGATCATCGAAGTGGAATGGGAAGGTGTGTATCCAGTAGGCGACAGCGAAGAGAACACTTCGACGAACGATGAGATCCGTCGTCTTCTGCCAATCAAACACTCATTCCATCATTACTCATCTCTTCTAATATTCCCTTCCTCTTATTTTGATTGCGTGGTAACTGGTGTTGATTGACTTCTCTCTGCCCACATCTCCCATCATCTTCAATCATTTCATTTCCGTCGCTACTCCACACACACCACCAGTCTCGAAATAGTGCCTCTCTCTCTCAAATGGGCGTCATCCCCCTTCTTCCTCGTCTATCCTCACTTCTCTTCTGCATCTTCCCATTAGATGGAGGACACGAACGACGACTAGTAGAACGTGCTTCTCCCTCCCAAGAAGGAATTGCCCTCCCCTCTCTCCTCCCCTCTGGATGACATCAGAAGGAGGAAGGAGAGGGAAGTCTCCGTTCCCTTGTCCATTCTCTCCTTCTCTCTGTCTTCTCTCCATTCTCACTATCTGTGCAAGGAGGGAAGAACCACTCTTGCACACGAACAAAATCTCATTAGCTCCCTCAACTTTGCCCTTAATATTCATGGAGTAAAAGAGTCCTCTTCGATCTTTCCCTTCTTGGTGATCGATGCAAAAAGGTGAGAGCAGTGGATGAATGAGCTAAGATGTTTTCCCCCTTCGTCCATCCATCAACGTCATCATCTTCTCCCTATCAACGACATTTCCTCCGTAATGGATTGATGATGAAGGGGAGATCACGCGCTGTCATTGGGTACAAACGTCAATTCACGACTCCATTTCTCTCCCCATTCAATCTCGGGCTCTTCATTGCATTCCCACGTGAGATGGAAGAGGAGAGGGGGGGGGGTGGCGTTTAATCTCATTTCTAATTTGGAAGAGGAGGGGTGTTGGGCTCCCTGCTGAGAGGGGAATCACGGTCGACTCTTATTGAGTGATCTTTGATCTTTCCGAACTAAGAAGAACCCTGATTGTTATGAGTGAGATTGATCAAAAGCACCA
This sequence comes from Pristionchus mayeri, assembly GCA_036245805.1. Lineage (NCBI taxonomy): Eukaryota > Metazoa > Nematoda > Chromadorea > Rhabditida > Neodiplogasteridae > Pristionchus > Pristionchus mayeri. The sequence goes on from BTRK01000006.1 coordinate 30,621,918, forward strand.
CTATGTAATGTGAACTAAAGTAAGATATCTATGAGAAGAGGCGAATTAGAATAATTTAATTGTGAGCGAAATTATCAGATTTAGGGAACAAAGAGAGCACATTTAATTCGGTAATTTGTCTAATTCAAAATATATATTAGTTGCGTCATTCTTATTATTTTCCATCAGCAAATTTCTTTCGTTGAAAGTTTCCCTATACACGTGGCGGATGGTTGTTTGCCAAAAGCGAGCACAAAGGATGCTTTCGATCGTTAAAGGAGAGAATAAGTGATGGAGCATCAAAGTATCTCTATTTGACATATCTCGTAAGGAGGAAATCTCACGTGGAAGTAGAGGGAGAAGGCATCCAGGAGAGTCGTCGATTCCATGATCCATTGATGAGCGACGAAGAGGGAATGGGGAAGGGAATCCATCGGATCACCCGCCTCGTCTGCAATCAATCCAATCCACTTCAAGGAGTGACTGTTTAGTGTCAGATGAAGAGCATCCAAATACGAATAAAAGTGGCTAAGTATTCGAGTGGCATGGTTGTTATAACTTTTCATCGACATCGAAAACCGTGACTAAAGGAAACTCAGGAAAATAAAATGATATCATTTTATGTTTCGAATCGCCCCCTTTCATAGCCGTTTCCTCATCTGTTTCGCTACACAAACAGCAATGGATCTCAATGGCACATATGAAGAGGAGAGATTGTTAGGATCGGAGAGAGATCAGAGAAAGAGAGAGAGTGATCGGTAGAGATCACGAGAGAGTGTGTGAAATAGAGAGAGTGGCGAAGAGATATCAGTGGCAGACGGGGGATCGAACTGAGCTATACAGCAGTTCCATCCACAGTTTGCTTTTCACGCACAATTTCAGAAGGGGAGAGATAGGAAGAAAAGATGAGGAGCAGTCCCTTCTCACTTTCCTACACGAGCAAATCGATGTGAACGGCTACCATTTCAATGACTGATTTGGGGGGATAAGAATGAAAAGCAGACCGAAAGAGTATCCGCATGTCTTGACGAGTTGTTCGATGGTGTACCCATTGGTCTCCTTCGACGACGACATCTACAGACTCGTGTTGATTATGAAGTTGACTAACTCCCTAAACATGTCCATTATCATTGCACAACAATACGATCAAAAACGTTCCAACTGAATAGTTTAGTCAATAAGAAGAGAAAGTCGTTGGAAAAATTGAGGAAAAAACTACTTCATTTCCAGGTTTTTGGGGTGTATTTCTATTTAAGCCGAAGCCCTTTAACCTGTGTATCTCCTTCCTTCTAAGTGCTACCGTACTCCCACCGTACCTCTCACATCCGGGAGCTGCTCCTCCTCGGCTGCCGTCGCTGCGGGAGACACTGAATGTACTGTAAGACGACGAGGTTATTGATCAGAGGGCGAATGGTGGTTCATCATTCCAAAATGAGTGAGGGCGCAAGAGGGAGAAGAGGGAAAGGGAGGAAGAAGTGGAGTCTCTCCCCCTTCTCCTTCTCCTTCTCCTCCTCCCTCCTCTCTATCGATTCCAGTCTCCTCCCCTTGCTCTACACGCTTCCTCCACTCCTTCCAACCTTCCGAGAGAGAGCCACAGCCTATTTCACAAAAGGCTCCATTCTCGGCCATTCTCATTCATCTTTGCTTCATCTCGACGACGTGTCTCTTATTGTCGTAGTGCTTCTCCTCTCAGTCCCATTTCTTCCATAAGATAATCCAATCTCTCTGTACCTTCATTCAAGATCAATCAAATACTCTTTCATTCATCTCTAGAATCAAATTGCACACTGAGAAAAGTGAAAGAATGCATATGTACAGAGGGGAAGAATCATAAATCGTTGAGAGGGTCAAAGGGGTTCAGATGCACTGCGGATGGAGGGACAGGGAGAAGCTATACGTACACTAGTAATGGTAATTCAGACCAGAGAAGCAGTGAACATAAATCATCGACATTCTAGATGTACAATACAATTATGGCGATACGAGAGCACATTATGAAAGGAAGTCGATTGTCGATGCAATTAAATTCGCATCTAGCACAATAAAGATTCTGTAATCATACTATCTGGATTAATCTGAGGGACATTTCGGGTCTTAGACATCGAGTGGGAGGATAAAGAGTGTGAAGAGACGAGTATTGTTCAATGAGTACACTCGGGATTACTGTGGACAATGGGGAGGGAAGGGCAGGAAGGCGTGAGAAGTGAGGAGGAGGGAAGAGAACACTCCTCGGCTAAGCTATACAACTATTCTTCACTTTCTTTGGATTGTAGGTAAGGGACAAGAGGAGAGAACATCAAGAATCGAGAGATCGCCTGTTAAATCTAGAAAACTCTCTGGCGAACTGACGGGTGCAAAAACAATATTGTAGCACGCGCGAAAGAGAGAGGGAGAACGGGCAGGTTAACCGGTACGACAATAGTGGCTTACGATAGAGAAAGGGTTAACCGGTACGACAATAGTGGCTTACGATAAAGAAAACGCAGGGCACGGCGGTGAAAAAGAAGAAGCCTAAAGAAGAAAAGGAGGGGGGAGTGTGTTATCCCTGCAGCCAATTCTTGACTCCTTGGGCGATTCGACGGGAAGCCGAGACAGGGACACCACGCACGAAGGAAGGACCGAGGGAGGAACCACGAGTGAGAGAAGCAGTCGAGTAGTCATCCTCGTCCCCCTCACTAAAGAGGAGAGATTAGAAGGGACACTACCTGCACTATCCCCTCTATTCGAGAATGACCTCTTCTATATAGCATATATCTCTTATATTCTCTCATAACACACATATAGCATGACTACATGGGAGGAGGCATCGGATTCTAATGATTCAGTAGCGAGGATAATTGTAGTCTTCTCAGTGAACACAAAGAAATGAGTCTACTCACAGCATTTTCTCCTCCGCCCGAAATAGAAGCTGCATGAGATCGTTCTTGATCTCCACCTACAATTGGATCCATAAATAGTTTTTACTATTTTGATTTATAAACTTATAATCTTAAATAACTTATAACTGTTTAAAAATAAACGAGATGAATACTCTCGTTACCAGCATAGAGCCCAGATCGAGTTGCGGCATTGCACAATTTCATAATTTCTAACCTCAGCCATATACTTCTTCATCAGTTCGTCAGTCCGTCGCTTCTCCTCTTCTGTCTTGCAGAAATCTAAACAAGATATAAAAATATCGAGCATTATGCTAAAGATAAATATTCCCGTTCCTCCCGGCACTACACCGGGAGGTGTAGTGCCGGGAGTTCTCATCCGTTCTCATCCGACCTAGTGCCGTTCCTCCCTTAATTAGCGTACACTAATACAGAACTAAATATATAAATGGAGTACACCGCCTCATCGTCGCCTCATCGTTAAAAGCAAAAAGGTGAGAGCAGTGGATGAATGAGTTAAGATGTTTTCCCCTTCGTCAATTCATCAGCGTCATCATCTTCTCTCTATCAACGACATTTCCTATGTAATGGAGTGATGACGATCACGAGTGAGGTAAGAATAACCTAATATGAATGGAAATAGTAAGATAGCGAGATTGGTCCTAACACGTCGTAATGTTACATGCTAGTAGATATTTCTAAATGATTTTTAAAATGTAGTGAGACCGGAAAGAAAAGGTGAAAAGGGTAAAAGTGTCTGACCCCTCTCAGCAACTGCATCCAATTCGCTCTTCAGTCCATTGAATCTCTTAGTCGCTGCTCGCAGATTCTCGATCACATTGTAGTACTCCTGAGGGGAAGCAGTCATTAGTCTATCCCCCCCCCCCTTTATCACTCGGGCACTGATACTCTACCAGAGTATTCAAAACAGTGACAAGCTACGTTTTTATCAATTACATTTGAATTATTATCACAATTGCGATACAACTGTTTGACGGTAGATCTGGAATACGAACACCCCGCTATTCTATCAGGTTGGAACAAAAGTTTTGCACGATTTTCAAATTTTCGTTTCCAGCATACCCTGTCCTTTATTTTCAAAATTATTTAAAATTGTTTCATGTAATCGTTGAGGGCTTGGATACTCTTTATATCACACATTAGTATTACCCATACCATTTGATATTGTTGCGACATTTTAAAGTCAAAGTTACAACATTTGTGATCATAAAATAGTATGAAAAGGGGGATCACCACAAATGGCATTCCAGAAACTTAGGTCATTTTTGATATCGCGTCAAAGGGGCTTGGTCTGAATTAGTTGCCTTCACCGCATAGCCGTAGCCGTAAGTCTATTGATCTCAAATGCATTTAAACTTTAAGTGCCTTCCATGGTAAGCTCACAATTATTTTCGTGTGGACACAATGCTTTTATTAAAAAATGCAATATCAGATACTGATATTAGAGGGTCCTCAGATACTCAGATACTGATATTAGAGGGTCGAAATTTATGTTTCCATGAATGTCATGTTTCCAGCATAAAAGGAAGCTTAGACTTTATATTGTTAACTGAACAAGCAACTCTTAATCTATCACTTATTGGTTTGGCCGAATCAGGGGATTTTTGAGGTGATCGACTCGAACAATGTACACCGAATTTCAATATTTTTGCTGTGATGACCATGATTCAAAATTTCAGAAAATATAAATTTTCTAGGAGTGGAAAAGGGTATGATCCAGCATTTCTGTATGTTTTAAAGCCCCAATGTTGTTTATGTAAAAGCATTTAAGATCAAGCCAGCATAATTGATTATCGAGGCAAGAACAGCGATCCATTGAATAACGTTACTTCGTAAATGTTGGAATTTAATGGTCTGTAAAACTTGCTAAATTGAAGCAACCACTAGATCCTACATAGCTTTAGAGAGAACTACCAACGGGCTTTTCACTCCACCATGTGAGATTATAAAATGATTTTTTCTGTCAGAATTGGAGCGTGATAAACAAATGTCCATGTAACTCAAAAATTTCACATTTAACGAAACCTGCTTTTTTCGCAAACCCTCGGAGCAGGATTCGATTCGAAGTAGCGGATATATTTTACAAATAGTCCCTAAGTATATGTTATACGGTTAGATCGGCCCGATTAAAGTGAAGCCTTTTAAGCAATTTCAAACTTCATGGTCGAAATCGTGCAAAACTTTTGTTCCAACCTAATATCTTTCAGCCCCCTTCCTTCACTTACCTCCTTGACTACCAATCCGTTCTTCTCATTGGCCAATCTCACAAGATCTTCGACTAGTCGTTGTTCCTCCTCCGAACCAGGAACTGCAACTAGGGGCATGAGTTAAATAGATTCTCTTTGATAATACCCCGTGAGGATGATCCCCATCTAATAACCCTTCTGAGAGACATCACAATTATTAGCGCCCATAGGCTAACACAATACTCCTCATCTCATAGTGATAATGAAATGCATGATATTCCTCTCCACTCTCTTCCCTTCCCCCTCTCCACTCACCCAATCCAGCATCTCTGATCACTGCCTCTCTCTGTCTGATCTCTCCCGTTATCCTCAGGAGTTCCTCAGCAATCGTCTCCTGCCAATACTCCAATCACCAAAAGGGAGAATTCACTCTCATCAACATCTCCATCATCTCCACTTTCTCATTCGTTTCACAAACTCAGCAATCACTCCTCTCTCTCAGACTGCTCTTCGATGGTCATTCCTTCCCCTCTCCTCACTTGTTCCCTTGTCGTTCTCTCTTCATCGTCTACGTCTTTCTCCCACTGCGTCGTAACTTTCCGAGTTGGCGTCGCCGTCACTAAAAATTTATATTTGTTAGAAACATCCATTCTAATCCATGCAAATTCATCAGACGATCAATTTTTTTTCGAAGCAATGGATTTTCGGGCTAATAAAAATGTACTAATTAATTAAGGAAAGAGTGAAAAGGGTGCTGAATCAGCACTGCTGATTCCTCCGTCTGTCTCACCATTCGTGGTCCTCTGAGTGGTTGGAGTGGCAGGAAGAGTAGCTGCCCGATCAGCAGCCAAAGAAGAAGGAAGAGCAGGGGAAGGAGTCTCAATCAGAATCAGTCACAACTGGGGAAGAAGAGAGTGCACACATCCTCACAATGACAATGGAACGAAGCACAACACTCAATATAGGGGGGGGGGGGGTACCATTACGAAATAAGCGCGAATCTTCGATTGGAGGAAGTCAGCAGTAATGGAGAGTAATCAAGAGAGAGAGAGAGAGAGTACCGCGTATTTCTGGGCGTAGTTGTACATGAGATCTTTGAGCTCATCGGCCCTCATCGATCCGTGTCGACGGAAGGACGTAACCACGTTCACGACACGCGACGACTGCAGGGATTACGGTAAGCGGGGATTGGACTACGGTAGATGAGAGAGAATATAGCAGGACGAGCGAGTAGAGCTGCGGAAGCAATGGCACAACGAAATAGATTCACAACAGCACAAGATTTGCGGAGAGAGAAGAGGATCAAAGATGAAAGATGACTCACGACGTCTTCTCTGCTGGCAGAGATGGCCGGCACGTGGGGAGTCTCCCCGTTGTCGTCTCAAAAGGGCACATTACTCTCATTATTATATGGAATTTCAGGAACACTTTCTGTTTTGATATCACTAATGCTAAAGAATCGCAGCAGACTAGCTAATACATAACGAGACAAAAAGTCCACTAATCTCACAACGAGTGAACAGATACAGAGGGACACAGCAACATACAGATCTTCCTCGATAGAGATGGACTCGGATCACGCTTCTTGAACTTGTGCAACGGAACTGGCGAGGGCGCCACTAGTTCTAAATAGCACAATACAGTAACCACATCAAGCACGAGAGAATAGAGAATTGACTTCGATGGCACAATTACAGTACTCCACTCACCGACTCTTCTGAGATCAGTGGCAGATCCTCCGAGGGAGGTTCTCGAGGGGAACTTCTTGAGTGAGGATGGCTGAATCGTAGATGACGTCATCGTTCCCGCCAAGGATCCTGCTCGATGATGATGATGAGCTGGAGAGGAGAGGGAGATGGAGGAGAGGAGATGGGGATGGACACGCTATCGAGTAGACATAGTTGCCATTCACGTGCAGAAGGATAGGATAAGGGAGGAAGGGAAGACGCGGGACGATTACAGTCACTACATTTAATATTGAAAAGGTTGGCCATTGGGAGTCCAACGTATAAATGAGTAGTAGTGAATGAGAGATGATGCTGACTGGAATGGATGAGGAAGGTGGCTCCGTCACTCTGAGCATCAGCCAGTAGTTGTCGTGCTGCTTCCCTCCTTCGTTCGTCTGCAGCAGAAGGAGGCTGCAGGAGAAGACATTCAATCTCAATTGAATCGAAACGAGCCATTACACCCAAGTAAGATACCTTTCCCATGCGGTCAACTTAAAGATCCTCACCGGGGAAAAATTAAAATTCGCGGGAAGTCCATGAACTGGAAGCCCTAGCGCGCAATTTCAAAATTTGTACAGTACCATACAGTATACCGACTACCAGAGGAGTGCTGCACAAGACATGTATTTTCGGAGCGTGGTCTATAATTGTGTCATGGTAGGTCAAGACTAAGTACCGTACCCAACCGATACTACAGTACCCCCCCCCGATACCGTATGGCGCTACCGTAACCCAGAATATCGCGAAATAACATTATTTTCAAAAAGTCAATATACCGTACCTAATTGATACTACAGTGCCCATACCGTAACTCAGTGTACAGTACCCCTTGATACCGTAATCCACACCATTGCGGTCAATCGTAAACTGACTTTACCGCTACCGTAACCAATATACTAAATACCGCTACCGTAACCAATATACTAAATATTTCAGATATTTTATTAAAAATTCAAAATTATCACATATATGGTAGGATACTTAAAAATCATTTTAAGGTCGATTAGGGGCCACCATCTGTAAATTAAAAAGCTTAAAACCGGGAAAAGGTTGCGCAAAGATCGATGTTTCCCCGATCCCGCGAATTCAAATCTCCACACAAGTCATTTTTTATTTATATATTGTTTTTTAATTGATGCAGCTCTCCAATTTTCTGTGAATGAGTAGAACTGGCCTGAAGGACGCCACCTGAAAAAAACGAGAAAAATCTACCTCGGCACACCTCTCTAAAATCAGACTGTTAGCGTGACCTCAAAAGGTTTTAATTGGCCAGAAATCGATTCAGGTGATGCAGCTCTACAACTTTTCACATCAGATGTTCTATATACTCGGTAGGAGCATTGGACAAAAATTTAGCCAAATTCACTTCGGCACACCTTGTCAAAACTTACGATGAAGTTTCCGTTTGCTGCATGAATTGAAGGCTTGTTTATTCATATTTCTTATTTTTTGATATTTCTGGTGGTATAAACAAACACGGAGAGTGTAATCAGGTTCTTTATATCGTGATAAATTATCTAACTCAAACTGGAGAAACAAGTTTGACATGGCTACAGTATGCCTCTAGCATTAGTGCATGATTGCGATTGTCGCAATCGTAGAAATACATCTAAATTGATCAACTACTGAATAAGAGTGTGTTTTAGAAATTTCGATTAAGAAAAAAGAAATAAAAATCGTTTGAAATTTTGAACAATTGACTCATTGAACTGATATGACCCAGCGAACCACTGGAGAGCTTGCACTACACCACGATGGGCGGAGCTTAGAGAAATAGGCTCATACTCATTGGAATTGAAATATATTATAATTCTAGTGACGCTATTCTCTTTCCGCACCATCGATAACCCCGTCCCATATAATAACAGAATTTTAGAAAAAATTTGAAATTTTGAGTGGAGGACCCTAAAGGTCGATTTTGCATTTTTAGAAAAATGTTTGGCCCAAGGAACTTAATCTAACTCAAGGAACTGGGTTACGGTAGTTACTTGCATACTGTAGAATCGATTGAGCACGGTACCAGGACATTTTAAAAATAAAGTCAGTTCGCAATAATCTGGATTACGGTAGCGGCATACGGTATCTTGGGTTACTGTACGATCGATAGGGTACGGCATAGAGCAAGAATCAACTCCATGGTAAACGTTTTGGAAAAAAGCCAGTTTACGATTGATAGCAGTGGTGTGGATTACGGTAGCAACGGGTACTGCACACTGGGTTACGGTATGGGTACAGGGTGCGCCATAATTACGTAGACTGATTTCATTATTCTGTGACCCGGCCGCCCAATCGATATGCGCGACCCCTATAGCATCATCATGGCGAGTGACCATTGGTCTCTCACTATTCAAGGTATCGTGTCAGTTAGTTAGGTTTTCCAGTAATGGCGATGTCTACTCGTCTCCAACCCTCATTATCAGTCACAAGTAGGTGTCACACGTCGGTGACATCGACGCTCATCGACTCGGCGTTCACAAATCGAATGCTTCCGATATCGTCATAACATACCAGCAGCTTGGTACTGATAAGGACTGTCCGGACATATAGAGACCTAGGTATGTTTCCATCACAAGGCACCGAGAGCGCATCCGAAAGATGGTGCTTCGAAACCGTACTCAGGTGGTCAAGAGTATTGATATCTCGAACACTTCTGTTTCTGATCTTCTCAAGTCCCGGCTGACTCTTCGCCCTTACAAGTACATTAAGTTGCTCGGACTAGGTGAGCGTCAAATTATGCGTCGCATAGAACGGAACCGTAAACTGTTGTTGCAGTTTGCCAGGTCCGCGCATTTCAGTACGTTGCTCAACGATGTAAATATATTTACAGTCGAAAGCATGTAAAATATCCAAACCAGCATAATCACTGCCTCTGATCCTGAAGTATCTTAAAATTGTTGTGGAATCGTTGGTTATATCATTCATCACGTCTACATCAGGGTTAGTGTTGCAATTTGCCAAACAGTCAAGTTCCTTCTCATTTTTGTCACTCCGGGAGCTAAGAACAATATGGAGTATTACATGATGCGCATCCTGGAAAGCGCGCTAACACCACAAACTCAATCCAACTTCTACCAAGAAAACTGGTCGTCTCAGCAACAATCAACTCCATTCAGAAGGCAAATTCGTTGCCGGACACCCATGCACCCGACCAAACCACTCTCACTGTTTGACCCCCTAACTCCCCCGATCTTAACCCCTCGACTTCAGGGTATAGGGGCGCAGTAGTCCAAGATGTCCTCTAACAAGAACTATACGCGAACCCCCCTGAAGGCAGCCCTTCTCAAAGCATGAGTCGAAATCTGTGAAAATTTCATGCGGGAATCGATAGGTGGACCTGAAAAGATACTCAAGGCCAGTCTCGGAGGAAATAGAGGCCCCATCAAGCGAATACAGCATGTTACTATTATCCATATGGTTGGTAAACTTTGCCATAAAATATATCCCTCAAGTTCGATTCCAAAGGTAGGAAACATTTGAAAACATCAGTCTACGTAATTATGGCGCACCCTGTACAGTAGGATCGATTGGGCACGGTATATTGACTTTTTGAAAATATAGTTAGTTATCGATAATCGGGGTTGCGGTAGCATCATACGGTATCTGGGGTACTGTAGTATCTATTGGGTACGGTACTTAGTCTTGACCTACCGTGACACAATTATCGACCACGCTCCGAAAATACATGCCTTGTGCAGCACCACTCTGGTAGTCGGTACACTGTATGGTACTGTACAATTTTTGAAATTGCGCACTAGGGCTTCCAGTTCATGGACTTCCCGCGAATTTTAATTTTTTTTCCCCGGTGTTTAACGCAAGGTAGTCATTTTTCCTAACTCTCAAGAACATGAATAGTCGGGCTTTTACTGAAAAAAACCATTTACTGAAAAAATAGGCTCAATGTCAGTTGGGAAAAATGGACACGCTATGCCCATTGTATCTACTCTAGGACCTAGAGCTTCTATAATTGGCAGAGTATGTCCCCTTCTAACCGTAGTGAATACAGGAAGAGCGGCCTGTGGATTACTCAGCATCTCCCTCGCCTTCTTTCGGTATTCCTCCTGTCTAGTCTGACTCGCCCGACCCTGCAACTTCCCTTCTCCTTCGTAGTTCTCACTTTTATGTTTCTGAGAATGTGCCCCTAGAATGGAGTGCAGAGAGAGCGTGGATGAATGGATGGCCAATGCATACGGTGGGGGAGAACTTCCTCGGGAGGGCCGGAGTGAGCAGAGTCATCTCACGCACTCCTTCCTGCAGTATAACACATTCACTAGTTAATGGAAACAACGAGAACCCCGTCTGCAACTGAGAATGCGAATCCACTAATGACTAATTATCATAAATTACAAGATATTATGAATGATAAACAATGATTACCTTCTTAGTAGCGTCTCCATCCATCTCATCTTCTCCCTTCTCATCGCCATTTCTTCCCTTCTCCTCTCTCCTCAAAATATTAATTTGTTAATGAATACCACAATAGTAGGAGACCATCTGGATGTTCACTCCACAAAGATGATTCATTAACCCTAGTGAGATCCCTCAATCCCATCCTCACCTCTCTTCTTCTCTTTCCTTCTCTTCACTCGATGAACTTGCGAATGGATCGTGTGCCTCTCTGCTCTGTGATCCCTTCGTCAATTCTCCTTCCCTCTCCAATCCCACTTCATTCTCATTGATTAAGGTACTCTCGGACGAGGGTACGGTAGCCTCGTCATCCTTCCGAGTGAACGTGTCATAAGAGAGTGCAGATCGCTGCTTCTTCTCTGCAAACAATTATTTATTCCTATTTTCATATATTCATTCGAGAACAAATGCATATCATATTTAGAAAAAAATCACAATTCCATTTACAAAATAGACATATTGTTTCGCTTGTTTCATGCAACGGAAATAGCAGAAATAGGAGGCTTTTCCATTTCCACTGTTTCAATCTACTCAAGAGGATGGAATTTGAGTAGAGGTGCTGACCCTTCCTTTCGAGAGTCCGTTTCATTTCCTGGTCTTCTTCCGTGACTCCTCGATAGGCGGGTGATTGGAAGGCCGTCGCTTCTTCCTTCAGCTTATCCATCTCCTCGATCACCTGCACCGCGTCCATTTCAACTTCCAGCCTCCACTCAGATATCCCCAAGGGAAAGAATAGCCGAGAAATATTCACGAATCCGCAGCCATTTGCTCGCTTCTTCCTATTTATCATCTTTTTCATGCCCATTACATTCTTCAAGTGCAATTAATTGTTTTCTTTCTCGCATGGCCTAGCAGAATGTCAATTCCATTAGACATCCAATCAGTCACTTCAGTTATTGTTAATGCAAACGAAAAGCCACAATATATGCTGTGTACTATAATAGAATGGTGAAAGTACTGACTCCCTTCTCGTCGTCGTTGACATGGAAGAATCTGGATATGCGATGGTCGGGGAGGGAGAGGGGAGTGGGCAGTTCAGTCGAACCCTCCAGAATACGACGAAGTCTCTCCACCAACAGACGAATCTGCCGCTGAATCGACCACATCAGAGAACCGAGATATCCAATCAATATGGACAGTGTCAACCCTCGGTTAACTGACATTTTTGAACGAGATCATCATCAAATATCTTAATGAATTAAAATTGTGTAATTAATGAGTAAAAAAATTGAGGCATATAGACAAATGAATAGATAGGGATGGGTACCGTATCGGGAGTGGTTATCTCACTATCATCGGGCACTTCCACTCCGAGGGAAGAAGCAACAGAGAGAGCCTGTAATCAACCATTCATAACCATCCCCTCCATCTCCTCCCGAGGGCCACTCCTCTTTCCCTTCTCGTTTTACAATTGTCAGATTTTTAAGAAATCAGTCATATTTCGAAAACAAACTGGAATGAATATTGTATATATGATACATAAAGACAGGCGAAATCTAACCCGTTTGACGTTCTTCGTCGATCCCCCGAGAGTCTTGGAGAAGTCGAGACTATCGAAGTCCCCGATCAACTTGGGATGATAGGCATGAATGAGAGCACAGAGTACCAGACCAGAACTGAACGACTTCCTGCAAATCGAGAGATTAGGAGAGAGGAGAGGAGAGGAGAGGAGAGGAGAATGCATAAGAAGGGATTGCCCATTATGAAGAGAATAATGCAAAACTGTACGATGACTCTTTGAAAGGCGAAACTGTTGAGATATGATGGCAATGAGTACATACCCGTAGTCATTGACCTTGAGAGGGTAATCTCCGGTCACTCGCTTTATCCATCCATCCAGATCCTCATCCTCCTTCTGCAATTAAATATTAATTTCTGTAAAGTCTGAACTACCACCTACACTTTTTTTATTTGATACAATGTCAGAACTTCTGAAATTAACACTTAAAACGTCGACTGATTATCTGATATATTTTCAAAATCGTCATTCATTCTTCATTAATCATAATTCTGACTTTCCAAGGTAGTTCCATCTTTTCCTCGTCTAATCTCATTCAATCCCTTTCCTATTCCCTCTCATTTTTCTCTTCTTCGTTTCCTTCTCCATCACTTCTTCTATTTCGATAATCCCTTTTTCCTCACACGTAGTTCTACTCAATTTTCTGAGAAGGCGAGAAATTGATGGGCTCTCGTGGCCATGCCATATGCTCGCTTTTTAACACGTTAGTTTTGCGAGATACATGTCTATAGAAGAGAATCCTCGCGGGAATCTCTCTGACCTTCTCAGGTGCCTTCCATTCCTTGACGAGTCTCTCTCTGGTGGATGCTCTGGGTGATCGTCCCCTCATGTGGATGGAAGTGGAGAGAGAAGAGGGAGGCACGGCCATCTGCTTAGGAACACTGTCCGCCCCCACCTGCAGAGAACCTGTGTCCCAATCAGAGAAGAAATAGAACAGTGTGATATCACACCATTCACGAGAGAATCGAGCTAAAATCGCCACTCTTGGGAATGGAGGGAAAATCGTGGAATGGGTTCTAGCCGGATTTGGGCATCTTGAGGGATGTCTGACACTCCCCCAAAGTCTCATTTTCCAGATTTCAATTTGGACTTCATTGCACCGGGCCGGATCTTGGCACCTCCTTCTTTGAGAGCTAACATCCCGATTACAGTGACAGATAGGGCAAAATTTACCTCGGAGTGACCCCGGCTCATTTTTCGAGCTCTATCGATCTATCTAAATCAGATCCTGAGAATGTTCGTTTAAAACATGCTACATTCAAGGTCATTTTTCTCGAAAACTAATGGAAAGGAGCAGCTATAATTTTAGGAGTGAATGCATCTGAACGAGAGCTGTCGAATGAGGTGCTTGCGCCAAAAATACGGACACGGCTGTGAAACTTTCGCATGTAAACTTTCCCGGATCGTTTGAACTTTTTTTTCCACAGTCAATTGTCACTTATACCGCTCTCTTCTGAGCGTGCGGCTGAGAATTGCTTGTGGAAAAGAAAGTTCAGACGATCCGGGAAAGTTTACATGGCGAAAGTTTCCCAGCCGTGTCCGTATTTTCGGCGCAAGCACCTCATTGGACAGCTCTCGTTCAGATGCATTCACTCCTAAAATTATAGCTGCTCCTTTCCATTAGTTTTCGAGAAAAATGACTTTGAATGTAGCATGGTTTAAACGAACATTCTCAGGATCTGATTTAAATAGATCGATAGAGCTCGAAAAATGAGCCGGGGTCACTCAGAGGTCAATTTTGGTCTATCTTTCACTGAAACAGAGATAGCTGCTTTCAAAGTGGGAGGTGCCAAGATCCGACCCCGTGTCATGCAGTCCAAAATGAAATCTGCACAATGAGACTTTGGGGAAGTGTCAGGCATCCCTCAGGATACCCAAATTCGGTTAGCATTCATTTCACGATTTTCCCTCCATTCCCTGCCTCAGATCGATTCTCTCGTGAGAGGCGTGATATGTGAGTATTCGCTATTTGCTAATTCCCCCCCGTACCCACGGCATCATTTTTGCGGAGGGTCTGTTGAGAAAAAAGGTTCCCAAGAAGTCGAAATTGGGGGGCGTGGCTTGTGCATTGCGTGCATTTCCGTTGTTTATCTTTCTTTATTTTCCGAAAACTGTTTTGCAGTTTTATTATTTTCCGGATCCATTTGTACTGTTGTGATTCAAAACCTAGTCACTGTTTTCGCTTTCCATCTTGAGACGTGACCTTCTTTACTATTCTCTAGTTGTACTGCCAGCTCAGAAATATCATTGATCCACCTCACTCACACCACCGTCGTCAGATAAAACTTCTGCAGCTTTGTTGTCCATTTTGGTCGCCGAATCGATTATGAGTGTTGTCGAATTTAAAATAAAGTGAAAATAATAAATAAAAAAATGAAAAGAAGAAGAAAAAAGAATAAGTGGTAACGTTCGACAATCGATGAATTCAATCAATAATCGGTAAAATATATCCGAAAACCGTAGTCGTAAAAAATGCGGTACCGAAATCAGGAAATGCCAAGAATTTGTATACAGTAATCAGGGACAGTCAGTGAAAAATCTTGTACGGCGTAATTGTGTATCTTTTTTTCTGCACAAGCGCTAGGTTGATGCGCGGCGGGGTCACTTTTTGGGGTGTGTCATCCGCGAAAATGGTGCCGTGAGTACCTCGAAGAATGCTTGGGTGGGGAACATGTTCAGTTGTTCGAGCACCATATCCTTGCTCTTTTCCTTCTTAATATCTTCTCCGGGGGGAGAAGAAACGCGCCAGGGTGGTCGCGTTTTATCTGCAATCCAAGAGTGACTATAATCTCAACTTATATAAAAGATTTTTATATTATATTAATTAAATACCTATTGATTCATACCTTCGATAATGATATTTCATATATCAAAGATTAAATGTATTTGTCAAAAGCCACTGACGAACTCAGGATTTAGACAAGGTGTTCAATCCAGTTCATGACTATAACATTAGATAATATACAAACCACTCTGTTTCCTATGTTCTTCCTCCTCCTTTTTCTCCTCTTTCTTCTCACCGAAATTCTTTTGCATCTCATCCGATATTCGGGCGATTTCTTCGACTGCTTTTGCTGAATTTTAATTGTATAAAGATCCAAAATGTACACTGTACTGACATTGAATAAACAAATTGTAGGAGAATTTGAGCTTTTGTATTACAAAAATATTCCATATTCTTCACTCTCTCTTTCTATATTCTTGTCGTTAATCCTCCTGTCATTCTCCTCCACACAGCTCACTCTTAAGCCCCTCCACTCATCTCTTCTCCTTCTTTGTTTTATTCCCTTCTTCTCACCTTCCCCCCTGATTACGTTAAGCCCTCAGGCTGTTTTTGGCACAAGTCATTCCGAATTCCTTCTCTCCCGCCCCTTCTTCTAGCATTTCGAACTACTCTCGAGATGCATTGAAATTGCATGCAGCCAGCATTCTCTTCACAGAAATACTACAAACACATTTTCCAATGTGTCTGAAAAAAATGAAAAAGAGGCAAAATACATATTATTGTACATTGCAACAATTTCGACCAGACAAAATTCATTTTTAAATCCATAAGTATTATAAGCATAAGTATTTTTGTTTAAAAAAAGATTGCAATTTCTTAATATGATATTGTATGTAGTAATAAAGCCTGACCATGGATCGGTTGACTCTCCTCGCCCTCTGCACCCACTCCGTCCACCACTGACTGCTCCCGAGTGCCTCGCCCAGACATCGATGACGTCATCGACATGTCGTCACGACTGCATACATATTACTAATCATTGACTAATTCAAAGTTTCCGCGAAATCTCTATTAGCAATACCCAAATTTGCAAGATTTCAATCAAACGCAACCTTTGATTAAGAGCCTCCGTTAATAAAATCGATGCGGATCTAATTGCTCTTTATCTGCTTCGATAACTTCTCAATATTGGATGCATTCTTCATTCTCACTAACTCATTGAGTAGATTGGCAGCGAGAGTGAGTACCATCGAGGCGTGCTCGATCTGGGGAGAGAGGGCACGCAGCTTCAACTTCAATTGACTGCGCGAACCTGCGAGAGACCACCCATTCACTCATTCCATCCCCTACAATCTACTTCACGAGGGTATTCACTGATCTACTGGGAGGTTTGCCAACGAGAGTAATGGTTGTTACCGGGATGGTCGTGTATGAACAGTCTCATGTTGAGGGGCACAGCTGCAATGGGTCTCCGTCTGTTCTTCCTCGTTATCTCGTCCACGACGATCGTCCATTCCTCAACGGATTCATTAGATAGACACACTAATACTACTAATAAGGGTACAAGGAACGTATGTAATTTGCAAATACAAAACCTATTATAACCGTAATGAGTTCAAGAATAATCAGAATGAAAGAGTGGAAAAATTCAAGTTTTTTGCATGTATCGTACATGTTAGCAAAATCGGAACGGCCACCGAGCCGCACCGGGTAAATTTCACTTTTCGGAGTAATTGCGAATACGCAAATTTGGAAGCCGTGATTGTGCTCATAATTTTTATCATGGTCGATTTGCCGGAATCGACCCGGATATGCCCGGTCAATTATGGCTAGAAATCGATCGACCATGATAAAAATTATGAGCACAATCACAGCTTCCAAATTTGCGTATTCGCAATTACTCCGAAAAGTGAAATTTAACCGGTGCGGCTCGGTGGCCGTTCAAATTTTGCTAACATGTACGATAATATTGTTTGGAATTCAAGATGAGGACGTATGGGACGTTCCCTTGAGTGACTTAATCTCTTCAATGGAAGTACCTTATCATCGAATGTTTCATCATTCGGTCCCTTGTAGAGTGTCGTCACTATCTCGATGGTGTCGGGCGTCTGTTCTGGCCACACGATCACTGCCTAGAAGGACCACTCATACACTTCACTTGCCCCCTGCTGAGAGACCAACTGCTTTAACAATGCCAAGGCAACTAAAGTTGACGCAACTCAAGGTTTAAATTCGGTTACTTAATGGATTCGATTCTTCTTCTTCAGAATTTGCAATAAGTGTTTGAAAAAAGAAATATAACATTCATTAGTAGCAAAACAAGATAATGAAAGGAATGATTGATACCTGGGAAGGATTGGTGAAGGATTTCTCCCATGTCCGCTCCTTCGATGACGATATACGGCGTCTGAAAGTGAACGGATATCTGACATTCACGTCACTACTTTTTACAGGACGCTTCGAAATTTTAATGAAATTACGTTCTTTAAACTGCAAGGTTCAAGTTTCTTCACACGCGAAATAACTGATACGCGAGGGAAGGAGACAGGACAGAGCAAAGGGAAAAGAAGCAGCCACTTGCAGTTGTTCACATGTAAACACAATCAACTGATGGGAACTGATCAGTCGAACCCATCCCATCAAATATTAAGGTCAAATTTCACATTGAGATTGGTGAAAGTTTCAGAGAATGTAAAATCAAAGGAAATAAGTGATGATAGATTTGACCTGTGCTGGAAGGAGACGATGACTGCCTTGGGATGGACTGCTTCTTCTTTTGCAATCAAATTGAGCTCTTGAAGTGTCGCAGTGAACTGGTACTTGGCTGCCTTCTTGTTGGTTCGTCGAATCCGACGAATCAGACCCGACATCGACTAAAGTGAGGGTTAAGGCGGAAGGCATGGAATATCAAGAAAACATACACGCTGAGGGTTTTAACGATTGTCTAATTAATCCTAAATAACTAATTGAGGTGAACATGAGCGGTAAATGGTATATATGTACATTGATGAGAGGTTCTCCCATAGAGAGAAAACCGATGTTGAGGAGGGCAAGCAACCAATGGGCGATATTATAACAAGAAGAGGAAGCAAAACCAATAATAGGCGACGAAAAGAGTGAGACGAGGCGGAGAAGCCGGCCAAAATAATGCAGTGAGTCGCGAGGGACTTGAGATGGATTCAGAATAGTACGGTAGGTGATATTGATGAGTAGTTAAATGTATTTTTTAAAATTCCTTGATATAACAATATTTGCTAAAAATCTTTAATATGCGGTAAAATATAGGTTAAAATTAGAAACAACTTCCGACCTCGTAGGTGTTGGGAAAAACAGTTTCGTTGGCCTTGCTACGTTAATGTTATTCATTGGTTGTGATTCAATCGTATGTTTCCTGAGATGTCTGAGATGCCTCGCCATATAATAGTTGATTTAAAATATATTTGTAAAAAATCACAATAAAGTTAGTTACCGACTGATTATGATTTGTATTGCGCGCGCGAAGCAGGTGCGACCGTTTTGGAGATGATACGTAAATTTCGAAACCAATTTAATGATTTTCAATTATGTGTTTGCAATGTTTAAATTTAATTGCCCACCATTTAAATGCTTCCCTTCCGACCCCATTCATACTCTCATTTACTTGCTTTCTGTTTTTTAAACGTATATTGTATGTATATTTGCCTTTCTTTTTCAAATCTATTTCTAGCGATATCGTTCTTCCAGTGCCTTCCACTCAATGGAGGCTCTTTTCTCTCGGATTCTCGACGGTGGCGATCGTGTTTTTTATCGGCATGAGCAAAAGGGCGACGAAGACCTGACGGACGTCGAGAAACGCGAAATTCTTTCGAGGGTCTTTGCAGAAAGTAAACCTGTTTTCCTCCAGCGATATCTTAGGTTTGTCAGATTTTTAAAATCGATTTGCGTTAACTTTTCTATCAAGTGAGTCTGTTCACAATTTTTGGATGCAGATTCGTTCGTTCTTTGTTATAAGGGCCGTCTCAAATCCATGAATCATAGTTATCCATTCATTCTCATTGTATTTACTAGTAATTTTCGTTCTTATATAAATACAATTTCTAGATGGATCCAAAAATCGGATGAGCCCCTCTTCTCCGATTCCGAGAATCCGCTAGTGGACTACTTTCTCACTAAATTGGACCGTCGCGAGCCCAGCCAAGCACAGAAGAAAAACCGACGATACGCTGCACTTGAGAAGCTGAAGAAAGAAGTTGGTATTTTATTCATTAAAGTTACCGGACGAGGACAAAATTGACCCCCTATTTTTTGTCCTCCATCGAATACCCGATGGTTGAATTAGTTGAGAATGAATATACAAAAATGCTAAAAATCAATAATAGCTCCAAGGGAAAGCCGGAAATGATCAGCGTAATCCCGCGCTCTCTCACTTTTGCATACTCTCTCGTACACGCGACCAGATCAGGGTTTCGTCCTCGTCCGGTAACTTTAATTGTATCGTTTTTTAATGTTTGATGAAGGGCGTGTTCTTCTCCGACGAGAAAATGCGTGAACGGGAACCACTACTCTACGATCGCATGGTTGGCCGCTATTTGAGTGATGATGGTGAGTCTCTTAATTGTTCTTCATCTTTGTGTTATGAGTACTCAGTATTTCACTGATCAGAGCGTCTCCATCTCCGTCCGACGATCACTGCGACACAGGCGAATGGATGGGCGGGGCTGCTATCACAATTCGAGGTTTGTTGCTGATGATGGTATAGCAATATTAAAATGCTAATGCTAATTGACCACCTAAGCCGCTAAATCGTTCCGACAATGCTAATTGACCACCTAAGCCGCTAAATCGCTGAGCCGGCCTTTAGTACTTTAATTATTGTACTTTTAAAAGTGTTGTTAATTTAAATTCTTGCGTTTATTCATCACCACATATCAGGCCATACGGATTCAAGGGCATATGCGGCAGGGAAAATATTAGGAAATCACATTCTAATTTTTCGTTCCGCTTCATTAGTTGCGTACTCGGCATGGTGTAGGACATATTTTTCTAATCTTATATTAGTGCAAGGGGTGTTGGTGCAGGAGTCTGGCGGCGTGGCACGAAGACGTGCCGCAGCAAGTGACGGAGAGTGGGAAGGAACGAGGACAGAGGTGAGTACACGAAGAAATACACCCAACCATACTCACATAAATGTTATTTCACATTTTGGTTTTAGGCGCTTCTTTAATTCCATATTAGCTTCAATCTTTAGGAGTTAAATCGCGCTAATTTAGGGGGGGGGGGGGCACCAAACTGGGGAAAAATAAAATGCATTCCTGGAAAGGTTAAATTTTGGTTAGGAATGGCTACGTGTGCGAATTGAAGTCTCCATTGTAGCGTCATTTTATCATCATAAATTGATTATTTAGATATATGCCTGTCCAATTTTTATGCAAATTGCAATTATTAATGACATTCAACTCAATAAAAATACGTGTTTAAGCGAGACGCTCCTGAACGGCTTCTCGCCCACGTGGCGAATGCATTCGAGATGGAAGAGGAAGAGGACGACGAGGAGGGAGAATGGTCAGTTGAGAGGTCTCTTGCTTTTTTTCTGAGACAGTTCGACACTTCATAGAATAGTTTGTTCATAACATTGTATAAGTATAAGTATAAGTATTGTAACTAGTACGGTCGTTGACCTTAATCGGTACGAGGAAAGGGTTCAATTTTCCAGAGCCTGGACATTGGAGTGAGTATAATTAATATAATTTAAGGAGTGGCGGTGTGGGGCCACAAATGAGTGAGTTGCAGAAGGAGGTTAACGGTATCATCCAGAATATGGTGAGACTTTGATTCTTACAATTGTGGGGAGTGAGTAACAGACTTGAGTATTACGATTCGTCTAATTAAAAGGGCATCTGAAATGGATTGAGTAGATGGTATTTCCAGGATGAGGAGACGGAGAGGGAGGAGCGAGAGGCAGAGGAGGCCATGGAAGAGGACGTGCCTGTGGAGACACTCCGAGAAGAGTTCGTAGCCATCATGCATCAAAGGTAGCCCATTTAGTTGTTATGTAGTTCACTGAGCTAAATGCATGTTACCACGCTTTTATGTATTTATCAGGTTTTGCATTTTAGTGTGTATGTGTACAATCGTTTGTTTTCCTCAATGGTGAATTATAGATTCCTGGGTGGGAAGGATGCGGCTTTCTTCGACTATTCAGCAGTGGATGATGACGAGGCGGCAGACGAGATGGATCCCATAGCAGAGAGAGACAGGGAAGAAGCCTGGTTCGATGAGGATTAAAATACTTGCTGTTAGACTCACACGTTGTTATGGCTGTTGATCCTCGATGATCTCATGTATAAAGTATTTCGCTCTCTATGCACTGCTGTTCCATGCTCTCGACGAGTTTTTTACTCGATTCATATCTCTTCTTTCGTCTATATACTCTGCATTTTCTACAAGCGTTTTGTATTCCAGGGAGTGGCTGAGCAGTTGGGCGCTGATCGATCAATGATGATGAAGAACCAGCAACAGCAGTCGATGAATGGTGTTCATGGCGGACAGACGCCGTCCGAGACGAAGTGGTGGTACAAGGGCCCCGACGGAGAGGTACACATTTCCTCCTTGTGAGGAGGGAGGGGAGTGTGGTTACAGACGTACGGTCCGTACACTGCTCGCGAGATGCGCATGTGGGGCAGCTCGGGATACTTCAACGATGCCTTGCCAGTGAAGACGGATAAGGACGAGCAGTTCCATTCCATTGGCGACTGGACTGCAGTCATGGGCGGAGCCGTGAGTCCTTCCTATTATGTAAATCGTAGAAAGTACATTTGTATGCAAGAGATCCATCAATGAAGTTAAAGTGTAGTCAAATATCCGTCTTAAGTATATTTTCAATGCGCACTATTGTCTTTTCTCGGTGTGTGATCACCGATACCAAATAACTGCATAGTTGTCACTCAGTTGCCAGCCTGCGACGCCGTCCATTCACTCATATTAACAACAGTTCCAATTGGACCAGACTTATGCGGCGGAAATATCACGGGTCTCAGAGTGGAAAAATCTCAGAGTGGAAAGTTCAAATTGGAATTCCCATGTTTTTTTTATCTCGGCTCACAGAAGAGGACATTGAAAATTTGGCTATGAGGAATAAAACCATTTTACACCTCACGGGCCAATTTTCAAGGTCCTAGCTCTACTGGGAGCCAAAATAGAATTGCGGGAATTAAAATTTGAACTTTCCACCCTTGAAATTTTTGCAACCCTTTCCACTTTCCACCCCTGATATTTCCGCAGCATTAGTGATCCCGTTGGGGTCGTCTTGTTGCGTAGCCCAGCCAGGTACACTACCGACTGAGTTATGTCCATGCGAATAAATCATCAATAATATAATATATAAGAGTACCTTGAATTTGTTCTTTCTTTTAGCATCGTTGAGTACTTAATTATCACGGGTCTCCTGTAAGAATGCAGGAATGCTGGCGTCTAAAAATATTTTGTATCTTCAATTTCGTTGTAACTTGGTTGGTGGACACTATTGGGGGTTAGACAAGGGTCCATCCACTTGATTTGGTCGAATCTGCTCATTATCGATTTTTGTGATCTACCTGCTACAAGAAGCATAAGTCGCTCAATTTTGATCGTACAGCGAACTTTTTTTGCATTTTACTCGTCTTGATATGTTCTACAAAAGTCTCAACATCTACAAAGTTGAAGGAAGTCGTCTTCATGGTCATTTCCTCGAAAAGCCGATTTTTCTATCAAGAAATCGATTGTTTGATAATCACATATGTGAAATACAATGGTTTTTATTTCAAATATGGATTCTACGCATCAAATTAGGGGGTGTCTATGTTGATCAATTTCCATATCTATGTCCTTGGACTATCGATTTACTACGGGTGATTCTCGACTTTTCCGGACTTGGTTATTTTTTTGAATTATTTAGTTTTTGATCATATCTCAGTTCAACGTGGTCCAATCGAGCATTAAAAAATGCAATCGGTAGCTCTTAAGAGGTCGTCTGCCAGAGAACGGAAAATGGCTCGGATGGTCAAAATTCAGAAAAATTTGGAACTTTTTTCCTGAAGTCTCCTTCAAATATGTAGGTGTGCGGTACATATGGCGAAGGTCACATATCGATTCTAAAAAAGTTACCGTATCGACCCCGTTTTGGGGCCAAAAAAATCGATATCTCAAAAATACTTGAAATATAGTTTTTCTGGTGTGTCTTGTCGCGTAGAAAACGAATTTCTATGTTAAACTCATCAAAAATGTAATGTAAAAAAGTTTGAGTCCAAAAAACCGATTTTTTCGATCCAAAAAGTGATAAAAACAGTTATATCTTTTCAGAATATGAACCGTCTTGAACGGAAATCATACTTTATGAACTTCAACATCTACCAACTCTAAGATATTTTTTGTAGAATTTTAAAAATGGGGCCCGTTGGTTTTTTGTGTCCTCAAAGTCAGCTCCCAACGAAATGAGTAATCCTGGATCTCAGGTCGGAATAAACATAGGTACCAGTCCTTATGCTAGAAATGTAGAGCAGGATGAGCTGAACATTTTATCCGTTGAAAGTGAACTTCTATCTTTTCGTTGAAGCGTGCCACAGAGCTTAGAAGTTGACTAGAAACGGCCTGGAGTCCCAGAGAGCGCGCGCTCTGACCGTCTGTCGCTCTCGCCGCCTGACCTCCCTCTCCCTCCCCTCCATTTAGCGCTCTCCTGCGCGCATCCTCTGTTGTTTTAGCTAACTTCTAAGCTCTGTGGCGCGCTTCAACGAAAAGATAGAAGCTCACTTTCAACGGATAAAATGTTCAGCTCATCCTGCTCTACATTTCTAGCATAAGGACTGGTGCCTATGTTTATTCCGACCTGAGATCCAGGATTGCTCATTTCGTTGAGAGCTGACTTTGAGGGGACAAAAAACCAACGGGCCCCATTTTTAACATTCTACAAAAAATATTTTAGAGTTGGTACATGTTGAAGTTCACAAAGTATGATTTCCGTTCAAGGCGGTTCATATTCTGAAAAGATATGACTGTTTTATCACTTTTTGGATCGAAAAAATCGGTTTTTGGGCTCAAACTTTTATACATTACATTTTTGATGACATAGAAATTTGTTTTCTACACGACATGACACACCAGAAAAACTATATTTCAAGTATTTTTGAGATATCGAATTTTTTGGCCCCAAAACGGAGTCGATACGGCAACTTTTTTAGGATCGATATCTGACCTTCGCCATATGTACCGCACACCTACATATTTGAAGGAGACTTCAGGAAAAAAGTTCCAAATTTTTCTGAATTTTGACCATCCGAGACCCCTGACCTGTTGTTACGTTCTCTGATGGACGACCTCTTAAAAAGGCCTACAAATTCGATTTAGTCCTTACAATCGTTAAAATTCTTAGTTTTCAAGTTATTTTACGAAGACTGTCGAAATCATGAAAAATTGAGATATTTCTGCAACAAATATCGCATGAAAAGCAATCCCACACTTGTACTTCATCTCACCATGTTTTGGGACATTTGTGATCATGATTCAAGCCATGTACCGAGGGACAGACCCGAAGAAACTCTTACGTTATCCCATAACACTTGAACTGTGAAGAGCATTCTTCCATTTTGGAACAGATGAGAGATGTGTAGAAAGAAATCTACAAGAATTTGAGCGGTAATAGCATGAAGGTAATAGCATAGCATGAAAAGATCACAAATGTCCCAAAACATTGTTGAGATGAAGTACAAGTGTGGGATTGCTTTTCATGGGATATTTGTTGCAGAAATATCTCAATTTTTCATGATTTCGACAGTTTTCGTAAAATAACTTGAAAACGAAGAATTTTAACGATTGTAAGGACTAAATCGAATTTGTAGGCCTTTTTAAGAGCTACCGATTGTATTTTTTAATGCTCGATTGGACCACGTTGAACTGAGATATGATCAAAAAACTAAATAATTCAAAAAAATAACCAAGTCCGGAAAAGTCGAGAATCGCCCGTAGTAAATCGATAGTCCAAGGACAGAGATATGGAAATTGATCAACATAGACACCACCTAATTTGATGCGTAGAATCCATATTTGAAATAAAAACCATTGTATTTCACATATGTGATGGTCAAACAATCGATTTCTTGATATAAAAATCGGCTTTTCGAGGAAATGACCGTGAAGACTACTTCCTTCAACTTTGTAGATGTTGAGACTTTTGTAGAACATATCAAGACGAGTAAAATGCAAAAAAAAAGTTCGCTGTTCGATCAAAATTGAGCGATTTATGCTTCTTGTAGCAGGTAGATCATAAAAATCGATAATGAGCAGATTCGACCAAATCAAGTGGATGGACCCTACTCTAACCCCCAATAGTGTCCACCAACCAAGTTACAACGAAATCGTTAGACACAAATATTTTCCAGTAGCAAAACCGCCTCGTTTTCCTACACTTTTACAGGAGACCCGTGTTATGCGCATCTTCGGGCTACACATAATATCTGTAAATCAGGGTTATGCTAATTATCTTCCATAAAATATTTGTTTCAGAATCCGTTCTTGAACCCCTCCGTGCCTGCATTCAATGTGCTCATGCACGGAGCTCACGCACAGGTACGCACCACTTGACCTGCATCGTTGGAAAATGATAATGAACAACAATGTTCTACTACTGTTTTGCATTACTCACGGCACTATTTCTCGACATCCCGTTGAAAGTCATGGTCCCTTTTCTGACCAAAAAACGGTGTGGCACGTGCGGTCATTTCTATGCTTAACAGCATGTTTTACACCCCTTATTTACGGTTCTGTATTTCACGGCTATAAATGTCGTGATGTGCTTGTTTCGTAAACATCGCACGTTCACACCAATCAATCAAAATACCGAAAACCGTATAGCTCTAGTGCAGTACTTTGAAAGAAACGGTAGAAAAGCTACAGACTCTCAGGCAAAATTTTCAAAAATTTACAGTACCACAGGAAACCATCATGGGCTGTGCAAATGAGTTTACAGTACATCTTCCTTCACAGGGGTGACCATTTTTTACCTAGTATGTCGATGAAAAAACCGTGATTACTCTTTTTAATTATTTTTGAGATAGCATAAATGTGAGTGTTTGATTGGTTGTTTTAGTTCCTTCTGTATCCTCCTGGTCTGCCCACCCCCTCTCCCTTCCCTGGGGGATCTCCTTCGAATGGCGGGCGATTCGGCGGTCCTCCTTTCCCCGCCCCTTCTGCAGCCATGGCAAATCTCCATCTGGGAGGAGCGGGTGGAGGACACATGGGAATCCATCCCATCCATCTTGTACGTTCAACATATCTATACACTAAGCCAATCGGTTATATTCGATATTGAAAGAATTTTGATATTTACTATAGTTATTTCTATTTTCTATTGTAGTATTATAACATGTGTTTTTTAAATATAAATTGGGGCATATTTCAATATATGTGGTACAGGGTGGTCCTCTCTCGCAGCCTCCCTCTGAGCCGAACGACGGCGCCAACAGCTCGAACAGCCACTCTCCCGACAATGCCGAGCCTGATGTGAGTACTGTAGGGGAGGAGGGGGGGGGTAGTGGAGGTTTTGAAGAAGCAAGGGTCAAGTCACGGATAAGATGGAGATTATTCAGGGTTAATACTATTCTCGTGAAACAAAGATCATTGGAAATTAAATAGCGCAATGTGTATTTTAACCTATTCATATCGATCCAATCTTTGCTTGATCAAAAATCAACTGTGCAAAGCTCCTTTCCTTTTTTTTATTTCCACAATTTTCGTTTTCGTTGATATCTTGAGTTCCAGACACGATCGAGACTTGAAATTTAGTTTTTGGTTGCTCATTTTAGCTTTGAGAGGAGGGAATGCAAATTTCATGTATGATCACGGGGATCGGAAAATATTTAAAATTGCGGGGGTTTCAAATCAAAGATCTTTTCATGATTTTGAACACTCGTCGATAAAAATCCGATCTTGTTTGGCTGATTTGTAACGCAGGATAAGTAGAATTGCTCTTCTGTTGGCAATATTTGTCTTTCAGTTCCGCAGTCTGCATCAGATGGGCGGAATGGCGCCCTCCTTGCCATCCATGCACACTGGAAGAATGCATTTCGGATACGGAATGGTCAGTGGGGGTGTACAGTGTAGGGTAATGACGTCGTTGTGACATTTGAAAATAAAGGACACCCGTCATATGACAGTTTTGGGGTTCGGAGAAATCGAAAAATGATCCTCCCCGATTGGGTGATTTGACTTGAAGTGTTTCTTCAGCCGCCGATGCAACCTTCGCAGCCGATGGCTGCAGCGACGTACTCCTCCAATGGGCAGCTGCAGTACAACAGAATTACTTCCACTCAAGACGCACCCTGGAACACTCGAAGAGAGGCTCGTTTTTCTTTTAAAATTAAAGTTGATTTCCGTGTTGCTGCCCACGCGCTAAAACTCTTCCTTAAGAAAGAGACAATGAAAATGTTGTTTCCCTTAACCTACGATTTCACATTTGGACAGCAAAGATTGACTTGGAGTGGTCTCGATATAAGCAATGAATTGGGCGGATTGTAGGTGGCAGTGGACGCGAGTCTTCGATCGGCCCCTCGCCATTCCGTCGCCACCCAGACTCTCCCTGTCATCGTGAGTTGTTCAATGGCCAATCAGAGACGGATAGTAAAATTTAGATTTAAAATTTAGTAAAATTTATCTATTTAGACAGTAAAATTATTTTCGTGGTGTTGGGAGGCTTTAATTTCTAGAACGTTTTGGACACTTCTCCCTAACAATAAGCTCGGTCAATCCCAAATTGGCAAGAATACAAAAAAGGTGGTATTTCTAATGCACTTAAATGGAATGTTATTCGTAGTTCATTCGTAGTTGTTTGTTATTGTCGTTCATCTCTATGGATCGACTGCGAATGCTTGGCAGGGGTATTCAAAATGGAAACCTCATAGAAGTATTTTGGTGGTAAGTGTTCAAATCTGAGTTTTCATTTGCAGATCGGAAGTAAGGACGCGTCTCGCCTTCTCTCTGATCTGACTGGCTGCTCCATCGTCATCACTTAATCCATCCATCGTCCTTCGACCCTCCACTGCCTTTCCCTCCCTTTCCCTTTGATGTCGTCCTCTCGCCTTCAAATGTCCATTATTTTTTATTTTCTCGACATTGCCAAGTTGACATGTTCTGGCCCCCTCATTTTACAAACTTCATTTCCAATTGTGCATTCGAAGATCTGTTGTCCCAATAAGCCTACCGTAGCTCATCCATTGTCTTATTGCATCTTGTTTCAACGAATCTTCTTTCTCCTTCTATATTAGCAGAGTGACGATTGGTTACAGTATACCGTAATTTGTTATTATTCTCGCCCTTCTCGTTCGCTCTCTCAATCCTCTGGAGTTAGTCAATGTCCCCATTGCATATCCCCGTCTTTATCAATCGCCCTTTTTAATTTGATTTACAAACAGTGTGATTTTTTCCTTGACAGCCTATTCTTTTCAAATTCAATAGTTTTGTCATTATTATAATATAAGGTCCCGGCTGCTCTCCTAGTGTGAACTCCCAATAGCTGCCTTGGCTTTACAGTAAGCGAGTTGGCTATAGATCCACCCCTTCCCTCAGTCGAATGCGTCCAGTGCTAATTTGTGTGCTCTATATGTGTAAAGGAAATAAATTATAAATGTATTAATTTTGTTGGGACATAAGATCGATGATATTATTTGCTCTGGGAAGTATAACACATGTATCACGAGTCGGTGAAGCAAAATCAGCCTCGTCCGGAACAATTTTTTTCAAAGTTGTTCAATTTTGACCATATTATAGTAGTAAGGTACCCTGGAGACAAGAAATCGATTAAACTAAGTAATTAGTCCGAGAGCCGGGTTTTAGGTATTTTCCGGTTTCCAATGCGGTTATTCCGTATCACAGCTCCCAGACTAGCTATAAAGATGGCATTGGGCTTAAAATACGCGGAAAAATATGAGAAACAACTTTGAGGAAGTAGTCAGAGAAAAAAATATGTCTTAGAAAAAAATAAAATTAAACTTTAGTTGAGGTTGTAGTTTCTATTTTTCTCGCCTAATGTGGAAACTGCTGACCGTCAATAGTTAAACCCCTCAGGTACCCCTTCATTACGGATTTGCATAATCAATATTTGTGATTTGTGAGGTTTTAAGACTAATATATTTAGATTATGAGGAAACGCTAGAATTATTTCAGATTTTGAAAATTCGATTTTCTCGACCCCGAAATTTTTCTAGTTTGTGGTCTCAGAACTTAACAATTGCGGAACTACACCGGTCTTTGCAATGTACAATTTAAAGTATGCTTTGACATTGTTCAGAAAAGTGAGGAAGATACCCCATCCACCTCTTTTAAGTACGCTATTATGATGCTCCAAAATGGAAAATTCGGAAGTGCGAAATATTCATAAACCGATCCTGGGCTTTTTATACTGTAAAATTAGTTGTTCAATGTACGAAATGACTGCATAATAGCAGATTTGTACAAAACCACTCTATAAATAGCATTAAAATCAACATATTGAAATAATCTTTTTTTTTAATTCCGAAAGTTTCGATTCCCTAGAACAATATAAACAATTATTGTTTTGAAGATTTTATGACTTATAATTATTTGAGTAGTCATTTCGTACATTGAACAACTCATTTTAACCAATACAAAGTCCAGGATCGGTTTATGAATATTTCGCACTTCCGAATTTTCCATTTTCGAGCAGCATAATATCGTACTTAAAAGAGGTGGCTAGGGTATCTTCCTCACTTTTCTGAACAATGTCAAAGCATACTTTTTGTGCATTGCAAAGACCGGTGTAATTGTGCATTGCAAAGACCGGTGTAGTTCCGCAATTGTTAAGTTCTGAGACCACAAACTAGGAAAATTTCGGGGTCGAGAAAATCGAATTTTCAAACTCTGAAATAATTCTAGCCTTTCCTCATAATCTAAGTCTATTAGTCTTAAAACCTCACAAATCACAAATATTGATTATGCAAATCCGTAATGAAGGGGTACCTGAGGGGTTTAACTATTGACGGTCAGCAGTTTGCCACATTGGGCGAGAAAAATGGAAACTACAACCTCAACTAAAGTTTAATTTTATTTTTTTCTAAGACACATGACTACTTCCTCTTCAATTATCCGCTTTAAAATTCTGCTTTAGTCGATGTTGTAATTACGTAAATAATTTGTATTCACCATCAAATGCAGTTTTGCGATTACAACTTTTTTAGAGTGCATCCTGCGGTCTTCTTTGTAACGGCAAAGTTGTTTCTCATATTTTTTTCGCGTATTTTAAGCCCAATGCCATCTTTGTAGCTAGTCTGGGAGCTGTGATACGGAATAGCCGCATTGAAAACCGGAAAATACCTAAAACCCGGCTCTCGGACTAATTACCTAGTTTAATCGGTTTCTTGTCTCCAGGGTACCTTCCTACTATAATATGGTCGAAATCGAACAACTTTGAAAAAAATTGTTCGTGGCTTCCTCCACTGACTCGTGATACCTGTGATAAGGTTGTTGCAAAAGTCTTGCGGTTTTTTGTGTACGTACTTTGAACTATCATAATTATCTTGTCTCAAATCTCAATGCCCAGCAAACATAGCAGTGTTTAGAGGTATACTTGTACTTTACATGCATACTTTTCAATCAATCCGATATCGTAATCAACGCAAGAAATTACGATACAACCAATCAAAGTACGTACATTTGATACTCAAAATTTTGCAATAAATTGATTTTACTGGATATTTGTAGGCAAAATTCACGAAACTTGCCCATACTGATGACTAAGAAGTATTACGTATACCCTTTCAGAAAATATGTTAGAACTGTCTGTCGATTCAGTTTGGGCCGAATTACATGCTATTGAAAATATGCTGTCGACTCTGGCTACATGAAACTTGTTTGCATTTTTTGCATCGAAGACCAAGCATATAGGCTTCGCTAAGAGTGCGCTATATTCACCCACCAAGAGGCTTTATAATCAGAATAAAATATTGGCGCCTGCATCTTTCTCGTTTCAGAAAATTAGAATTTCTTATTTTTCAAAAATATGCGAAATCAACATAAAAATGC
Source organism: Pristionchus mayeri (assembly GCA_036245805.1). Classification (NCBI taxonomy): domain Eukaryota; kingdom Metazoa; phylum Nematoda; class Chromadorea; order Rhabditida; family Neodiplogasteridae; genus Pristionchus; species Pristionchus mayeri. The sequence goes on from BTRK01000006.1 coordinate 30,653,396, forward strand.
AATATGTAGTCATTTACAGATCAATGCATTCATCGAAAGGATGTAACTTCCATCATCCATGAGAAAAAGTATGTATAGGGTAAAGATGGGAGCATCACATAACCACAAGGAATTGATCATTCACGCTTCAGAGGAAACAGCATATTGAGAAATGCGTCGTTTTCGATGGATAAATTTTCGCAATTTTAACTTTGTCCTATTCTCGCCTCCCCGATTGGGCAATGCTGATAGGGTGCACATATGAAAGAGTATACAAGGCCTCATTAGTAATTAACACGGGTCTTCTATAAGAATGTAGGAAAATTAGCCCCTTTTGCCACCAGAAAAAAAAGTAATAGTCACGGATTTCGATGAAACTTGGTTTATTGATACTATTGGGGGTCCGACAAAGTTATATCCACTTGGTTTGGTAAAATTCGTACATTATCGATTTTTTTGATCTACCCGCTTGAAGTAATATAAGTCGGTCAATTTTAATCTTACAGCGAACTTTTTTTCGCATTTTGCTCGTCGCGACGAGTCCTACAAAAAGTTCTTCAGAGTTCCTTACCGAAAACGTGAGCATCGTGGCCTTTTCCCCGAAAAACCGAATTTTCGTTTGAGAATATCGATTTTTCTCGTCAGCCATATGAAATGTTCCTCATTTTTATTTCAGTTTTGGATTCTACGGACAAAATCAGGTAGGGTTTATGTTGACCACTTTCCATATTTCGTTCCCCGGGATATGGATTTACTAAGTAGGGTCTGGAACATAGCCTCATTTTTGCAAAATTCGCTTTTTCGTTCATATCCCAGTTCAAAATGGTGCTTTCGATAAAGTAAGGAGTGAATTCGAAAGCTCTCGATGATTCCGACAAATCATTTTTTGAGGCGATAAGCTTTAAATTTGCTCGTTTTCGAGTTATTTGCGAAAAACCTAATTCAAGGCAAGCAGACTAACAGCTGATGTTTTTTCGTCTTTACATTTGTTTTTTCGCAAATAACTCGAAAACGAGCAAATTTAAAGCTTATCGCCTCAAAAAATGATTTGTCGGAATCATCGAGAGCTTTCGAATTCACTCCTTACTTTATCGAAAGCACCATTTTGAACTGGGATATGAACGAAAAAGCGAATTTTGCAAAAATGAGGCTATGTTCCAGACCCTACTTAGTAAATCCATATCCCGGGGAACGAAATATGGAAAGTGGTCAACATAAACCCTACCTGATTTTGTCCGTAGAATCCAAAACTGAAATAAAAATGAGGAACATTTCATATGGCTGACGAGAAAAATCGATATTCTCAAACGAAAATTCGGTTTTTCGGGGAAAAGGCCACGATGCTCACGTTTTCGCTAAGGAACACTGAAGAACTTTTTGTAGGACCCGTTGAGACGAGCAAAATGCGAAAAAAAGTTCGCTGTAAGATTAAAATTGACCGACTTATATTACTTCAAGCGGGTAGATCAAAAAAATCGATAATGTACGAATTTGACCAAACCGAGTGGATATAACTTCGTCGGACCCCCAATAGTATCAATAAACCAAGTTTCATCGAAATACGTGACTATGATTTTTTTCTGGTGGCAGACGTTCCTGCACTCTTACAGAAGACTCGTGTTAATATACGGAATGTCATCGGTCAAACTAATAGGGAGATGGAAGGCAAAATATCAAAAAACCGCAAGACTTTTGCAACAACCTTATAATAATAGGTCTGGGGCGGTATTCTTCCTCAATTTTGGGCAATCCCCAAAATAAATTGGGCATCCCCAATTTCATTTCGCAAGCCGCTCCGTCAACGAAGCGGTTGCCCAAAATGATTCGGAAATTCCCAATTCCCAATTTTTGGGCAGATCGAATTGGGCGCCACTTTTAGTGGAAATAATTGGGCACACTCTCGAGTGTGCCAAAATTTTTTGGGGAGAGAACAACGGTATTTCGACGTATTTCGAAAAAAAAATTGGGGATTGCCCAAAATTTGGGGAGAGTGGAAAACAAATTGGGCATTCGATATTTTCATGTGATATATCCGTCTCCAACATTGTTCCAGCGTGACCCATGATGGTCTGCCGTGACCGACACTAAACTACCGTAACCTATGGTTTACTCATTCGATTCTGCTTGTTCAGTCCACTAAAAATGTCATTCCTGCCCGCGCGGGCAGTGTGATTCGGTCGGAATAAGCATTTTCCCTATAAATGAATTTTTCAGTTTTCGGAAAATAAAGCAATCTTTTACCCCTCAGAATCGTCCAAACTTTTTTTCTCAGCTAGATATCATCAAGGTACACAAAATATCAAAAAGCCGCTATGTGTTCGGCTTTTCGAGCAAAACATTCTCAAAATTTATTCAAAAAAATTTAAAATTCCAAATTTGCATGAACTAATGTAACAATAACTGGTGGATTCAGCATGTCGAAAAGGCCCTAAATCCACATTTTTTTATAAAAATCAGTCTTCATTCCTCTGAGTTACACACAAAAACGTGAAAAATATGACGAACTTTGAGTGCATGTAATCATGCAAATTTGTAATTGTGGCGCATAATCATAATGGAAATCGATAGAGGACACCTAGAGGTATCTTAAACAGTGCAATTCTCACACGGGCTCTTTTTGCTGTTCCGGAATAATCGAGAAATGTGCGATTCTTAGGCGAACGCACTGATATACCTTTGTTACATCATTACGCGCCATTACGCCATGGCGAATCATTGCGGGCCGACCGCGCACGGCGGAGAGAAAGAGAAGTAATGAACGAAAGAAAATTGGGCAACCCGCCCAAAAAATTGGGGCGCCAAAAATTGAGGAAGAATACCGCCCCGGATTGTGAATATACACTGCCTTTAAAGTAACATACCTGATCCATTGAGAATAAATGGCTACTCAATTGAAACTGATTGGAAGAGGAGGTCCATTTAATTCCGAAGTAGTGGCTAGGGAGAAGGAAACAGCTCATTCTCGTCGCCAATTATTAGGTTGGTTCAAAAGTTTCTGTTGGTGTGTTTAGACTCCCTGCCATTCGTTTTAGTTAAAGACTTGAAAGTAGACCACAATAATTCATTTGTGTCGAATATAGCTCGTAGCGCGCCCATGAAAACCACTTAAATGTCAAAACATGCAAAAATCGTGGTATTTTAGTGTTTTCGAATGAATAATGCTCTTCGAATATCTGTGCCCTATCGAATTAGCCCACACTATCAGTAGTACAAAAAGAGTTGCTCGTTCTAATGGTGGTGAAAACACTGGTCTACAGCGTGCTTGAGAAAAGGGAAACGGTAAAAAGTGCCATTTTCGGCGTTCGAATCTCTGCAGTGATATCTCGAATCACCATGTTTCTAAACATATAGATGAATGATCTCCAAAATGCAAAAACATGCTAGTACGGAAGGACTCTTCAGAGTGTGCAACAAATGGTTCCGATGGTTCCTGATGGTTGATGGTGATGGCTGATGGTTCCGAACTGGTAAAATATCGGTAAATGCATATTCTCAGAATTGCAATTGGTTCTGGCCTGGGATTGAGAGCCATTTTCAAGTAGGTGTTGGAGGAAAATGCCTTGGTATTAGGTGGTTTAATAAGCCCACTGAATACCCTTTAAAATGGTGCTTAAGTTTTGTTGATATCGCATTCATCACTAGAATTATAATCAATTCAAAATTCATATTAAATACCAATAATGTAGAACTTGTCAGTGAACAGTGCTATCCTTATGGATTGCATTGGCCTAATATAGCGCTTGTTATATAGTGTTCCCAAGGCCACACCAACTGTTGAAAACCGTTAGTTGATTGGTCGATTCCGAAGAACGGAGGAGGTCATTATGCCAGAATATGAAAATAGTCAGAAACTTTTGAACCAACCTGATACATACTATTTGGCCCAATGGAAAAAAGTCTTGCCTGAATTCTAGGTCGCGCTCTTCCAAAGTCATGAAAGGTATGTGTTTCCCATAGATGAAGCTCAAATGAAAGTTCTTTTCCTAGAAATAAGATCCTTTCGAATGCGTGGGAGCGGCGTCCGTTTCGTCTAAGGGATGGGAAAGAGAAGAAGTTGATATTATCCACTTGGATTCATTCCATCCCTGCCTCTTCCATCTACTTACACTCCTTCGTGAGGTCACTACGCCCACGATTTCCATCAAAAAACTAGCTACAATCGGAAGGGAGCATCATTAGTCCTCTCTTCTCAGTCTCGTTTCCTTCTTCAATCACTCGCAGTTTAGGGCCCATAAACTGCAACTTATTAACTCTCTTTGGTTTACCTCGCGTACTTCATCCATTCTTTCCAGCTTTGCCTCTCCGAGATGAGCGGGGAATTCATTGGATGTAATTGGACTCAAATCGAGGAATGTTTAGGTCGTGTCGAAGTTAAAGTTTGTGTCTCTGCAGTTCACTTCTCACTATGCTTCTTTAGACTTCCGACCGACTTTTTGTTGGTCTTCCATTCCTCATTTTCTCACTGATTTTTCTCACTGTCGCTTTGAATGTAATATTCATGCGGATAATCCACGCTAATCGCAGTTTTCTTGATGCAAATTTGAAGAGACATGTCTACAGTTTGGCCATTGGTACACACTTTCTTTATTTCATCGTGAGCTATTGCAGCGTAATATCAATTCCAGCGTGCACTGGGTACATGTCTGTTAATTTGTGGGCGCATATCCCTATTGTTCTCTTCGCTATTCAAATTCAAGACCCCATCAATATCATTCTTGCCACTCCGAATTCATTTTTTATCAGGTACAAGGGGGGGGGGTTACTTGACATACTACAAATCGGATTTCGTGTTCATTCTCACCAACTTTCAGACGATTCTCTTCACTAACTTTTTCATTGCACTCGACAGATTTGTGATGTTCACTTTCAAAAAGGTGATTTAGAGGAGTAAATTTGAGAGGATATGCGTGCAGATTCACAAGTCTATTCTGGACTCTCCCATTCTTCGCTATCTTCGTCGTCATTCCTTGGTCGATGTGCTCATTCATCGTTGTCCATTCGACGTCAGAGATCTTCTTCGGATGCTCTCACTACTCCCTCATTGCAGTTCGCTCGGATGCTACAAGCGAGTCAATCCCTTCGTGCTCAGTTACACTTATGCTTGCTCGTGTGTTTCCATCTATTCAATTCTTTTTAAATTCATTATTTTGCTGAAACTGTTAATTTATTATTTAGTTTCTCCCTGATTGGGCGAAGTTCATACTTAATCAGATCTTGTTTCTTCTTCGACCCTCTTCTCTACTGGTTCGCTTGGCTTTTCCCTGGTGCAATCATCTTCCTCTATTCATCCATTCTACTCGTCGTCTTCCGGTTGGTCAACCAAATAATTATATTCTGTATTTAGAAAAAGGCCTAGCACCGGACATGGACTACCACTTCGTTCAGTTGGGAAACAGAGGAAAGAAGTCAAATTGGTGGATAAAAAGAACACAGCGAATTATTGAGGAAGTACGATTGCAGATCATCCTATTTCTAATGATCGGTTCGTTCCAATAGTTCAACTCGGCCTTCTTCTACATTGGTCCCAAAGTGATCCCCATCAAGGACTTGTCCAGTGAGTATTCACACTGCACTCAATTCGATGGTTCTTCAGGTTTCCTCATCACCTTCTTCTCCTCCACTAACAGTCTCACCAATCCCCTTGTCATGATCATCTTTCAGGTAACGAGACTGCACTTCTCCATGAGTCAATCACCCATTCAGGAACGAATCCTCAAATCATTCCTGAAAGCGGCAAAGAGCTGCTTCCTCTCCATTCAAAAATCTTCTCGTGAAACGATGGAATTGAGTCTGGCAGCACCCTCGCAGATTCGGAAGGTTCCTTCCTTTCACTTGTATAATCAAAGATTTCATCAGCCTTTTCAGTCAGTCTCAGTCGTGCCATTGGATCGACATAACAACATTTCTTGAATTTAGTAAATTTACCTGTTTACGCCCTTGTTTGTTCACTCAAAAACATTTTTTGCATTCCTTCTCGTCCCTTCATCATCGTTGGATTATATTTTATATCGCCGATAAAACTGGTATTGACTGGGATGGCATTGAAGCAGATTCACTGACAGTTCTCCAAAACTAAAATAGATTTGCTTACGAAGGAGAACGAGGATGTTAGCGATGGTGAAATCTGCTCCAGTTAGGAAGCGAATGGGCAGCAACACTTACAATTGATAAATGGATGAGAGAGCGAAAGATGAGATGATGGAGTTCGCTGGTTCACTCATCGCCTCCACTCATTTGGGGTTCTTTCACTGAGATCGCATGCCACAACTTTAATTCCCGCTCGTTAGGAAGGGCTTAAAGAAACAGATTAGGAATCACTATAAATAAATTATAGCCAATTAAATACCCTCGAGCATAGGCTATGGTCCATAGTTTCGGTATTCTGCAGATACTTCCCTCAGGAATCGTGGGAACTTACTTCAAGAGCGCCTGCGACAGGTATTAATACTCGGCACTAAAGAAAGATCAAGAGATTACGGTAAGTGAGGAGGGTGACATACTCTTTCATTTGATTGTGTATTGCTTTCCCTCGCAACTACGAATAAAGGAAAGGGATCATGGGTGTGTGATGGAATGTTATATTCCCTCTTGCTGAAGCAATCAACCGAATAGGCGTCTTACTTAAATTCCTAAAATTCATTGGAAATTTCGTTATCGGAAATGGCGCAAAAATGTTGATTTTGCTGTATGAAGGTCAAAGAATCTGCAGGGGGAAACAGAGGATGATGATGAAGGAGCATTCTTAGCACAAAGGAAGACAAGTTTCTGCTTAGCATGCGACTCGAAGAAAAGAAACACGTGCATAAGCAGGCGAGAAGTACCTAGAAAAGATAGTAATGATTTCTGAATGAACTTCATCGTTGATGTTCGTGATCTGCGACCTAATCAATCCACTGTCTCTATCCCTTCCTCTCTTCACAATAAATGTAATAGGAGGTATGGGATCCTCCATCTCAGTCGTCTCTTTCCTCTCTCCTTCCTTTCTCCAGTGTAAATCCAGTTCGCGATCAGGTGGATGAAACTCTCTTATTCTTGGCCACAATCACAATGTTAGAAAAATTGTTTTTAGTATAATGTTCACCTCTTCAATTTAAATTTCATTTGTGGCGATGCCACTGGTCTCCTTACTCTCTTCCGATGGTCATCAATTCCTCATTGAATCGACGGACATTCGACGTTCAGGAACAATCAGTCGAATTATCGAGGTCAGCTATTTAAATATTCTTCTTCTATATTTCTTTAATTCTTTAAAGATTTCTTTTATATACTTTCATATACACTCTTGAGGTATTCACCACAGATGAGAATGAGGATGACGACATCTTAGTGAGCAACCAAATTCCCCTCTCCAATGTATCATCTACTGTGCTGGAGAAGGTTTCCTTTTTCAATATTCACTCTTCTATACCCTTAAAATAGCGGCCGAAAAACTACCGGACCTTTTTACTGAGATGGCATAGCTAAATAAATTACTGATCAGGTGCTTCAGTGGTGTTCACATCACGCGAATTGTGAAGACAGAAGAACGGAAATCGAAGAGATTTCAGAGTGGAACAGACGTTATCTCGAAGTTGGTGAAACTCAATCGTGGCGAAAAGTTGAACTTAGAATCAATAGAGTGAATGCATCAATTATTCTTTGCTCATCATTGTCGATAATAATGGCTGCAGATGGAAAACGAGCATCTGGTCGACCTCATTCTCTCTGCCAACTACCTCGATATACAGCAGTTATTGGAGCTGTGCTGCATGCACATTGGGAGAATCATCAAGGTAATTCTGCTCCTCGGATATCTAGGGGGGGGGGTGTAACTTGCAGGGAAAGTCAGCAGATGAGATTCGAAGAGCATTTCAAATTGAGAATGATTTGACTCCTGAAGAGGAAGAGCAGATCGTGAAGGAAACTGCGTGGATTTGTGAGAAACACTTTTATTTATAAATATATTTTTCATGAATCTCGTTTTCCGAGAATCCAAATATGTATTCGTAACTTTCATTCAGATTTGGATCCTTCCATTCGGCCAAAAGCCCACTTCATAAATGAGTCTCTAGAGGTGATAATATATCCGATCAATATCCAACCCTATTCCTATTCGCAGCTCTTTCCTCTTCTGGAACTTCCTAATGAGATAATCTCCCTCGTTCTTCAATTACTCCCCACCGAGGATCGATTGATATCAAGAATCAATAGGAAACTATTCGCAGTCAGATGCATTTCTTGTTTTCAATGAAGCAATCGCTCAAGACTCATATTTTTCAAAGAGAAATATTTTTTTCAAAGATTTGAACTAATACACTTCTTAATATTATTTCTAATTTTCAGTTGGAGTCAAATAGTCAATACGGGATGAAGGAATTGTCAATCGGTCGAGGATTCGATGAAGACATCAAAGAAGAAGAAAAAGTGGATTCGATTCATACGCACGAAAATCACGGGAAGTGAGACATTTACAATTTACGTCTGGACGAGGGAAAGATTTCGCTCTGCTAAATCCGGGAAAGTGCAGAGTTGTGATGAATCTGATTGGCCCTTGCTCTTCCTATATCGACGTGCTCCTCAAATTGGCGAGTGGCTCCACTATCGAGTCTCTCTTCTTCCTCGTGAGTTTCCCTCTTCTCTCACCATTCGATAGCCTCACAGTGTGATTGGGAGGAACGCCAACTCATTCCCTACATCAAATCTCTTCGCGTGCATGAACTAACAGTCGCCATGGTATGCTCGGCCTTTCTTACTGTTCATTAAACTCGATATAGATAATTTATCCTTTATGTTTGCATCGAGTACTTCATTTGAAGGACCAGGAAATCGGGAATGACGAGATGAACGATCAGAACTTCGATGAGTGGACAAGAGACAGAAAGAGTTTGAACATTCAAATGGGAGGATTCACTGTGACTGGAGAGACGCTCTACAGGGTTTACAATGTGGGTACAGAACGAACGACTCTATTTCAATTGTAAGAAAAAATAACGATCAATGGAATTATCATTAAAATTTATTTCACGAAAATTGCAAACTGTTCTTATTTTTAACCGAATAGATTGCAGTCAATGGCTTCATCTTTAATTCCTCTTCTCTCTCTTCACATCTCAATCCCTGCCTGGACGGGGAGATCGACTCTCCATCTACTCGGAATCTCCTACTCGAGGGGGTTATTCACCTCGAGGAGGAAAGATGCCACGGTATTACATTCATTTACTAAGTAAAGCATTCAATCGTTCCACAATAATTGTCTACTATCTATCTTCTATTATTTCTATCCGAAAAAAATGCATTCCAGTTCTTTGTCGACGAAATGAAGAAGAGATTTGTGATCCAAATTGGATCGAATATGAGGATTGGAATAAAGCAGCGAATGCTTAACAATGCGATCGAGGGAGATCTCTCCATTGAGAAATCCATCGAGGATGGGTCGGAATGCCTCCAAGGGGGGAATCCCATACAGAAAGTTATCCTCGATCTACAACCATTTCCTACTGTGTATTTATGAATTTGTAAGATAAACACGGTGATTCTCCATGGTCCCTCTGCTTGCAGAATTCCATTTCAGTATTGCGGTAGTGCTTGCTCACAAGAAATTAATATATCATATATGATGTTTGCCTTGCGAGTGAGAAGTGCGAAGTTTTATTTAGAAAACGAATTTACTAACAGGGATAGCCCGAGGGAAAATGAATCGGATGGGAAATATGTAATTTGAATGTAGATTTCGCTGTAGATCTCCTTGAATTGGTCATTGGGAGATTGGATTGGAATGGAAAATGCCTGAGTTATTTATGAGTTTACTGATTATAATGGAATTCGAGCCAACCTGGAATCGTGTGAATCGGGACAGACGACACAAAAATACTGACCAGGCCTGAAATTGACCTCCCAGTGCGAGGAGATGAAGGAAAAGTGCGAGAGAGAGATAACTCTTCTTCCACCACTAAAGATCTCCAATGTGAATGAAGAGGAGGAGGGGGAGGGGTAGTAAAAAAAATTGAAAATAATTTTTGGGTGAAACCTTACTTTGGTAGACTATTTTTTTGAAAAATCTAGCATGGTAGGAGACAAATAAAGGCTTATTGGCCACAAGTAGGACTATACAAATATTTATCCAGGTCGCAACGTTCTAATTGATTTTTATCACAATTATTCCATAAGATAAATGACCGTGGCTGCAGTGATTGGGAAAAATATTATAAAAGTTAAAACGTGAAAAGTTTTTTTTTCAATTGACTGTTGTGACAAATAACTGAGCCGGAGTAAAATATGCAGCTAATCGCATTTGTGTTGGCAAATTTTATTTCAAAAAAATAAAAATTTCGACCCTGGCAGGACTCGAACCTGCAATCTTCGGATCCGAAGTCCGACGCCTTATCCATTAGGCCACAAGGCCGGGTGTTAGGTTCTCGCTAGAAAATGCTCTTCTTGTCTGCCTCAATTCTCGATGCTCTTTTCTCCAATCCATTTTCCCTGGATGATTATTGCGTAATCCCCTTATTGTGAAAGGTATGAGTGTGATATTCTTTTGATTCTAGCTGACTCATCACTGGACAATCAGCACAAATAACGCTGTATGGAAGATCGGGAACAAAAGGGGAAAGAGTATGTGCTCTGAAGAGTGCACGAGAGAGTGAGAGCAGTGGGAGAGACGCGTAAAATAGCACTGAGTCGACATAGAAACCTTCCATTTTCCCAAAAAAGTCCTTCTCTTCCTTCTCTTCCTTCTCTTCCTTCTTTTCATCCCTCACCGTTCCTTTTTGACATGATTTTTCATCAACATCTGTGAAAATGTTCTCCATAGTTCAATACTCCTTTCCTTCCATTCTTTTTCTGCCCTCGTTCTCGATTCTCTTTCTCCTCGTTCGTTTGCGTTCGAAGGGAACGACGTATTTGTTCGTTTTTAGTTGTTCTTTGTCCTCTCATCAACAACTCTCTTGTATCTTTCTCTCATTTTTGGATGTTCACTCATTCGCATTCGGTTGGTATTCGTCTCGTTTCTCTTGGCATCTTGCCATTCTCACTGTGTTCCTCTTTCTCCCTCCCTTTCCTCTCCACTTCCAGATGTCTTCCTCTTCCTTAACTGACTTCGCCCTTTCCCTTCTCAGAACTGCTTCGAGTCACTCACAGAACTTCGTGATCTCTCCATTCTCACTCGGTAAGAAGGTAATCTCCTAGTCAGGGGGAGGGGAGGGGGGGAGGGCATCTCTAAAGATTACCAACTGGGAATGCAATTCGATAATTGGTATATTGGGCCTTGGATAGGAAGTAGAGCACCTTCTCGAGTTGCTCTCCCATTCGTCGTTTCCATTGACTACGATGGAATAAGGAGAGAGTTGGTTTCTTGATTTAGTGGTGGTTTGTGATGTTTTAAGGGGTGACTAATGATATTGGGAAACTCGATATTGGTAAAAAGGTGGTTGCTCTTGAGGGGCTGCTCTGGCGATTGTGCACGATGGAGCGAAGGAAGAGACGCAGAGAGAACTGACTACTCTACTGGGAAAGAGTGAGTGAATCGAGAATTGAGAAGAGGGAAAGAGAAGAACTTCCACTACTAATCCAATTGATCCCAATCAATTCTCCCCTTGATACAGTGATGAATGGGTGTTGGCTGCAGGTCTTTCTCCCTCCGAAGTTTCTTCCCTCTACTCCTCCCTCACTGCCGCCCTCTCTCAGAAGAACTCAGCTGTGATCACTAGTGTCGCCAATAAATTCTTCCTCGATAAGGTACGGTAGAAGAGGAATACTGTAGACAGGGAACTGATCTTTGATCTCTTCAGGATTTCTCTCTGAAGCCCGAGTATCAGTCTCACGTCGAGAAGACTTTCAATGCAGGGGCGGAGAACATCAACTTCAAGGATGGAGACGGAGCTGCCAATGTAAACTGCCTAGCTTGAATTATGAGTTGTAGATACTGTATTGACTTCCTCCCACGAACTGATTGCAGTTGGTAAATTCGTTCGTGAATGAGAATACAGGAGAGATGATCCCCCAATTGGTCTCTGCCGATGCATTCACAGACGCTGTCGCCGTACTCATCAATGCGGTCTACTTCAAGGTTGATCTTTGATCTTCACTCAAGAATATTGTGATACCTTCATTGATGTTTGATCTTTTGTAGGGCGAATGGGAGACTCAGTTCAACAAGAAGGCGACTCAGACGAAACCATTCTATGGCATCGGAGGAGACAGAGATGTGAGATTGCATGGCTCATTTTGAAATGAGCAGATCGATTCAAATATATTTCATTCCGTTTACACGTGCAAAAAGGAATATCCTGACTGAATACTTGTGCAAGAATGACGTTGGCAGGCGCAGTTCATGTGTGCCTCCAAGCTGAACACTCGCTACTCGCTCTCCGATGACCTCGCTGTCGTCTCTCTTCCATACAAGGTACCGTACCCTCCAACCTTACAGTACTCCTTCCCTTCTCTTCCCTTCAGGATCCTTCCTACTCACTCGTCGTCCTCATGCCTACTGAAGACTTCGGAGAGTGGAGAAATAGTCTGACGGCTGATAAACTGCAAGGGGCGATCGATAATCTGCAGATGGGGAAGATCAATGTCAGTTATCATTGAAGGCACTTTCAAATTCGAATCGTGAAACTAAATAAAACTGTCATTCCAGCTGGAATTGCCCAAGTTCAAGATTGAGTCAACCACCGATGGAAAGGATGTTCTCCAGAAGATGGGAGTCAATGCCATCTTCTCGGACACTGCCAATCTTTCTGGAGTGAGTACCGTAATCCTCGAATCGAGAACTGACTTTATGACTGTCTCTTCAGATCTCCGATCGTGACCTCTACGTCTCCAAGATCGTCCACAAGGCAGTCATTGAGGTGAGCAATCGAGTTCCAACTTCAACTACTTTCTTGTGTTGTTTATTCTTCTGCATGGCTTCTAATATGATCACTTCTCACTCAATATTCACTATTTACGTGATGCGATCGCATGGATGTTTTCTGTTATGTGTGGGTGTGGTTCATTCGTCTGTCTCCCCACTTCAAGTCACACTCTCAATAGCATCCCTTCCTTGAAATTTCCCTTGCACCACTAATCATGAGCTGATTTCCTCTTCATTTGTACGATAACCCGATGGGATCAACAGTATCACTTAGGAAACATCTGAAATATTGGACTCGCTCAGCACATCTTCGACTTTCCACGCATTTCCTCACCAATTTAAATATTTTAATTTCCACAATCATTCTCACGCAAGTCTATTCTGTTACCATGGATGCAGTGATTCGAGTGCATGCGATTCCATTCTGATAGGGGTCACTTGATCTCTCTCTCTCTCTTCTTCTCTCAGGTGTCCGAGGAGGGCACTGAGGCAGCTGCAGCCACTGGGATCACGATGGAATTGATGTGCTTCATCCCCATTCCTGAATTGGTCTTCGATCGTCCCTTCCTCTACTGCATCCTCAAGGACAACCACATCCTCTTCCTGGGACACACTGCCTGAAGTAGTGCACGACCATATTGCCACTGAAGGATTTTGTGATAAACAGCCTCTTTTCCTTCTCACCCACATAATCAGAGATGCGCAAAAAGTATTATTTATAAAAATACAATGGTTATTTTCAAGACTTCCTCGACAAATATAAGATGGGATTTTGGAGCTGATTGCCTTAGTTGAATCATTCGACCGAAGAAACAATTCACTCTTTCGGATATTAATTGACTCTTCCGCTGCAATACAGTACAGGAAGTGATCTTCTGTGATAGACTGCAGTCACTACAGTACTTTTTTGTTGACTGCATCTTTTATCCTCGCGTTACGCACAATAAGATCTACTGTCCAAAGGAGGAGTAAATGCAAACGCGCGCCCGGTTGGAACATGTTTCACCTAAGGACGCACTCTCTTCAAGTCGCGTGCTATCTCGCCCCTTCCCTGAGCTTTCCTGTTCATCTTTGTGAGGGATGACGAGAGTCTCCTCTTCCTCTTCCAGAATGAGTGAACTCGCGTGGTATCTGGGATTGCTGTGAGACACTCGCTGTTCAATTCCACTATCTCCTTCATAATTCCTTCTCCGCAATGTCTTACTCTAATACTCTGAAATTCTACGATGATGAGTTTTGTGCATGTAATCACTCGTGTATCACTCACTCGCACGACTAGTTTTGCTTCTTCTCATTAGCAATCTCAATCGGGGTAAGCACATCACCTCATTGATTAATCAATTCCTTTTATCTCGATGCTTCTCTCAGATCTCCGAGGAGGGGACTGAAGCAGCTGCAGCTACTGGAATGATCATGATGACTCGTTGTCTCATCATCGAGAATACTCCCAATCTCGTCTTCGATCGTCCCTTCCTCTATGCAGTCATCAAGGAGAACCATCTACTCTTCCTCGGACAGAATGCTTAGACTTCCACTATTCCCTTTCTACTGTATCTGGAGGAATAAAATTATTAACTGGACTCTTCCAAATTATGATTCAATCTCTCAGTAAATGCCCACAAAATTATCGTGGATAGATCGTAGCTTGAACTAACAGATGGAGCTTGTAACATGTTCTGTTCTTGCCCAATCTAATCGTGTTGTCGTGATGAAGGCTGAGTTGCTGTGTCGCTCAGGCTCATTTCAAGTCTCCTCATTCCCTTTCCCTGTTAGAGATGAATCACTCCCCTTGTAGATCTCTGAGGAAGGGACTGAAGCAGCTGCTGCCACCCAAGTTTCATTCACTAGAAAGATGGCAATTCGCTACCGTGATCTCATCTTCGATAGTCCTTTTCTCTTCCTCATTCTCAAGGACGAATCAGTTCTATTCATGGGATCGCATCTTTAAATCTTCGCGCATTTCAGTATTTCATATTGTAGGGTTTCCAACCCGGATAAAGATTCCTCTGGGGGGGGGGTTATATTTCTGCCTGTATAACGATATCTTAGCCGGAAATTGAGTTGGTTTTCCCTTGGGTGAGTGCGTCCTGATAATTCGCAGATAAAGTGCCACTCATTTTATGAACGAGCGAGAAAATGCGAACAACAAACGGAAATTGATCATTCTGAGGTGGTATCTGTGCCCGATTCTATTCTTCCTTCGCTTCTGGAATAAAAGTATAAATGGAGAATCATGCATGATTTCCTTGCCTTCCTCGACAACAAACGACGACAGAAATGAGATTCCCTTTGGATTATCGTCTCCTTTTGTGTATGGAAGCAACCCAGCCAGACGAGATGCCTACCAAAATACAATTCAATATTTTCTCGAATATATTTTGATAATAGCATACGGTGAGGAATGCGACGAATCCACCGAAGAAAATGCCAGTGAGAACGTCCGTGGGATGGTGGAAATTGTCGGTGATTCGAGTGCAGGACACCCAAAGAGAGATGACTAGTAGAACGATCTGAAGGGACTGTTCTACCTAGTTCAACTGAAATGATCACGTGTATTGATCTGAGAATAGTGCTTGAAAATCCTCTTGGGCGCAGTCGCGATTCGAGGTATATCTGAAAACTTTTTAGTGTTGAATCAGGAATATCTTTGTGAATTCCTGACCGATATAAAAAGGGAAGTGTAAAATGCAGTTGCAGCATGGCCAGAGAAGAAAGAGAGACGAGACTCTCGCAGATTGTACTCGTCACTTCCAGAGCACGAATAGTTTGTCACCAATCTATTCCTCGTTCAGTCCGAATCATCTTTTATGCTAACTCACTCATGAGGGAAAGTGCAATTGAATCCAATTGGCTGACAGACATCAATGAAGTGGGGCCGCAATCGATCCACACTATATTTGGGCACCTGATCTCACTCCGAAAATTAACGTTGGCGAGGTCAATCGATCAAGTCCCTTCCTATCTCATTCTCGCTGATCAACAAAATTAAGTCAGACTCCCTTCATCACTCCCATTTTTTTCCTTTTTATTTATCACATTCAAATTTCGTCGCGTTGTTTGTTGTAACCTCTTCATCCCTATACTTTATCTAACTATCCTTTATTACTCATACTATCCCTTTTGACCCTTATCTTTTAATCTCCACTCACATTGGGCGTCGTACTGACGAGGTCCACCCATTGTGAGGCGGGTTGGGTGTCTACGACCTAGGACCGAAACACCCTCCCGTTTCTCTCAGAAAGATCTCCTTTCACCCATTCACTTATCACGGATCTCCTGTAAAAATGCAGGAAAATGAGACCATCCTACGACAAAATTTTTTTTCGGATCATGGATTTCGCTGTAAACATGAGAACTGACCAAAGTGAGGGCGGTGAGAACGCCTATCCACTTCGTTCCTCGAAATTTGCATGTTGAACGGAGTTATGACCTACCGCGTTGGAAGGCCTTTTCTCGGTCAGTTTTTGACCTACAGCGAGCGGATTTTTTTCCAACATGTTCGTAATAGAGAAATATACGAATAAGTTCTCTTACGCTCCATTCGGAAATGACGTCTTCACATAGTTTCATGCAAAAAACCGGTTTTCTCATCATAATATGCTAATTTTCTACCTTTTCTGATCAAAACATCTCGATTTTTATTCTTGATTCGGATTCCCCATCCCCGAAATGGGGTACGTGCATAGTTCATTGGTCGTCGTATGTCGAGGTACATAGCGGCACTCAGTAGGGAGAATTTGAACATGGTGCAATTTTTGAATGAAACATGTTTTGGTACGTATCTCCCCTCCAACTTATGCAAATGAAAGAACTTATACCTCTTTTGCCTCTCCAGTAGGTCTCCAACAATGACTCAGGGTACGAAACCCTGAAGTTATCCGTTTTCGAGATACGGAGTAAAAACTAGTTGTATTGAGCTGTTCTTCGGAAATTTGAGGCGAAATGGTCCACTATAATATTGCATCTTCTCGATATTTATGATTGATTCGGATTCCCCACCTTGAAATTGACTTATGTGCATATTGGGGTGTCCGGAAAGTTCGTATAATGCTTCGGAAAAAAGTCAGTTCGCGATCAAATGCAGTGATTGCGCAATCTGTTTGTCAACAATGTATTGCATCATTCTGACGTTGAGTAGTGAGAGGATTTAATCAGTCTCCTAGTTGCTACATTGATTCTTGTGATGGACTCCCATCTCTACCTCCGAGCAGTTTTACTTCATTACTACCGTCTTCGCCGATCCGTGAAGGAGGCCCACTCTGCCCTGGCCCAGTCGGAAGGAGCTGACGCCCCTCCATACCCTTCTGCTATAAGTGGTTCTCCCGCTTCAAGAAAGAGGAGTTTGGTCTCGATGATCAACCCTGCTCTGGACGCCCTCCCTCCCTCGATCAGCCTCTCGTTCTCCGCACACTGAAGCGCAAGCCCATGGCCAGTGTGCGTGAGTTGAAGAAGGATACTGGTACTCCCAGATCAACGGTGTCCGATATCCTCCATCGATCTGGGAAGAAGCCGAAACTCCCACAAGTGATTCACCCATGACCTCTCCCCCGAACAGCTGAAAAATCGTGTTCAAGTCTGTCGGGAATTACTCCATCGTAGATCCAATCTTCGATGGGTCAATTCCATCATCGCTACAGATGAGAAGTGGATCACGTACGATAACCCTGTGAGGAGACTGCAATGGGTGGATGCAGATGAGAAGCCCACACCCGTCCCGAAGAAGGAAGAGCACGGAAAGAAGGCTTCTTCTCTGCTTCTTCTTCTCAGTGCTCGGTCCCATCTACTGGGAGATCCTCGCCCCTGGCACCAGCATCAATGCCGACCTCTTCTCTGAACAACTGGAAGATGTCGCGATCAGAGTCCTTCCCAGACTCCTGAACCAGGGCAAAATTTTTCTTCTGATGGACAATGCTCGCCCACATCGAGCGAAGATGACCCAGAAGAAAACGGACGAGCTGAAGATCGATAGGATTCCCCATCCACCGTATTCCCCGGATCTCTCCCCATGCGACTACCACTGCTTCCGCTCTCTCTCTGACTTCTGCAAAGGAAAGAAGTTCAAGAATCGAGATGAAGTTGTGAGGGCTTTCGTGAACTGGGCGGTCTCGAAGAAACCCGCATTCTGGAAGAGAGGAATCGAGACCCTGCCCAATCGCTGGAGGGAGGTAGTGAGAAAGAAGGGGGCATACATTGGTCACTGAGAATTGTAAAGCATTGAATAAAAAATAAAAACAAAAAATTATACGAACTTTCCGGACACCCTAATAGTTCGTTTGTCTTGACATGGGGATGTAGACATCGCTACTCAGTAGGGAGATCTAGGACTTGTAATATTTTTTGAAGAAAATGCAATTATCTGTGCGAGATCCTTCAAAAGGGTTTTTACTCGATATCTCGAAAACGGCTAACTTCAGGGTTTCGTACCCCTGAGTCATTGTTGGAGACCTACTGGAGAGGTATCCAAAAGTGGTATAAGTTCTTTCATTTGCATAAGTTGGAGGGGAGATACGTACCAAAACATGTTTCATTCAAAAATTGCACCATGTTCAAATTCTCCCTACTGAGTGCCGCTATGTACCTCGACATACGACGACCAATGAACTATGTACGTACCCCATTTCGGGGATGGGGAATCCGAATCGAGAATAAAAATCGAGATGTTTTGATCAGAAAAGGTAGAAAATTAGCATATTATGATGAGAAAACCGGTTTTTTGCATGAAACTATGTGAAGACGTCATTTCCGCATGGAGCGTAAGAGAACTTATTCGTATATTTCTCTATTACGAACATATTGGAAAAAATCCGCTCGCTGTAGGTCAAAAACTGACTGAGAAAAGGCCTTCCAACGCGGTAGGTCATAACTCCGTTCAACATGCAAATTTCGAGGAATGAAGTGGATAGGCGTTCTCCACGTGCAAACCACACTAGTGCAAACCACTTTCATCCGGGCAGATTCGAACCTGCATGTTACGCGCATTAGAGGTAGAGCTCTATCACTACACCAATTGAACGACTTCCCGTTAGCGATCAAGAATGATACATTAAGCGATGTTTTCACGCTGTCCCGATTTCGAGCCTTTTTCCATTGAGAGCGAGATTAAGGTTTTTAGATTATAATTCTGCGCAGGGTTAAGATATCGAGCTAAATCAAAAAATTAGGTCTTATTTATACCATTAGGGTTCAATTAGGCACACAAACTGTCTTGTGAGATGGTTTTGGCAGAATGCCTTGTGGTTTCTACTAATACGGCCCTCGTCCATTCCCTCTGTAGTCTGTCTTCCCCTTCCCCTTATCAGGAGACATTCCTCTCTCGGGGATCCCCTGCAAAGAGATCGTTCCCTTCTCCAACCACGTGGCGATTACTCAAATGATCTCTTGTTTACTCCCTATCTCTCACATACAGACAGTGACATATTCGAAGCAGCACGGGCATCATTTTTTGGGTTAATTTAGGAGCCATTATCAGAACTACGAAGATGAATTTAAAAAAAAATGATAATAGAGAAAGAAATGAAATGCTCATAGGAATTGAAGAAGTCTTGTTGTTGCATGTCCATTCTCCTGATTCCTCTTCACAGAAAGGCATTTCAGGTATCTGAGGAAGGTACGAAAGCAGCTGCAGCCACTGGTGTTCTATTCAGAAAGAAATCGATGCCATGCCCTCAACGTCCCATTCCATTCATCAGGCAAGTTTGTTCACTTCTACTCGAGATCTATCAGAGACCAGCTTCAATCTCTTTTCCATAATTCCAGATGCCAATAAATGATTGTTTTTCAGAGTGAACAAGTCCTTCATCTACATGATCACGAAGCAGACAGAGACTCATTCGAGAAGATATCCTCTATTCATTGGAACTAAAGTGCACTAATCCATTCCCTGATAGTCTGCAATTCTCCAGCATAACACGCGTGTCGCTTAAGAATCGAATAAACGCTTGCACAATGAAAATATCGAAACCGGGATTGAACCGTTTTTTGATAGCCCTTAGGGTCCCACACAAGATAGCGTCGAGCTTTGTACCGAATTTCGACCTTCAACGATGTGAGACGTCGTCCAAAATTCTGGGAGTCGAAATCTGCCAACTTTGTAGACATATATCTCCTTTCCGAGTGATTTTTGAGCTTAGCTCATGGAGTGATGAATGGTGTAAAATTTCATGGAGAATACATCTATCAAGTTGCGGGGTCATAATTGTGATCTACAAGTTTGTAAATCGATAAAATAGAATGTTTTTCACCACAATTTCGTCCCAAAGTTAATTCGTAGCTAGATGACTCGAGCTCGAATAGACGAATCGAATGATATGCTGAATGACCACTTTTTAGGGGTGCGGCACTGAGAAAATTGCATATTAGAGAATGTCCAGATCGATAAAATTTTCTCGTCTAACGAGATTCCTAGCCTCACGCTCTCGAGTAGGAACTTGCATATCTCATCTGTGGTGTAGTGGTTAAGGCATCTGATTTGTCATCATGTGTTTTTTGGGGGTGTTGGTTCAATGCTAATACTGTTAGAACTTTTGCATTATTTTTTTTGATTGATGTTTATGTGGAATTCATCTATTATGTATAATGTTGTGATTGTTTTAGCTTGGTATTAATTGATTTTACTTACACACTAGAAAATGAATTATTAATGTTATGAAGAACATAATTATCTAATTAGAATAATATCGGATTTATCAAAATAATCAACCACATTCACACAAACTTGCAAAAAAAAATGCAAAAGTTGTAAAAGTATTAGCATTGAACCAACACCCCCAAAAAATACATGATCACAAAGCAGACGCCTTAACCACTACACCACAGATGAGATATGAGATCAGCTATGCAAGTTCCTACTCGAGAGCGTGAGGCTAGGAATCTCGTTAGACGAGAAAATTTTATCGATCTCGACATTCTCCAATATGCAATTTTCTTAGTGCCGCACCCCTAAAAAGTGGTCATTCAGCATATCATTCGAATCGTCTATTCGAGCTCGAGGCATCTAGCTACGAATTAACTTTGGGACTAAATTGTGGTGAAAAACATTATGTTTTATCGATTTACAAATTTGTAGATCACAATTATGACCCCGCAACTTGATAGATGTATTCTCCATGAAATTTCACACCATTCATCACTCCATGAGCTAAGCTCAAAAATCACTCGGGAATGAGATATATGTCTACAAAGTTGGCAGATTTCGACTCCCAGAATTTTTGACGACGTCTCACATCGTTGAAGGTCGAAATTCGGTACAAAGCTCGACGCTATCTTGTGTGGGACCATCAGGAGTTCTAATAAACTTATCTAGAAATAGGGGTTAGAAAATGTGCCAGCCACCCCCGGATTCTATTCGATTCTTAGAAGACACGCGTGATAAACTTATTCCTATTGATTGAGCGAGAATTCTCGTTACATATGAAATTGCACCGCTATAGTGATGCTCTTCCCGTTCGCATCTTCAGATGCCCGGATCCTTTCTCTCTCTCTTCTTTCCAGGTACAATCCTTGCCAGTGGGGATGCTTCTCCCCTTGATTCTTCTACTTTACCATGGCCATGGTATTGATTTGTGGAGAGGGAGAGGGCTTTTCATTGAGAGAGACTGGAATCATCCGATCTAATTGGTACTCACTCCTTCATCTTTCTGCAGTCTCTCTCCCGTTTGTTGTCCATATTTGCTCATTTCCTCGTTCTGTAATTTTAGCAGTCTTATAGTCCATCATTTATTTTCAACTAATGTATTTTTAGCAGAGATCTTTCCGTCGTATGAAAGCACAAAGCAATGGATTCCGTGAGTTTATTTCTCACTCCCTGTCTAGAGGAGGAATTTCACTTGTATGATTCCAATTTTCTTCCAGAATCATCAATTTCTCTCTGAGTCTTCGTACGCGGACCCGCACCAGTTCGCGCATCGTTTCCCATCGCAGGTATCTTAGATACTAAAAGAATATTGTCAGAACAAAAATTGAAAGTAGAGCTCTTTACTAAAAAAAGTTGTTCATTTTAAGATTGAAATTTTAAAATGAGAAGTTTGAGTTGCAGGCGGAAAAACCTGATGAGTCCCCTCCTCCTTCAGAGGAACCCCAGTGGGCAGAATGGATATCCGGATTCGATCTACTCGATCCTCTGCAGTCTCTCCCTCATCAACAGCCTCTCCTGCAGCAGTCACTCCCGTCGCAGTCTCCCCAATCCCCCCACTCTCCTCCTCCCTCACTCGAACCACAGTCCCATCCTCTCTTCCATCATCCCTTCCCTTCTCCTCATCACTCTCAACCTCGTCATTCCCATCCTCCTCCACTCCTTCTCCCTGTCAAGCAGATACCCAGAATGCAGCAAGAAAGAAGTACTCCGAGTGGATTGTACACTCCTGGTCTGCGTAAGGCGACTCCCCTTGAACTGCAAGAGTGCATGAGGCAGCCCGTGGTCTCTGCTGGACGAGTCCCCCCTTCTACTGTATCCAAATATGACAGAGAATCAGAGAGTGAGGAGGGATTGCCATCGATCGAGAGACTGAGCAAGAAGAGTGGAATGAGGGGGGAGAACATCCCGCATCTACCCAAAGGAACCACCTACCAACACACTCGGGTACACTATTTCTCACTCTTCCGGTAGATTGTGGTTCGGCCATATTCATGAGCGGAAATGTGTAGGATGTTCATTGCAGATCGTAATTGGCAGACCTCGAGATCCAGTGAAGGAGAAGAAGGAAATCGAACGATACACTGCACAATTCAACCGTCGTCCAGGTACGTTACTCATTACTCTAATATGAGCAACTGAGAAGTTCTCTCTATATCTCCCATTGGCTTCCTCTGAATCCAATTGGTGTGCTTGAGTGTCCCTCACTGCTCGTCCCCTCTCCTTCCGATGGTCTTCTCCTTCTCCTTCAACTTCTCTCTTTGCTCATCGACGTTCATCTGAAGCAGACGCCGTTGTCAGAAAGTGCCTCTCAATCAGCAGAAGTCAGTTGCCCATTGAGTTTGATTGTACAATTGGACACCTATTTGTCCCTGTCTAGAAATAGGTATTACAACATTTCAGAGAGCGAGGGACTGCAAACAGACGAGACAGAACACGTCGGAGAAGCCGTTCCATCGAGTCAGCTTCCTTTTTTATTATTATTATCTACGCTTCAAATATTGGATTTCATTTTAATGTTTTCCAGAACGACCCCGTCCCGCTAATATTCTTCCCGCTACTCCCATGAAGGAAGAAGAAGGGGAAAGAAGTGGTATGAAATAAAATCCAGTATATAATAGATAAATTAAATTTCTCAGAAGATACGAAAACATCGGAAAAGTTGAAAAAGGAGACAATAAAGGAAGAGAAAATCGAGGAGAAGAAGAAGGTGAAGGACCCAGTCACTCCGATGGACCACGAGAAGGTAGACAGCCGAATTACTTATCTGCTTCTATGTGAATGAGCAAGTTACAACTCTCACGAGTTATAATTCAGTAACTCAAACTATCGCATAGAATTCTTCGTTTATTCGCACTCATTCCAGCTTCCTCCTCCTCCTCCTCCTCCCTCTCCTCCTCTCCCTTCGCTTCCTCCTCAACATCCTTCTCCTCTCCCCACCATTGTCCAATCAGATCCGTTACTAATTAGCTCGAGGTGAATTTCAACTTTTGGCTGAATATACATATTTGTAACTAGTCTCATCTTCTCAGGCCGAAGAGATTGGAGATGTACAAGAAGGAGGATGGGAATCTCTTCAAGGAATTCCCCCAATTGGAGAAGAACACGAACATCGTCAGTCTACAGTCCATTACTTCTCTGCCCTGAATGGGAATATCAACTCAATTGCTGTCATTTAGATGCTGGCAGACTCCGCATCTTCGATGGGGAAGACTCTGGAGGAGATCACTTCTGAAAACGACGCCCTCTGGGAGAACCTCACTAAGATCAAAGATCACATCAGGCCTGGGGATCTAATAGATTGCAAGGCCAAAGTAGCTGCTCAAGGTTCGACGTTTTCATGGGCGCATTGGCAAAAAACTCCCTAAAATGTGTTTTATTTTGTTAAGTGTGTCCTTGCAGAAGACCCCGATGCTCTGAGTCTTCTGTGTCTCATTGCATACTTGAATGGGAGCAGGAAGAACGGATCACTCACTCGAGTCAATAGAGTCTACTACAAACTGAATGTCAGTCGTAAACATATATTTTTTTTACATATAATGCGTTGTAATAGTAAGTGGGTAATTGTCGACTTTCCGATCTTCGTAGTCTGATTTCGTAGGAAGTCATCAGTCTAAAAGTGGGATATTCGTCATCGCATTCACTGAAATCCCTCATCATCTTCATTCTCTTCTTCCAGGTTTCATCTCCCTCAGATGCAATCACTCATCTTCGTGAGATGTGGATGGTGAATCCCCTTGTTCTCTCCTCTCCCTTCTCTTCTTCCCTCTTCCTCTCTTTCGACTCTTGTCTCATTCCCGTCGAGGGGGGTCTCCGTACTGCCATTCTCTCCATTGTCTCTTCCACTCATCTCTTCAATCTCTCCATCCATTCATCAGTGGGGGATATCATCCGATTCTTCTACCATGCAGCAGGTCTTTCTCTCCCGAGAGTCCCAGTTGCTGTCGTCAAGGCACTCAAACTGATCCAAGCTTGAAGCAAATCCCTTTCCCACTTTCCCCATCTTATTCCATAGCTTAGATATTGCATATTTATTCACTATAGTATTTTACTTCATAGGCTTGATTGTCTGACCATCGCCTTCTCCCCCTCCTATCCTCTCCTTATTCCTACCCTCTCTCTCCCTCCCGTCTCCCTCTCCTCATCGGCAATTGGAAAAGGAATCACTAAGGTCACGTAAAATAATTTTATAGTCTCATTTTAATCCTTTGCATAAATGTAAGCAGAGCAATCGATGGTTTAGTTATATATTCAAATTATTTGCCTTTTTCAAATTATAAATTCTATCTAGGGCAACTGCCCTCTCCTCTCACGATACATCTCGAATTCTCGTTAAATGTATCAAGATGTGTGTTCATGAATATTCTTTATTGGAAAATTGTACAATGTAAAATACTATCATCAGCAATAGTTCAAAGCTGTATTTTTTTCCATTTCGACAGAAGAATGATCAGGAAGAGAGAATGGAAATACTTCAGGAGAGAATTTTCTTTGATCAGTACTACGCTTCAGGATTGGGGAAGAAGCAAAGGCCCTCCAATTCGGAATCGGAAGGATCATAAAGACTGTGAGTGTCTTCTTCGTGGGACGATTCAGTGCAGTCACTGGGCGATCCCTCCTCGGATTATCTTTCCCCATTACTTCCTTCCTCTAATTCTTCGTAGTCTTGGATTCCGAATTCTTCCTCGAATTTCCTCCTATCCTCACAATCAGTGCAATCACAGTATCTCTCAAAGGAAATCCGCCAAATTAAACTCAACGAATAAATTAATTCTCGATATCCTCTACGTATTCATGGGTGATAATCTTCACTAACTGTATGGTAAATTCAATTATCATTCCAAGGGACAGTCTTCCTTCCTTCTCTACCTTCTTCTTCTCTCCCTTCGGGAAGTGCTCCTTCCTGTAATCAAATAATGATTCCTCACTTGGAATAGAGTGTCAATTAGGAAGTATCGTCAATCATTACAAACAAAAAATCACTCAATATCCCCCATTCTCAAAACTTTAAAAAATTGTGTAACACAGAAACTTGCACAAATCTTCCCTATTTATAGTTATAACTTATTGGATAATTTTTAATACGCTGTAGAGAGAATCATGAACTGATAAATTATATAAGTTATAATCGGGTGCGCATAGAATCTGAGAGAGAGAGCCTTTAGTTTCGTTGATGGAGACGACATTGTTCGACGATGACGTCGTCTTAAAAATCTTTTTTTTTGTTGGAAAAGCAAGGTCTAAATATGCATTTGTTCGCATTAAACTTATGTACTCCATCTCTGGTTACTAACTTGCCTGCAAAATTACAGTTAAAAATCGTAGCATTTGTCCTACGAGAAATATTCCCTTGAAGGTCGTCGGAGATCGGGAACTTTAAGGTGATCAAAGTATAGCAAGGAACAAATTGGGATCCAGAGAATTAAGATACGCACTGTTGACGTAGTTCCAGTAGTACTGTCTGTCGAAGATGCAGGAGAAGGAGGGGGAGGAAGAGGAAGAGAAGGGTTCATAGTTGCACCTGGAGATGCAAAAATGGATAATAGATCGAATGAAGATGAAGAAGAGTGGAAGAGAAAGAAGGAAGCGGGATGAAGAGTGCTTCAGGAAACAGCACTCATCTTCACTGATCCTGTTGAGGGGTTTCCCCATTCGACTCTCCTTCTATCTCAAGGATACAGTGGAACTATCAAATAAGCGAGCGACTAATAAGGAAACTCTCTCACTTATATCTAGTATCATCCATCTATCTACAAAATAATTTCCGGTGGGTAGTACATGGCTAATTCTCATTCGTCTCAATGGAAGCAGTGCATCTTTAAATGCAAAAAGAAGAATGGGAGGTTGAATTCATTGTATGGTGAGACAAAAAAGAAGTTTTCTTAAAAAAACTGAAGATGAACATCTGGTCCGGGTATCAAAATCGCTTGTTTGTGCGTGATTTTATTTCTTCCATGGTGATTCTCTGGAAAGAAGGTGTCTGACTCAAATGTTCCATCTGTACATGCTCGATCATCAAAGGTGGAATCACTAAGGAAGTTTCCTCGTCTGCGACTCGTGCACAAATTTCTTGCGTATGTGTACAGTAGATGAAGTGAATCGTTACCGAACTCTGCGGTATAAAGTACCGCAGAGTACTTTATACCGCAGAGACTAAGCCTAAGCCTAAGACGATAAGACTCATGAATATCTAGAGAGAAATAACAGATGAGGAGGGGTGGGATGAAGTCATGTGAAGATCGGAAATTGAAATATTCCATATGAGTAGACATATACTCGTCGAGAGTTTTATGATTTTGAAGTGTTGATTAATTTTTTCATGAACTCTCAGATAGCCATCTCGTGGGAGATACAATGAGATTCACGAAGACGCACAAGATACAATAAAGTGCATCGCAGAGTAGTGCACAAGTAGATATCTCTTCGTCGGCCCTCGCAATTTCCCCTTTACCATCGTCCATTTTAATGGCTGCCCCGTCTACAGTGATTTGTCGGATTCAAATGCATGAAATGTCTGAGCAAAACAATAGTAAACTTGATATGATAGATATTGATTTCAGCAATAGGTTAATAAAACATAATCTAAGAGCTGTATAGAGAATCTTATGACATTATCTGTTAATGGTTAAGCATGCCTTTCTTTGTCGACTAGTTCCTCCTCAGAAATTGTTCAGTTTTTACTCCCGTTGAAGTGCATTTTACATATCTGTCCTAAAGGTTCGATACAGTCTGATTTTACAAGCATTATCTATTACATAGGAACATGAGAGTGACCTCATAGGTTCCACTGGTCTCATTGGCGGATCAAAGACTGGGAAGGGAACTGCTAATCTACTCTTTCCTTGTCTTCTTCCTTCCGTCTTTCTCTTATTTGATCTTCCCCTTGGCATTCCATCACCCTTTCTGATCAGGAAAAGTCCTTTGTCGTTGTCGGTCAAGAAGATATTACCATTCATGAAATGTTATCTTATCCATCCACCACTAACCTCAACGGATTCAGATGAAATATATAATAAAAATTCGAATAGGCGCTGATGATGGAAGTGAATTCCTCTCTCGAGATGGGGGTCATCAACTCTTCTAATCGGCTGTCAGTTCCTTCTCTACAGTAGAATAGACCGGGAAGGGAAGGGAGATGTGTCCCCACGAGTCATGCCCCTCCCCCCAATAATCCCCCTCCAATGATCGGGAAGCAGACTCAAGGATCACTACAGTCCCTCCTCTCTTCATTACCGCAACTGCTCCTTAATTGAAGTGATCACTTGATTCAAGATGGATGGATGCACGTCATCTTCAGTTAGTCTCTCCAATCCAGAAGATCCCACTACATTCAGTCCCTTCCCATCGACTTCCAATTTCAATTCAACCAGTGAGCATAAGTGTATTTTCCCCTATAACTCCATCCTCGATATCTCCCCTGATAATCTCAGACTCTTCATGTTTCTCTTCCTCAGTTTCTCCCTTCACTTCTTCGACGAATTCTTCCTCTACTCCATACTTCAATCCATCCGGTATCATTCATCTTCTTACTAAATGTTTTCTCAAAAATAATTCCAGGAATGCCTTACTTCCCTTCATTCCCATCCTATCCTCAACCGTATAATTTTCCGTAAGTCAATGGTTGATTTCACTTCTGAAATCATAGTCCTTTCAGTTACTTTCCTTCTCCTCATCCACCTCCTCCTCCTCTTCCCCCTTCTTCTTCTTCATTTTCTCTCTCTCAATGGCGCCAACTGGAATCTTCCTTCACTGCAACTCCTCCTTACTCCAACAGTCTGTTCAGTTGTTATTCACATTTTGGTACTCTTGTATCGAAGCGTAAGCGATATAATCCTTGGATATGCCTCTGCTCAGTCCGTCATTCCCTCCCTCAATGTAGAGAGTGCTTCTCAGCAGGGGCGGGGGGTAGGGGGGCTAAACACTTGAATGGACGATGAGCTGAACTCTCGGTTGGGGACACCCGACAACCTGGGAATAGACGAGTGATTCATTCCCAGCTTTCCCTTATAATCGAAGTGTATGTGTGGTATCTAGGAAGGGAGATGTTGGTAGAAGAAGCAGTGTCTTTGTCGCCTTGCGCAATCCACTTTGCAGTTCCAGTAGCACACAACACTGAGATTACAACTTGCGCAATGGAAGCGTGCATCCGGAATGAACCCGGCTGTCTCCAATCAATACCTTCAGATACCGTACTCAACTTCCCTTCCACTTTTCCGAGTGGAATAAAGAAACGCAAAGGGCGCAAGCTGTACACACAGGCTCAGGTATGTGGGGGAAAGAGCGACCTCGCTCTGAGGATGGTGTCATACCGTAGTTTTCTCCTCAGTAATACTGTACTCTGAAGATTGACGTGTTGGTACACGAATTCCGCAAGAATGGATACGTGTCGAAGGAAGATCGAGTGAGGATCGGACAGATGACTGGCATCCCTGAAGACAAGGTCAGGAATAGGGATACTGTAGTTCCTACTAATCGATGAAATATTTTCGGAAAGATTTTTTCCTACCAGTATCTAGTTGGAAAGCTTCCTAAAATTGAGATCAACTTAAATACAACATGACGAAATTCTTGAAATAAGCATGTAGAAATAAATTTTTTTAGGTGAAAATCTGGTATCAGAACAGAAGATACAAAGAGAAGAAAGAGGGAGAATCAACGAGTAGTGAAGGGAGAAGGAGTCAGAGTCCGAGTGCAGAAGAGACTAAGTATGGCCTACTTCTACCATCTAATTCAATTCATCAATTTTACGAACAAACTATTGCGCTAGAAATGAGGATTGTTCTCTATATTGTCTGTGACCCTTTGCAGATCTTCCTCTCGAATACCCCCCTTCCCTCCTCATCTTCCCTCTGAATCTCCATGGCTGCCCGATCTACGCTCCCATCCCACTGTCAGTTATCCCATCCATTCAAATTGATGAATATCTCTTGACAGTCTCCATTCGCTCCTTCCATCTACCCTCCACAGTCATTCTCCTTCTTCCCTCCTCACTCCACTTATCACTCTTTCCCTCAACCGTCTTCGCAATGAATATATTGTTGTTCTCGCGTCAATAAAATTGTTTTGTCTTGTTGGACTGACTGGATTATCCTAGAAGGGATCACTG
This sequence comes from Pristionchus mayeri, assembly GCA_036245805.1. Lineage (NCBI taxonomy): Eukaryota > Metazoa > Nematoda > Chromadorea > Rhabditida > Neodiplogasteridae > Pristionchus > Pristionchus mayeri. Next base: position 30,682,940 of record BTRK01000006.1, read on the forward strand.
TCCTCATTCTCTTCCTCTCAACCAAGAGACTGACATTTTGAAGTGGAAGTGGGCAGTTGCAAGGCGGTCCGGATGAGATTACAAGTGGATTACGCAACCCTGTGGAGACATGAGAAAGTACTACCATGACTACCGTATCTCTCTCTCGGATGCACTAGGTCAATTCTTCCCTCGACTCTCTGTGTATTGACAGTCCGTTTCTCACCTATTGGAGTCAATTGATAAATGAGAGAGAGAGGGGGAGCATTCCTTCCAATCTCTCGTTTTCTCTGACTAGTAATATACTGCATTGACTCTCTCTTTCTCTCATTCCTCACTGCGGGTGATCGGCTGGCACTGCAAACAAGGATGGACGAGAAGCTTTTGCCACCTATTCATCTGGATTGAGAGTAGTTGCCCCCCCCCCCCTGGATGATCCTGAGAGAATGAATGATGAATGGCAGGGAATGGGAGGTGAGGACGGAGCAATTTCCCGGGTCACACTCGACAGGCCCTCTGGCATAGAGAGTGACATCGGAAGAAGAAAAGGAAGGGGCGATGATCCCATTAGTCACTTCCGAGTCAGACAATCCCGCCCTTCTTTTATTCACTTCCGATATCTATCCTCTGGGTGACATTGTCTCCAAAATGATTTGTTCATACCAAAAAGATTCCTGATCATTGTGAACTATAGCTGCCGGCCGTTCCAATGCATAGTATGAAGTAAATAAGTTTAATGCAAATTAAATATCTAACTGTTCAGATACACTATTCTATCCAGTCTCAGCCTCCTTCAAGTACTATACTCATGTTTTACACGATAAGATAAACTGTATTCAAGCAGGATTGACAACAATACCGCTCTAGTCGACGCGGGTATTGATGAATGAGAAGCCACTCTCTCACTTTATTGTGCTTTCACGCTCGTAGCTTGTGATGCAGGGTCGACTTTGAATGCCTAAGAACAACCATAACTCGGTTCCTAACAGAGATATAAAATAAAAACCGAAATTTCGAAAATGCGTTACTGTTTATAATTGTCTCTCAACTATGTTGTCTTTTTCTGCTGGCTAGATTTGCTGTTAGTCCTCCTTTAACATTTTGACGTGCAAAAATTTGTAAGTAATAAACTTTATCGAAGAGTCTCAAATTTCAACTCAGGAGGGGCAATAACCTCGATCTTGTTTGGATCCATGGATGAGAGGTCACAGACAACGTGCTGGAAATATTAAATTGTATAGAAATTTAAAGATACTAATTGGAAAATGAGTTAGATATCATACGGAGGTCTTCCCTAGTCGGGATCTCCTCATTGTTTCCTTCACTTCCCTTCTCTTCTCTGAGTCAATGCATCCCAAGAAGCGAAGCTGAAATGCCCTCTTAGTCTCTCCATGCCTATCTTCTCATTGAGTGGCGAACCTCGGTCTTCGTAAACTTTGAACTATTGCGGCTCCCTCGTTTCTTGCACTTGAATTCGAATTGGCCGCCGACAATAACTCTGCAATCGTTTTTATCAACTGTTTTAGCATATTACGCATCTACTAGTTCTGTTTCTTCTAAATTCAGAAACATCAGCTCGGCATTGATGTTCTTCGTCCTCTGCCCATCTAACCTGCTATTCACTGGAACAACTTTTCCGTTCAATTCGCAATGTGGTTGATTTGTCCTAGCAGAAGGACTCTGAATATATCTCTCATAGTCTGGGAAAGGAGAAATGATACACCTTCTCTATCAGCAGACGAACTTCCTTTTTCTGACTCGCAACACAGCGGAAGGATACGCCCCACTTCTAAGAAGGAAGCTAGACAATTATTTTCTTTTTACCACTACTCGGAACTCTCTAAATTCAAATCGATAAATATTTGCTCACATCAATCTTTTCTCCTAGAGGGACAACTGTATCCGATACTGCGAATCGACATCCCACTATCTGTATTTCGTATGATGAACATTCCTAATTCGAATGGATTGACCTCGACGATAACTCCATTGAGCGAATCGGGAGACGAGATGCACTTCTTCGCGACATTTCCCTCGAACTAAAAGGAGATTCGAATTACGAGCAGCGAATGAAGATTTGACTTCCTCTCGCTCCTCTCCCACTACAGCAAAAGAGTGAATATTCGAGAGAAAAGAGAGTCGGATGATTTATCGATAGATCGCTCACGAATTCGATGTCGATTCCGTTTCTGTCGCATATCTTGATTATTTCCTGTTCGTCTTCTTCGATTGTTGGAGGAGGAGGAAGGGGAAGAACGGAACTCGACTGAGAGGATTCAAGTATTCAGTGAGGATTCCCTTCACCAACTTCTTCTTCTCTTTCTTCAGCAGACTCACTCGTGGTTCTTCCTTCCTCGACCTGCGATCATTACATTTCCATCTGTTTCTCCATCTACTTCTCACTGGTTTTCCAGTCTTCAGTTCGACTTCTCTCTCTTTTCCATTCTTCGACATCTCACAGATCTCGATCGATCCATCGTTCTGAGATCCATCTCCGAGAAGTACGAGTTGATTAACATACCGATTCCATTATGCTGTTAACAGGGACGACAACTCCCGGCTGTGCTTCACTAAACGATCAAACGGTCTAAATCACATTCAGTATATCTTTCAACCATTAAACTTTTCGTACCACGAGACTGAGTGCTCCTCTTCCATTGCTCTCGCATCGTTGGAACGAACCATTGTGAACCTGAACTGGTAGTTGAACTAGGTCATTATAAAGCTGATAACTGACGAATGCATTAACGAATCCGTGTTCTTTGCAGAGTGCAAGAGTTGTTTCCTTCTCCTCGATCTCTTCATTCGTCATTGGTCGATACTCGTAGACTACTCCATCACCCACTTGAGTGCATCTCTCCACGTCGTTTCGCTGTGTGAATCAGTTGATCGAGGGAGAAGTATGGTGGAGGGATACCGTATTATCTCTTCGTTCATCTCCAACGTCGAGAGGAGTCCTTCCATTGACTGCCTTGCATGCAATAGTCTGCAGTCAATTCATATCGATTGACCATTCAATCGATATCCCTCGCTTCACCTCGATTCTTCCTCCATTCTCTTTATCGTACTTGCACTCCTTGTATCGATTTGATGGGCAAACAGCTATGATGGGCAAACAGCTACACAGTCTATGATTGTGTCCTGCAGAAATAAACTCCAGTAAACCGTACGAATCTGATATCGATTCCATGCTTCTGGCAGATGGAATTTTCACGGATGAATTGGTTGAATTCGCTGGTTGGTCGTTGTCCTCTTCCCCACTGCCACATTCCATCCTTCAACTCGCACACATCCGTCACCTCCTGAGACAGTTACTTGTTAGTATTTTCGACGACTAACAAATATTTCGTTGTTAATAAAGTGCCAAAGTGGCTCGGTTCGAAGACTGGGAATCTGGTACCTCTCCCTCCGATGGTCGAATACCCTCGATTCTCCAATGAGAACCATCTTCATTGTCAAGGGATGCACACATCCAACCACCTGCATAGAACTCCTAGAAGGTGCCCTTCTTCTTCTTCTCTCTCTCACTTTGATTGATCCTCCGATGTTGTTATTAATCCCGCACTGCTTGTAGACGTTGCCATCTCGCTGCATTTAAATAAATTACGTCAGTCAGAAGGAGTAAAGATTAAAGATCAATACTCACGAAGGGCATATATTTGGCGGGATTCCAACAGACTCGATTGTACTCGGATATCTTTCTCCAGTTGGGAGGACGAGTCGCGAGAAGGAGAGGGAGGAGGAAGAGGAGGGGGGGGGAGTGGAGAAGAGGCATCTTCCTTCCTTCCCCTCCTCATTCCTCCCTCTTTATTCACTCAATCCTTCTCACACTACACACTACTTCTGCACCTGCACCAGATTTGCAAACAATTAATACTTGCTGTAAACTAGAGATATCTTCTTAAACCATTTCGTTGAACTTTGATCTCAGACGATGAAGTGGATCTGGCGTGGTCAAACAAACAAGTCCAGCTGCAGGAAAAGTTGATAAGGCCGTTATCAGTACTCTGCCATGCGAGTGGTCAACTGCATTAGTATCTTTCCATTAGTTTCCGTCTTCCAATTCTTCCCCATTTCTCCCTTTCTTTCTGGTGTTTTTAGTTGTGTGATTCATTGAATTCTCCTATGCGTAATTGAGTGATCGACTCCTTCCCCTACACCTTTTATCATTCTTCGTGTATTCGTCAGAAGGAAAAATCCATTGAAGGTGATGAACTGGGCTCTTCCTTGTATATTCCTACTCTTTTGTGCATTTTCAACTGCCAAGCATACTCATGGGAAAGCAAAGTAAGTGTTCCCTTCAGAAGTTTTATTGATGAATATTACTCAGTGCTCCGTCATTTCTCGTTGATTATGAGAACGATCGATTCCTCCTCGATGGAGAGCCATTCCGGTAGGGATTCGATACATTATCCTCCATCGAAATACTCTGTGGGGTGGTAGTGTGGAGTGTCTCTCTCCTTCTAGATACATCTCTGGTTCCATTCACTACTTTCGAATTCATCCCGATCAATGGCTCGATCGACTGAAGGTATCCCTTCACTCTCTTAGGAAGAAGGAGTATTCTAAAATGCGAATCTCAGAGAGTTCGCGCCCTTGGATTCAATGCAATTCAGTTCTACGTTCCATGGAATTGGCACGAGACGGAGAGGGGACAGTGAGACAACCATCGAGACTTCTTCTTCTATTCTTTCTCAGATTCAACTTCTCGGGTGGTCGTGACTTCGCTCGTTTCTCTCGTCTGGCAGAGAGTCTCGGAATGTATACTCTGCTGAGGATGGGACCTTACTCGTGTGGAGAGTGGGAGAATGGAGGTGGAGAAGGAATACTCAGCCGGACAATTCATTGATCATCCACCCTTCTAGGTCTGCCCTATTGGCTCATTGCCAACGACAAGGATATCGTACAGCGCACGAATGATACAAAGTAGGCCAAACATTTTATCCGTGAAAAGATGCTGCAGATACCGACTAGCCGATGATTAATTTCTGTAATCTCTCAGATTCACGAGCGAAGTTTCCCGTTGGTTCTCGGTCCTTTCCACTCAGATTGTTCCCCTTCTCCGTCGTAATGGAGGACCCGTTCTAATGGTTCAGATTGAGAATGAGTACGGATCATACTGTGAGTCACAATGAAGTTATCATTTCACTGCGTTGCCGAAAACATGTGTCCATTTGAAGTATGATTGAAATGAAGAGAGTGATTGGCAGATGCATGCGATCACTCGTACAATTCCTTCCTGAGAGATGAAGCATGGAGATTACTGGGGAGAGACACTCAATTGTACACAAGTGAGCATCCACTGAATGACTCATATCTGGGCAGCTGATAACTTTCCAGCCGATGGATCGGGAGAGGGATACCTCAAGTGCGGAGCCATCGACGGAGTATTCGCCACTGTAGACTTCGGTTGGAAATTATTATAAATTATGGTAGTCTCTCTTTGAAGTGACGTATCAATTTATAGGCCCTACAAGCTCGAAGAACGTGGACAAATACTTTGACGCTCAACGAAAATTCCTCCCCAATGGACATGGTGTGTATTTCCTTATTGGTATTTAGTGGTGATGGAATAAAAATATTTGGTTTATCAAGAGAGATGATGATGTTGAGGTCCCCTCGTCAACTCCGAGTTCTACCCGGGATGGCTCGTTCTCTGGGGGCAGAAGAAACAGGATTTGCCATCCGAGGAAGCAATGATCACTACGGCGAGAACCATGTGGGACAAGGGTACGATATTATTCAAAATGAGAAGTTGGTGGTTATGAAGTCATGTAGGCGCTTCCATCAACTTCTACATGATCTACGGTGGAACGAACTTCGGATTCTGGAATGGAGCGGAGACAAATGCACCAGTGAGAGAGTAGGGAGGGAGAATGAATAGGAATGAGGATGGAGTGAATGAAGGAGAGAACTATTGTCATTCCCTGTTCAGGTGATCACTTCGTATGATTACTCTGCTCCGATTAGTGAGGCAGGAGATTACACGAGTGCATACTGGAAGATAAGAGACTGGATAAAGAGCATCCCCCAATGGAGAAATCAACCCACCAATCCTCCCAAATCGAATGAGTGAGGAGAAGGAGAATAATGGAGATTGCAGATTGGAGAATAGACAGTTTGCAGGAAGAGAGCATATGAGACTGCATCGATGAAGTTGGAGATTCCATTGATGAAGATGGAGAAGGCGAGTGGAGAAGAGATTGGAGGATTCAGGCAGAATGATCTATCAATGGGTTGATTGAATGTGAAACGTCTCTTAGAAATACTACAAAAAATTGAAGTATCAATGACAAATTGGGAATGAAATATTTGAATTTCTGTTGATGTTGTGTTTATTAGGCCTCGTGCACCGCCTCAACGAATCCTCTTTCCTTCGAGGATCTTGGATGGCAGTTCGGATACGTCCTCTACTATACGGTTAGTTTAATCACTTGCAAGTAAACTAAGCTTTCTATGTTTTCTTGGACTATTATTCAACAGATATTCATATTTTCTTCAGCATCTCAAGACGTGCGGCACCAATCTGACCATCGAGAAAGTCCATGATTTCGGATATGTGAGACTATCCGGAAAATCGCAGGTAAGAATTTGGAGCGAAGAATTAATTGAAGATAGGACAAACAATTGGAGCTCAGTTTGTAATAAATGTTCTTGATGAAAATATGAATCATTCAGGGTCGTTTCGTGAAGAACTTCTGGGATAAGAACACGACGACTGTGGATTTGAGAGGTGTGAGCACATTTCTGTTCTTATAAATGTTTATTCGAGGTTGTAAAAACGGCGACATACTCGAGATAATCGTGGAGAATCAAGGAAGACAAACGTACGAGACAATCAATGATTTCAAGGTTCATTATTTTCGTATGAAATAGATACATATTTGGAGTTCTCGGCTACACTGCCAAACTTCTGACTTTGAGTGGATAGCTCTCATTTTGTTTCAATCCCTCTTCAATCCAATCCCCATACTTTCGTTTTCCCCGTGCGCGTTCGTTCATCTAGCGATCCTTCAACGGAACTCACAGCATCTGCTTTCCATTTCCCTTATTTTCAATGCCATGCTGTCTTTCTCGCTAGCCCGCAGCTCCAAGTGTTACTTCCATAGATTACTGTAGTAGGGAAGTAGCTCCCACATGCGTATGAATTCCAGAGCATACTTGGATAACCCTTCGATTCTAGGGTATTCTCTCTCCGGTCTTCCTCGATGGTCACCCCATCACTGAGTGGATTCAATGCGGCATCGATGGACCTTTCGAGGTCAAGTCACCCTAATATGAAATTGACTCATTCTTTTCAGAAAATTGATTCATTGGTGCGGGGTGGTGGTTTGAGTATGGAGGAGGGAAGGGGAGAGAAGGGAGAGGAGGAGGAGAGTGCAGGGTCGTCCGGTCTCTACCTGGCAGAATTCCAAGTTGATCAGGTGCTCCTTTGCATTCAATTGAATACTTACTCGGAAGATAGGAGCCCTTATCCATCCTATTAGTTACTTCAACTGGTGTCAGGTGGCAGACACGTGGGTGAATATGAGTGCATGGGGGAAGGGACACGTCATCGTCAATGGCCACAACATCGGGAGACACTGGAGTGAGGAGGGACCTCAGGTGAGAGGAGAGAGAGGAGTCGAGAATATACTTTATGTTTAGTACAACCTCTACATTCCTTCTCCCTTCCTCCGACAGGGCAGAAATGTAATCGCAGTCTTCGAATTGGTGCACGTGAACGGATGTGATGGAGGTCACTTCAGATATCATTTTCCAATTCACTTCTTGCATTACTACAACTGATGGGACTGATAATGATAGTGTGCAGTAGTGAAACTGAGAATTGTTTGGAAGGAAGAACTGGTTAACAAGAAGAGAGCATGATCATTGATTTGGTTGTCCTCTCATCACAGCCAATGCGATGGGAATAACCTCTATTGGCACTCCAATTGCATTGGTTGATGATTCTCAGATTCGTGTGCTCTTCCCTTCTCTTCGTCTCCTGATATCCACTTCGACACTTCATTCCACCACGATCTTCACTCGAGTGCACGACGTGCATCCTGGAAGACGAAACATGCTAAATACACCAAGAAATAACCTAAAATTCCTATCCACTTACTAATACCGCATATAATCCATATTTGTATGAATAAATTATTTATCAAGCAGTCTATGCTTATTTCTGCATCGAATTCGATTTCCGACCTTGGAAGATTTGAACTCTCTTGGTGTGTGACTCATGCTCTTCTCTATTGTCTCATTCACTGATAGCAATTTCTCCCGTGCAAAAGATGCACACAACGACCCATTCCCTTTTCTACTCATACCCTAGAACGATATTTATCATCTTTACTGTTTAGTACTGAAAGATAATTTCCGACTTATGACTAATTACTTATGCATTTCCCATTTCCTTCAGTTTCCATCGACATGCTCAGTCTCCGATCGTCGTCCCTTGATGGAGGAACATTGTTATTTACGAAGACAAATTTTCAAGAGAAAGATTGCTTCCAAACTACTGATGGTGTGCTTACAATATTGACAATTATTGATTGTTGTCATTAAGACATGTACTAAAATGGTTCTCTTAGGTACTCAATTCTACCTCGAATACGACTCTCGTGCAGCTCAGGGGATCAAAGTGGGAGAACGAGAAGGAGGATTCTCAGTCCGAGTCCCTTCAGAGAAGGAGTCGGTTACTGTATCGACAATCGGTGATGGATTCTACCTGAAGATGGGACTAGATGTGAGGATCTTCTTCCTGCTTATTCAGACAATCATCTTCAGGTCTACAAATGCAGTAAGGGAGGGGCACAGCTCATGAGAACGATTAACGAAGTTAGTGAAATTAGAACTTAATCAATTTGAAAAGTATGCATTGAATAAAGATTATGATAATTCCCAGAAAGAGAATTCACTGAATCCGACGACATTCATCAAAGAGTTCGAAGGGAGGAAATACGCCCATCGATTGGATCGAGAGGAAGGAATATTGATTGATGAGTCGAAACTCGACTTGAACAAGCACCAAGTCGCAGCCATACACAGGTTATCTGTTAGACAAACCGACCATATTTGTGTCTGGTTAACATTTGAGGCCAATTATGAATGCATAACATGCAGTTGTCAAAATATGTTGGTCGATGTTGGCCGTTCAGGCACAATCTCATCTGCCTTCCATGGGGAATGGGTGTGTTGGAAGGAAGTTCTCCCGATAATTCTCCAGGAATTATCCATGTCAACAGTGTGTGTATTTATTTGAGAAACGTCAAGGGTATTTTTCCTTTAGTTGGTAATGCTTCCTTCCTTCCTCGATGATTCTTCTCCCTTCCTTTTCTTCCAATCGATTCTCCATCCCAATCTCGTCATTCTCAATACAAACAGTGGAGCGACTCATATTATGATCATGAAGTGACCCTTTTTTTATTCTTTAATACAGTTTTTAATAAGTTAGCCATTTGTATGTATATCTCCGACGAAACTGCTCTTTATACACGTGATAAATTATATCATGCGACATATGTATACTAGAGATGGTATAATATCTCTAGTAATATATCAATTTCGAAGGCACCCATATTTAGTCTACGGTTAAAAATTATTCTATGATTTAAAGCGGTCTACGATGCGGAACAAAATGTGCAGTAATACTTGCGATAGTAGAGTGTTGTCATAGATAATTCTTGAGGACTGGGAGATCTCAGTTGAATGCACGTGGAATTGTGGGAATATTCGAAGGGAAGATCTCCGTCCACGATGATTTCGGATTTCTCTACACCGCAGAATTACCAGACATATTCAAGGTCATTTCGAAGAAAGTAATGAAGAAATTCCCTTAATTTATAACAACATGTTTACTACTTAATTAATTGCAGACACAAGAGTTGTTGAATAGAGAACGAATATGTATGCAATGGATATAAAATACTTTACATTTAAAATTTCGACTTGCATACAAATACAATTTGATCCTGTCGAAAAATATGTGCATATCAATGTATCGTTTTATGTATATCACGAGTCTTCTGAGAGAATGCACCACCCCGAGGAACTAGGAGCCGAAAGTTTGAGCAATATCCAAGAGATATTTATGCCAGAGTATATTGGGCACGGGAAAACTTTTAACGTTGGCAGTTTTTGTCAGAACCGGCTTTTAGGGATTTTCCGGTTTTTGTTCCGGCCCTGGAGTATATCAGCTCAAAGTAGCGCTAGAAGGATGGCAAGGTGCTCAAAAAATCCGGAAAATTATTTCCAGAAACTTTTTTGTTGAGAACAAAGACCGCTGTCATTGTTATAATGGTCAAAACCATGAAAAAGTGATTTCCAAAGCAGAAAAAAATTCCTCCTTGCTCCGAGACCCCACCACTTAGAACATCTTGAGCACAGATTCTGAATCTACGGTATCACATTAGTCTAGAAAAATTCAGAGCAGAGCTCGGTAGGTGTGGGAATATACTGTAATGAGGCCAAATATACAAAAAATTGTCTAATTTTCAGAATTTGTGGAATTTCGAAGCCTTGAAAATCGACCATTTAGGGGCGAAAGGGGCATATTTAATTTTTTTCTGACAATAAGTGTTCAGAAAAGTTACTTTTTGGACAATAGAGCAAATTCTGTGAAAAAAATTGAAATCGTGTTTTTCGATATTTTCGGTAAAAAAAATGAGTATTTTGGTCGAAAAATAAAATCTCTTCAATTGGTGTCAGAAGTTCAGAAATGGAAGTATGATTAATGATGATGCATTTGAAGCCCACTATGCTCACTTTCGACCCCCAAATGATCGATTTTCAAGGCTTCGAAAGTCCACAAATTCTGAAAATAAGGCTATTTTTGGTATATTTGGCCTCATTACAGTATATTCCCACACCTACCGAGCTCTGCTCTGAATTTTTCTAGACTAATGTGATACCGTAGATTCAGAATATGTGCTTAAAATGTTCTAAGTGGTGGGGTCCCGGAGCCAGGAGGAATTTTTTTTTGCTTTGGAAATCACTTTTTCATGGTTTTGACCATTATAACAATGTCAGCGGTCTTTGTTCTCAACACAAAAGTTTCTGGAAATAATTTTCCGGATTTTTGAGCACCTTGCCATCCTTCTAGCTCTACTGTGAGCTGACATACGCGAGGGCCGGAACAAAAACCGGAAAATCCCTAAAAGCCGGCTCTGACAAAAACTGCCAACGTCAAAAGTTTTCCCGTCCCCAATATACTCTGTCATAAATATCTCTTGGATATTGCTCAAACTTTCGGCTCCTAGTTCCTCGGGGGGTCTGTTTTCATGCAATCTCTCAGAAGACTCGTGATATGTACAGTAGTGCTATGTAGTATACAGTTCCATGTCACATACGGTATGTGTATGGATTCCTCGTTACGACAAAAGGTCTCCAATTTCAACAGTAGTAAACAACACTTGAAGAAATACAGATACATGCGACAGATAAAGAAGGTATAATCGAACGCGTTACATTTCGACCTCGTCACCTCACCGATCTCAGTGTTATCACTTTCGCTTACAGCCGAACGCGAGCAATACTAGTCAGTTTGTTCTCGCTAACAATCCGCATGATCTCCTTCTTCTTCTTCTCTCGTCTCGTAATCCTTCTTTCTATCTTCATTATCATCCACGGCCATTTTTTTCTATTCGGGTAAGTTTCATTCTCCAAAGAAGTCTTTGCTGTTCGATAAACTGAGTGTTCGTCAGCCCTCTCTTCGGTGATCCTATGGGGGGATTCTTTGGTCGACCGTATGGGGGAGGACCTGGCTGTGGAGGACGATGGTATGTCAGAGCATTCATTCATTGTTCCGCCAATGATCACGTTGAATCCAGCTTGTTAATCGTTCTATTCGATTGTCTGTCCATTGAGGAGTTCAAGTTGTGGTTCTCGTGCTCCTTCCCCATGCGAGTGTATTCTAGGGTGAACGACCACTCCTACATCACGTCGTCTTCTTTCTTACAATGATAAACATTGATTTCGATGACCATTTTTCCACCAGTGAGTACAGCTCCTTATTCTTCTCCGTTCTCAACTAAATCCCATGTACAAACCACAGCAGTGTTTATGCCAGTAACTGCGACGAAGTTGTGTAAGCACGAGTCAGATGTTATGTAAGCACCCATTACAATACATTACAATTTTGGTCTCAATGATGTTCGTGGAATTCCATTTAGGAAGTGGGAGAGGCAAAAAAAACTAACAGTTGTGTCCTCAATCGAAATGGAAAGATTTTTGCGTTTGAAACATGATATAATAATAATAATATTTATGCGGTTCAGGTAGAAGCGCGAGTACAAAGAGAGAGAGAGATAATGGTAAGAAAGCTATAGAGTATTATTATTGTGATTTACGAACTGACTAGACTCAAACAGGGGAACTGGTATGGTAGTTTCTTACATAAAAAACTACCATACCAGTATCATACATCATCGCGATATTTCCATTCGCATTCATCAGAGCAAAATTGAAATCCGTTTTATTTTTGCAATTTTTTTTCCAGCGAAAGCGTGAGCTAGATATCTGGAGCCTATGGAAGCTAATCGAGGAGGTTAGCCGGTATCCAGTTATTAGAACACTCGAGAACCCCTGTAACTAATGGTTCGGGAATTTTTAAAGCTAACTTCTTCTAATTTGACTGATTCTTACGCAACCATTAACCAGTCACGCTTAGATGTTATTTTTTCTGTTTTATCACATACGCTGCCTTGATCATGTTCCTTGATTTTGCGTTCAGTCAACTTTATCGAAAAAATGATTATTGCAAGAGTGTGAGGTGAATACACAGATTGTGTGGAAGGAGAGAGAGACCTGTAGAGGGGAAGGGCACTCAGAATGTGGAACGGAGAAGAAGAGAGGGGTAATTCACTGGGAAGGGGACATCATTCAGGCAAGGGCTGAACTCGATTTGGTCTCCGTGAGTGTTCCTCGAAGGGCTGCCATGGGACACTTGACCATGGAGGAATACTCCCCTGTCGACACCCCGTTCTTACGCTCCATCTACAAACGAGAAAATACTCAGGGAACAATGAGACTATAGAAAGGGAATGGACAAAAGAGTGTTCACCACATTCTCAGCCACATCCTCCAATCTACAGTAGGAACGACGACGAGTCTCTGCACTGGCAGATCGATCGGAAGGGGAGGGGGAATCGGAGATCTAGAGAGGAGAGATACACAAGGCACAAATATTTTATCACCTCCAATATTTTACTATTTTCTGATATTTCTTATCAGTTTCTAACAACATTGTTAACAGACATCACTATTGAGAGGAGAGATTAAACCTTGAGTGAGTCCATCTTCAGATCTCCTCCACTGTTTCTTCGCTGCATTTCCATTCGAATTTCTCCATTGGACGAACGACGAGAACCCGCATAGATATCTGCCATCGAACCTCAATGGATACCTTACTTTCACTATTTTTTCCTTTGAAAATTGAAATTTCATAAACTTTGACGAAGACCAATTTATCATCTTCGTTTAGTTGGTTCCTCTCTTTCCTCACCTCTGGGTGTTCTCGGGGCGGGACAGAAGATATTCCCCGATCCGAAGATACGAACGGGAGCCACGTTCAGCTCCTCCTTCGACTGCAATTATCATTTCAACTGAACTTTAACTCGATTCTTTTGTGAGTGAAGGGAGGATTCAACCATGTGAATCCTTCCTCTCCTTCTTCCACTCACTCCTTTTGCCGCGATGGAAGTGATTGATCCTCGACGAGGCGCCGCCCTCAACACACAACACTTTATAATAGCTTAGAAAACCATTAATAGTCCTTATAAATAGGGTCCACAACGTGGATAGCCGATGTTTCGGAATCTGGACAAAAGTGGGTTAAAACAGTCCCATAGGGTCTCAATAACATCCTCCTTTTGGAATTAGATCGATATCTCATCTCTAAAGCGAGATACAGCTCGAGAAGCACGAGCGACGAGCACAACGGGAGAGGGGGGAAAGGCGAGACGAGAGGAAAAGTGGGCGGAGTCAATCTCTCCTCTCTTCTCCTCTCCCCTTTGTCGCACCCCCCTCCATTATTCCGCCGATTTCGCTATACAAATGAGTGAAATACCGTTCTAATCTTCGCTTAAGATATCCCCCGATGCTTTTGTGTGTATTGTAGGAGCATTCAAGTAAAAAAACATCACATTTATCGATTAGGGGTGCTCCTTAGCCACAATTCACGCGCAAAACAACAGAAATTAGCACAATAAAATAAGAAAGCGAGTGAATGGTGCCATCAGACCATTTAATTCTCAGAAAGACATGGAAACTAGGGAACAGGGTTTGGATACGGTAGGGGGGGGGCAATGGATACTGTAAGTGGTCAGAGAAGGCCGAGATAGATAAAAAGATAAAAGAGGGTAGGGGAGGAGAAAATACAGACTACGGAAAACAACCAGACGAAATACGAAGGCAAGCACCTACGAGGGAAACATTCGTGCTGAGCACAAGAACAAAGATCAACGATCGACAGAAGATAAAATTTCTGAGAACAAGAAACAAATTTACAATAATTAGTCATAAATAACTCTATTGAAAACTTTGGAATTAAAATATCTGATATACTCTGAATAATATGATATAAAAGATCGATCTACAATAAGAAATGCAATGACTATGCAGGCTGACAAAGAAAGTTTAAATTGGTGGGGAAGTGGATCAGAGAAAATTTTCGAGCAAGTCGAACAATAATCATTTAGGGAAGACTCTAACTGGGAAAGGGGGGGGGGTGGTCGAAGGAAATTAGGGGAAATGGAGGTGACCAAACTGGTCTCACCTCTCCTGACGATCGAAGAGACGACTCCATCCTCTCTCACGTCTTCTTCCAATCGATGCTCTGGCTCTGAAAAAGTAGATTTTACAATTTAGAAACAATGCGCACATGGAAACCACTATCTCCATATAAATGCCTACCAATTTTATCGTACAAATAAGAAATACGACTAGGAAAATAACTAAAAAACGGAGGAAAATCTGACGAATTGGACGAACCAAAGCATCACGGATGTATACAACGCGTTAGAGTGCATGAACAGAGGTAATTGATAGCAAAACATAAAGGTTATAAAGGTTAGCTAAGAAGAGTAATCAATAATCACAGCAATACTTACTTACGCGTTAGAGATGGAGCGAAAAACGGATCAGGCCGGCTAATCCTATCAATTATGAGTGTTGAACGCATCGAAACCGCACCAAAACGGGAACAGTGATAGACCAGTTCACGTAGACTAGGAACAAGCAAGAAAATGCATAAAATAATCGATGAAAACGCGATAAAAATCGATAAATCGATAAAACAGCCAGCCGAATATATCGTTCCGAGAGTATCCTTTCAATGCCTCATCGACGGTAAATAGCGGAACTTGCTTAGAATTTCTCCCGGAGCTTCAAAAAAATCAAATGAGGAGCACAATTAAACGAAAGTATAAATCTTCGTTTGCTTTCGCGTTTTGGACTGATATGAGACCATTAAATATGAATATTGCCTGACGAACTTATAATTTTTCGTATAAACGGCTTTTTAACCTCATTTTTTTCAATTTTGACCTACTTAGAGGAGTCAGACCTAGTTCGTCGAGCAACCGCTCGATTTGTCTCGGGGAAAGCTATCGCATTCTTTTTTGGTCGACCGTTTTGGTCGCGAATTACGCATGTGCTCCTCAAATCTCGCTTTAGATGGGAAAACTGTCCGAGCCCAGTGGGCGGAGCTTGTGGTGCCTACTTATAAAGGAGTAATGGGATCTTCTGCTGACCGTAGTCGATCGACCATCGCAGCGACGAGTAGAGTCCAGGCACGGCAGGCATCGGGATAAGCACGGACACAATCCTAATGAAAGTGCCAGGGTAGATTGATGAAGATGTATTCATCGGTAAAAGATGCAATCCCTTCCTAGCTGTTCCCTACCTGGATGACCACCATATCGATGAAATACTCTCCGATCTTCTCCCAATGGGTCGACTTGAACCCGTACTGCTTCAGATACGCGTGGTTCCGCCCTGCCATCATTCTTTTCATTTAGTCAATGTAGACAGCGCATTTCTCGAAAAGTTTTGTACGCTCGAAAATCGTTTGTGGTTCTTGTCAATATGTGAATCGAATGGTTCATTTTGAAGAATCGCATGTGAATATCTTTTCCTTTCATTCAATCTATCCAATTGCTACTTCCTCTCAGCTGAATCCCTTCTTCTTCCTCACCGATCTTATCGAGATGGGCGAACATTTCCCCCGGGTCGTTCTCCAGATTCTGAACGAGTTGAGAGACCAGAGAGACGAAGAAATGAGTGTGGTCTCTGAATGATTCACATATCAAATTCCTTGGTAATCTAGAGATTATCTCCTCATCGACGTGTTTATTAGATGGGAAGAGATCTACACTGATCAGTAGTCTAATGCAATCTCTGATCTTTGATCTCTCACCTCAGAGTAGCGATGGAATTCTGTGATCTTCTTCTCTCGCATCGCTCCTGTTCAATATTCGGATTGGCTCGACGCTAAAGAAAAGCGAGCAGAATTAGCCACCCAAGCTGAGAGAAGAGAAAGAAGGAAGAAGAAGGATTCCTATGTGTTCGATCTCAATCGAACAGGAAATGGTTGAATGCAACAGGAAGCGAGAAGCGGAGCAGGAGGGATGAGTACCTGCATGCTGTCGACGAAGGCAGCCTTGTAGAAGATCTCCTTGATCGTAGCGTCCTTCTGCAATATCAACTTCTTACCATATTTCGCAATTGCGTGCTGTTGATTTCACTGAGTATTTTGTATCCCTGCCCATTTCCAGCTTTCTTTGTTGCTTTGAAAGAAAAGTGGTGCGCAGCCCCTTGGGACAACTTTCTTTCCTTCCTTTCTCGACGAATTATGGACTCGCAAATGTCCATTTATCTTCCCTTCCTTCTCTCAGATGAGGAGGCGTAAAAGACTCTTCAACTGAGTTCCGAGTGTGGGCTCAGTCAGAATCTTCACTGCGACACAAAGTACAAGGCCCAATTATTGCGCACATCGTGGCGGCTATTTTTCCCCCAGGGATTAAAAACTCTCTCGTTTCGAGGCGTTTCAGCTGCTCCCTCTACTGAAACCACTTGTCATAGATCAACTGAAGATTGAACGGTCTAAAAATGGAACAAACTGGCACCGGCCGATTTAGTATCTATATACGGTGTCTGTTTTCGTGCAACTAATCCCTCCTCCCTTTATGATTGGTATTCTGACCGAGTCGATCTTGCTCCACACTCTCTCAACCAGGGCGACGATTCCCTTGCAGTGACTACGAGGGGGTTCACACAGTCGAGACCACGTCATCTTGATCGCACGAGTGTGAGAAGGATTAAGATTCCACTCCGAGGCCTGCAAGTTATCTGAGTCTGTCTCTCATCTGGCACTCATTCCACTCCCGATCACTGCGAAGTCTTTCGTCAATTTGCAGTGCATTGTGGAAGTTCTATCAAAAGAATAAGAATAAGCATTCCCTTTTGCATCGACTGCTTCTTATCACAGTGAGGGTTATCAAACCGTATTGAGAGATACCATATTTGGAGCAGTTCTTCAGTTCTACACATAGAGATCCCCTCGAATGGCCGCATGGCTGCTTCCTCTTTGTCTAATCTTCGTTGAGGGGATACGCCTGTGTGCTCTTGTGAGGGACTGTGACGAATACTGGAGAAGAGAAGGAAGGAGTGGAGAAGTGACGAGGATGCAGACAGAAAAGAGATTGAAGTGATGGGGTTAGCAAGGACTGCCTCTCCCCCCCCCCCCTCTCCCCCTCTATCAGGGGAAGAAAGAGGAACGAACACCATTGCAGTACAATGGGAAGAGACCGATTGGAAAGGATTTGAATCAAGCACGGACTCTACCCATAATACACTGAAGTTCGTGCACTTCTGATGGAGTGGACATTCTGTATATGAGAGCTATGAATTAATACGGGAGCACTTTGGGAGCGATGGCGCCTGTCGGGTGCACACTAAGAACTCCCTCGACCCTTTCACAATTGTCCCTGTCTATCCCAGAAAAGATTTGACTCCTAACTGAATCGATTAATTGAATTTGTGAGAAGAAGAGAAGGGAGATAATGAGATAACTAACGAGAGTGACCATCTTGATGGCTGGCACGGATCCAGATCGTTTACGGAGAGGATAGAGGTCGGGCACCGTCAGCGAATCCCTCAACACAACAATGTATTAGGTTATCAAGTCAAATGTGTGTATTCGTCCCAAAAAATCAGTTTGACATGATTTGAAACTAAAATAAGTTTTTTTTAAGCAGGAAAAGATCACAAGAGCAAGATGTTTCACTCGACCACAATTAAATAACAGCGAAGTTCCCTCCGACGGACTCTTCGCTGATTATTTGCAGAATCCTTTTCAGGAGGTTCTGCGAATGATGTGTGGCCCTTTCCATTCCAGACAACAAAACGAGCAGCATTCTTTCGAATTTCGCACTGCGAACACTGAGCTTTTCCCCTTCACCACTCAATTTTCGAAAGAATTCTGTAAAATTGGAGCTCAGATGAAGCAGAAAGGGAGGAATGTACACCCGAGGATGAAGAGAGGGAAGGATTCAGATGAAGGAAGGGCCACAACAATTCCAGGAAAATACCAACGTCAAATATGTAATGACGAATCGAATTTTTTAAAATGATGAACGTTTTGAAATAAGGCAGACTCTACATGAATAAATGGCGCTCATTCGTTCTCTTCTTGCATTCTTGGGATGGTCAATTCGGAGTGAGTGAGTAGAGGGGTGAGAAGAAGGGCCATACTTGTGATCTGCAGCAGGGGTCGATGCTGCACTCTTGGAGGAGTCGTCGGATGCGACGCTGTGCTGCGAACTGCGACGCTGCAATCCAATCGACACTCCCATTCACTTCCTACTGTCAATTTCCCCCCGAGAAGACAGCTGATGATGGGATGGAGAAAGAGGAACTAGAGAGAGGGATGAAGAATGACTGCAGATGTGATGGAGACATTTGGAGACAAAGATCACTTCTCTCCTAAGCATATGGAGGAGGAAGGAACATGAGAGTGTTCACCTTGGCGATTCCCTTCTTCGTGGGGGTCGTCGCTGTCCTCTTCTTGTAGTGGTTGATTCTCCCTGCTGCACGAGCCGCAGTCATCATCTTAATCCATTCTCTCTCTAAGATCAAAGATCAATCGTCGACTCACCTTCAACTGCTGTTGTACTCGCCCGAAGCGAGATCGTCAAATGGAGAATTTACTGGAAGTGGGATTCAACGGGAAAAGAGAGGTATTCGTTTCACGCGCGACAGAGTTGGTCGGATGTGAGGAAGGGGCGGAGTCTGCGACAAGATGGGAGGGAACAAGAGAAGAACCATCGAGAGAAGAGACTCGAGTAGATACAAGAATAGAGAGAATCTACTGGCAGGATCAAGAGAATTAGAGTGACGAAAGAGGGATTCGATAGATATAGAGAGTGATAGGATTCGATAGAGGGATAGGATAATGATTCGCCAGTGGATTCTACTTCTTGATAACTTCCAAGTCTTTCATTTCGTGGTTCAAACTCCCCTTGTTGTCTTTTCAAAGAGAAAGTGAAAGATAAGTGCTTTGATTTTGTGAAATAAATTGGAAAATCTCCGAAAAAATATTGAAATATTGCTGAAGATGTGTAATGTATGCACATATCCATCATCACAAAAAGGTAAAAGGTAAAGATAAAGGCAGATCCTGTCTTCGAGACTGGGTTCGCGGGAGAACACTGCTAGGCCAGTGTCAATCATAACAAGAATTCATAAATATTCTCGGGATTCCAAAACAGGAGAAGGTCCGTGTAGAGATGGCTAAGATTAAGATTGAAGACTGGGAAGATCCCGTCCATCACCCTCCTCACTCAGCTAATCAACCACTCCTTCTTCTTCCCAGTCACACGCATCTCTACATCTCTGAGGTTGAATCGAGTGATTCTCTGTCCCCCCAAGGTTGCTTATGACACCCCACCACATCATGATAATACATTCATGGGATTATTTTGATCGAGCGAGCGAAGAATGGGATATTATCATGGAAGAACGAAACGAATCTCTGATCCTGCAGGAGAGAATGCGCAAATTCCGAGAAAAGGACAACTTGACAAATATTCCATGGGAGACATCCAATGGTATCAGAAGAAATCGATTGTCATTCTTGATTTTCTATGGTTTCTATGGCTAAAATCGTTACTGTCTGGTCAAAAAATACAGATGGAGAAATTGAGCTTTTTTGAATGTGTGATTTTGACTTTTCGAGGAATCTCTGTCATATGCTCTCGAAGAGCAATTCGAGGAGTCTGAATGTCACACGCAGACACGAACAAAGAAGGAGAGAGAATCGAGATGGAGAAAGGAGGAGGAATTTGACTGATTCGATACCCATCCACAATTGTGTCAAGAGTAATCTCTTTTACGAGTGAATCGAAGCTATTTGTGCGACGGGAAAAACAGAAACTCTACAGATTTTTCCAGCTTGCGCGAAAATCCCAATCGAAGAGTTTAATAAAGAAAACATGCGCATGCGAGGGAAGGGAAGTGAAGATGGCGAAGGATGACTCGCTCTCAATCAAGATAATAAATTAAATTATCCAGATGTCGAGTGTTTTCGTAGTTTCTCGAGCGCTCAGATGCTCTTTATCTCATAATCGCAGACAAAGGAAGTGGAGAAAGAGAGTTCTCGAGAAGAATGGACTCAGACCACTTGGCAAACTTTGCGAAACTCAATCCAAGAAGGGGCGCGGATTTTCCCGCAAGGGAAATGACATGCCGCCCGTCTCAGATGATGAGTGAGTGAAGGGAGAAGAAGAGAGAGAGTCTCGAGTAGGAATCAGCTGATGATGAGGAATGAGATGCTAAGGTGCACCCAGTGGAAGGGAGACAACCAAAGGGGGCTGGGCTTAGACCAGTAAATAAATCTCAGTGCACGCACTATTTGATGACTGGATGAAGAATGAAAAGGACGAGAAGCAAAGGGAAAAGAGTCGACCTCATAAAAAGAACGGACCCGAATAAGAAAATCATAATTAGTCAGGGATGGAGAGGGAGATACGCCATAGACATCTGCTATGAGCCATCGTCGCTTGAAATATTCTGATAAAAGGGAAGGTCGAAAGGCGCGACGACACTAAAAGTGCTCCCTTGAGAGCGAATAGCGAGAATTGGAGAATCATTCCCACTCGAGTTTCAGCCAATTGGCAACAAGGAAATGCAATAAGACTTTTTTTTTCCATGTGGTGATCAGTATGTCGATATCATGCATAGAGTTGGAGAACCAGACACTAACAAATGTAAGTGGAATGAGATATCAAACGAGTGATGAATTTGAGGAGGCAAGGGAGCTGCACTTCAGATTTCGTTGAGAGAGGAAGAAGATGAGACTGTCTAGCAGATAGACTCCCTGTGAGGAGACGGAGGAGGAAGAGAGGATTGAGTTGAGCTCAGTTGAAATTGACTCGGTAAATTAACATCCAGTCTGAGTGCCTGTTCGCAAAGGGGAGAGTACGTTCTGAGAAAACATGGGCGATTTCGATATTATGAGTGGGATTACGTGAAGGATCCTCATTTGAATATCGTCATCGATCGTCCATTTATCTGTAGGAAGAAATCAGGAAGAAGACAACAGCTGGGACATCTGAGAAACAGCTCGAAATAGGAGAGATGTGGATGTTGTTGTCTCACTTGGGGTGGAAATTGTTCGTTCCTCGGGGGAATTATAAGAAGAGAGAAGACAAGAGCAAGTGAAGAGAAATCACGAGGTTGTCACGATAAAAGAGATATAGAGGATTACCAAGAGTTGCAAGAGCTACCATCTCCCTTGTATATCTATTCTCACCAATCAATACTAGATAGTTGCACTGTAGAAGAGTAGTGACAAATGTGCGTACTTTGAACTCTAGAAGAAGGGAAGATGAAAGACCGGGTTGTGGTAAAAAATAGCCTGACACCTTTCCCGAGAAACATGTGTGTGTACCCTCGGGATTCGCCCCATGATAAGTTTATGGCTGAAATTGACACTCGAAAGGAGATGGAGAAATGGTTGTCCGTGGGTGGTTGTCCTCTTTCTCTAACAGTCCCTTAAAATAGATCCTCCTCCTCCATTCACAACTCAAGTTCCTCTTCTCCCCATAAGGAACAATGCGTTTTATTGCTTGAATTCGGGAAGCACATAAGGAACTTGATAATTGTTGGACATCACAGAAAAAATAGTGAAAGAAAGCCTTTCAATGTGTGAAAAATCGTGTGATTAAGGTCTCGATCAATATTCGATTGCGAATCCCACTTCTCTATCTTTACTCACAATGCGAAATTGAGAATGTTGCGAAAGATGTTCATATATTGCGAATATCGGACTTCGTTCTCATCTCGACGTCTTCAAACAATCTGATGACGTCACTTCGTTTTCTGCAGAAGGGACAGCTCTCCCTCTCCAGTCTTTTGCTGCAAGTGCTGCAGATGATGTGTCCACAGCCTACGAATGCCACTCGAATCGAGGGATTGGCTACATCGCAGAAGGGGCATTGACGAAAGAAGAGGTCGCAGGAGGGCACACTCCTCGAATCGAGGGATTCGCTACATCGCAGATGGGGCATTGACGAGAGAAGAGGTCGCAGGAGGGCACACTCCTCGAATCGAGGGATTGGCTACATCGCAGATGGGGCATTGACGAGAGAAGAGGTCGCAGGAGGGCACACTCCTCGAATCGAGGGATTGGCTACATCGCAGATGGGGCATTCACGAGAGAAGAGGTCGCAGGAGGGCACACTCCTCGAATCGAGGGATTCGCTACATCGCAGATGGGGCATTGACGAGAGAAGAGGTCGCAGGAGGGCACACTCCTCGAATCGAGGGATTGGCTACATCGCAGATGGGGCATTGACGAGAGAAGAGGTCGCAGGAGGGCACACTCCTCGAATCGAGGGATTGGCTACATCGCAGATGGGGCATTGACGAGAGAAGAGGTCGCAGGAGGGCACACTCCTCGAATCGAGGGATTGGCTACATCGCAGATGGGGCATTGACGAGAGAAGAGGTCGCAGGAGGGCACACTCCTAGAATCGAGGGATTGGCTACATCGCAGATGGGGCATTGACGAGAGAAGAGGTCGCAGGAGGGCACACTCCTCGAATCGAGGGATTGGCTACATCGCAGATGGGGCATTCACGAGAGAAGAGGTCGCAGGAGGGCACACTCAACACATTTCACTCATTCAGTGATGTATCAACAATGGCATACCTTTCAAGAACTGGAGTCTCTTGCGTAGTAACTCCTCTCTCCAATTTATGTGAATCGCCTTCACTGTCGGAACAACACAGTAAAAAGGTACTATTATGTATAAGATTATGCTTAAAATTAAAAGCATGGATAACTAACCTGACGTACAGCCAGACAGAATGTGCGAATGATTATGCCTGCCACTAACCAGATCAATAGAATAAGCAACCAATCTGATAGAT
The DNA here is from genome assembly GCA_036245805.1 of Pristionchus mayeri. Lineage (NCBI taxonomy): Eukaryota > Metazoa > Nematoda > Chromadorea > Rhabditida > Neodiplogasteridae > Pristionchus > Pristionchus mayeri. Next base: position 30,706,336 of record BTRK01000006.1, read on the forward strand.
AGTACGCCATTTATGAGCAGGTGCCTGAGTTTTCGCATAACAATTGGATAAGAATTGAAATGCAAGATACACTAATATGTATAATCAAATAACAGGCGTTTCAGAGACGATTTATCTTACGTGGTCGAGCCAGATGTCAACTGAGGGAATATCACGGAGAAATGACGGATTTTTTTCAAGGAATCGCATTCTTCAAACTTTGGCATTTGCTGTGGTAATACTAATTGTTCTCTCGTCATAAATTTTAGGTGAAACTCACATCTTTCTACTCAGTCTTCTCTGCTCAGTGTATTCCAATCGAATGAGTTCACCTACAACCTTGCAATATCTCTCTACCACTATCCCCGTAGTGGGCAGCTGGCAAATGCGAGCCATTCCTCTCTCCATTTTGAATGAATTCTTTTCGCATTTTCTCTGTTCCACTCCCCTTCTCCTCCTGCAGAACACCAGGTCAAAGTAGTGCGGCCCGTAGACCTTTTCAATCTCGTGAAAGCATCCAATCTAAGAAGGGGCTGACCATTCCAATAGAATAAGATTGGCAAAGTACGTATGAAGTGCTGCGAATAGCTCCTTTGATCTCTTGACTCCTTCGTCAGCCCTTCGTACTGGTCCGTATGCAGAAGTGCAGGAGCAGGAAATCTACTAATATCCCACCATTGAGGAAAGAAATGTTTCGTCGTAATGTTTGTTATCATCAATTTATTGCTAGTCCTTTTCTCTACTCATCGTCCTCGTATCACACCAAACTAACGCAAGCAAAGCAACATTTTGTATTCCGGAGTTTGAATCCGGAGTTTATCAGATAACGTTCACACATTTCTTTTGTATACAAGATGAGTATATATTCACTTCCATCGTCGAGTCTAACATAAAGAAGAATGCAAACAAATATTTGAATATGTGAATAAAGAAAAAGAAATATTTGAAAGAGAAAAATGAGTCGAAACAAGTAAGTAGCAACGTCCGATAGAAAGCTTCGACAGAAGAGCCCCTCTGTTCCCTTCCCATCCATTTCGATGTCTTTGCAACTGTACAAATGCAGAGTGATCTAACATTCAAACTTTATTGCGAAGCTCAGCCGGGTGGCGAGTGGTGCGAAGACACCAAAAAGGAGCCAACACCGGGGTCGCGTCAGCACACCCTAATTGAGCCAATCTAGAGGGCAAGAGGGGTGTTGTAGTAGACGGAAGAGGGATGGTTGCGGTGCTCCTCGAGGTTGCCCTGGGTCCCGTTTCCAATGCGGATCACAGTTCCTGCAAGGGACAGGTTAGGGTATGATACAGTATCCCTCTCCCTCTACAGTATACTCACCGGTAGGTCCCTGCTCGATGGCAGTGATGACTGATCCCGAAGAGTACGAGTTGCGAGCTCCAGGGGCTCCAGAGTTGTCGTAGTACCACGCGCGCTTTCCGTCGTAGTAGATGCCTTCAAAATAGCCATTGAGAAAAAAAGGTGAGGAGTCAGTGGGGATACGGTAGGTCACTCACCGCGGATGTTATCGTAGAATGCGGGTTTGCCAGCGAGCTGGGCCTGGATCTCGGCGGGGGCGAGGTATCTCTGTCCGTAGCCTGCACCGATCAGCTGGCTCTGCTGCTGCTGCTGGGCAATCTGCTGCTGCAAAGGATACGGTAAGTGGAGGCATCGGGAGGGGAGGGGTACTGTACCTGCTGAAGCTGCTGCAACTGCTGCAGTCCCTGCCGATATCCGGCCTCGTACTCGGCAGTGTATCCTCCAGCAGGGAGGGCTGCTCCTGTGGAACCAGCCTGAAGACCAGCCTGGTACTGGGCACCAGAGGCGAAGCCAGCGTTGTACTGCTGCTGGTAGCCGTAGTTCTGGTTCTGCAACGGGATACGGTAGGAGGGAAGAGAAGAGGAGAGGAGAGTACGGTAGGGAAGTGGGATGGCTTACGGAGGAGGAGGCGGAGCGTCCAGCGTTAATGGCCATTGCTGAGGTAGTGACGAGTCGACTCGAGGAAACGAGATGAGGTGTGAGGAGAGAAGGGAGATGAACCCATTTTATACTCGATGAGGGAGGGATGAGAGAGTGGAGAGACCAAGGAGGACACGGCGACTGCCTTTGTGCACGAGGACGTAAGGAAATGAGAGGATTCTCCAGGCCAAATAAGATAATGAATAGTAAAATGATTAATCGACGTGTGAATTTGAAAACGTAAATCGCTTCGTGAAATTTTCGTGATAGTTCTTAATAAATTAATGAACAATAATAACAATTAAAAAATTAAGAAAAATAACATAGTTGACGATGATGTTATGATGCTACCGTAACTATGTACGCGGTGTGGTTTCTTCATCTGTTTTTTACTAAACTTCTGACGGTTGTTTTTAAAACTTTGCCTTTGAAATTTCATGCAAATTTCGCACTGTTATGTCTGGAATTTGATCGGATTCGCTCAGGTATGTACATATATGTCCTATCCTATGAGTTATTTTTATTAATAGGCTAAGTGTTGTTCTCGAGCTCTTTGATTTCAGTGTGGCCTCAGTAGAGTGTTCGCTCGTTCTCTTCACACTTCCATCATGACTGTGACTCCCTCGAGTGAAGGGGAAGGGACCTCCAGCTCCATCCAGATTCCAGCCCGAGTTCGTGGAATGATGTTACTCGACAAGGAGCAATTCAGGTGTGTAGTTCTGTGGATCTTCTTCCTCCCTTCTACGGTTAAATTCTTTTCCAGGGCTTCCTTCAAGTTCCCGATTCTGAGGGTGGAGCCAAAGGAGGTCGGAAGATTGCGTGGTTGTCTGCTCAAATACACGATCAAGCAGTTCGGCAAGTCGATCAAGGTACGACCGTCAAATTCTATTCTTCTTCTGATTCTTTTCTAACTGTTTATTGTACCATTCTTTTCAGCCCATAATGGATTCGGCCGACAAGCAGATGAAAATAATCGTGCTGAATCCAGATGTCGTCAATTCGGACGAGGTTTCTTTACAATTCGCTCATTCTGTTCATGTGACCCATTCAGTCTGCAGTTTAGTTTCCTGTCCATGTTATACTGATGGCCTCAATATTAACTGCTTCTTGTCTTTCGCTGCCACTTCACTAAATGTGTCGTATTCAATGCCTCTTGATTGAGACTCGTCAAGAGATGCTTGCAGCTGTGGGCGGAGCGACGGGCAATGCAGACAGGAAGATCACTGTGAGATTATCCCCACTTTTCATACCTTATATCATCATTCGTTGTTGCAGTTATACACATTTCAAATTTAATACACTGCGATAACTGCATTTTTATGGGAACGATGTGGCACATTTTATCGGGGCTCAACTACAACAGCCTAGGTAGGGGTACTTAGTACGGTATCAGAGGTATATACCGGATCGATAAACCGAGTCGGTGTGGTAAACTCGGCTTGAAATTACAATACTTAAGAATATATTTGAATCGTGGCTTGTATGCCTGTTGTTGGATCAAACTTGTTATTAAATGAGTTACTTTGCAGGAGGAGGAGTTCTCCCTCGGATTCGAGGAGTGGGATCAACGAGCGATCTTCCGTGCTGTCCTGCCCGATGGAATGGAATTCAGGTTTGTACTGTAGCAGTGGAATCTTTAACAGAAGATTGTTTCATATCTAAGAATAGGTCTAGCTAATCTTCTTACAATCGTTTATTCTGAATGTGTATTCCCAGCTCGTTCACTCAAACTGGCCATCTCATCCATTGCAATCTCACCGATGAATTGGTGCCATATGGGAAGATAATCGGGGAGATCCTACTGGCGAAGAATGCCACTTGTCGGTCAGAGATCCACCACTCATGAGTCGCACACATTTTTCTATTTATCGATTGCAGGACAGTAGTGAACAAACCGGACATGATCTCGAACGCCTTCAGAACATTTGAGGTAAACATTTTGCAAATGTTTTATTTTATTTTTTCTGCTGATCTCAACATCAAAACTATTCGATTAAGCGTATTTTCTGCAACCATAGTGTCGTTGTCTGTTGATATTCAAAATGTAAATGATGTAGGTGGAATTGCTGGCGGGAGAGGGGGATTACGTGGTGGATACCATCGAGGACGGAGTCAAGTATCGCATGGATTTCACCAAAGTTAGAATCTCTTATCTTTCCTCTTTCGAAATTCGAGGCGAAGGAAAACACGTATGGTAATTGCCTGGCAGGTCTTCTGGAACTCTCGCCTCTCTCACGAGCATTCCCGTGTGATCAAGCAACTGTCGCCCTCCTCCCTCGGTACGATCGACATGTTGCATTTTCCCCTTAAATGAGACAGACATCGATTATCGAAAGGGGTTTACGATCGATCACTCTCTAGGCAGTTGTTATATTTATTCTTTTGTTATTGATAACTATACAATCGCCTCTAATTTTAGTGTTCGACGCGTGTGCAGGCATCGGCCCCTTCGTGATTCCCGCTGCAAGGAAGCATAGTCAGTTCGAGTTTTAATACATTTATTAGCGATGCATCTAAACTTTCACAATTATCACTTTCACTTTGCTGCTTTACACGAGTGATAATTGAATTGACCTCCAATATTGAGATGCGCCGGAAGTGATATTGGCGAATGACCTCAATCCAGAGAGTGTTCGCTGGCTGAAGGAGAATATGAAGATCAATCGGGTTCGCATTTTTTGTTGCTCAGTGGCACTATAATGGGTACACTGATCTAACTTTTTTTTACTGTTCCGTTAGTTCGGAGCCATGAGCTCTGAAGATGCTAGAACTTAGAAAGTAAATATTGCCACTTCTACAGTAGTCGTTGCAGGTAAAGGAAAGTGCGATCGAAGTATTTAACGAAGACGCGGCTGCATTCATTCGAGGGCCAGTTGCAGAGTGCATAAGGAAGCACGAGGTGAGGAGTACGGTAGATTGAGGGGATCAATGGTTGTGAGTGGTGTGTGGGAGTGCATCTACGGTGGGAGTGAAATGGAAGTGGAATGCTCATTGCAGTCTCTGGCAGTGTCTTCCCGTCCCGATGCAGCTCGCATCATCATGAATCTCCCCGCACTCGCTGTCACTTTCCTCCCCGCATTCAGGTAACCTGCTATATTCCGTCTCACAATCCACCAACACTTACGATTGTAGACCATAGTTGTCCAACACTGGCGGCGAGGTGTTTTCAGACCATGACCTAGTTGAGGGGGGAAGTGCTCAACCATGAATAGGGGGTCATGGTCAAAAATCGATAGGTAGGTCAAGATTAGGTACCATACCCAATCAATAGTACAGTACCCACAGATACCGTATACAACTACCGTAACCCTTGATTATCGCAAACTAACTTTATTTTCAAAAAGTCCTGGTACCGTGTCTAATCGATTGTACAGTACCCAAGTAACTACCGTAACCCAGTTCCGTGGGTCAGATCCAGTTCCTTGGGTCAAACTTTTTTTCTAAAACTCCAAAATCGGGCAAAAAAATAGTTTAAATGTCCTTCCGTATCTCTAATTATTGTAGAATCACTTTATGATCGATTTGGAATTTTTAGAAAATTTTTCGAATTTTTTTGAAAAATGTTTGACCCACGGAACTGGATGTGACCCACGGAACTGGGTTACGGTAGTTACTTGGGTACTGTACAATCGATTAGACACGGTACCAGGACTTTTTGAAAATAAAGTTAGTTTGCGATAATTAAGGGTTACGGTAGTTGTATACGGTATCTGTGGGTACTGTACTATTGATTGGGTATGGTACCTAGTCTTTACCTACCATTGGCCTACCAATCGATTTTTGACCATGAACCCCTATTCATGTTTGAGCACTTCCCCCCTCAACTAGAGGGGGGAAGTGCTCAACCATGAATAGGGGGTCGTGGGGGTCGCCGCCGGCGTGGGCAACTATGTTGTAGACTCTTCCAGTCAACTATTAGTGCACGATTGTTCTTTTGAATTATATAAACAGAGCTTATCCTACACCCTTTAACTGAATAATTGACTAACTGAAAATAAAAACCCGATTGTTGTTTCATCTTTGGAGAAGGCTGAGATGGTAGCTCTCTTCAGAGGAATGCTGCATCCTCCGTCTCCTAGCAGCGAGGGAAGAAGAAACGAGACAGAAGAACCTTTCCCAGTCATTATCTACTGCTATCTATTCGCCAAAGTGAGTGGGAGGGAGGGTGCAGACTTCATACATTCTGGATGCCATCTTTTTCAGTAGCATTTATGTTACTATGTAGAAAAAAGACAAGATGTCTGTCTGTCCGTTCGTCTGTTTGTGTGTTTGTTTGTCTGTCACGCTCTCCGTTTTCGCTCATAACTCGCTTCAAACTCATCGTACGCCTACAACTAGGGTACCAATCGACTCCACTCGGCGAGCTCTTTCAAAGTCGATAATGATTGCGTCATCATGACGTCATATTGCATCATCACTACGCAATATCTCGTTTTTTCCTCATAACTCGCTTTAAACTTAACCTAGAACTGTAATTCCTTGACCAGTCCGATCCCCAGGCTCGGCACTTATAAAATCGATAATGATTGCGTCATCATGACGTCATATTTCATCATCACTATGCAATATCCCGTTTTTTCCTCATATCTCGATTCTAACTCATCGTACACCTACAAGTAAGGTACCATACAACTCCCCTTGACGAAATCTTTCTATTGCGTCACCGATTTCATCATCATTACGTAATGATGATGCAATAATGCAATATCTCGGCTCCCAGCCAACACCCAGACCTCGGACCTTGACCATTCGACTCCCCAGAGTGAGCTCTTTCAAAATTTGGTATTACATCATCATTATGCAACATGATGCAATAATAGATTTTTGGCCATAAATCGCTTCAAAGTGGTCGCCCAGACCCCGGACCTTGACCATTCGACTCCCCAGAGTCAGCTATTTCAAAATTTGGTATTACATCATCATTATGCAACTTGATGAAATAATCGCTTTTTGGCCATAACTCGCTCCAATGTGGTCGCCCAGATCCCGGACCTTGACCATTGGACTCCCCAGAGTCAGCTATTTCAAAATTTGGTATTACATCATTATTGTGCAATATGATGCAATAATAGTTTGTTGGCCATAAATCGCTTTAAAGTGGTTGCCCAGACGCCGGACCTTGACCATTCGACTCCCCAGAGTCAGCTATTTCAAAATTTGGTATTACATCATTATTGTGCAACATGATGCAATAATAGTTTGTTGGCCATAAATCGCTTTAAAGTGGTTGCCCAGACGCCGGACCTTGACCATTCGACTCCCCAGAGTCAGATCTTTCTAAATTTGGAATTACATCATCATTATGCAACTTGATGAAATAATCGCTTTTTGGCCATAAATCGCTCCAATGTGGTCGCCCAGATCCCGGACCTTCACCATTCGACTCCCCAGAGTCAGCTATTTCAAAATTTGGTATTACATCATCATTATGCAACTTGATGAAATAATCGCTTTTTGGCCATAACTCGCTCCAATGTGGTCGCCCAGATCCCGGACCTTCACCATTGGACTCCCCAGAGTCAGCTATTTCAAAATTTGGTATTACATCATTATTGTGCAACATGATGCAATAATAGTTTGTTGGCCATAAATCGCTTTAAAGTGATTGCCCAGACGCCGGACCTTCACCATTCGACTCCCAAATATGCTTCCCAGCCTGCTCTCACTCCCCGCAGCGTGAGCTTTGTGAAAGGCCTCACGAGCCTTTTACAACGTTTTAAGCAGGCTCTCACCAGTCGCTTACAATTATATTTTCATGCATAAAACTGGTGCCAAACGTGGTTGACTGACATTCAATGCGGAATTTATACAAAAATGCTTCCCCACCTGCTCTCACTCCCCGCAGCGTGAGCGTTGTGAAAGGCTCGTGAGGCCTCGGGCGATCCGAAAAAGTTGGAATGGGGCTTCGCCAACGTTTTAAGCAGGCTCTCACCAGTCCTGTACAACATTTATCCTTATCACACAACCCCGCGAACCACGTAGCGACGTAAGGTCGCTAGTTACAGTATCTCTCATCTCACTGATGTCAAGATATTCTTTGACTGCAGGCACACGAGGACGTGGATGCAGAGTGGTATGTGAAGAGAGCGAAGGAGATGGTCGAAGAGCAGATGAAGTGGGAGGGAGTGGAGATACGGTGAGGAGAGAGGGGGGGGGTCTAGTTGCTAGAATGGTGAAAGAGGGCGAGAAAAGAGGAGAACAATAGTGCCCTGAACCAGTGCATGGTAAATAATTACTCCTTTCGCATTGTGACAACTAGAAGATGTATTCATATGCTCATGGTACGCTACGAAAGAAGTAATGGGAATTGATTTGCAGTACTGCTCATCGAGTGAGGACAGTCTCGAGTCGAAAGGAGATGTTCTGCATGGAAATTGTCGTGCCATGGGCATTGATGAGGAGTGAGGAGAAGGAGGTGCGGAGAGAATAGGGAGCACTCATTCACCATCTCTCCCCTTTGATCACCTTCCATAAATTCAACAGTGGTGCTTACTTCGAATGGACACCAATTCGAAAATTCGTTTCTCTTGTGTGCTGAATCCGTTATCATGCCGTAATGATACAATGTTTTTTAAAGATACGCAATGAACAAATTAACCATTATATATACCGCAAACATTTTTCAGGAGGAAGTTGGAAGCAGCGAGGAGCCAAGTGCAAAGAGATCAAAGACCAGCGAAAATTGAGTTTAAAACTATTTAAATATCGTTGTGTTTAATTGTTGTTGGAAGAATCTTATGCATACGGTCAGTTGTTACGTTATTCTTGGTTTGGCTTCTTTGTTTATTCAATAAACTTTTTTTTCTTCGAATTTTCCACATTGCTCTACACATTGTTGAGGTTGAACACCTGATGATTTACCTGAGAGGAAGTCTGTATTTTGTGTTAACTGCTGTAGATAGTGGATGCTTGGGCGATCTCTCGAGTGCAGCTGCAGTAGGGGGAATGCTGCCAGATGGAGACTGCAGCAAGCGAGGTGACGAGTTAAGGGGCCCTTCGAATATCCTTTGAAGAGGAGAAGGTAGCAGATGTGTTGCACATCCTTTGGGCGTCCACCACTAATTCCATCATTTTGTATTTTAAATTGTAGATGGATATCTGCATTTCCATCGTTCAAAATTGCGAGTCTGCGAAGGATTATTGCAGAGAGAACATCGAACAAGTAAATTCATTTTTATTGGTTCTAATATCCATTAGCGATGCATATCTGGTGGTGGAATATCATGCTGCATCTGGAGTAAGCCGGTGGATGTTTGCGTGACTTCATTTATTTGAGTTTCAATGAATCGCGTGTGCACGAGATCGGGCCAGATCTGGCTGCACTCGAGTGGTTGATGGAGTGTGGAGCAACCAAGGTGGGGGAAGGATTCAGGGGAGAAGGAGAGTTAAGGATCCTGCCTCCCATCGGGCAGTCTTACTGGAGCAGATTTCACTATCAGTCTATTACAGTTTCTGATACTGCTCAAGTTGTAGTAGACTGACAGTCAGATATTGATGGTTGATCTCAGGTGGAAATGTCAGATGGAACTGCGATAAGCAGTCAACGAGAGATGCGCACCTACCTCAAGCAGAAGATGGACCCCGCATTGGTGGGCGGCATTCCAATGTTTTCTATATTAATTGAATCAAATCTCCAAATAAGAAACGTATTCAATCTAATAAAATGGTGTTTAGTCCGTGCGTGTCTCTCATGCCTCTTCCTCTTCTCATTCCTCCCTTCGCACTCTCTCTCGTGGAGACAACGCATTCACGAAGAAGTGGCCGAATGCACCCAAAGGTGAGAGATGAAGAGATGGAGAGGAGAGAGAAAGAGTAGATGATCAGGATTAGTAAGAGAGGACCTCGGTGACCTCGGTCGCGAAAGGTAACGTTCCCTAGAAGCACTTTGGACAGCAGGGTTACGTAGTCCTAGCAGTAGTCGGCCTCACCGCACTACACCACCTAGCGTAGTCGTTCACGACTGTAAAATCGCTTGACGTGGCTGCACCTTTACCTTTACCTTTTTAGTAAGAGAGGAATATAAGCAGCCAGAGTGAGAATTCCTCTTCTGTTTCCATTCTCCCCGTCGTTAGCAATTCTCCCTCTCTTATCGTTTCTTAGAATGCAAAGATGAGTGATGGTAGGTGTGTATCTCGACAAGGTGGACGCTTCTGACTCGGCCATTGCCAATGAGGGATTCAAATATCTCAGAGAGGTTCGTTCGCGTATGCATTTAAAGAATTTGTTTTCCAATCATTAGGAATTTGCAAAAAATTTATTCGATTAAAAAACGTCCATTATGGAAATTATATTTTGTCGTTGTATTTTACTCATTGTATGGGTCATACACTAAATACCTGTGATATGTAATAAATTCGACCTTCATTTGAGATGAATTTCTTTTATCCAATAGTCATCATGCAGGTTCATTCCTTACACAAACTGAAGCTCAACTTCTGTGACTACTTCGGCGATGAGGCACTCAGGGAATTGGCAGGGGGGAGACCAGCAAATACACTCGAAGACATTGTGAGTCACTGGATGGAAGAGCTATTACGAATATACACATTCTATATATTGAATGAGAGTACGAAGAATGCGAAGTCTAAAAGAATCCTAGTCTTTTAGACTTCGCAATCTTCAAAAAAGTTCCCGGTATTGTAAATGGAAATGGCTAGCATTAAACCATTTCATTATATTATAATAAGTGGTCGTGTTAAGGAGATAGTTCTGAATCCGTCAGTATCCGACGGCGCCGTCTACTCGCTCACGAGGTTGACTGCCCTCCGAAGGTATGCCATTTCAACCTTTCATCGCAGTTTAAACCAGATTCCTTCACTATTTATAGCATTCTACATCACATCATTTGTATTTTTCAAAAGTTATCTTAATTCTATTTTATTAGGGTGTCTCATAAGTTTAGAATATCCTATCATCACTTTTAAAGTTGTTTTAGATACTATAGGCTAGCGAAGGCCTAAAATATATTCGAAAAAAATACATCTGGCCCAAAAATTGTATACTTGGATTTCGAATTTTCCATTTTTTCAACAAATTGAATAACAGTACAACAAATGTTAATATATTAGTAGATAGTTGCTGAATACACCATGCACATGTGGCTCTCCTAGAATCTATCGCAAGGGAAGTAGAAAAGCAAAACGAAGTGCTCAAAAAATTAAGATTTTCAAAGATTGCGTCATCACTATGCAACGCATGCAGGAGATAATGGCATTGCGTACAATTTCTTCCTCGGCCACTATCTATGTACAATTATTTTTGGTCCTAACGCCAATGACAAACGTAGGAGATGGATTGAAAAAAAATGTGTAAAGACTTACGGTACACCCTAATAATTGAGCCCTTCATAATCATGAGTGTAGTAATCACTCTCAGGGCTCACTTCTACTTCCTTCCCTACGTCTCCAATCGAACTGCCTTCATCAGAGCCATCAAAATCGCCATTCCGAGGCATCTTCCCTTTTTCACATATCATGAGATGGAAATCAAATTTGTTTAGATGTACGGTGACTTTCCCCGAAGCGACGCGCATCGGCTATGGTTACGATGAGAAGGAGTTGGAGAAGTAGATCAATCGATCCGAGAATCACTATGCTAGGAATACAGTAATGGAGAGTAAATGTTTACTTCCTGAGGACCACGTGACTCGTGACTTGCAACGACAATTGAACATTCTCGACATGGTTCTTTTTTTGCTGTTATAGGATTACTGTTGTCTTGTTCTCGGATTTTTTTGTTGAATAGAGTAGATAATAGGTTGTTGATTCTAACTATTATTAATGAGTGTAGTTCTTTGCGAATACGGGTGATTGTAAATCCTTTATCAAACTGTATCGAGCGTATGAAAGGATAAATTATCTAGATTGATCGAAGCGCAGTTGCACTCGATTTCACATTACCACGTTATAGATAGTGGGATAGGGTGGAGGTATTCGTTTGTGCAGATTAGTCTTCCGAGCAGTGGATGGGGACAGCTCCTTTGTGGATGGTATGCCTTGATTGTGATGTAGTGGTAGATGTCTATAGCTGCATCAGAGTGAGACTCTCACTCACATCTTCCTCCGAGAGAACTGAGAGAGAGTCCACATTCTGCTCCCTATTCTCCATTAAGTACTGGCTCAGGGGAGTCAACTCTTCCCCCTCCAATCGTCGTTGCATCGAGGGTACGGTAGTCGAGGTATTCGATAAGTCGGAGAGGGGTGTGTATCCCGTTCTTCGACCAGGTGCAGGTGTGTATCCTGTATTCCTCGTTTCCAGAAATTCCTGCCAGGTTCCAAACCTCGGCCGCTCTTCTGCAATCGGAATGTTTTCTATCTCGCTATTATATTTATCCACTTGAATATCATGGTTGATATAAAATATTCAACTGTATTGGCTGACCGTGGGGGGAATCTTCGTGTTGGGTGGGTGATGACCACGGTTTGAAGTCGTCCATGCAGAAATCAGCGGGACGATCCATCTGAAGAAGATGAGATGGGGGTTCTCGAGGGATGCTTACCATCTGATACTGCATGAGGGGGACACTGGCAGGATAGGCATCTGAGAAGGAGGAGGAGGAACTGTTCTCGTTGCTGCAGGGAATATCGGGATTAGGCAATCAATTGATTGATTCATACCTGGAGGGAGGTGATTGATGGTGGAATGAAGAGGATCGACAGTGATCATTTGAGGAATTCGTGCGATGGAAAGTGTAGTACAACTGTTCGCGATGCTCCTACCAGTTGTGCACAGTAATAAGATTATCTCATGGAAACAAACTCACCCTGGTAGATACACATTCGTGGGTGAGCAAGAACTCGAGGAGCAGATCCTTCTGAAATTCAACTCTCATTCATAATTTTGATACAACTACCATTTCACAATATACTAACGGGGTATGACAGAACCACAACGACCAAAACGCAACTCTAAATATCTCATTCCAGAGTGATGATACATGGTTGGTATAAAATATAATAAATACTAGCGGTGTGCACTTCTGTCATACCCCCCCCCCCCCTAACTGAACTTTTCCGTTCGCACCTCGTTCTCGACTTGGGCCAGTCGATCCTTCATCTGGTTCACTTCACTCATCATTCTCTCATACAATTCCTTGTACATCTTCCCCTGCTCCACTGCCAGTTTCGTGCGCTCCCTGAGAAGGAAGAATGAATGAATGAATGAATGAATGAGTGAGTGTTCCATACTTATCTTGCACACTTCAACAGACAACATTTGGTGGCTACATCTTACTTACGATCATAGTTGACACTTCCATACACCATCTCCACTCTCGATATCAACGATTGTTGCATATTCGAGTGGCATACCTGTGTTTGGCAGCGGATTCGTTGTTCTTCATCCTCCTGGTTGTGTATCGAAGTCTCTCCTTTGGCTCCGTGGGCGTTTTGAGCTTCTTTCCTTTCACCATCCTTATTTCTGAGTTCTTAGTACATATACGTTTGCGAAATTAATTAGTCAAACACTCAAAATATACGAATATCTGCGCTAAACTGCAAACACTCAAATGTTTGGTGTGAATTGGTTTGCTCTCGGGGGCTTTGCACGAAAAAAATTAAATATGATTGGGGAACTCTGAGAATAGACCAGGTTTTTATACTTGGTAAGAGGATGGAAATGGATGGAAAGTGAAGAGTTTCTCAACCTCCCAGTGATCGCTAACTATCCCCTCTCTTCTTCATGTGATCTATCGGTACTCTTCCATCTCCGTTGAGCGAAATGGAAGATAAGGGAAGGCGAAACTCCTCCCTCCCATGGCATGATCTCTACTCGATTGTGTAGTGAGAGATTGTGAAGATGGAGGAGAGTTTGACTTCCCTAAAAATAAGATGAGAGGAGTGAGAGAAAGGAAGGGATTGCTTAGTCACGAGTTAGTAAATTGATTGGTAGTGATTGGTAATCATTTCCCCCCAGTGTCTGCAGTGCAATCTGAGTCATCTTCTGCGGATCCTGTGGGATTGTCAGAGGAGCGAAAGGGCATTTTGGAGGCAGGAGGATTCGAGCCAACGACCTTCCGATCACGTGACGGGTGCTCTAACCACTGAGCTCCCTTGCTCGACTAGACCGGTGTCTCGCGCTATGATCTTCGGGAACTGTTCTGTATCGGGCCTCACACACCCTTACAATCCACAGTGGAAGGAGGAAGGAAGGAAGATACCACACATCCGCGTCACAAATACACCCTAAATTACCCAAAACCGTTTTCCCGAATTCCAAAATGGACATAATTTTCTTCCCAATATCGTGTCGTGCTTACTAAAGAGGGAAAATGAAGATTTTAAAACATACCAAAATGCGCTCGTGTTCATTTTGAATTATGATTTGAGCATCTTAATAGATTTTTCAAATTGGAGGTAGCGTGGAACAGATTGTATTCCCCGTTGTGGTTGCAGTATTTGAATGGTTGTTTATGACCTGCTCGTTCTCAGTCTCAGAGAGAACGCACTTCATATAAATGATATCTGAGTTGTAGGAAGGGAAGGGAAGCTGCAAGGCAACGAACAGTAGTCCATTCACTTCCTTCCTTATCTTTTCCTCCATCGAACTGCATCTATCTACTTATTTTCTTCTAGTCCAAGACAAGGAAATCTCTTAATGCATCTCTGACTTAGTTCAAGAAAGTTGTCATTGTACGTTGATCTTCCATCCTTTCAGAGAAAGTTCAGATATCCTCCCTTCGAAGTATGGAAAGGGGGTTTGATTACTCGATTGCATCACAAATATCCAATAGCACATGCAATAGATTACCCTCAATTAACTGAACTATTCATGTCATGCATCTATAGGAAGAAGAAAGTGGACACACTGTGGCATAAAACCGGATAATTCTCACTAACTTCTTTTATCCCCATTATTCGAGTTTATATTGTTGATATGAAATTGAATTGAGGTTACTGAATTTTGTGAAACTGAGCTCGTCTATTTTAAACTCCCGTTCCACTTTTGTCTCGAGATTGATCACGTTCACGTCCGGTTCAAATCATTCACTCGTAATCAGATTAGCACACATCTTGGAGATGAACAACATGAAGATATCAACGCTATCGAGGATGAGATGAAGACTTCTCCTATTCGGAGTGATCTATCGAGGTCTCAACTCCTGTCCTCCTCTTCCCCTTCTTCTCTTCGTCACACAATCAGGAATCCTTCCCTCCTTCGAGACTCGTGGTCGAACTCAAGAGCGAACTCATCCTCATTGTCATCAGAGTACCGCAAATGAGTTCCACTGGGGGAAATAATTACTTTGGGCTGAGGGACTCACTTCGTTCTTCGTTTATCCATGCTATTGTGAGAAACTTTGAAAGTGAAGTCATCTTTATATGTCCTCAAATTTGTACAGTAGTAATGATGACTTAATGATAAGGTCAATGAATACTCTCTTACAAGGGAATGGTACGCGCACTCGGTAAAATTATGGAACCTGACATATTGGACCTCAATCAGGACCACGAGTACATTCGAAACCTTGTTCCAGAAAATGCGCGATTTTTGTTTTGAGCCAGATAAATCGATAAATGTGTCGGGGTGCGATTAGCCGCACGGGATATATTATGTTCTCCAGTGAGGGAGTTCTACAGTCAAAACAAAAATCGAGCATTTTCTGAAACAAGGTTTCGAATGTACTCATGGTCCTGATTGAGGTCCAATATGTCAGATTAATTTTACCGAGCGCGCGTACCATTCCCTTGTTAGAATAGGAAGTACCCTCGCTTCATCTCTTCTTCCTTTCACATTCATAGTCACGATTTCCATCTCGTTTCGCGTGGTCGTTTATCGCATTCCTCTCTCCACATTCAGCTGGAAGAAGTTGATTTGTGGTCACGATTTGCAACGAAAACGTGGAAAAAGTGCTCGTTCCCACGTCGCCCACCTCCCTCCTCACTCCCTCCTCACTCCCTCCTCATTCCCTCCTCATTCTCACTCATTCTCACTCTTCTCACTCCTTCGCATCAAGTGCCCTCAAGATGAACTGGTGCAGCAGAAATCACGTGACATTGTGCAACTGAACACTGTTTGTTCCTAGTTCCTGCGGGAGCTGATTTTTGAATGATTCTTCTAGAAACATCAATTATTCTCCTAAAGATGAGGTAAAAGAGGCAGTTGATGGAAATGTTTTCTGCGTGCGAGAAATGGCCAGACGGGCTTCGGCTAATAGCCTACTCCTTGAGAGGTTTCCAGTAAGAGAAGGGAGATCCACCTTTCCTCCTTCCTCCTTCCTCTCTTTTGATGCAAACTCCTTCGATGGTCTTCATCTTCTGCAGAATGGACATTATAGTTTATCTCTTCGCATCTGCCTCAATCCTACATTATTCTGCTGCTTTCTTCTATCTGGTGTTGAATATCGCTCGTTTCCTGTCTTTCTGCGCGTGTATCCGAGTCGTTGTCTTCGACATAGAAGACTGTCTTCCATTCTCCCATTTTCTGCCCTAGAGATCGTACAATTTGGTTAGTTCTCGATTATGGAAACGGAGGCTGATCATTCATTCAACAGCATTAGCGGTTCATCCTGTGACTTCAAACATATTCGCAGTCTTGCTCTTCGACGGAACGGGAAGGGTCAAATTAACAAGAGATGCGATGTATCTTTCTCACTCTCTATTCCAATATTCTTCTTTTGTTTCCGTATAATTTCACAATTTCTCCGAAAATGGACAAGAATTTCGCACGATTCGATTCATAATTCACTCAAAAATTCAGGGATGACGCAATTCCTTGAGAGAGAACAGATTGATAGCCCCCTTCTTCTTCTTCCTTCGTCTTCTCTCCTCTGCAGTTGACAACTCCCTCGATGTCTCCCTGTTTCCTGGTCTCCTCTCACGAGTCCTCCTCCTCCCTCCACTCACTCTCTCCTTTCACACTCTCTCTCCAGGGAAGGGGAGATTCTCAGGCTGAAGAAAGTTTCCCTCCATCATTCCCTCTGATATTCAATCCATTCCCTGTTCATCCATCCAATTCCATCGATTTTCTCAATTGTTCCCATTGATTCTTGACCTCACTATCTTCAATTTCTCAGAATATCTCGATGTTCCTTCTCTTCTTCCTCCCCTCTCTCTTTCTGGGTGCATCCTGACCACTCGAAGACAGAAGGGGGAAATTGGAGTGTTTCCTCCCAATCTCTTCTTCTTTTCTTCCCTATTATTTTTCGCGTTTCACTCGTGCCTCCTTCTATCGTATCTACAATGAGGAGATACACTGAACTTTAAAATTTCTGCCGATCGGAATATAAGTTCCTTCTGCATACCTATTCACAGGGCAAAAGCGTGATGGCTGCTAAAACATGGGTTTGTATCTGCACTTTTAGGTGTTTCTTCTTCCCTCGTATTCTTGACTGAACTGTCTACAAAGATCAAAGATCACATCTAGATCTAGAGATAGTCTATCCACTTCGCTCCCTTTCAAATTCCTCATCCATCACCCGCATTTTCTCGCCTTTTTGAGCTCAATTTTCGTGCGTGTGGGAAAATTTTCTGTTCAATTTCAGTGGCGAATGCGAGGGAGAAGAAATGAGTGGATGGGATGCTCACGTGTATTTTTTTCGTACAGAAAAATAAATGAGAAGCTTTTGTAGGAAAAAACGCAGCTAGATAGTTATTCGTGTTGGTCTGCAGTTAGAAAGATGCATGAAGTTGTGAGGAGGAATGACTGGAAGTGACGTAGAAACTCCCTTCTTGATTCCAGTTCCGAGTGTATTTAAGATGAGTCTCATCTTCTTCCTTCTTCTCTTATTCATAATTGCAGACTGCACCACTGTTCTCTCCTTCATTCTCTCCAAGTTCAAATCCCTTCTCAAATGAGATATTCACCTGCCTTTTAGTGCGTTCCCCGAACTTTCTCAGTGAATATATCAATATCCCGCACTCTTTACGTTCAGAAGTCCCGAGAAATAATATTGTAATCGATGGAGGTACGAGTTTTCTCTCCCTTCCATGGGAAAGAGACCGTCTCTTTTCCACTAATGTATTCAGTTTCTCTCAGAAGTTTCCCCTTTTCCTCTTTTCGCTTCTCCTCATTTCCTTCCACTACATTCACCTAATTTCACACGAGGAAGATATAAGAGTGTTCAACACATCTCTTCACTTATTTTATCTCCTCTTCCTTCGAAGAGAGTGAGACTAGTCTGACCCTATGTCCTTGCCCTTCCTCATCTCTCTCATTGGTTACCCTATGATGGTTAACGAATATTTCGGTCGTACATCGCAATGCAGAGAATTACTGTACTTCGGGCTACATGTGCTCTCCTTTTCTGGGATATTAAGAGATGAAGGGGAAGGGATGGGGAGGGGCTGCCTCTCTTGTGACTGGTGGAAGAGAGAGAGAGAGAGTCTCATTCCTATTGTATCGATATGGTCGTAATGACGGAATAATAGAAGGGGAGAGTCAATTCATCAATTGTTACGACATTTTTACGTGACTTCTTCTGTTCTTGAGTCACTGAACAGTTTCTGTTCTCCTGTTCTCCATGCTCCATTTTCATTGCTGTCTTTCCCTCCTCCACATTTTGCGGTGTTTAGATTGTCAAATTTTGAAGGAGAATTTGTTTGGCTACAATTTTTAGGCTTTTCTTCGCACCTCGCACTGTTTCTTGCATAGGTAAGTCTGGCCTGCGAGCATTGATTCGCCCCTTTATTCTCTGCTCCTTCTATCAATATATCTTAGTTGTGTTAGTGACTTTCTCATTTTTTCACAACGAGAAGCAATTTCGATCTCTCCGATGATCTCGAATGAGGGGTGAGGATACTCCGATGATTCTTCTGCCCGAAGGAGGGCGTCTCTTTCGTATGCATTAGGTAGGATGGCAATGAGACTCCCTGCCAACCCACTCAATTCATTCTCTTACTTCGGTCTCATCTCACACGTTGAAGGCCATTTCGGCAGAATTAATTGAACTATTCGCTTTTTGTGTTATATTATATTTATTATGATTTATTTATTTCATTACGAATTCGACAGCATAGTCATGAATATTATTCTTCTCTCGAAAGAGGAAAGAGATAGAGAGAGCGGAAAAGAGTAAACTAGAACAATCACGAGACTAACCCTATCGTAGATCTTGGGAATATTCCAGAGTACATGTCCATTTCATTCACTAATTCTCATCACATTGACTCAACCACACATTGGCAGTTCCCTCCATGTAAGATGGATGACGTCACTCCAATCTCACTCGTCATTATTCGAAGTCAATTATCCTCAGTGCCCCTCCTACAATTCGAATGGGGTTGAATTTCATTGGGATCTACATTCTTCTCTTCCTCTCTCATAGATTATCCCATTGAATCTCCTTTGTGAGATGTCGTCCCCATTTGCCCCCCCTCCCCCCGAGAAGGGAAAGATCCTCCAAATCACCTTTTATTTCTCGTATTTTTCGAGTGTTACATAAAGCTTTTGAACAATTCTTATCAGACAGATTTTTGTAAGAGGATGAGTGCTCCGGGTATTTTTGCAGTATTCTTTTCCAGAGTCTCATCAAGTGGATCAGTACTGGATTCCGTAGGGTATCGACCATTTCAATTCCATTTGCTCCCTTTTCCATAGTGATCTCCTCTCTCCTTCCACTCGCAGCTCACTTCACCTCCAACTTCGTATTTCCTGTTTAGTCCGGATCGGCGATTGAATTCCGTATCTCAAACATCCATTCAAAACTCTAACACGCGTGTTCATGGAAGGATCACATGATAGGCAGATAGATTATGATTGCTCTAAGAATATTAGGGAAATGGACGGAAACAGGTGGAAATGAGTCAAAAGAAGTGAGAGAATCCAGGTGATCGTTAATGAATTCTAGTTAGACTCTCGATGGATGTCCTTCGAGAGATCTTAGACAGCTTTCACTTCGATCCACTTCATCCGATTATCCATGCATACTTCTCCCACTCATTCCCCTTCTATTTCTGATGACTTGACCTCTGTTTCTCTTTTGTTCTCCTCCTCTCCAATTCTCTGTTCTTTCCCTTCTCTGGTGGACAGCAAAGAACAGTTCGATTCTCCATTGTCATTAGAGTCTCCCTTCTCTTCATCTCTCTCCTACAATGTCTTACCAGACACGATTCTGCCTTCCAATTCTCCATTCTCGATGGGATCGAAGAAGGGAGGTGAAGAAGGGAGGAAGTGGTCATCCTCTCCTTCTTCGTTCCATTCTTCGCTCAGAGCAACTAGAGAGTGTTGATATTAAATAGACGCCTATTTCATCAATCTCACGTCCCATGCATATTCGGTCGACGATTTGATTCACGAATTGTTAAGATATCTTTTTTCCTATAATATATGTGTATCATAAATATATGAACATTTAAGGCAAAAATAGTGACAATAGTTAACCTGTGACACTTATTGAGGCTTAATTCCCATGGAGCTATTAGATGTCCTTGTTTCCTTTCCCTTTGTATGTCGTCCTCGATGTTTATGTGTGAAAGGGACAACTTCCGCATTGTAGTCCAAACAAGATGGTAATTTGGGCGTGGAAGGACCACTAAGTCTCTCTGCTGATCCCTCTCTGGTCCTCCAGGAGAATGGAGAAGGAGTCATGTGTCTTCCGAAGTACTATGGCCGTGTAGAGAGAGAGAGAGAAAGTAGTGGAGTTGCAAGCATGAATTTTGTATTTTGAATATTTCCATATAATTATTGTGCTACATTTTGTGAGTGGTTTTAATTTTCCTATTTTATATCATCATAATTATGTGCACTAAGATTGGAATGATCTATTTCCTAATTCCATCGATGGCTCCTTTCGATGCTCCTTCCATCTCCTCATTCAGATTCTCAGTTAATGCATGCAATGATCTTTCGCTTGAAAGTGACTAACACTGTTATACTGACGTGATCCTTTGCATCGTGCCAATTACGATTTATAACTCGCGTAACCTGAGATTAGGATGGAGTGTTGAGTGGTAGAAGGTGTTGTTCACTCGCTCCTTCTCCAGTTCCTTCTGCTCATATCCAATGCAAAATCGCATTCGCACGCCTACTCCGCCTTTCACTCACTTATTTACATTTGTGATGAGTCGACCCGTGATGGAAAGTGAACAACAAACACTCCCATCTTGCTAAACCATCTCAAAGACTGTCAATTCATTATCATTTTTACTATTTTTAGTACCGTATACTGCATTCGCTAAGAAGATTTCACAGAACTGTTCGGCTCTCCCTCTATTTTACTACTCTCACACCTATTTTCTTACTCCGCCCAGAATATAAAGTGAAGTCGAAAACACGTATTAACCAGTGAATTGGATGAGAATGTGAGTGAGAGGGAGAGAGTGATAACTAGCCCTATTGTTAGACTCCCTTGGATGCTCCCTTCGAGAGAGAGAGAGAGAGAGCATCCTTCCACCCACAGAGGGAAGACTCCTCTAGAGGAGAGCACGGATTGGAAGAAGAGAGGGAGTCGAAAGAGATCGTCACTCATGTCAGAAATCATAAGAATCCCCTGGTTGTTGTCGTTCATTCTCCCTCTTCTCAAATGTCCATTTATCAGGTTCCACAGAATCCATATTTTTGGCCAGTTATTTTTTCGTATATCTTCTAATCGATACGTTTTATTTTCCTTCGCGATTTGGATTCATGAGTATCTTCGTCCCTCGATGGTTCTCAATTGAAGGAGATGTTGGAGTCAGCAGTGAAGAGAGCGGAGTGTCTAGTGGGAGGAATTGGAGTGATGAGGAAGAAGAAACCTGTACTCGAGAGGTCAGTCCTTCCATTGGATGGATGTGAAGGAGTGGTTGCAGGACACGTGCGATCTCTCCCTCTCCCCGTCCTCTCTCCCCTTCTTCATCCACTGTTCTCAGTGCACCCGCCAATCCATTACTCAGGTTATCATTTCCATCTTTTACCTAGGCTAGATTTATATTAAAAGACTTATGTTTCTTTTTGTTGTTGTTCTCTTGATATTGTTTTAAAGGAGGAGTAAAGGCAAACGCGCCCGGTTGAAATATGTTTCACTTAGAGGAGAATTCTCTTCAAGTCGCGTGCTCTCTCGCTCGTTGCCTGAGCTTTCCCTGATTTGGCTCCCCCCGCCAACTACCGATAGCTCTGTTCGTAATGGAGATGAAAATTTTGGAGGTTGTTATCGTTGGGGGAGATCTATGCCGTGCATATGAAAGCTTCGAAAATTGAATTTTGCCTTTGTTCCTCCTTTAAATTTGTACCCTGATTCAGTTTGATATTGCAGGAAGCAATCGTCCTCGAGGGGTTCAGGAGGCTCCAATTCGAGGGAAAATTCGAAGGAAGAAGACGGAAAGAAGGTTCGCTCCCAACTAGGGTTCTCTTATTGGAAAATTTGTGTATCACTATCAGATATGTTTCATGTACACCATATAGTTCATATAATTTTTGTATCACTTTCAGATGAAACACATCTGAAAGTGATACAAAAATTTTCCATTAAGAGAACCCTACTCCCAACCACTTTCCATATTCACTCATGAATATCATCACTGACCTGATAAACATGGGTTTTACGACAAATGAAATGAGGGTGGGTGATTTAGGGATCGAAGTCTCGTCCCGATTGCGAGTCTCTCTGGAGGTACTTCAAAGATCAACGAAAGGTACGATTACAAGACAAAGAATACATAGTTAGTGAAAGAAATCTATTGTTCAGAATGTTGGTAAATTAAAAGAAGTGCATAGTTCTTGTGAGAGTCGTACGCGTTCTCATTAGTCCATTCTGCTCTCTCTCATTCACTCAACTCAACTCATGTCACCATTCCATCCCTTTGTCTTAGTTATATTTAAGAAGTCGAGATTGAGTCTGAAATGCTGAGATCACTCAAGAGATCAGGATATATGGAAAAGTTCGAGATGACCGAGTTGTTTGGCCTCCATGCATTTGAAACGACGAATGGCAGAGAGAGAGAGAGAGAGAGAGAGAGAGAGAGAGAGAGAGAGAGGAGGGTGTCAGAAGAGAAGGAACTTCCCTGTCCTCTTCGCCCTAATCACCACAACTATCCAGAGATACATACTGTCCACGGTACTATAACACCTTCCGAGTTCATTCATCCATCACAACCCTGAGCGGCAGTGTTTAGTTTCACTAAACATAGCAGAATTTGGGCAGCCCTTTCCCGTTTACAATTTTTGTTAACCATTTCCCGTTTGTTAACCATTGAATTTTTCGGCTCACTGTTTTGTCGGTCTAGGTGTCTTTCGCCTCAGTCAGCTTCTTCTTCCATTGATTAGAATAATTCGTGATTTGTTCAATTCGATGTCTTCCCAGTCTCTAGCCATTTCCAAATATTGCCTTATTCGAATTAAGGAATGCTTCTCTCAACGCGCAATTCTGGTAGCTTCTCACGAATCTCAGTCCCTCTTATCGAGTGATATCATCCATTCCCTTCTCCCCCCCCCCCCCCCTGCATCACGATCATCCTCATTCGTGTCTCGCATGTGCATGGGGAACGTTTGTCGCTGATTAAATCTACTCAGTCCACATTTTTGTGGCCTGAGTTGACTGGCATTCCCAGGAGAGTTTATGGTGATAGGAGAAGTTAGAGAGGAAAGAGGAGTGGGCAGTCAGAAGAGACTAATGAGCCCATTCTAACGTACTACACTCATATCCTCCCATCCCTTCATTCTTCTACCTAGTGATCTACCTATCTAGGGACGTTAATCACTGTTTACTTATATATTCGTCTTCTTTCATAACAATCTGAGATTCGCGTCAGCAGTAATTTTGGTATTGTGTGATTCTTATCAATTTCACACGCATTTCTCTAGATGGTTTTGCTTTAAATAACCGTACATAAAAATACAAGTTCATTCGTAGTTCTCTCTAACAAAAATAACTAGCAACGAGTGACGATAAGCAATCAAGGAGATTTATCCTCTTAATTTTCGTGAATTTCGTCATTCTCTGAGATACAATCTAATTTTTATGAATAAGAATATCTATGATAGATAGTAATAAAATAGCTACCCTTTTCTCCGATTGCTTCAGTTGTTTACCTCCACATTATCTGTTCGTATCCGTGTACATTTCTGAGAGTATCGATCAATTAGAACTGAAGGATGCCGATTTTCTCCTTTTTCTCTCGTCGAGGCAGAAGGATGACACGGACTACGACTGCTCCACTCAAGGAAGAGGTACCCCCCACCCCAACTCACGTCTTACTCTGTGTCGTGCTATGAAAAGGAGCTCCAGGAATCCTTATAACTGTTAGAAGTTGACAGTTGTCTTCGCATAATAGTAGAAAACCGAAGTGATGAATGACTATCTCAATAATAATCTCGAGATATTCAGAGAAGACGATCGTTCCGTCTAACGAAGGGATTATCCGATCACTTGAATGATTATTCTGAGAACCTCATTTCTCTGACTCATAAAGACTCCCATTGAATCTCTCCTATTCACTCTCCACTCTTGAACGAATCAGTTGATTTCCCTTCCTGGCAGCTGGCCGAACATCGCATTCATCTACATTTATCTTCCTCTCAAAACCTTATCCCCTTGGCTGAGAACTTCTTTTCGTTCCCCTTAGTTACAAGACGGCCCCTTTCGAGTTGAGATCACTTCACTCATCCCTTCTTCTTCAGTAATGAGCACTCCATCTTGCCTGTTTCCCTCTTCTCCCTTCAGTAGTCATTTCTCTCCTTCTTCTCACCTACTGTATCTCATCCACTCAACCACGAATGAGTCAAAGTGCGAGTAAAAGGAAGGGGAAGGCCTCTTTTCCGAATCTCCAGGGGAACGGATCTCACTTTCACTGCCACTTCTCTTGTTATGCGCGGATTAATGGGGTCTTGTTATTGTTCTCTCCCACTCTAACTCTTCTCGAGTACGGTAGGATACTGTACTCCGCAGGAAGAACCGTATCATGAATGGTGATATGACCCCGTAGAAATTGGAACTGCAGCACTGGGGCGACAATTTCCTCCTTTTTCCTCCTTTTCACTACTTTTGTCGGTCCTCTAACCACGCTCGATTCCGTTTATGGGACTAGACTGAAGTAGCTCGAATAGGTGTAAGCGGTGTCTCTTACCTATTGGGGAAATAGCGAAGGGAGTGTAGATTGGCTGCAGTGAATTACGACAGTCATCATTCAGATATTTCAGTCTATCACTTGATCTCTTCAGTCCAATCTCTTTCTCTTTTTGTTTACACCGCAAAGGCTGCAGAAATTAGTAATGGCGTGCTAATAGAAATTGGAGACGCTGAGGGCAGCCATTTTAGTGTGAAGAAGGAAGAGAGAGAGAGAGGTCCTTCCTTCATCCACCTTCTCCCTTCTACTCCTTTGTTCTCACTTTCTAAACGCACTTCACTGAGGTCAGCAAACGAAAAATACTGAAAGAATGGAAATTTGAACATGGTGTTTCATGAATCCTCATCACTATTTTCTTCCTCATCTCTCTCTCCTGGTGATCTCTTCCTCCTTCGTCGTGTAATGTTGTCGATCAGAAGGATCTCCACTTGCTTTGCCCGTCTATTTCCTCCTTCCTTTTATTCCCCTCTCTCCTCGAACACTCCATCAATTGGTCTCTCTTTGGAGGGGGCGATATTTCATTGCACGGGGGCGTATCCAAGGGAGAGGCAAACCTTCTCCCGTTCCGACTCAATGCCCCCCCCCCCCTGACATCGTCCCCGTGGCGATGGATCGAATCCACGTTCTCTCGCTCTCATTCTCAAGTCTCTCTCTTCATTCCACACACTCTCTCGTCTGCATGACTGAATGAGAGAGTAGGCATAATGAAGAAGACGAGATTCTCACTCATTCCAATGCTCATTTGGCCATCTCCCGATTTCTACTTTTGTGCGAGTGTCGATGATGATCATTTTTTCTCTTCTCACTACTTCCGTATCAATTCCTCCCCTCTCTCTCTCTTTTCTCCAATCTCTTTGGCACTTGGTCAGTTCATAGAGGGGAAGTTGAATGAGTCGTGAGTAGTCATGAGAATCGGTCGTTGTTCCACGGGTTTTTATTGCCATTGGAATGGACGCGCCACGAATCACTCACTATCACATCAACATCCAACTTCCCCACGTAATCACATAATCACAATTCGCAATCCTCAGGTTTTTTCCGACAGTCTCTAAACGACGCTTGTCGGGAGTATCCATTTACAGTAAATTTATCGTTCTATTTATCACCTTCTCACATCCTCTGATAATCTATCTAAGTCTCGAATAGATAAGATCTCTCCTTTTGTTCTTTCTCTTCATTTTTTGACAAGTCAAACTCGCGTCAGTTCATACACAATTTCGACACATTTTTCATTCATCCAAAATTCGGAAGGGCATTCGAGCGGCGAGAGTTTAGACACACATCCTATCAAAGGTTTCGAAGGGAAATGAGTAGGAATACGGTGTTGTTTATATTATTGATTCTTTTGAGGATTCTCATCGATTGGTCGGAGGAGGAGGAGTGGTTCCATCGATAGAAGTGACTCCCAGTAGGAGAGTGAGCATATCGAGTCCACTCAGGTCAGTACAATCATTACATAAGATCAATGTTAAAGGAGAATTGACAGCAAAAGAGCTTCAGTCGACGCGAGTATACTTGCATAATGACGAATGAGAGAGCGCACTCTCATTTATTGTGCTTTCACCAGTTGCCTGTGCTGCTGGGCAAATTTTGAATAACGGTATACGATTTATTTGAAAACTGCGTTGTCAGTTTGGGCTAGCTAAATTGAATATTAATCCTCATTTAGCTAAATATTTATGCGTATTCTTCCTTTAATTTGACCTACGCGTCGACGCAATTGCTATTTTGTCCATTCGGTACTTTCCTAGAGTTGTAAGTGCCATGGATGAATAGATGGGGCACTTGTGATTCCCACTCAGCCAATTCTCAATTTTTGTTTCCGATCTGCATTAGAGTTAGTGCGTCAAGCGAATCAACTCCCATTTAGGTACCCCCATTCCTCCCCATCTTTCTAATTCTCACTCTATCTACCGTAGTTGTCCTTCTTACCGTATTCTCTTCCACACACATACACACACATTAGAAATCTATCTATACATTTTAACCGATGGGTTCAGTATTTTCTTCTTTTATTCAACTTTGGCTTCTACTGATTGTCGTCTTCTGACGCCTTTCGAGTACCGGCGATTTTCAGGATTTAGACGCTATTTTGGAGATATATTTCCTCTCGATTCGGAAGTTCCGCCCATTTGTGAAATTGACTGTTAGAAAGAAGGCGACCTAGAATAACACTTCCTTCACACCTTCTATTCCATTTCCATCTGCTATATTCATATTGAGTGTTTAGGTTCACTCGTACGTGCAGTCAGGACAGTCTCGAGTCCATCGAGAGAGTCTGCAGGAAGGAATTGAGGAGGAAGCTACTCGAGACTCCACAGGTGCTGAGAGGGGTTAATCACTTCCACTTATCTCCCTTCTAGAGAAGATGAGTAGAAACATCGAATTTATTCGAATTAACCTTGATCTTCTACCTTTTTATTTCATAACGAAACTTCGCTTTCTTCTATTATGCTGCTTTCAAGTCTTATTGATGTATTGATGTGGGGTGCTTCAGATGGTTCTATGCTGCTAACGCCCCTGAATTATCATCTTGAATTATCCATTCAAAAATGTAAAATATAATAACAGTGAATTGTATTGTACGTTCACTTTGAAAAGACGTTGGGAATATCTCGATTGAGCTATTTCCTACCTCCGCCCCTTCACGCGGAATCGGCATTGAGAACTCTCGTAGGAAAATGTGGGCTTCTAACTTCTGCTCTCTCAAATTCCTCACTCTCTCATTCACTTCTTCTCATTCCATCATATTCATGAGAAGAGGAAAACGCTTCCCTTCAGAAAGAGAGAACGAGAGAGTAAGGGAGAGTGAGAAGGCGAGAATTCGTCGACGACGATTCACGCACCTCCTTTTCAAGAAGCAATTGGGAAACGTCAGAATCTATTGCACCAAGTCACAAATACGAGGAGTTTTGCCTAATTTGGTAAACGTCGTCTTCAGTTGTGCACCCTGACACATGATGATGCAGAGAGAGATGAGGGATGCATCTTCGAGTATATTCAGAGAGGCGAGAGGCGGATTGTGCATTGAGTCGCAGTGAGAAGGAGACCGGAAAGTGGTGTCCCCCCCCTCATATCTCCCCTTCTCAGCTGTTGACTATGACGAAGGACTCGAATTGTAGTGCCCTATCTAGGATAAGGAATGGGTATCTCCTATATTATGATATCTCACGGACGGAATTAGAATGGAAGGAACTGCCTCCATCCTTCCCTTTGCCTCCTCCACTATTTATTCCCCCTCACAGCTCATCTTTTTCGATTCAGGAGGTTAGAGAGACGAGGGAGGCGCGAACTAACTTATCATTCCACCATGAAGGAAATTGTTTCATGAATATCTGAAGACTCTTCGTTTCTGGGAAGTCGCCAATTCAGTGGCTCTTCGCTCGATTAGATCCCCCCTTATAGCCGTTTCGTGCAGTTTCGCATTGTAGGAATTGGTCGTTAATGAAAATTAATGCAGCATGTCCCATTATCTTATTTGATCTTCAATCACTTTCGAAATTGATATTGAACTTGTGTATACTTGACCTTTTCCAATCGAAGGAAGGTAACTGGATTGTTTAGGAAGCGGGGATGTCACTGCTGCCTTCGCCCGCTATCGCCATGTCTCCTTCTCTCTCCGACATTGGAAGATCGAACACCAATCCAGAAGGTACGGTACAATTGGACTACGATAGATATGATACATCCCTTACAGGAACTGCTTCCTCCCCGGTAGACTTGAGCAGGCCAGCGAGTGTTTGCGTATGTGTCCCACTTTTTATCGTTTATTAATATTTTGGATAGCCTTGAACGAAGTCGTATCCTATTCAATAATATCTATTCCAGTAAACTGTTTTCACATTGTTTTTAGAGATTATCTAGACATCTAGAAGTTACAAATATTAGCGAGCAAAAAATGTCACCAAATATCACAGTACATTGTAAATTATATGATATATTTGACTCACACAGCTGTGTAATGATTGAATTTGAGTTGAAACGATCAGTGGGGGACGTTCGTGATCCGCCCTCTCCCACTAAGAAGACACTTAGTGAAGCAGTCGGTGAGTAAAGAAGACCCTTCGAGCATCAGCTATCACCCATCCACATTCCCCCCCATTCGCTTACTTTCGGAATCACGTAGTTATGCCCAGCTTATCCTTCACCGAGATTTCCCTGAAACATTCTAGTAAATCGATTCTACTCTTTTCTTTTATGTGAACCCTTTCGTTGAAAATTCAAACAAATCTGGCAGTCAGTTGGCATAGTGTAAAAATTATAGTTATCTGAAAATTTGTGATCCAATCCGATCTATGATTCTTTCACAGAGCATTTTTAACTTTCCAAATATGTTTAAAAAATTATTAGACTTTTTCATTAAAAAAGAAATATACTTGTGTGAGCGCCATTCAATTCAATGATAGCAATAATTATTACCAAATTTTTGCTATCTTGACTGATCAGTAACTAAATTGTCAATTTTCGACATGACGCAGCCTGAAATCAACGGATGTTCCATGAACAAAAAGAGTGTTTCTATCGTCATTGGCGAGTCATCAAAATCTCAGATAACCTAAAATCGAAGATTTACGGAGAATCGTTATTTTTTCACTTGATCGACTCTAATGCAAACTCAACAGTCAATTTTCGAAAAAAATCATATCTACCTACCACTATCAAAAAGTTTACTTGCAGGTCTCACAGCGTACCAACAGAAGCTGCTGATACAATGCTGGCCGAATATCTATTCCACTGGTCCAGGTAGGATAAGGAGGAGGAACTACCATTATTATTGTTTATTCTAACCTACGGTATGAGATAGAGAAACAACGTCATCATTTTGGGCTGCATTGCATTCCTTTTCCACATTAGGGACACGAATGAGACCAGAAGAGAGAAGAAAGTGATTGAGGTGGTCAGTTCGCCTCAGCGATCTTCAATCGACTGCAGACTAAGTGTCCGAAGGCGAAGCAACTCCTGGCCAAGGTACCACAGCTCATCTTTGATCGAGAGAGAGAGAGAGAGAGAGAGAGAGAGAGAGAGAGAGAATATCCGTGGATCTTTCTCCTCAGGCGAATGGAGTGGCAGTCTTTGCCAATTCGGACATAGACTGCACTGCGATGCACTCGCGGGTCACCATCGAACTGATTGACACAGCCATCAGGTTGATCTTTGATCTTCTAGTGACATCTCTCTTTAGAAAGAGTTATGTTTAATCTACTTCGTACTCGAATTGCATGTATAGAACATAATTGAATAGGTTGCCAACCTACAATAGGAAATGTGCTATAAAAGCAAATTGATTAATAAATGTGCTAAATTGCAGAAACCTCGACGCGGACAGTACCAAGCTCACGAATTATCTAAATGAAGTGAGAGATGTTCTTTGATCTTAATGGGATTTAACTTGTTGAATTTTTAAACATATGAAAACAGTTGTCTTTCGCAGGTCGGGCGTAGTCATCGCCATCTCCGACACGAGGGACTCACAATCGGAGTGTGGGACGATCTGGGTACGGTAGAACACACAATCGATCGCCAACTGACCTTCTATTTCAGCCGATGTCCTCATGGATTGCGTGTGCAGGTACGACGCGGTGAAGAAGCACAAGGTTCGTTCGACTCCCTTTACCCTTTTCGGGTGTTCATTCATTCCATCCTAGTGTATCCTATTCCAATACAAAGTGTTATCACTGCAGGAACTGAGACGAGCCTGGCTCGCGCTATTCGCATACATCTGTGATAACATGAAGAATGTGAGTATCAATCTCATTCTACATCGAAGAGAGTGACAATAGGAAGGGAAATGTGCCCTGCAGCTATTCCTGCTGTGTGAATGAACTGTATTGGCAGGGTCAAACCATCTTCCGGTCTTCCTCCAGCTACGAGATCACTGACAATGGAAGTCCCGTCTCATCCATAAGAAGATGATGGATACTCAGTTGATTTTTGATCTTAAAATTGATCTCATAGGATCTCAGTATTCTTATGATCTTCAGTTGATTGATATCGTTGTTATTCATATAAATATGAGATCAATTATTGATCTTCTCATAACATATTTGATCGCATTGTAAGTTGTACATACCGTATTTGGATTACAGTAATCTCGAATTTGCATCATCAACTATGTTGAGATACCAACTTTCCTTTACTGACCATGCCATGTTTTCAGATTTTATGCAAGTTCCGCTGTTCACATTCCTCTGACATATCTAAACATAAACGTTTGCGTTATTCATACTCGATAAAGGACGAAAATATTTATTTGTGCATTGCTTGTTCTTTCAACAAAAATTTTTGGGTAAAAATGGGAGTAAATATGGAGACCGATATTTTAGTGATTTTTCATCAATGATGATTAATATAATCTAATCTTTTAATAATCCAATATAATCATTTAATAATGATACCTGATCCTGTCGTGTGCCTTTGCTAAACAACGGACAATGAAACGCCCACAGACCCGGCTCCGAGGGCGGCTGTCTCTCCGTTCTCGCGCCCCTCTCGCCTTTTCTGTTGACATTTCCCCCTTCTTTCATGATCCATCGTTGCCGCGTTAGAATACAGTATCCTTCTAATAACTCACAGTAGCCTCAGCCTGATTTCTCTTCGATTTGACTTGAGTTTACCTAAATGTATCCGATGTTAGCTCTAAATGCCGCGGCTGTAAAGCACTCCTAATCAATGAAAGTGATAGCGCGTACGGTCGAGAGTGAGTTAGATACTGCGCGCATACCCCTTCCCTCAACTAGTTTCATTCCTTCTTTCTCTACCCTCTCCCAACAACAGTTTCTCTGCCCGTTAAGGGTTGATCCGCGATCGTTCTGTATACTTTAGACATAAATGACCTCTAATGCAGTTCGGTTAATGCCAGATTGTATCGGATCATCCCAGATTTTCGCCCTCTTCTATTATGAAATATATCCTCTTTCCACTTGCTAATCGCAGCAAGTCGAATTATTATTCTCTACGCCCATATCGTAGGGGTGTTAGTCATGCGGGAACGGTTGTGTACCTGGCCAAGTCGTCCACTATTTGGCCTTACTCAGTGCACTAATATCACTTGGATAACCATTTTCATCTTCGCTTTATCTTCTTGTGAACTCTCTCGTAGTGGGGGCATTGGAATGGCAGCCAGCTGGCCCGTAGTATCTCCCTCTCTCCATCTCTCGTTATCCCTCCCTCTACTCCCTTCTCTCTGCTCATCCCATGTGTTCAGTGATTGATCGTTTCCATGCCATGAACTATTCGATGAAAGCAAGTTCTTATCTATATTTTTACGTCATTTCTAGATTAGTAATTCAGAAGCTATTTGTGGACATTTACCATCCTCTATCACTGATCACCAATTGAGTCATTTATCTTTTTTGAGGTGATCGAATTGTAAACGATGATCTGTGAATTGTCCCTTTGCCAGAACACTTGACATTAGAAACCTTTCCACTCACTTCTCAAACTCGCCTCGTTATTTCGCAGTTCATCCTCAGTGTGTGTGAAATATTGAGGCTACTTTCTCTTATTGCCCTCGCTCTCTCTCTCTCTCCTTACTCATTCATCATTTCCGTACCATGACTCATAGAGTGGGAACTCCCTTCATCTCCACTCACTCTTTCACATTTCAGTGATGCCTCAGCATCGAAATCCATCCTGATAGAGGACAACGATCGAGTGTCAGGTAGGAACCCGCGGTAATCGATCACTTCTTGACTAAACGATTCTGAGATGTTCTCGATCCAATTTAAGAGACTGCACCTAATTCGATTATCAGTCAATGGGGAAGTAATGGAACAAACCACTCGATGTTAACTAAGGAATCCTTTTTTTTCGAAAAAAAGAGTTAATGGATTAATTTTGTTTAAAGTAGGAAAATAGGGTGGGGGGGGGGCGTGTGTATTGTATAATTAATGTCAATTGTGAAGCTTGGTATTAACTAAAATGATTCAGTCATTATTGATGCGATGTCATCTCAGATAATGGTGGAGCCTAAATCTCCACGGTCGCCGCCCTCGACCTCCCACACTCTCGCCTCC
Source organism: Pristionchus mayeri (assembly GCA_036245805.1). Taxonomy (NCBI): domain Eukaryota; kingdom Metazoa; phylum Nematoda; class Chromadorea; order Rhabditida; family Neodiplogasteridae; genus Pristionchus; species Pristionchus mayeri. The sequence goes on from BTRK01000006.1 coordinate 30,739,256, forward strand.
TGTGGAGATGCACTCGATGAGAGGGTTTATAGGGTGAGATAATGCATTTATTCTACTACCCAGGTACTACTTCTTTTCGCCTCTTATGTAACGTACGATTTCTGTCTGAAATGGGAAGGTTGTGTATTGGGCTGGCCACGTGACAAAATTATCCGTTCTAATCGAGCGTACGTAGGAGAGGATCATGTACAATAGAGAACTTGCGGCTAGTTCACATTTGATTTTCAAGTCGACGATCTATTTTTTAAAAATTGTTCTCATTATTGTGGACCACCTTAGGATAGTAGGGCTGAGTGTTGTGGAGGCGGAGGGGTATATCGAATTCCAGATGTGATTAAAGGGATGTAGGTAGGACCATTTGTAGAATGGCCGAATTAGGATGATATTCGTGAAGGAGGATGACTCACTCTTCTCATATTCATCTCTCAGGCGATCAAGGAGAAGCATCCCGGGATGGAAATCGACGCCGATGCTGTTGATCACATTCGGAATCTCATGGAAAGACTACTCAGAGAGGTCCGATTTCTTTCGTCCTCCGCTCTCCCGTTTTATGGCAACTATGCATCAAATGCGCGTCATTTTTCCACGCAGATAACAGATTGTTAAAAAAGAAATGAATTCTAAACGGAGTGAGGGGCAATTACTGATTGGCTAATTCGCAATTCCTAATTAGTTTGGAGATAGTCCATGTCCAGTTCTTCTCGAGCAGAGGTGATATACGCACGATGAATCACTTAGCATGTCTCAAGGTTGCTTCCAAGACGGAAAAATGGAAAATCAATGATGCACCCTTACAGATTATGTCTGACAGCCCGGGAAACGTTTACGAATTGGAAAGAAAGTGTGCAGCTCTCTTCTCTCAACAGAAAGTGCAGGAGATCTACCAGGTATACTGTAGGAGGTGAAAGATTACGGTAGTTTCAATCGATTGTTCATGTGATCGAGATACTATTGTTAGGGACGACGGGGTAATGATGGCTCCCGATGATCATAGATCAACATTTCATTTATCATTACAACCATTGAAGCTATCTGACCTCTGACCTATCCTCATCTAGTATTATCGTTTGACATGGTAAATATTGATAACTATTGATATCTAGAAATGGTCGGATAGCTGTGATCGATGGAGCTCGCGGTTGCATCGAGCGATTGTGGCGAAGGATCGACAATTGCACGAGAGACTCATTCAGTTCATAAAGGTACGGTAGTGGGAAGAACAGGAAGAAGACGGGGAACTTCTTGGATAAATGATGTATAACTATAGAACGGACGAAAGGTCATAAATTGTATTTTATTTCCGCTTGTAGTTCAACTGTTGCAGGAGACTTTATCGGGTGCAGTTCGTCGAGATGGGAAGGAATTGGAGAGGATGGCACTCTACTTACTCACCAGTGTCGACTGCCTCGCCGTCGTACGATCAACTCTTTATTTAGTTTGCTACTATTTGAACCATTCTGCACTTTGAGTTAATATACATTGTATGCAACAAATTAGAGCCTTTCGCATTCAAATGATACGCGAGACAGTTCTCGTTGTTGTGGAAATCTTCCTTTCCATTTGACTAAATGATAACTGAGCAGGATCTCATCACGTGGGTGGGCAATTACGTGAAGAAGCTTCGGGAGTCGGGAGTGAACATCACCATCTCCCTCCAGAATGTCAAGATATCCCTCCTCGCTGATCCGGTTAGCGAAAGGGAAGGGGATTGATAGCGGTGGGGGGGGGAATTATAATCTACTGTGTTTTCCAATCAACTGTATTATTATTGTTTGTTTCACTTACTTAGGTTTGCTAGAGAAACTGGAATAACTCACGAAGGTGTCACCGAAGAAGAGGTGGTCTTGCAGAGTCTGATGCAGTTGAACGAGGTGCTCCATCGAGCAGACGATGACGTGGGCAGTGGACAGAGTGAGTGGACCTTGATGGATCCATCTCCATGAGTGGGGCTGACCTTCCATTTGACAGGTCTCATCTTCGACTTCGATGTGTCTGATCAGATGTCCCCCAGGGCGATGCTCAAATTGGGAGCTGCCAGGAGGAATAAAAGCTACCAAGAGGTATGAGAAAAGAAGTGTATGGTCAAATTCCACCATGTTTACAAAATCGAGAAAGACACTACTGTGAGATATTTATTTACGATAAAATTCGCTTCCAAAGCACTCAGCTTCATTTGTGGGCCACTGAATTTCACTGGGAAAAAAAAGTAATTTCAGGCGACGGCTCAATTTCTCTCGGAGGAACGGGCGTATCTGAGAGAGTTGAACATGCTCGTCAATGTGTTCTTCAGAAAATTTGAGTCTATCATCGACAAATGCGACGAGGTGGGGAGAGGGTTGAATCGATTTATCGATTGAGTGACATGGACATGAACACTTTTATTGTATCAAGGGCCTGAAAATGCGAAAATGATCTGTTCTTGATCAGTTACTCAAATTTAATATTTGCTTCTTTCTTGATTTCAATAAATACATATTGCTATAGACGTACATGGACGACATCTTCGGGAACATCACTGAATTGCACGAGTTGAGCAGGAAAGTGGAGAGGGCGATCGAAGATGCGAGGTGAGGAGGCTTCTAGATGGACTTACTTAGAGGGAGAGTGCACTAATTGATTAATAAGGGAGGGTGATCAAATGATAGATGCTCTATCTAACTGCCTCCTTCTCTTGAGGGAACTCAACGATCCCTTCTCTGCGGGTGCTGGTCTATGGGAATTGGCGGAGGCGAACGAGTTCGACGCCTACCACCAATACGCTGTGAGTACTGACAAGATATCCGAAAGGGAGAAAGGAAATTGCAGAAGCACATTTCCTCCGGCAAGTACCTCGATATTATCGCCAAAGTACTCACTGTGCGCAAATACGCACGATTCTTCGAGGTTTTTCTTCTCTTTTTATTTTTTTAAACATTTTTAGTTACTAATATCTTATAATTTCGAAATATATTATGATAATATATGAGTGACTATCTGAGAGGACTGAGTAATTTCACCTATAGGCCGTACAGCGAAAAATAAAGTGCTGATTTTAAGAATTCCCTAGGGGTAACTTTTCGCGTAGAGTTCGAAAATCGACCTTAGAAAGCCGTATCTCTGACCCCTCATTTCCGGTGTCGCGCTGTAGCTGGGTGGTCGGTTTTTGTATCTTTTGAACGGCTCATCCAAACCCCATAAATGCATAGTATTTCTGAAAGATCTCGACGAGATAAGCATTTTTGCTGTTGGAAGTGTCGGGCTAGCTCATCTGTGGAAAAAGTTAAGGCCGTTTCAAATATAATTTTTTCCGTCTTTTTGCCGTCTTGAAAAAAGTTTTGGGAGGTGACGTTTTTTCATTATGTGCATTAGAATCGTCATGAAAAAATACCCTAGGGCCAAATTTTCTCAAAAAATTTCGTTCCCCGGCGATGTTTCCTGAGGCTCGCAATATGCCGCAGTACAGATTCTCCGAAAATTCAAATCAATAACGTTCAACAGAAAAACACCACATTCACTCTCATTGGGTGTCATTGATGTTAATTGCTTATATTAAATATATTTTGAACATTTTGAGCATCTGAAATCGTATCTAAGTGGACATCAGCTTGATTGACGGTGGTTCAATTTGATTTTACCCTCTTGTACACTTTTTGCCTTTGTTTTGACAACGATATCTCAACAATCAAAGGTACTGCAGGTAACATGTATTAAATATAATGCATATATGATATTATAATTAATACTAATTTGTTTCGGAACCATTTCTGTACATTTCAAGTATATAGTAGTGCGTAATTTGCCAATTCCGGGTTCCTGCCGCATCAATTCCTACTCAAAGCGGGCTCAAACTTAATTTTTAAGCGCTCTAACGTGAAAATTCGTATTCTACGAGTGAAAATACACCAAGATATTATGATTTCATATGTATCCATAATTTCGACATTTTCACCCCCTACTACCCCAGGGGCAAAAATATGAAAAATATTTTTTTCTTAAATTTTACTTTTTGAACATTTTTTCTGGTACATTTTCACTCGTAGAATACGAATTTTCACGTTAGAGCGCTTAAAAATTAAGTTTGAGCCCGCTTCGAGTAGGAATTGATGCGGCAGGAACCCGGAATTGGCAAATTACGCACTACTATATACTTGAAATGTACAGGAATGGTTCCGAAACAAATTAGTATTAATTATAATATCATATATGCATTATATTTAATACATGTTACCTGCAGTACCTTTGATTGTTGAGATATCGTTGTCAAAACAAAGGCAAAAAGTGTACAAGAGGGTAAAATCAAATTGAACCACCGTCAATCAAGCTGATGTCCACTTAGATACGATTTCAGATGCTCAAAATGTTCAAAATATATTTAATATAAGCAATTAACATCAATGACACCCAATGAGAGTGAATGTGGTGTTTTTCTGTTGAACGTTATTGATTTGAATTTTCGGAGAATCTGTACTGCGGCATATTGCGAGCCTCAGGAAACATCGCCGGGGAACGAAATTTTTTGAGAAAATTTGGCCCTAGGGTATTTTTTCATGACGATTCTAATGCACATAATGAAAAAACGTCACCTCCCAAAATTTTTTTCAAGACGGCAAAAAGACGGAAAAAATTATATTTGAAACGGCCTTAACTTTTTCCACAGATGAGCTAGCCCGACACTTCCAATAGCAAAAATGCTTATCTCGTCGAGATCTTTCAGAAATACTATGCATTTATGGGGTTTGGATGAGCCGTTCAAAAGATACAAAAACCGACCACCCAGCTACAGCGCGACACCGGAAATGAGGGGTCAGAGATACGGCTTTCTAAGGTCGATTTTCGAACTCTACGCGAAAAGTTACCCCTAGGGAATTCTTAAAATCAGCACTTTATTTTTCGCTGTACGGCACAAGGCTAGTTCTCTCAGATAGTCACTCATATATTATGGTAAGTAGAAGAAGAGAAATATTATTTCTGTTATTATTTCTTCTATCATTGACTTTTAGGGGGAGGCGAAGCAGTACACTCGTCAACGAGAAATATCTGGGGCAGGTGGGGAATATTCACTCGAAGCAATCCCCCTTATACCATTTGGATTTACAAGTATATATTTTGTAGTAAAATACTCATTTGAGTGTAGGTCTTCGTGCAGGTGCCTCATCGTATGCTGCCTCTTCTGCATCTGCTGTCGCCACGAGTGCCAGCTTCTATCTGGCTGTCAGGTACGAACCACTCTTCTTTGATCTATTCCTTGTGTTGGTTGAGCAATGACAACCCATCTTGGGAGTAAACTATTGGATGCTTCTCAGATACGTGCTCCCTCAGCTGCTTCTCGTCCCAATCCTCCACTTCTTCAAGTACGTCGAACACTGCACGAGACTGCATAATATGAGTCAGAATGAGGACGACAGAGGAGATCTCGCGGTGAGGAGAAAGGGGGGGGGATATTGTTAGTCCTATATAGCTGTATTATTTACATTATGCACATTTTTTTAGAACGCGAATATGCACTGAAGGTTTGGGAACCTTCTGGGACGGAATTTGGTGTATATTGTTGATGTTTTAGAACACTCGTAACACTCTCACTGCACTGGCAGTACGAATCGAGAAGACGTGTGCGATGAATGGAACGATTCAGAAGAGGATGAAGATGTGAGAACATCGCCATTTATATCATATCAACTCATTCCACACGTATAGCAACTATTCTTAGGGTATATGACGCCGTACTTCTAAGGACCGGACAACTCATTGAAGGGGTCAGAGCAGTGATTTTTCGAAAACTTGGTTTCCGGGGTAGTTTTTGCATGCTGATGACGATGGTCAACTCCATTTCGCGTCTTTTACCATCTTTGTTGCGATATGGGTCTCGCTCGAACAACCATTTTTGTAGTTTTTCACGTCGTTCTCGGTTGATATGTGTGCTAGGAACACGAAAATTCGATCCCAGGGGTATTTTTTAATTCTCTACACGATGAAATAAATCTAATAATCCTATTGGAATGCCTTCACTGAAATCACTACTGCATCTAGGTCTAAACCTCAAAAGTGCATTAAGCCGCTTTGCATGGATATTTGTCTCACTGTCAAATGGCCATAAAACAATTTTGGTGCGAATCGATTATTGGCTTTTTGAGAAATCATCATTTGAATTTTCGGGGGGAAAGCATCACATTATGTGCGCATTGGATGGACAGAACAACAATCCTATCTCGACTCCAGCACCGAAGGCCTTCATAGCGCAGTTGGTTACGCGTTTGCGTTGAGAGCGCGCATGGATTCTTTTGGCAAGTTCGATCCCAGCATGCGTTAAAACACTTTTGCTGATTTTTGTGCTCATATCAGATAGTGTGCGACAACGCAATATGCTACAAGAACATGCCTCAATGTTAGTATGAAAAGAATGAGAAATAAATATCACCTTCCATATTGTTTAACATATTAAAAAGGAATTGACATAAGCTATAAGGAACACGTGGGGAATGATTATACGGCATGTTGCGTTGTCGCACACTATCTGATATGTGCACAAAAATCAGCAAAAGTGTTTTAACGCATGTTGGAATCGAACTTGCCAAAAGATTCAATGCGCTCTCTCAAAGCAATCACGTAACCGACTGCGCTATAAATTCCTTGGGGGCTGGAGGCGAGACAGGATTGTTGTTATGTCCATCCAATGCGCACATAATGTGATGCTTTCCCTCCGAAAATTCAAATGATGATTTCTCAAAAAGCCAATAATCGATTCGCACCAAAATTGTTTTATGGCCATTTGACAGTGAGACAAATACCCATGCAAAGCGGCTTAATGCACTTTTGAGGTTTAGACCTAGATGCAGTAGTGATTTCAGTGAAGGCATTCCAATACTAATATTAGATTTATTTCATCGTGTAGAGAATTAAAAAATACCCCTGGGACCGAATTTTCGTGTTCCTAGCACACATATCAACCGAGAACGACGTGAAAAACAACAAAAATGGTGGTTCGAGCAAGACCTATATCGCACCAAAGATGGCCAAAGACGCAAAATGGAGTTGACCATCGTCATCAGCTCGCAAAACTACCCCAGAAACCAAGTTTTCGAAAAATCACTGCTCCTGTGTTTGTCCGAGTCTTATAAGTACGGCGTCATATGTGTTCTAAAGCTCTGAAATGACTGTGCAGTGAACAATCGGCGCGCCTGGCAGCAGACAAAGACCCCGGTGCAGGGACTTCCTTCGATCGAATACTCGATGTTAGCTGTTACCATTTTTGTGTGGATTCATTGCGAATTTTGCATTTTTAATTTTTTTTTCTTCGCTTGGAGATAATCTGAAACAGAAGTGCATTTTGTCGAAAAAATGTATGCTTCTATTCTACCCGTTTTCGTACATCATTATTTATCTATTTAGGAGGAAGTTGCATCGATTATCGATTTATTGTTTCCCTTTATCTTAATTTTGTAGATCGAACGGGGGATTGATGGATACATGGGAGAACCAATCGCCCGTACGTGCAGGGAATTGATACGAGAAGGGGACATCAGGATGGTCCGTCCCAGTGTCATCAGTCTCACCCAAGGTATGCCAAAGGGGACACACAAGGACTCAAACACTTTCATTCTCAACTTATTTTGTGTTAAGAAGATTGCAGAAAGTCCTTTTATTTTCTCTCAATTAAATATTTTTCTTTCCTTAGAATCCCTCCGTCGACGTTGGTCGACTGACAGGCATGTCTACGTCTTCGATCACCTCATAGTCCTCTGCAAAAGCCATAAGAGTGGATGGAAATTCAAGGTTTATCTCCCCCTCCCCTCTCCCTCCCCTCTCCCTCCCAATCTCCCCTCTCTCTCCAGGATCGTCTGGCACTTCGATCGGCGGATATTCGGGATCTCGAGGACACGGAAGTATTACAGAATGCCTTTAAGGTGGAGGGGAAGGAGAAAGGGACGGGCAAGGGAGGGACTGAGGCACAGAGGTCAGTCATTCTACTCTCCATCGGATTATTGCATTGTGGATTCATAAAGCTGAAACTTGGGAGAAAAGAGAGATGATGATGCTCCTATGATAGTTCTTTGTTGCAGGCTGTCTCCATTTACTTTATTAAACTTTTCAAATGATTTTGCTAATCTTATCCAGCTGAGTAATGATACCTTTTGAGGACGTACGCGTACACATTCGTGTGCTCGTCCCCAGAGGAGAAAGAGGCGTGGATGGAGGCGATGATCGGGATTCAGAGTAGGAGGTACCCTCAGTCGATTATCAAAGTAGGATTCGATGGTAGTGTGAATGGTGTCTTGCAGTCTCCTCGATCGGATGCTCGATGGATATCTGAAGGAAGAGAAGCAGAAGGTCGATCTCACCTGTATTCTCTTACTACCAATCAGTTTGAAGCTTGCTAAAACTTTGACAAAAATTTATTAAGACCCAGTTTTATAATTCGTTTGTATAGGTGAATACTTTAATGGAACTGGTTGAGGTGCCTCTGTTGATGCCCCCATGCGACAATTACCCCTTCGCAGAGCCAGATTCCGATGATAACATCGTGTTCGAGGTGAGCAGTCTGTGATAGAAGAGTCGATACCAATCTCACAATTATTAATTATTGAACAAAACCATAGATCGAAAAGTAGGTAGATATCGACATGTCAGAAAACGTACCCACCGTTAGCAAACACATCGAACTTTCTTCATCACATTTTCGGCCCCATTGAATAAATAAATACAAACGTGGTCCCGTTCTGCGAAAACGTGCCGCAGCTGAGAAAAACTCACCGCAGTCTCGAAATCCGATTTTCACGTTATGATTAGCGGGCACGTTTATTTTACCCGGTGATGAGCACAAGGTAAAAATTGATACACCGTTGGATAGAGGACGTCGAGAATAATTAGAATCATCAAAATGCGGCACGTTTTTCTCAAAAATAAATAAAATATAAATTTTAAACTATTTGCGCAGCATGGCTTTTCGATCTCTGAACAAAACCATTGCACGTGGGTGGTGCACTTTTGGTTGTATTGTGTCTCTCTCCTCAGGACTACACGTCATCCAGTGGAATGCCCGTTGTGAAGCATGGAACCATCGTCAAACTGGTTGAGAGACTCACACACCATTCGTGAGTCAACCAATATCCTAATTACACCCCAATTTTTACCCAGAAAGGCTACAGTTAAAATAGTTTCAATGTACAAATGAAGTCACTCGCGTACTTCGAAATGAGGAGAGTTCATAGCGAATTGGCTACAGGGGGGCCAACCCTTGATGTTTCATCTATTCTTCAGGACGATCGATATTGCTTACGTGCGCACTTTCCTCATCTCGTATCGCTCCTTCTGCAAGCCATCCAGACTACTCGAACTACTCATTTTGGTTCGTTCGATTAGAAACGGTACTAAACTTGTAAGGAGTAAGGGAACTCATGATGTTATATTTTAGTGAATGAATTGATATAACGACAATAATACAAACAAAATTGTACAATACTAATTCAACGCTTCTTTTCCTCTACTCCATTGAATATGGAAGTATTTGAAAGAGAGTAAGTTCTCTCTGCAGCGCTTCGACGTCCCGATGCCCAAGCAGCTGCAGGGAGAAGCCAAGTGAGAGACTCACTGCCTATTAATGGCTCATTAGACATTCATCTCTCGATCTAGTGTGCACACACTTGGAGTCGTTCGTTGATAAGTAACTGCTAGAACATAAAATGACGTGGATATTAATGGCAGCCTCTCGAAGAAGTAGCTGCGCTCTCTCGTCGAGTACTCTAGTATTTCTCATTTCATTCCTCTGTCTATCACCGATCTCTAGGAACGTCCTAGTGGGTGATAGGAATGGAGTCATTCCATTTCTCGTGCAGGCCCTCTCTCTTCGCCTCGAGTAATGCCTTCCGAGACATGGCCGGCAATGGATCAGCTGCATCTTTCTCTGGAAGCACAAGTGCAACTGCTGCAGCTGCTGCGAATGTTGGAGCATGGCGGTTAGTTGAAACTCGTCTTTATGCTATGTTGTTATCGAAGTTGATCACGGTGCACGGAAATGGGAGTTTCTTTCACAACCAATGAATATGATTGCATTTGAGTGAATTGCAGTAGCGGAGGTCCACTGGCGGGTCGTTTCGATACAGTGCAGTCGCACGGACTCAGCGGAGCTCCTCTCAGCGGGTTCGGGAGCCACAGCAATTCATCGCCAAGGGAACAGAGTACGTCTTGTTCACTCCCCGTGCCATCGGTATTTTCTATATCAACTACTACATAAAAACTCGATCTGTATTTTTTCCTGTGGTCTACTACCCTATTATGCTATGTGGATTCATGATCGGGCGAGTGGGTATCATTCAGAGTTGTTAAGGTATCTACGTTGGGTTCCTGCACACTTCTCTAGTGGATCAGTCCATTCAGCGATTTAAGAAGGAATACGTCGGCCCCGTTCAATTGAGGTGAACTTTGTTTAACATTGCATTGTCAGGTGTAAAATGAATATTGATTGCATTGAACTATGTTCACACAGACTATAAATATCCACTCAATATGCATTCTTCCATTGCTGTTGTTTGTTACTTGAACAGTTAGGTATTTGACAATGTGCAGAGTGCTGAACGTTCTTCGTAAGTGGGTGGTCGACCACTGGTATGACTTCGAAGCAGATCACGAATTGCTGGAGGGAGTGCAGGTGAGGAAGAATGAGTGGACTCGTCTTGGAGTAGTTCTCCCATTCCATACGAAGGAGTCACTAAATTCGCCATTTAAATGTTCTCCACTCATTGATCCCTTACAGGACTTCCTCACGAAGATTCTGGATGCGAAGCGGCCCGTCTCCGCCCAACTCAGAAAGTTCAGCAAGAACGTCCTTGTCAGTTTCATCTACTCTATCTTTATTTTAATTTTTAATTTAAATTAATTTAAATTTTAAAAAAATTAATTTAAAAATCAACTATTTTCACCGTTACTAACAATAAGGTGACGAACACGTATCAACGGGACTCTGGTAGTACTATCCTTTCCGTTAGGTTATCCGGTGTAGTATCCGTGATCCGTTTTCGCCACTAATCATTACTAGTTGATTATTTCGGAACGTAAAAGCCTCGCCCTCTTCGCCTTTCCTCTTCCGGTGCGTAGTCAAGTGCTTAACCATACGCAACCTACAGTCGCGCCGGAAAGTCATGGGACACTTTTTGTATTTGTTGTATCTTTTTGCCCAGGAAATGGATCATTCTGGTACTCAGGCATGATGTACCAAATTCATTGAGATTATGATCATGATGTTGGGGTATGACGAAATTGCCCCCGTTATTGCATAGTGATGACGCAATCAATATGCACTTTTCAAAACGGCATTATTCTTACATAGATTTTTCCCTGCTGGTCAAACTTTCTAAGATTGGAGCTATGGCCGAGGCCTATCCAGAATACATTTTTGAAGGTGCTGCTCGGTCACACATTTGCTGCAGCCTTGCTGCAAAAAAGGGTCTGAAATTCAGAAATCGGCTTCTAGGCATGCTAGAGACCCGTTCAAGACATCAAAATGATCGCCATCATGAATCCAGATGATCCCGAGAATATGAAAACGATATCTCAAAATTTGCCCTCAGGGCATGAAAAAATGACTTTTTGCATGACCATTTTTTGGACATCCATTACTTTGTGGAAAAGTTGAGTAAAAATCTGGTTTTTATCTGATAATGTTCAAAACTAGCGACCTTCGGTCGCTACGTGGTTCGCGGGGTTGTGTGATAAGGATAAATGTTGTCCAGGACTGGTGAGAGCTGGCTTAAAACGTTGTAAAAGGCTCGTGAGGCCTCGGTCGATCCGAAAAAGTTGGAATGGGGCTTCGCCCCATTCCAACTTTTTCGGATCGCCCTCGGCCTCACGAGCCTTTCACAACGCTCACGCTGCGGGGAGTGAGAGCAGGTTGAGAAGCATTTTTGATTAATTCCTGCGAGTAATATCAGCCAATCACTTTAGTCCCAGTTTTATGTACGAATCTATAATTGTAAGCGACTGGTGAGAGCTGGCTTAAAACGTTGTAAAAGGCTCGTGAGGCCTCGGTCGATCCGAAAAAGTTGAAATGGGGCTTCGCCCCATTCCAACTTTTTCGGATCGCCCTCGGCCTCACGAGCCTTTCACAACGCTCACGTTGCGGGGAGTGAGAGCAGGTTGGGAAGTTATGGTGAGGCGGGTGGTGCGTGAGGTGGGTGGTGCGCACGGTGCATTTGAGTTTTCTGCGATTTGGTAAAATGCACCATAGTATGCGGTGTGCTGAAAGTGCTCGCCAAGGCAATGCCAACGGTCGCTGTTCGACGTCACACGGACGTGTTTGAGCAAAGATAGAGCGATTTGAAGGAAAGTGATCAAACTACAAACTACAAAGTTCAAAGATCAGTTAAAATTTTGAAAGTGCTCGTCAAGATATTTCATATGGTCAAGGTTCTAACCTTCTACGATGATTTTGAAGCGAATTAGAGCGATTTAAAGAATGCGATCAAACTACAAACTACAAAGTTCAAAGTTCAAATTTTGAAAGTGCTCGTCAAGGGGTTTCATATGGTCAAGGTGCTAGGCACATAGGATGATTTTGAGCCGAGTTACAGCGATTTGAAGAAAAAGTGTGACAGACAAAGGGACAGACAGACAGACAGACAGACAGACAGACAGACGTTACGATATGTCTTTATGTAGTAATGTAATGTAGAACTGATTTCCAACTTTTTAGAGCGATTGGATATATTTCCTGCCCGCGGCGATCGTTTATCGGAGGTATACTCGGGTCGGAAAACACCATGTTTACCTCTATGGGCGAGAGAGTTCAGACGTCGAGAGTACGTAAACAGGGTGTTTCTCGACCCGAGTATACCTCCGATAAACGATCGCCGCGGGCAGGAAAGATATCCAATCGCTGTAAAAAGTTGGAAATCAGTTCTTCAATACATTTTGAACATTATCAGATAAAAACTAGATTTTTACTTAACTTTTCCACAAAGTTATGGATGTCCACAAAATGGTCATGCAAAAAAGTGATTTTTTCATGCCCTGCGGGGAAATTTTGAGATATCGTTTTCATATTCTCAGGATCATCTGGATTCATGATGGCGATCATTTTGATGTCTTGAAAGGTCTCTAGCATGCCTAGAAGCCGAGTTGTGAATTTCAGACCCTGTTTTTGCAGCAAGGCTGCAGCAAATGTGCGACCGAGCAGCACCTTCAAAAATTTGTTCAGGATAGGCCTCGGCCATATCTCTAATCTTAGAAAGTTTGGTGAACAGGAAAAAATCTATGTAAGAATAATGCCGTTTTGAAAAGTGCATATTGATTGCGTCATCACTGTTTATTTATTTATTTATCGTACACCACTAGGGTGCGTCGGCAGGTGCAGAATGTGCGTGAAAGTGGGGGAGGGAGAAGGAGGGAGGGGGGGGGGGGGGGGTCGACCTTCCAAATCTTGTCGCACAAGAGAGGATAGTGTCGAGGGGAGGGAGCCTCGTGAGCGGGAGGAGTGGCCGCTAGTCCAATGTATGTCTTATTGGAAGCTTGTGTGACAGATCGGAGAAGATCGAAGGGGGTATGTGAATGGATGGGGGGATCGAGAAGAGATAGAAAAGGGTTAGGGGTGGTGATAGTTGCTAAAGATTTCTGAATTCTATTCCTAGAGTACATAGAAGATTTGGGTGATTTAGCAAATGAATCTTAACAGTCTCTACCGACAACAGAGGATTACAAATTAAGTGGAGCTTATTTAGGAGTCTGGCTGTTCTATGTGCAAACGATGCTTTCAAATTTTCCTTACGGAAAGCGGGAATGTGGAGAACAAAGGCACTATGACGTCTGCGAATAGTCCTATACGTGTAGAAATTACTAACATGTAACTCAACAGTGTTGGCAAAAATTTTGAGAGCAAGCACTATGTCAATGACAATACGGCGAGCATAAAGAGAATGTAGAGAGTAAAGGGCTAAACGATCAGAATAAGGGGGGAAGACAGATCAGTTCGGGAGCAACGATAATATAATAGTCTACTAAAAAGATGTTGGACTTTTTCTAATTTGTGAATACGACCAGATGAGGAGGGTGACCAGACGGGAGAGGCATATTCTAGTATGGGAAGAATGAAGGATTTGAACGCTGATATATATGGGGCGACGATAGTGCAGCTGATACTACGGAAGAGTAAATAAACTAATGATGATGCCTTATGACAAACAGTATGGATATGAGAGTCAAAATTCAATAGAGGATCAATAAAGACACCTAGATTACGAATTGAGTCCGTGACTACAAAATTGCAAGAGATTAAGGAATAGCTAGTTTTGGGATTGTTTTTGCCTATGTGAAGGACGTTGCATTTAGTTTCAGCAACTTCTAACTGCCATTTTTTGCAGTATTCTAAGAACTCATTAATCCCCGATTGAAGCTGTGAGAGGGAGTCGGAAGGAAAGAGTGGATCAAAAGTAGTAAAGAGCTTGATGTCATCAGCAAAGAGCCGACAAGTTAGTCTTGGAAAGGGGGAGAAAACGGAGGGAGATCGAAAGTGTATAGCAAAAAGAGGAGAGGCCCAAGAACAGTGCCCTGTGGCACGCCCGAGATCACTTGTCTCTCAGAAGAGAGAGAACTGCTGATTCGTACTTTGAAGTTCCTATTGGTAAGATATCCTGTAATAAATTTGAGTAAACAGCCACGAATGCCTAGCAATTGCAACTTGAACAATAACTTAGAATGGGAGACCTTATCAAAAGCTTTGGCTAGATCAATATATGCAACATCAGTACAGTAATCACGATCGATAGAATCACGCCAGCTCTGAGTACATTCTAATAGTTGGGTAACAGTAGAGCGTTTACTGAGAAAGCCGTGTTGTGAGGGATGATCTTATGAAAGTTACACCAACGGATAATCTTTGGCTTGAGAATTCTTTCCATTATTTTGGAAGGAATGGGCGTGAGACTAATAGGACGATAATCAGAGACCGAGGAAGGAGAGGCATTTTTGGGGATTGGAATAACAATTGAGGATTTCCACAAGGAAGGAATATCACCTAGCATAATACTGTAATTGAAAATATGCGCAAGAGGAGTAGATAAGGATCGGAAGCAATTTTTAAAAATGATAGATGGGGTGGAATCAGATGGGAGAGAACAAGAGGAAGATACTTTCCTCAGAATAGAAGAGACATCGTGAGGTAGGATGACTGATAAGGGAATATATTGAGAAACGCGGGTAGGGCAAGATGGAAGAGATCCGTCATCACGAGTGTAAACAGAAGTGAAATAATCGGCAAGAGATTCAGCCTTTAGAGAATTACTAGTGATGACGGATCCGTCCAATGCCACGATGGATGGGATGGATAGAGCTTTAGATTTGAAACGGGTTGATACATAACGGTAGAATGAACGGCTATGGTTACTGGCAAGTAGACGGTTCTCATAACAACGTACGTACTTACGTATTTCCTTATCTAATTTGTGAGAAACTAAAAGAACCTGGGAGTGCACAGGGCGAAGATGAATCTTGTTGAAAAGTGCGCGTTTGTGTGCAAGAAGGGACTTAATGTGGGGAGGGTAGTGATCAGAGTGAAGGGAAGTCTTCTTGAGAGGGACAAAGGTCGGGAACATATCAGTTATACACGAGACGAATCGATTATACATGCCTGAGATATCGGTGAAGTCAGAAAGCGATTCCTCCCAGTTCAACCCATGTAGTGCATTTTCGAGTCCGGAAAAGTCAGTTTTACGAAAATCATATGATTGCACTACTATGGGTTGATCAAAGGGGAAATGGAAGTCAAAGTTAATCGTAGAGTGATCAGAATTTTTAAAAGGGGCTGATAAGCAGCAATTGGAAACTACTCCGTGAGGTGATAGGATGATATCAAGGAAATGATTGTTTAGGGAAGGAGAGGAAACCATCTGATTGAGATCAAGATCAATGGAGAGGTCAAATAAGCACGAAGCTTGAGAGGAAAGCACGCCAGGAGAGGGCCAATCAATGTGTAAATTTAGGTCGCCCAGCACAACCACTTGATGCTGCACTGTAACCAGGGAAGACATAACATCAAACAATTGAGTATTTTGAGCAGTGGTTGTGTTGGGAGGCCTATATCAGGCCTCTCACCAGAAAATCGGGAAAACGAATTGACATGAAAAATATAAATATTTAAATAAAAATGGTTTTTAGTTTGGGGGTGGGTTGTAGAAGCCTATCCTAGTTCCTTTCCAACCAATTCGATCTTGCAGCTGCAGCAGGATGCTGCAAAGTTCAGACGAAGTGGGTTGGATATAGAAGTTTCCAGGTATAAAAGTGGTCATTTTTCTTCACGCAACTATTTCTATGATCAAATGAACGATTTTGACACACTTTGTTCACTTTTCATATTTGCGACCGTTGTAGCAGATGCATGTCAGACAGGTTTTTAATTTACCACAGATGCCACGATTTTTCCCCCCTCTCCAAACTTTCTCGGTTTGCAGAGCTCGACATTCTGCACTTCCCATAATTTTTGCGAAATTTATCTCGGGAGTCCTGATAGTCTCCCAGATCGACGAAGGTCTCGTAATGGGCTGCACGGTTCACGGTCCTTGAAATCACAATCTCAAAGTCGTGGGTTCGAGTCCCGGTGCAGGCAAAAGTGTTTTTGCTAACTTGGTAACGCAAGGAATATCACAATATTTGATAACAACTATGTAAATAAATTTCAAAAGAACATTTTTCATGCGCCGGGACTCGAACCCGCGACTTTGAGATTGTGATTTCACGGACCGTGAACCCTGCAGCCCACTACGAGACTTTCGTCGATCTGGGAGACTATCTGGGAGATACTCCCGAGATAAATTTCGCAAAAATTATTGGTAGTGCAGAATTTCGAGCTCTACAAAATGTGAAAGTTTGGAGAGGGGGGGAAATCGTACAATCTGTGGTAAATTAAAAACTTGCCTGAAATTCACCTGCTGCAACGGTCGCAAATATGAAAAATGAACAAAGTATATCAAAATCGTTCATTTGATCATCGAAACACTTGCGTAAACAAAAATCACCACTTTTGTTGCTGGAAACATTTATATCCAACGCACTTCGTCTGAACTTTGCAGCAGCCTGCTGCAGCTGCAACACGTGACAAAAATCTGAAACTTCAGTTTTAGGCTAGTCTAGTCAAATAATGACTGGAAATATAATAAACAAGATTTTCGAAAATTCGAATGTCAACTGAAAACTCCGAATTGTCCCGTTTCTCTCGTGAGAGGCCTGATATACGAGTATGAAGCGTGTAGGAACAAGAGTTGTGATGGAATGAACATCAACCGCGAGAATATCACTAGAGATTGAGGAAGGGATTGTTACTCTAGAACAGGGGAGGTGATCACGAATGAGAAGACATACTCCGGGGAGGTGATCACGAATGAGAAGACATACTCCGCCCCCACGACGAGGACGATCGGAACGGAAGATGCGATAGGGGAAAGAAAGAAGCAACTCAGAGTCCAATATTTTGGAAGAGAGCCAAGTCTCAGTTATAAAGAGAAGGTCAGGCTTATCAATAGAGAGAATTACATGCAGATCGGGGAGCTTATTACAGAGTGATCGAGAGTTGAATAAAGAGCAGTGAAGGGGGGGGGGGAGGAAGGACTGTAGAGGAGGAAGGACGGGGGGAAGAGATGGAGGGGGCGAGAGAGTGTGGGGAAGAGAGAGGAGACATAGAGGGAGAGGGAAAGACGGAAAGGGGGGAATAGATGCTATGTCAATCGAGAGGCAGTCAATGGATAACGGCACAACACAGTCAGAATACGAAGGTGATGTACGACAAATCAGTTTCCCTGAGGAGGGAGGTGGGTACGCTTACCTGTTCGGATGTCGTCCTTGTGCCAAAGCTGATCGCGATAGAACACAAATGGACAATCCGAATCAGATGCGCGCAACACCTTGAGGGAATCTCTCACAAGGAAAGGCCGCGAGGGTATGTTGGACTTTTTGAACGGGACATAGCGGGATCGAAAGAGGGTCAAATTCTAAGAACTTCTACGTTTTTCATATCTGCTGAGGACACATGTGGATGTCTGCGCTCATAGTGGGGAGAGGTGTAAAACCGTCAATTTCTCAGGCTATGTTCCGAAATTCCACTACCACCCAGTCGTCCACAGAAGCCTTCAGCAGATATGGAAAACGTAAAAGTTCTTAGAATTTGATCCTCTTTCGATCCCGCTAGGTCTCGTTCCATAACTCCAACCTACCCTCGCGGCCATTCCTTGTCAGTGCCTTTCCTCTCTCTCTCTCCTCTCTCGTCTGCGATTTGCGAATATATATACCCCTGTACTCCTGGTTAGCGCGGAGAACAGAGGCGTGTTTGAGTGCAGATAAGAGATGGGAGCGAGAGGGGAGGACAACCTTGAGGAGACGTGGCTTGTCTCCCTGCCTTCCCATACGATAGACCATCTGTGGCATCGCTTCAACCTCTAGAAGGGATAGCAGGAGACCCACTGTCTTGCTATCCCCCGCCAATTTCTCGTCAAGAGTCAGAGATGAATCGGCCTCGGGAACACCCGAAATCACGAGGGAACGCGCTCTGAGATGGGCCTCGACGGGATCATCGGCATTCGAGAGGAGGGGGCGGAAGGAGTGCGAGAGGAAGGAAAGAGATTAGAGGAAGTGGAGGGTAGAGATGAGGCCACGGAAGACTGGACAGGGAGAGGGAAGGGGGAAGAGGCAGAGGGACCATCTCTGAACTGCTCGGCGACATGCTCGAGAGCTTTCGCCATATTGTGGAGCAGTTCCGTGATGGTTTTCCACTTCTCCGTGTCCATCCCAGAGGGGGCATCCTCGAGGGCCAAAGAGTGTGCCGACACGCACATGTTTGTGAACGTGCCAGCCTGCTTTTTGCCCGGGTGAGAAGCCGCCTGAGGGGGAGACATGGGAAGGGCCCTTTTAGCCAGGGTGGAATAGAAAAGGACCAAAGATCAACTAATTAATTTAAGGGGAAAGAAAGATTAAAGAAAATAACGCGAAAATGATTCTCACTGTGCAATAACGGGGACAATTTCGGCATACCCCAACATTATGGTAATAATCTCCAATGAATTTTGCACATCTACAGTACCGGACAAAAGTTTCGCAACAAAATTCTCATTGTCATAACTTCGTTCAAAATTGAGTTAGAGACTTATTGTTGGAAGCATTCGAGAGGGAAATATCAGGAGAAAATAGTCATACGGTATTTTGTCTGAAACTCATTTATCGCGGGTTTCTGAATTTAATTTTCTGCATCTCAATTTTCATGTATTTTTTGAAACTCAGCCGAAAGTCGATGTTATATCGCACGAACTGTGATGAAAGTATAGCCATCGATGTTTACAATCCACTATCTGGCTTGCTCGTTGCACATCGGAAAGAGCTAATATATCGATATTTCGAGACCTCCACGATGTGTTTTAACGGCTATATCTTCGCCCCCAGTTGAGCGATATGGCCCTTATTTCGCAGCTACTATACACTAGTAATGTAGAAACATTTTACCAAGTTTGATAGTGATCAGACAATAAATTACAAAAATCGAAAAATTTTGGACATTCATTTTCATACACGTGGAAACAACCTTTAACGCTATCGAAAAAATCCGATTTCTTACATCTTTATGCAGAATCTATTAATGAACAAGTGTGTGAAATTACGAAGTCAGATGATTTGTCCAGCACATTTTACAGCCTAATAACCACAGAGAGTCAGAACGGCCAAAGTCGTTAGAAATGATCCCTAACAAAAGTCGACCTAGCATAACGGGAGAGTTTTTTTTAATTGGCTCCAATTCAATAAGAAATGTGCATGTCTAGGACTTGCAAAGCTGATAGGTTCGTTTTATGAGATTTCAATAAGATTCAATTTTGCCTGGTACCGCGTTTTAAGGCTCATGACTATCTGACTCTCTGTGGTTATTGGGATGTAAAATGTGCTGGACAAATCGTCTCACTTTGCCATTTCGCAGACTTATTCATTAACAGATTCTGCATAAAGCTGCAAGAAATCGGATTTTCTCGATAGCGTTAAAGGTTGTTTCCACGTGTATGAATATGCATGTAATTTTTTTTTCGATTTTTGCAATTTGTTGCCCGATCACTATCAAACATGGTAAGATGTTTCTATATTACTAGTGTATAGTAGCTGCGAAATTGGGGCCCTATCACTCAACTGGGAGCGAAGATATAGCCGTTCAAACACATCTCGGAAGTCTCGGAATATCGATATATTAGCTCTTTCCGATGTGCAACGAGCAAGCCAGATAGTGGATTGTAAACATCAATGGTTATACTTTCATCACAGTTCGTGCGATATAACATCGACTTTCGGCTGAGTTTCAAAAAATACATGAAAATTGTGATGCAGAAAATTTTATTTAGAAACCCGCGATAAATGTGTTTCAGACCAAATACCGTATGACTATTTTCTCCTGATATTAACCTCTCGAATGCTTCCATCCATAAGTCTCTAGCTCAATTTTGAACGAAGTTATGACAATGAGAAATTTGTTGCGAAACTTTTGTCCGGTACTGTAGCCTGAGTACCAGAATGATGAATTTCCTGGTGAAAAAGTTACAACAAATACAAAAAGTGTCCCATGACTTTCCGGCGCGACTGTAAATCCGATCATAAGCATTTTAACAAGTAAAATCTTTTTTTATATTACTTGTGAATTTTACAGGATTAGTAACGGAGAAAATTTCAAGAGAAAATAAGAGCATTTGAATTTGAGTGTGCATTGTATCCA
Organism: Pristionchus mayeri; assembly: GCA_036245805.1. Lineage (NCBI taxonomy): Eukaryota > Metazoa > Nematoda > Chromadorea > Rhabditida > Neodiplogasteridae > Pristionchus > Pristionchus mayeri. The sequence continues at coordinate 30,759,945 of BTRK01000006.1, forward strand.
CTAGTATCCCCCATTTGATTCAGTCGATCGTGAAGAAGAAGATGTGCGCGAGTGCGGGGACTACTCCTGCTGCGACATCAGAGGGACACTTCAACTTCGCCTTCGATCGAGATGATGAACCAGAGGAGGAAACACTCGGTCAGAGGAGAAATCCTCCCCCAGCTAGAGTAGTCACGGAGAGGATTAACTGCATAATATAGATAATGCGAAGTGATTCACAATTAGGAAAGGAAGAATTGAGAATGGAGAAAGGGAGAAAGTAGGATCTTTAATTGCAGCGGAGCGTCGTAGTCGAATGTCGAAGGTCAATTCATCATTCCACCCGAAGAAACCCGATGTGAGTGATGGGAGTAGTAGATGGAGAAGAGAGGAGATGCAACTGTAATGATACCCATTCAGCCTCCGGTGTGGCATATGGCGAAGAAGGGAGAGACGAGTGCATACGATCTCCTTTCACTCCATCCACTCGAAATAGGAAGGCAGGTCAGTCGAGTTATCGCACGGAACACGGAATTGCGCTTTCTATTGAGAGTATAGATTTCCCGTTGAACATCCGATTTCCTCTTCTTCTTCTGTTTTACCTATTTATGTGAGAAGTTGATTCCTTAAATACGAAATTTAAACGAAGAGAACTGTTCTCTTCATAGATGGGTTGCAGTTGACTCTAATCCACTTCGATCTCTATCGGGCGATCAAACCGATTGAGTTAGTGGGCGTGGCCTGGACGAGGAGTGACAAGTACAAGAGGAGTCCGCAACTACTCAAACTCACTGAACACTCCACTCAGGTGAATTGACTATCTCTCCATTCGAACTCATAGAAAACTACAGCAATTGTGTTGTAGAAATTTCCGAAATAAGTATTGGTAGAGTGATTACCTTATGCGGATAAGGACACTCGTTTATGGCTGAATCGCATAAACCTGAGCACACTTACACGATGACCATCTCTTTCACTTAGATTTTCGATTGTAACTGTTCGTCTGAGTCTATGCTTGAAATTTAATAGAGCAAAGGCCACCCCAAGAAATATCGTCAAATATCGTCTTCGATGTGCCTCTTTCCAGCGTAGGAGCCATAGCGAATTGAGCTATGAAGTTGTGGCTGGGATTAAAATGTGTGTATTGGGCTATTCTTCAATGTAAGAATGTGTACCTTTGGTCCACGCCCTTTCTTAATCCGGCACAGAAGTCCTGTACTGGAAAATCAGCGTAAAATTAGAGGGGGATATTTCAATGCGCACTGGCTGTGGAGATTTTTTGCTTATCTATCATGAACAGTGGTGAGCGGCCCCCCGAATATTACGGTAACCCCCCGCAAAATGGGGGGTCAACCCCCCGCGAAAGTGGAGGCGCGTTCGGGTATAGCAATATTAAAACGTTCCGAAATTTTAGAATTGACGAATGAGACACGGCGCGCAGAAATATGGGCGGAGCCTAGAAATTCAACCGCGCATCAAACGCCAGAGAGGGGGGTGCGGGAAACTTTTTGCAACTGGCGGCCTTCCCCCCCCCCCCGGTCGACACCACCTTCCGAGGTTTGGGCAATTCCCCGCAAGACGGGGGACCACCTTCCCCCCCCCCCTCCCCGCCAAACCTGACGTTCGGGAACCGCACACACCACTGATCATGAAACTCTCGATATTTCGCCATACACATCAATACATCTCAAATATGTCCTTTAAATAACATTTCTATTTCAGCTAACGTACTGGGTTTCTCGATCTATCGTAGAGACGGAGTCGTTGGAGGAACGAGTTGCCATGTTCTCCAGAGTTCTTGAGGTCTACTTTCTTTAGTTGTTCTCATTTGAAATAGGTATGTGGGTAATATAGAAAAGATGTGTACACGTAAAGCATTTAAATATTCTCATTTCGCGTATTCTATGGTCGGCTAATTCTATTATATAATACTCAAAGAACAAATACATTATTCATTGATAATTCTTACATTTACAATTAGCTAAAATTTGTCAATACAAATTTCCGCTGATTTTCGGCAAAAATAATTTATTAATGCATTAATTGCTAGTATAATTTTATAATTGGATATATTTTTACTTTTAGAATAAACGATTTGTGTACAGGTGATGACAGTGTTCGAGGAGTTGCACAACTTCACTGGACTGGTCGCCTTCTACTCTGCACTCAACAAGGCGTGCGTCCATCGACTCACCTGGTGTTGGGATGTGAGTGAATGCACTCAGGAATCATCCAATCTCCCAATGAATGAGACAGAAAAGTAGTCGATTAGCTGGCTGTTGTGATAATGAGGGCATGGCTGGATTAACGAGTGTTTCTCTGCAGCGACTGGACAGCGAGAAGCAGAAGTGCTACGATCGATTCAAGAAATTGTGAGTTTCCCTTGTAGCTTGGCGTCTGAAGCATATACTATCGTCAAGCAATAGTTTATGGCAAATTCAAAAAGGGTTACGATGGTAATACTGAGGTATTACGAAAAGTATGATCGATTTCAGGGGGGCGGACATTTCCGCAACGGAGTACCATTCGCTTGACAAGATGAGTATCAAGATGGGAGTTGTTGCATTGTTACCAGTATGTGCTCCCCCACTTTAGCATATATAAATTTTGTTACCAGGCGACCATGAGTTTCAACGTATTTTTCAACGGTCATGGAAATCCACAAACCATGAACCCCGGGTCGTTGATTTGGGGTAAAACTCAATATCGCCTGGTAACAAAATTTATATATGCTAATGTGGGGGAGCACATACTGGTAACAATGCAACAACTCCCATGTTGCTACTCATTCTGTCAAGCGAATGGTACCCCGTTGCGGAAATGTCCGCCCCCCGTTATTCATTCACATATTGTCCGAACTCATGATTTTTTTTGTTTTAATTCGCTAGCGATTAATTTTTGAATATATGTGAAATTGAAGGATATCTCTGTTTTTTCTACCCTCTGTGATTGGGTGGTTGAAGGTGCAATCCCCACTGGACGGAGATGGTGAAGAGACTGCAGTCGATCAACCCTCCCTGCGTCCCCTTCTTCGGTCTGTCTTTCACTTGCAGTGAACCCTCGTTGTATTTTGCAATTTGAAATTTTTCTTTCCCTCATATTCCTCTAAGCTTGGCAAACGTGTTTATGTACGGTAGGATTCGAACCAGACCTCATGTTTCCTACCATGTTCCATAAATGCAAGCGCCTCAGACCACTCGGCCATGAATCCGGCGATACCCTTTTCATCTCTGACTGCAGCCTAGATAAGTAACTTGTAGGTCACTACCTCACCTCGATCGTCTTCTACGAGGGTGGCAACTCTACTTTCGTGAACTTGCCTGGAAATGATATGCGGCACGACCACAACCAGGTCACTTCTTTCCCCCCTCATCATCATATCTTGTCACATGTTGAAAAAATACGAACTTTGTGATTGCATAATTTCTTCATTTCATAATAGTGATCAAATTTCCAGCAAGGGAACGATTCGTTATTGGTTTCATTCCTCAAGTGCCGAAGAATCGCAAACGTTATCTCCGAGATTCAGGTGCAGGACAGTATTCATTATCTTAAATATGGTTTATTTTCAGTATTCTCAGTATTCGTGAAATAGGAATCTTTTCTAATTCGTCCCTTTCAGATGTATCAAAATGAGCCGTACACACTGCAGATGGAGGAAAGCATGCGGGTGAGTTACTATTTTTTTGTATGTCTGGAATACGGTAGCTGATTTGTCCCCGCTGTCGTGGAAGTTCGGAAGAAGGTTCGGGATTCGAGACCAACTGGCATTCATTCCTACTCGTGAATTGGCCAACAAATTGGAGTGTGATGAGTGGTGCCTGGTGGCAATTTCAGAGGGTCTTTCCGCTTTCACTACCAACAAATTTGATCTGGTCTAACATTAAGTTGCGCTTTAATTGTTGTTTTATTTATTACACAAATTAATATAGTCACAATGGTATGCTTATATGAGGCCGTTTGCCTAAGAATCGAGCAGATCCGGAATTTTCCGAGACAGCAAAAAAATCTCGATTTTCTGTAACAATGAGTGTTGGGGTAATTGAAGGTGCTCAACACGGTGGGCACATCCATTTTGCTCACAGGATCGCCGTTGGCTCCAGATGTCGTCACGTCGAAACCAGTTTTTTGAGTATATCGCCCCTCCGTAAAGTGCTAAAATTACGTGAATAAGGTTTCCTGGGTAGAATTTCATGCTGATAACGCCTATCCACTTCATTTTTTACTAATTATTAAAATAATTTTTAAAAATTCAACTTTTCGTAGACTCAATATCGAGCCAAATGAGTTACATGGTTGGAACCGGCGTGACGAGTAGATTCAGAATCATAGGTGGGCGGGGGTTGAAGCTGGAAATCGGAAACCGGGGGTGTTTAGTGTCAAAAAGGGGGGGGGGGGTGATCGTAAAGGATCGTTTTTGTGTCAAAATTTTCCAAAAACCGGGGGCATCCAATCGGAAAACTGGGGGTGTTTCTCAGCTGACTTCGATGGTGCCCACCTATGTTCAGAATCTCAAATTTAATCGATTTTCTCCATAGGCTTTTCGAAATTGAAATGAAAATGTGAGTAGAAATCGAGCGAAATCGGCGCGCCTCTCTTCTCCTTCCGCTCGTTCCCTCTGCGCTCTCTCGCACCACCACGCTCTCTCGCCTCTTCCTCGCTAGGGAAGAGGGGGATAGCGGAGCGCCGACTCGTTTACCACCGTTCTCTATTCACATTTTCATTTCAATTTCGAAAAGCCTATGGAGAAAATCGATGAAATTTGAGATTCTGAATCTACTCGTCACGCCGGTTTCAACCATGTAACTCATTTGGCTCGATATTGAGTCTACGAAAAGTTGAATTTTTAAAAATTATTTCAATAATTAGTAAAAAATGAAGTGGATAGGCGGTATCAGCATGAAATTCTACCCAGGAAACCTTATTCACGTAATTTTAGCACTTTACGGAGGGGCGATATACTCAAAAAACTGATTTCGACGTGACGACGTCTGGAGCCAACGGCGACCCTGTGAGCTAAATGAACGTGCCCACCGTTTTCAGCACCTTCAATTACCCCAAAACTCATTGTTACAGAAAATCGAGTATTTTTTGCTGTCCCGGTCCTTGCTCGATTCTTAGGCAAACGGCCTCATATTCATTTAGGATTTCCTGGATATAGCAAGAGTTCGATTTAAGCAATTTCTATCGGTTTGAAGTGGTGAGAAATTCTGAAATCAGGCATGGATCCGCGTATTGGTTGGTCGACCTCATTAGAGGACTCTTTGATTTTGTTTGTGGAGATGGGATGTAGTACGGAGTAATATATCGCTTATTGACTTGTATGTTATTCCGAGCGGGGAACTAATAGGATGAATGGATGGATTCAATGACGGAGTCCGAGGGAAGAAAATAGCGAAAGTGCTGGGGTCCTCACTCGTCCGATCATCGATTCCTTCCACACTGGTCGATCAGTTGTGGTCGTATGAATTTACGTGCAATCGTCGAACCGGAAACGAAAAGGAATGAGGGGAGGGGGGTTGTGGAAGTGTGTAAGATGGAGGTTGCAGATGCGATATTTCACGGAGATTACTGCACAATCTTCAAAATCTAGAGTGATAGCAAGTAGCAGATGCTTCAGATGAGGAGTCAGGAATGGGCTCAATGTGAGCTGCCATACAATGTATTCTTCGTTCGTCCACATCGATACACTGTGTTCATTCATAAAAAAAAGTGTGTAAAAACAAAATGGATACAATTGTGTAGTGCAATGTGAGTGCTGAGGGTGGTGGGGAGCAATTGACTCGTCCCTCTCACAGACAGACAACAGCCAATCAGAATGATTCTAGTGAAAGTAGATGCCTGCGAGATGAATCGTAAACGAGAAGAGGAAAAGAGCCTCCTCGAATCACCCGGAAGTCGCTGATCTTTCTGTCCCCTTCTCTTCTCCTCTCCTCCATCCTCTCTTCTCCCCCTTCTGCTGTGATGAGAGAGAGAAGCAGACTCCCTCGCAGCCACTCTCCTCCCTCTCCCACGCTCTCTCACTTCCGGTCGCAGTCGGAGGGAGCAGCTGTCTCTCCAATTCCCCTTCTCTCTCACTTCTCTCTCACTCTCTGTGCTCTCCTAGGAAGGCATAGTCCCTAACTGATCCGCGAAGTCAGTTGCCCAGGTACTGGGGATGAGCGGTCTCTCGGAGAGGATGGATCTCTAGGGAGACTAGAGGCTCTCTCTGATTCCTTCGTTCTCTCATTATCTTTGCCGTCTATAGTCTCCGGAGGGACGTATTCTCTCTGTCCGGAGCGTAGGCCGTTTGTAGGGAAGCAAGAGATTTTGCGAATGATTTTGAATCGATCACTTCCGATTCCCCCCTGGGGCTGTTTCGTACTTTGAGAATTGGCGTTCTTGCTCATCTCCACTATCCTTTTTTTCGTTCTATAGCTATTCATGAAATTATTTTATTTATCCTCATAACAAGCAGTAGCAGCTTATCATTAAATTATTTTATTTGCATGTCGTTTGTTGGTACCCATTTTCATTGACATCTTTGACTCTTCTTCAATTCATCTCCTCTATCGATTACCTCAAACTTATATTTCTTCCTGATTTCTGGCTCGATGCTGTATCTTTCCCTGTCTCTTCTCATCTGTAAACCTCACAAAACTTGTTATTAACTCACAACCGTTGCGAAAGTTATGAATCTGAAACGCTGTCAAGTCTTGGCCGCTATGCGCTCAAACCATCGATCAGTAATTTACCTTTGTGTGGCTCGACCGGCATCATTAATATACGCCACATTGAATGACTTTTGTATATCTTCTGGCCTAGTTCAGTCGTAAACACTCGATAGATTGTTTTCCAGTTCGCAAACAACTTGTATGTTGATGGATTCTCGTGTGAGGATGTCTGTAGAGTGGGAGAAAGAATGCGAAGAGATTGTGAGGGTGTTGTTGAGTCTCGCGATCATGAAGAGTAGAGTCCGCTCAAGTGAAGAAGTAGCGCCTGATCGAATGAGTCACGAGAGAGACCACTGCGATGCATTCACACCATCCACGACAGCTCAAATCACTATTATTTCCACTCTACTCCCCCCCCAGGGTTTCTTACTCCCCATAACTTTCAGCATTTTCAGCGTATTTTGCATCCCGCTGAAATATCTCTCGTAATTTAGCAATTTATTTAACGGGCTCAAGCGGGAGTTACAAAGAATCAACTTGTCCAGAATCGCCGCTGATCACATTAACTCTAGTGGTTTGATCGTTGTAACAAGAGCAGCACCAGATCCTCATTTCATCGCCCATTCATTCCCCTTCCTCTTCGTTTTCTCTCCCATTTCCAGACGATTTGAGAGTTTCGTCAAATCGCGGTCAGACTGAGCGGAGACTGAGAAATTCTGAAGCGGCATCATTGTTACGTTCCAATTTATTATGACATAGTTTCATGTATCGCTTAACCATGTCAGGATGTCAGAAACAATGGCATAATTGTTTACTCCTCGTAATAAGCCAGTTGGTAGGAATGTGTTGCAGTCCATCTCAACTCTAGTGCAGTGTAACGAGGAAGCTTATTTCTTGAGCCTGCCCACTCTTTTCTCTTTCTCATCCGTCAGAGTTCGCGGCACATTCTCGAGATGCGAGATGACAGACTCAAGCAGGGAAGGGTTTACGAAGGGTTCTGCTGATCCACGACATTTAGACACTCTTGAATCGGATGGATTGTTACGTATTCTGTGGTTCGTACTCTTCTCTATCACACTGGGTGGTTTGCACTTTAGAGGGTCCTCCGTCTCGTGAGCTGATAGAGAAAAAGAAGGAGGAATTGAAGAAGAGTGAGAAGTGGTACGAAAGAGCAGTCCAATGCGATACTCGAAAGATTCTCATATCTTCATTTAATATTTCTTGTCCGAGTTACAGTGGCTATCTATGTCCTATTGTATTGCAATGGAATTGGAGTACTCGTTCTTGCCGTTCTTGCCACTGAATTTGTTTAGCATTTCTTTGGCGTTTAGGTCTAGGACTTCACTGGAGTGATGGAATTATATGGGCTATCGTAGATTTGACTTCATGAATCAGTAGGATTGAGATGTAATCAGAGATGAAAAAGCATGGTCATCCTATCGTTGGAAACCGTGGCCTAGTGGTCTAAAGCGCTGTAATTTACATACCCATGGTAGGGTGGGTTCGAGCCCCGGCCTCTGCAGTGACTTTTGCCAAGCTCGTACAATTTTTGCCTACTGTTGGGTACTTCTCCCGAAGCTTGGCAAAGGGGATTGTAGAGGTTGGGATTCGAACCCCATACCTTAGGATCCACCATAGGATTAATCCTATGGTAGGTTTGACCATGGGTTTTTCATCTGTGGGTGTAATCGTGTACAAATGATGCGCTTATTTTTAATACGTTAAACACAAGACTAATAGCAATTAGAAGAGGTGATTACTTCATGAACATAGACATGCGTATCCCTCTGTCTCGATCGGTCCGGTACGAATACACTCAGCCATCAGATTAGGCGAGAAAATAGGGAATGATTTACGAGATGTTGACACGAGATTATCAGGGGGCGAGGTGTAGTTGATAGATAGGCGTCTGGCGGGAGAGACGACAAGGACGAACAGCCTCAGTACCACGGTCCCATTCGCCCCTCCACTACCCTGTAGTCTCATCTGCCATCTACTGATCTTGCCGATGATTTGTTCAATAGTCGCGGGAATATTTCCTACAGCAGTCTGTTGACAAACTCGCTCATGATTTGATTATTTTTTTTTGTACCTGTCTCTCTTCTCTATAATTTACAATGCGTTCACTCTTCATCTCCTTCTGTCTATCCCTATTATTCGTTACTCCGTCGCATTCCGTGCTCGAAGGATGAACAAAGCGTTCGAAGATAGTTACCTCTTGCAGTTCGATAATGGCTGCAGCCGCTTCTACGACTGCGGCCGAGCAGTTGCAGCACCATTTTGTCTTCTCGCGACACCGTCCCGAACAGCGCAGTCTGCCCGCAGCCCGTTCCTGCTGCAGATGCCGTGGGGCGACACGTGCAGCCGCCGCGTCGACTGCTGTTCGTCCTCGTCGTGGAGCATCGGTGGATGGAGTGACACCAGACACGGCGATGCTAGTGACGATGGATTGGTACGAGACAAGCAGGACAAGGAAGACTTCGTCGTCGTCGTGTGAAGATGTGATGGATGGACGTCCCTCTCCATCTTCTCCTTCCTCGTCCTCCTTCTGGTCCTCCTGCTGGTCACCTCGATGGCTTCCTTGGTGGAACTCATCGCAGAAGGAATCAACTGAATGGCGGCCCATGGCCAAAGTTATCGTCGTTAGGAAGGTCAGTACACGAAAATATTAACGCGTTTTTTTTCCTTTTTAGGAAATATGATCTGCATTAGTTACTGGTACATCGATTATAAGAAAATAGCTAGCTATGTACCTCAATTAAGGACTGATTCATGCCCTCTGGTTTATTGAATTATATTCACATTTATGTACTCTTACAACTACGGGTATGTAGAGGCCAATCTTTCATGTTAGTTTTCATTCAGAATATCCGCGCGCAATAAATTTTTGGAACCATTTCATTCACTCAGAGAGATAGTGGAGGGGGATTTTTCCAGCTCTACTTCATCCTCCAGTGTGAGTGTACGTATCGGGTGTCTCCGGGAGGCACGTTTGCACGGCGAATCCCAGACTAGGATTTAGAATGGTGTAGTTCACATGCATGGATAATTCCCTCCTCGGAAGAAGCGTGCACTCGAGCTGTCACTAGACTGAAGGAATGGAGAGTCGAAAGCAGCCTGTCGGTAGTGACCCGTCAAAGCTGGAGTCGAGTCGCCCCCTGGCCATTCCCCCACTGGAACTTTCCCATATTATCATGGGAAAACTCGGATCTGAGCCTTGGAAGCGGAAAGAGACCGCCTATATAAGTAGACCAGTCTAGGTGTTCAGGAACACTTGCTGTTTCTGCTAGCCTGCTCACAATCAGCCAACAGTGGAATGGCGCCTATACTAACGTGGATCTACCGAGTGGAGTCGGTTGGATGTCTTACTCTTCTGGCTCCTCCACTTCACTCTCGTCGTCGGAAGCGGAACGCGCCTCCGTCTATGGTACAGCCAAACGCCAAGGTACGACTGACCAAGTCAGCACTTATGGTGTATAAATGTATGACGTTTACAAGATTAGTGGCAATCGTTTCGCTAGCAGCAAATGATACGGATGAGCAGGGGTTTCTGAAGCGTATTAGAAGTGTGCTCAATATATGTCTTTAGAATGAGACATTTCACGACCTTCTTCTTTCTCTAGCCATAGACATACTTTGAGTGGCTAAGCAAACATTTTGTCGATCTGGCATTTCCGCTCAGTATTTTTAATTTTTCTTCATAACCTTGCAAAAAAACGTTCAGTTCCCTTTCAAGATTCCATACTATGGTAACGGTAACAGTAAATTATGAGCATTCGTTATTCAAATATATGTTAGTCATCGCCAAGTGGCATTCGGTTCCCATACGACTTTTTGCCACCCTTGCATACTCTTTTGAGGGGCACCGCACTCTCATATTCTCTCCACTATAAGTAGATGCGATAAGTGCACAACGAGGATATCATGCCCTCTGGTTGGGGTGAGATCCCTTTGAGTCGATCCGCCATGTCAGACCACTCAGTGAGTACTATTGACAATATACATGTAATTCGACAGAAGACACCTGAAATATTCTACGGTGAAACGGAAGTCGTTAGTCTCTCTGAGTGTGAATCTTTGCTATTCGTGAGCATACAGTTTTAATCTGCGTAGTCGTCCGTGTGGGCTATAATTTTTTTTAAAAAAGCTAACTGAATTCCCTACTTCCACAATTCCCTACCCTCTTTATTCAACCCAACTTCTCTCAATTGCTCTTACGGGTTTGCGCAATATCACTGGGAGAATGGAGTCCTGCTGAGGGAGGAAGTAAATGCCCTGATTGTAGGGGTAGATAGAGATCCTTTGACAGATTCGCAACCAGGTGTTAGCCTTCTCCCACTCCTCCATTCACAAGTATGGTTGCGTCACTTTGGTGCCAATTGGGCCTAGTCTATTTGAATTTACGATGTGCGCTGCCCATGCAGATTTGGATCCCTATTCTTTGGTCCGTATAGATCGAGACAAATTTGTTTGAAGTGGAAGTTCCATGCTGATTCAGAATGGATACCCCGGCGATCTAATGGACAGTTAGTCGGTTCACCCTGCCATCAAAGGGGCTGCCCTATAGAGGAAGAATAGCAGACCTTCCCCTCTCATCTCACTGTGCCGAGGTGTGAAGATCGGTCTCCTCTTGAAAGGCGATGATTGGTGAGGGTGAGAATGGGAGTCTTATTACGCTGCGTGAGAAAGACCTGAGGGAGTGGTGAGCTTGTGTTTGTGATAGCCATCTGATCCCCATTGAGGGGGCTCTTGATAAGTATAGCTCTGGGAACGGGACAAAAGAATTCCCATTGTCTAGGTGTGAGCCATATCCGGTGTCCTCTAGTACGGTAATGAGCTGGAAATGATTGGATTAACGAGGAGAAGGGAGAGGTGTCATGTCACTTGTAGTTGACGCGCTCCGGGTGGTCTTGTTTCTTTTTACAGTATCCTAAAAGGATTTATTCGCAGCGGAAGTACGCGTCTGGCGTCCCTTTTGGAGATTAGAGGGATAAGTGCAATGAAGTAAGAGCCCCCACTTCTAAAAGATGGTAGGGCTGTTGGAAATGTGGGTGGAGTTCCCACCATATGCTGCCTTTATTTCTTTTTGGCGGCGTGTCAACGACTATATGGGTAAATAGAGTATGTAGCTATCCAGAGGAAATTATTCTCGGAAGTATACATAGAAGAGAGATTCGAGAAAATGACGAATCTATTTTTATACTAGAAGAGTATAATAGGGAGAAATTGGAATAGGAAAGTGCATCGAGGGACCGCAGTTGAGAGAAGCGTCATTATTGCATGCTAGATTGTTGCACTTTGGGAGACGAAGGAGTATCTCTCCATGGAGCGGAGTAGGTCGGGTCACTCAGCATCCATCTATTCTCCCGAGTTATCAGTAAATCAGCCTGCCTCCTTATCACATGCGGGCGAACGAGTTCCTCTCTCCCTCCCTTACCCGGAGTTCGCTTATCAATAGACTGTGCTACTAACGACGGAACAATGCGCGATGTTGTTTGAATTTTTTAAACCTGGCATTTCATTCAATACAACTTGCAATACTGAGAAAAGGCAAAAGCGTACTATAATTTATATATATAGTCTACAAATGCTGTGTACACTTGTCCGGCTGTTACGATACCCCGGCGAGTCATGTAATGACTCATCGACGATGCTCTGAGATCAAAGGAGAGCTACACCAGTAGTGGGTGGGTGATAATAAGCTATTGAAGCAAAACCCACTCTGTCTTATTTGAAGGTCTGGACTCTTGATCTCTAAGGAGGTTCTCAGTGCAAACATGATCACTAATCAATGCATGAATTTCTATAAATGAAAACATTGAAAGTTCACTTTCTCAATATCCGGACCTTATCAATTCTTATCACTTCACATGCAGTGGGAATGGGAGGGAGGGCCATTCGGTGGTTAATCCATTTGTAGAGTAGTGATCATGTACAACGGGAAGGAGAATTACCCACGATCTTCCCTCGGTTTCTCATTCAATTCGTTTTCCCTAGTAATTTTGCTTTGCGTGATCATTTTTCGGCCCGCCACCCTCAACCGATCCGTCATTCCCCTCCCTTACGATACATTCACTGCTGTCTCTGTCTCTCTTCCTTTTCGGTGTCGTCTCATTAGTTGATCGAATACCCCTCCACACTCTCCGTTCCATCCATACTTCCGTCAGCAGTTGTGCCTCTTGCGTGTCCCATACAGTACGTCGTTTTCTCTCGACCACCCTTAGTTACCTTCTCTTATTCATTTTTTTTCAAAGGGCATAGCTCATATGGATGTTCAGCAAATCTTGCGTGTTCTCCCCTAGCTCGTTTCCGGTGGTAGAGATAGGGAAGGAAGAAGGGGAACGTCAACCGTATTTCCACTTTGCACCCTCCCCCATCCCTCTTCTCCTCTCACTGCTTCCTCTTCCGTCTTTCCATCTCTAGCCACCTGCTTTTCGATCGAATCCATAATTGAATTAGCTCGATCTGCTGAGCTTACGCTATTGGTAGATCAAAGATTGCGCTAGCGGATCCATTATGGCCAGCTGTTACTTAACTTGCCTGTTCGCAGTATTCACTGTTTTGTACACAGTGTTTTTGTGAAATCATGTGCTGATTGATGTCGAGCGAGTTCTCAAAGTTCCTATTTGATAACAATCGCCTCGCGTATCGCATAAGAACTTCCGTTCGTTTACTTGCGAGAAAATGGAGAAGGAAAGTTAGTGAAAATGACCTTTCCGCGATCTGTACTCTCGCCCTATTCAATGGCAGTTGTCTCTCCCTCCATCTCCCCCCCCCCTCTCTCTCCCCCTCCCTCCCCCTCTGCCCATTGTACTTTGGCATCTCCTCTCCTCCCATGATATCTGGCTACAGCAAGTGGCGACGTGATCATCCATCAGTCTCAATCTCACAAACAATTGATCAGACAGTCTCCACCCAATGCTACCGTACTTAACGTGTTGCTGCGCGACTCCGACGACGTCGCCTGCAGCCGATACGTCCGAGAGCAAAGTATTCACTCAGAAATCGATAGTACCGTACCCTCGAACAGCTGTAATTCGTATCTGTTGAGATAACTGTATGGGTATTCGAAGAATGCGCATGCACAGTGATGGTTATGGGGGTGATTGGATTGGGACGAGGCGAGGCGTGCTAGTTGGAGATAATCATGTTAGACAAACTGATGAATGGGAAAGGAAAATTAAGTGGTCAAGAAGCACTAAAGTGACCGGAAAACCTCGCCCAATGCGAAAATGTGGTAAAGTGCACGGATAAGCGAGTCCGATTGAGGAGCGAATTGTAGTGGTGATATCAAGGGATAATGACTGGTCCTTTGCAGCAATTCTTCGAGTCGATCAATCCGAAAGGGGAATTCGGGAAGGATGAGGAAGCATTGGAGACGTATCTCTACGAGAAGTCACTCAAGATACAGCCGAAGGACGCCGACAAGCCACCCCATCCAGATGCAGTGAGCACCATGTTTATACCATGACTATTTCGAGTAGATGGTACCTTGCGTGAGCATTGTCGATATTTCCAACAATTGCATCATAAGAGCAAAAACATATTGTCGATCTTCGATCCGGAAATCACATTGATTAGGGAGAAACACCAGGTTATTTTTTCTTCCATTCAATGATTATTTTGGGATGATTTATTCTAAGATAGAATTTATCGATAGAAAGGCTCTAAATTTAGCGCACCTCTGTTCCTTATCCGATCTACAGTATCTAATCTATTTTCCCATTTCGTCCTCTCCGGCTGACCACTATTGTATTCAGCCGATCATGCTTTATTCGTTCCGCCCCTTTCCTAAGTATGCACTATTTTGATTGTCAGACTTTTGCTCGTTAGCACGGGAATGCCGCTCACTGTAGAAGCTATATTGGCATCGATCACTCCAATGGTACATAGGAGTAGACTGATCGACTCATCAGATTTCCAATCGTGTCTTTCTTCAGAAGCCAAAGCATTCGTCGGCAACACTGCGATCACCCGGTATCAAACCACCTCGAACGAATCCCAAGGAGAGTGGAAATCTCGAGAGCAAGGGTACTCTATCGTATCCCTTATTTTTAGCCGATCGATAACTGATGAAAGAATGATGAGGGAAGAAAAAGAGCCAATTTAGGCTTGCCGGGGGTTCCCGCGAGTGCTACTTTCGGTATGTAAACGCACCTCACAAAGCACATCCTGAACTCGCTCAATTTACTATCCCTTCACTATTTTCTCTAAATAAGCCTTTCCCTTTTCGTATTTGCAATAATTGTCCACGAGTGGCTATCGATATGCTTATAGTAACCTCATTCGCTGCTTCG